>OZ035831.1:37469675-38117175 GCA_964034765.1 Knipowitschia caucasica
AATAAGTTTGTAGCCTGACTATATAGATGTATTGTTTAATCATGTAGTCATGCTAATCATTTCGCAACATTTGCAAATCATTGCTTTTTAATGTATTTGTGTTTTTTGCTATAAATTATTGTTTTGTTGTGACCTAAATGAATCCATGAGGGCTTTCGCACAGCTGTATGTGGGGGGAAAAGTGCGGGAAAAGGCTCCAGCGAGGTGCAAGGGCTTCTTTTTTGTGTGCGGCATCTCTCTCCTCCCACCAGCGGAATAAGCTCTGGAAAGTCAACTCTAGGGGAACATATGTGTTTAATTTAGACCTCCATCTTGCCTCTCCCTCTATGGCGACTCCACCCAGTTTCCCTTTGTGCTGTGTTTTGCCAGAAGGAGCTATGACTGGTAATAAGTGGAAACAGCTCTGTACCTCCAAGCTCCAACACCCTCCACTCAAGTGTCTCTCTGAAAACACAGGCTGCTAAATTGAAGCTTGGGTCCATTTCCGGGACACAGACTTCAAATAGATTGTAGTAAAGACAAAAAGCAATCAAGATAATATAATATAGAAAGAAATCCCCCATCAAATTCTTTATTCTAAAATCCAACAAAAGGCCCATTTCAATGACCACTACAAGTCAGATCACGAGATACATCCCTGCAAAAGTCTATATAGTTGTATGTGGTCTGTTTAATTTTATTGTGGACGTTTGGTCGTATACATAACATTTGTCATACACCCTATTTATCAATCAGTGTAAAACTGGATGCATGGTTGGCAGTCACCTGTGTAACCATTTAATGTATGCAGATGACCTTGTAGTGTTGTGTCCTTACAGTGCAGGTCTACAGCAGCTGTTAAATATCTGCTCCCGATATGGCATAGAGCATGACATCAAGTATAATGCCTCTAAAAGTCAAATCATGATTGTAAAAACAAAGGAGGATAAAAAATTAGTGTTCCCTGATTTCCTTCTATGTGGTGATATTCTCCAACCCACAGAGGAGGTAAAGTATCTTGGACACTACATAACCTCTGACCTCTCTGACGACAGAGACATGTATCGACAGCAGTGTAAACTTTATGGCCAGGCTAATATGCTCGTTCGGAAGTTTCACATGTGCTCTAGAGATGTTAAAGTTAATCTTTTCAAGGCTTTTTGCTCACCCTTGTATACTGCACAGCTCTGGTGTAGATATAAGAAAAAGAGTATGCGGAGTCTAAATGTGGCTCACAATGACTCTCTGAGGATTCTGTTGAAAGTGCCCAGGTTTTGTAGCGCCAGTGAAATGTTTGTAAATTGTGGTGCGAGGTCATGTGTTGTCTCCATCAGATATTGTATTTACTCTTTTATGTGCAGAGCCGTGAATCTGTCAAACCAGATCATCCAAGCTCTGGTCTGTCCAAAGAGGAGCTCTGTAAGGTTTTCCTCTGACCTATGGAGGCATTGGAGGTCCTGTCTGTACACCTATTTATAATTTTACTGTATACATATGTTTTTTGTCTCTTTATTATTATTATTATTATTATTTTTTGTTTTTGTTTTTTTAATCTATGAACCAGTTCTATCTGTGCTCTTAATAAAGAATGAATTGAATTGAAATTGAATTATCAACTAATCGATCAGAAACCACAAAAATCAACAATGTAATAACATCCATGTTATATGTTCCTCACTTTCAAAACAGTTTTGTTCTATCACTAGTTTTCACATGCATTTATTTTTGGCCTCATGTTTTTAGATCAGATTATTTAGTGAAGGCATGAAAAAAAGCCTCCTCACTCAGCCACTTCTTGGTATGTAAAAGATAAAATGTCATAAGATAAAGATTGAATTGCACTGCCCTTGTTTGCTCACTAATAACAAGTGAGCAAACAAAGAACTGTTTTGTCCCCATACAGCAATAAATGTTTGCCATATATTTATTCACAGCATAACTTTACGACCATTCAAGGCATCATATCTGAAGTGATAGCTTAATGTGTGACTCCTCTGAAATATGAAGGCTCCCCGCAGCCTTTGAAGCCCTGCTCCTCAGGGCTCCAGTCGGACACTACTCTGTTCCGATCGCTTTGGGACGACCACATGACCTTATCTTCCACATCTGTCACATGTTATCATTTCACACCTTTCCCACCTGCCTTTGAACAGCATGGGGTCTGCCTGAGCAGGAGTCATGCTGCCGACATATCTCTGCTGATCACCGAGGCTTACCTGGTGTCACCACAACTGTGTCTCATTAGCACTTTGTTTTCATGCTACATTTATGCTGTTATTGCCTTATGTTAGACAGCATATTGCTTTTGTCTGCCATATAGTTATAATCTACACCTAAAAAAACAATCTTTTGAAATATAGTGATAAATTAAACCACACAAGTAATGAAAAATCATTACACAATAACCTCAATACAAAAATTAGGGATACACTTCAATTATAGACACATTTCTTTACATTACTTTCTAAAACCAGTGGTATTATTTTAATGGTAATTATAATAATGCACTGTATATTGTGTGCACCGAGTGCACTTTTACATTGTAATAATTGCAATAATTTTACTTTATATTATATTTTCTTTCTCTCCTTTTGACTTGTTTGCACCGAGAGCCAATGCATTTTCCTAGTCTGTTACTTCCTGTTACTTACTTGGCAATAAAAAATGCGTCATATATCATTATTCATTCATGGCATTATTCAGTCACTCCATAACAGTGGTGGAAAACTACTATTGTAGATATACTTTCACTTATATTGAAAATTAGTATGGGCACCATATATGGGTTACTGGCCTCCTTGACTATGCACCATATCAAACCATTAAGCACTTTTTCTGCTGAATTGAAGCTTCTTTATAGGAAGGAAGTTGTTGGCCACAGGGCTGTCAGACTCCAGCCCCATGCTCCCGTCAATGTCTGTCTGCTGGCATGTTCTGGTTTTTAGCTTCCTCTTCCACACTGGTTTGTTTGTCCTGGTAGATCTCAGCACAAAAACATATGATCGGTGAATGTTTTCTGGCTCTCTTACTGTCACATTTATCTTAACCTTGTCCTGGTGAAAAACATGAAATGGAGATTACAGCATATAAGAAAAGGAAAATGAAATCAATGTTTGATGATTGTGAGTCTAAGATATTAAGTGGACTTGTTTGAATATGCGTGAGGGGCTATCAGCCAAATGGCAAAACACACATATCACATATCACACATATCACACTTGAAACATATTTGCATTGCTATTTCAGTCATCTGTTTCTTCAGAGGGTCACACTTTACTGTGACGGCTTGTTTTTTTTATTTTTTATCTGATGTAACCAAGAAGTTGGTTACTGACGGTGTGGAAGAGGATCTGTGACACAGTTTTACAACTGTAAACGTTAAACACAATTAGTAAATATATGAATGATTAACAATATTGATTTTTTTTTTGTCTATTATAGGCAAGGGGCAAGTTTATTTGTGTAGTGCACTTCATATGCAAGGCAAGTCAGAGTGCTTTACAAACAATGAAGGAAACATTACAATCACACAAGAACATTAGAAATCATATACAGATGAAAATCAAAATAATCACAAGTTACAACACATTACAAAGAATGTAGTTACAATCTTTCAATTGTATGCACAGCTAAACAGAACTAACCTGGATTTGAACATTGTCAGAGTAGAAGACGAGGAAGACTGACCCTGATTTTATATACACTTTGTTGTACACTTTCTACTGTACCTACATGTATTTGAAAGCCTGCCCTCTGAACCAATCAGCGCCTGGGAGGCTATAATTGCCGCTCTCTCTGATGACCCAGAGAGTTTAATCAATTCAATTTATTTGAATATAACGTATTGCACATTTCATACAAACTGCATACAACCCTAAGCAGACGCTCATTTGGCTCCAGCCTCTCTTTGACACAACACGACACAAAGCGCACACTCCCACACACACACTCCAGACAAGACTCAGTTTTGTGACTGTATTGGATTGTAATTTTTGTCAGTTTTGGCTCTTTTAGTTAAACAGTATGTGGTGCGCCTCTCCAAAGGCTCTCTGCAGATAGGTCAGGTGTAATCTTCTTTACTGTCAGTATATTTCCTGTTTGTTTGTCCTGAAGTCTCGTGGGAATTGTCCGCAGTGATCCATCTTAAGCCTGTCCCTGCAGTAGAAGACTTAAATCACAGGCCAGGTCTAAGAGGACTCGTGGGTGCCTGTTAGGAGAGTTTCTGTTATAAAGTTAATGTGGCCGACACACCGTGGCTATCTGATATATTGACTTGGTTGCAGTCTGGGAGATGTGATCAGCGCTGACAGAGACTGCAGACTTTGTTGAACCAGCCCTGGCCTCGCCGCTGCTATCATGTGCTATTTTATCAGTGAATACTTCCCTGATGTCCTCATTAAACCGAAAGGAAACCATTCCTCCTTTTGTGATGCCAGACTTCACAGTTTTTGGTGCACAGGCTCCATGTGTGCGCTAACGTTGTTTGTTTTAAGGCCTCAGGTGCAAATAGGATGATAATAAAATTGTCATCTGATTCTGATGTTTTAGAGTATTGGTGACATTTTCATGAGGTGATCCAGAAATGGCACATTTTTCTCTCATACACTTCTAACCACTTTTTGTCTGCTCTGGGTGATTATATCCACCTACATTTGACCAAAACTAAGCTCAAGTCGTTGCGTTGATTAATTGTTTGATTAAAAACACTGTAAACAAATTTACATTTTATCTCTCAGTATAGAATTATAAAACTTCTCTATTAGACTGTTTAGTCTATGTATGTTCAAAAACACATTTTGTACTGCTTTGGTTCTATCAACAAGAACCTAAACTGGCTCTTCAGAACTGTGACATATTGAGTAGATCCCGACCAGTGCTTGTCTTTCGACCGACAAAATGAGCATTCTTGTACAAGGTCAAATGATTAATTATGATATTATTAATTGTGATTAATCAATGAACTTGTTATAGCCCTAGTTCAGATCAAGATGAGTAGTGGAGTAGAATAGTAATAGAAGTTATTTGTTGAACAACTTCAAATACATTTACAAACTAAACTCAAATTATTGTTTTTTCTTTGCATATCAGCCTTCACTCCGTTTGGTTTAAGGTTCACCTTAAATTAGTCTCCATTTCAAGGTGTTTTGTTGTGTGTCATTAATCCTAATGTATTTATTGTAATCTGCCCCAGTTTTCCCAGTTTATTTTTATTTGGTCAACATTTTCCTTTATAGTTGATTCATTCAGTTTGCACCTGTGCTGCCAAACATCTACGGCTGTATGTGGAAAACCGGTTGCTTATCTCGGACCATTAACTGCACTGCCAAGATTTACAGACCTACTCATCTTCTTTGACGTTGTCTTCTACCTGAAATCTGAAGAATGTTAGAGCTGTAAAAACATCATGTTCACCAGAGGCCTTCTCACATTTGAGGACTTTGAGTAATTTACCGCACAGCAACTTATGAACCGTAGCATTTCAATTTGTAATGCTCTCAATGCATTCTTATGAATACTTGAATGTTTTTACAGTAAATCCCATTGTCCTGTGTGTCACAATGTGTGTGTCTGCATACTATTAGAGCAGTGGTCTCAAACCGGTTCCAGAAAGGGCTCAGGTGAGTCCAGTTTTAACCTGAAGATTTGAGGAAAAGGGTGGAGTCATCTGTGCTCCTGCTCAGTTTGGAACTGTTGGAAGTAAAACCTGCAGCCACATGGCCCTTTCTGGGTCCGGTTTGAGACCCCTGTATTAGGCTGAGTTTACACGGAGACAATGTGGCAGTAAAACGGTATAGTTGGATGTCGGTTGCTACCAACCGTTCATACAAAGACTGTGTTCCAGGGGGGTGAAAACGTAAGTGTTCAGATCCAGCCTGCAGAGTGGGACAACTCAGAAACGCTGCACAGCGGGGCTCTCTTTCACACCCGCGAGAGGGGAAAAGGTGTGAAATCCCCCTCTGCTCTGACCCCCACCTCGGCGCTGCTCCCCGCACGTCCATTTGGACATGCGCAGTAGCGGAGAACAAACATCAACAACAATGGCGCCGCGCACACAAACTAGCTTCGTGGGCTTCCAGCGCGGCACAGAGGATAATTCTGCTCCTTTGTTCGTCCAAACGAGACCACGCGAAGCTCTAGGTTCAGTTTCCATTTTCACAGCTGCTGTTAAAAGGCAGAATGATGTTGGTACTCTCTGAGGGTCTGGCACAGGAAGTGAGTACACTGCCGAGAGGGGGGCTGGGCACGGAGCTGGGGGTCGTGTGAGTGTTGTAAAGTTTCTCTGCCCACTACTGGCCGGGCGCTAGAACTACATCGTTTTTCAACCTCATGTGAACGCTGAGAAATTTGCATTAGGAGCCTGGTCGTTTCTGTTAATAGCCTGGAAACGTCTGCGCAGCGTCTCAGTATAAACAGGGCCTTAGAGGGATCATATGTATTATGCACAATCAGTGGTCTGATGAAATCATTGCAATAACAATCCCTCATTTGTTGCCAGAATATTCCTGCCTGTGATACATATAGCTCCTAAACACTTATTACTGATGCAGACCACCTGCTGGAGTTGAGCCATCATCTATACTGTCTATACATCTATTCTTCTACCTTGCTAACTAAAGAAAGTGGTCAGAGCATTGAGTTGTACAGGGTTCATATGGTCAAAGTAAATGACAGAAAGAATGATAGAAAGGACATCTTTGTTTGGTCACTAGCGGATATTTTGAAAAATATGTTAATGGGTTGAATAACTTGCAAAATAGACTGCTCGACATGTTTGGTGGTGTTTGAAAGCCACAGAGTGCAGTTTACTGAAAATGTGCTTCTATTCTATCCTTCCAGCCATACTCGCATTAATAACCCCAAACCATGTTTCTGTGTAATATTCAATGGCGATATTGCGCCACATGTATTTAAATAATGAATAATGCATCAGATATTATAGATTTGTGCATTATGCCCTTGTCTTCTGCCTGTGTGTGACTGAATAAGATGCTGTGTTACCGTGAAAATCAATTAGTTTATTTTATCGATCCCTGTGCAAGGCCATGCCTGACTTTAGTGCTCAATGCTTTACTCAACCCATTTTACATTCTGCACCAGTACTGTGTGTTGACCATGCCAGCCATTGTCATTTATATATTTCCTGTTGGCTTTATTCACCTCTTTTCTAAAGCTTGTTCAGACACACAGTGTAGTGTTTGTGTGAATAATGTCTGTACATACTGTCTATAGTGTATATCAGGGATGGACAGTGTAATCCTGCTCGCTTGCTGAAGTCTATTAGGGGAGCAGTCATGAATGGGCGAAATGTGGCTCCCTTTCACTTTCATTCAAATGTGATCAACTCTCCATTTTGCATTGAAATAAATGGGTGTTAATGCGCTGTATGTGATCGTGGTTTTCATCTTAACTAAATCCCCAGATGACCAATAGTAACAGAACAATTATGTGTTTTCTATACCTGAATTTGTCTTCAGCCAGCAAATGGCTTTAAGAACAATGAACCAGCCTTAGTCCTTACTGGGTGTCTGGTTGCTATGAGGTTGCTATGAGAGAAATTGACTATAGATTCCTACTCTGAACGGTTTCTTCCGGAAATCTTTGGGTGATTCCACCACACTCGATATCAATACAAATGCTGAAAGTTTGATGAATACAAGAAAAAGTGCTTACCAACAGTGATTATGTTATAGGACAATAAAATGTGATTTGTTTTTCGGTTATAGTTTATTAATATTTATGAAAATATTTTTTATTTAATTTTGGATTAATGCTTGCTAAAATTAATATCTAGTTAATATCTGATACTTTTGTCACAATTGCAGCGCGTAGTAAGAGCACACAAGCAGCACACAAAATGCACATAGATCACAGCACATGCACTTAGAATAACAAAATATACGGAAAAAGATAACAGTAGCATAAGGAGCGAAAGACAGGGGAACCTCTGTAACTCAAGAAAAATAAAAAGTATGTTCACTCTTTGCTACAGGGTGTGGCTGAACCGGAGAAAAACCTTGACTTGAATGAGACAAATTAGTAAATCAAACTAAAACTAAACTAAATCATACCACTAATTAAATCAAGTACCATCACCGGGGCCTTCTTTACCATAATATGAAAACCTCTGATGTGCCATGTATTTGCATCTTACACAAGCTGAAAATGAGGAGCATTCACTTAAGCTGTGGGAGTTGGTTGTTCCTGCGGGCTCTGCTCTGTCAGCCTTGCATAATCCATAATGCCGTATGTTAATAGAATCATTCAGGGAGGGAGCAGTGCTTATCAACAGCAGCATATTTCTAATGCTGCAGTGTGCAAATTTACAAGTTCCTCCTGAAAATATGTGCATAAGATTGATACCACTAACCTTCCTGCTTTCTGTTTTTATAGAGGCTGTATTACACAACCGATGTATTGCGCCATTGGAAAGATTTATTGTTATTATATATTATTATTATGGCTTGTAAATATATATATATATATGAAGTATCACATAGATGTAGGCTACTTCATTCTCTTTTTACGCAAAGGAAGGGTTACATTATGGCTATTAAAGAGGGCTTCTAAATAAGAATTATTTGCAAATCAAGTGCATTATTGATACCATTTTAACACTGTCTCTTTGTATAATCATCAGACAGGCTTTCAGACTCTGTAAAGTCAATTCAATTTATCTTTGTATAGCCCTAATTTACAAAAGCAGTCATCTTGGAGGATTTATGGAATTCTGCATATTTCAACAACAAATTAGAGAATCAAGGAATTATTACACAGGGAATGCAATAATAAAACATTGGTCCATAGGGATGACTGTAGATGTTCATAAATAGTTAATTAATTCACCTTAATAATAATTTATTCTCAAAACATTTGGACAGTGACAAGAGCTACTTATTGCATGCCATACTGCATAAAGGGTAAGATGTAGTTTAGTTTGTAAGAGTGACAGCTTTAACAAGTTTCCCAAGAGTAAGGGCCAAAATAAAACTGCTGAGTGTTCTAAAGTACACCTGTTTTTGAGAATCTGCAAACACACAAAGCTTCAGCATTTTGCAAAAGTATCTAAAAGTGGTCATGTTGTTTTCCCATGAGTTAAACTACTACTACTATACTTGTGTGTGTGTGTGTGTACTTTGCTGGAAATTGAACATTAAAAATTACGAAAAATACGCAATGCATAGAGTTTGTACTGAGTCGATCACACCCATGTGTCACAGGCAGGAAGATTCTGGCCACAAAAGCTGCATCGTAATGTTATTCTTAACGCACTGATCATGAATGAAACAAACTGTTGTCACTTGTTTCTAACTCAGGAGAATACTCGTAGATGATTTTGCGTTGCTTTTTTGTGGATACGGCAGCCTCAGGAGTCAAACCTGCTGCTGGTCACATTGACCTTGACAAACGCGTCTGCACAAAATCATCTAATGTTGTTAGTTCTAGTTTTGTAAAAGTACAGGTCACATGGAGATACTTCATGCAGATTTACAAAGAACATTCACAAACAAACTCCAAGCTGCAAGAGAAGTTTGAGCATACTACTTCAAGTTTGATGTAACTCTACTCATAGTGGAACTCACATTTCACTCTATGAAAATACATAGATAGCAAATACATTTGCATTATTTCATGTTCTCTGCCAGTGCCACATCTCGGGAAATAGTAGTCACATTTGGGAGTTAATATCACTTATTAGAAAGTGCACCTAATGAACAACAGACGATAAGCAATACTAAAAGTAATTACATAATAATGAGGACAAAATGTGTCCTCATTATTAGAAATAGAAAAAGACTTTAAACTATACCTGAAAAATCTTGTGACCCAATAGAAAGTATTGATATCTTTGAGTAAGAAATTCCTGGTTTCATTTCCAAAAAGAGCATTTATGAATAATTGCTGTTATCAAAATTTGTATTGAGTATAGAATATTTTTTTCTCACCTTAAAATTGAGTTTGAAATGTATTATTCTCACATTCCAGACTTTTATATGTCTACCACCAGTTGCTTCAGAGTGGTGTTCTACTGTTCTCTTCTCTTCACATTAATAATGAATTAGTCTAATCACTGCTGGTGTCTTTCGGGGGTAAATCACAGTGTGAGCGAGCTGTCGTATGGCGAGTCTCTGCCCTGGAGACTGGAATCCATTATTGAGGCGCCGTCACATTTGGTAAACCCGGTGGACTTGTCTAATGAAGCACATGTTGTTCCGTGCGGACTATTGATCATTTATCCACAAGTTCAGGAGATAATTAGCTGGAGATGGGTGATAGAACGCAGAAGGAGTCAACAGGTCAGGGGCTGCGTTCGGGAGGTGTCAGGAATGTCCGTAAATCAAGCTCTTGCGGTCTAAAAATGCATTTGAACCTGTGGGAACCTCGGCAAGAAGTTTGAAATCTATTTGACTACATCCAGTAATTTACAACATTTGTTTCCTTGAACTATACTTGAAGTTTTGGTTTGTTGATGTAGGTTTGAGAGGTTTGGATGAGGCCAACAAAATGTTATGTCCATCATCTACAGAATAATGCTAATGAAGTTTGCTATAAGTGTAATGCTAACATTCCATTACACATGATGTAGCTAAAGCTTCGATAATTTGTGATAATGTTGATAATATTGATAATATTTTATCTTCGTTGACACTACTTTTCCACCATTTAAAGCTGGTGGTAACCTAACTTTCAAACCACAAAAATGAAAATGAACTAGCATCCATCTAACTACAGTACTTCATGGCTGCAGTCCATCACTAGTTTTTGGAATAGACTGAACAGTATGCAAAATATTATTTATTTTTTTATTTGATAGGGACAATGCACATTAATGAACATCAGTATAAAACAAATGTAAATATGCCGGATTATAGCTACAAAGCTAGTTTTCATCTGTAGTCCCTAGGCAGGAAAACACATGACAAGAGATGACAACATACAATACAATACAATACAAAATAACACAATACAGACAACACAGGGAAAAGTTAAAAGTCTAGTGGTCACATGACTGGTTTCTTTTAAGCCATTGTTTGATTTGAGTTTTAAAGGTGACCAGTGTAGGACTCTCCCGTAAGTGCAGAGAGAGACTGTTCCAGATGTTCATGGCCATCACAGAGAGAGTGTTCTGTCCAAAGGCAGTTTTTCTGAAGGGGACCTCACAGTCTCCTCTGGAGGAGGCCCTAGTTCTCAGACCACTTGAAGTCCTAGGTTTGAATAAGGCCGAGACATTATATGTTTTCCATAGGATGAAGCAGCCTATTTATGCTAGTCTGATTTTTTCATGTTGTACTATACATTTATTTATAGATAAACTACACGTTAACTATGAAACCATAAAGTTAGTCACAATAGTCACTTTATAAAATCATTGTTCAATAACTGATGGATGAGACTATACATATTGATATATTATCGTCTGTACATTGTCTTTGCAAAAGTGGAGAGATGTTTGCTCTTTAATGATGATGATAAAATGACCCAATAGATCATTAAGAAAAAGAACTGTACTGGCTTCTCTCCCACCGACTTATTAGTTTGGAGGTTAAACAACCAAGTGTGCTGTCATGAAATCCCACTCTCCCATTCACCGCATCAGAACCACTTGTCCTTATCTGGCCCGACACACCTCCTCCTTTCGATACTTGATAAATGTGTTTCTGTTGGTTCGCACTGGACCTGATGCTGCTCCGCCACACAGCTCAGAGTCACTGACAAGGACTGCCATTCAGCGCACCACTCCACCGTGCTCATTTACAATCCGCTCTGCACATTGCCCGCTAAGTGGTGACTGAGTGAGGCCTATTTATAACGTGCCGCCCCTCCCCACCACTGCCACGGCTGCCACGTAACTGGAGCACTCTCATTCAAATGGGTATCAGGGGCCAAAAGAAGGCAGTTGTCAATCAGCGACTATATACTTACATGGCACAGTTCTACTTCTCTTCCGAGTAAGAATGGTCATACGGGCGCTTTTACACGCGCCCCATGTAAAAGCCGCATCACTCAAACTTTGTAATTGTAAATAGAATTGCTATGTACAGTTTATGTGTGCTTTTTGACTCATTATACACTATTGTACATTCTGATTGTTGTAATTAAATTAGAATTATTATTATTATTATTTTTTTCAAGGCACCAGGGACTTTAGATGGAAACTAGCCTGGCCTTAGCCGTACACTCCGGTCAATCATCATTTCCCTGCTTGTAGCGTCTTGGTCAGGTTCCAGTATTTGCATCGGTTGAATCCCATCCGACCAATCAGTGAGTCCAGAGTTTGCGTCGAATTGGCAGGTTGTAGTTTGGCAATGGCGAAGAATGCGATTGTAAAGAAATCTGTTCTGGTTCTGTCAAGAAATTGAAATCAGAGCTAGAGGAATGTTTAGCAAATATTTTTGCTGGCAAAAATTGTGGCGCTACTCTCCACGGGCTCCGTCAGCGGAGATGCTAGTGTAATTGGTAAATGCTAACAACTCACTCGGGCGCATTACATACGTCACAGTAAAATCAGATCCAATGGTTTCAATCTGCAAAAGGAGTTAATCCCTCCCACCTGTTAACGGAGCTCAATGGAGCACCTCCAGACCTTAGTACGAAATGTGATTTGTACTATGGTGTGGTACTACCAGGCTAGATGGAAACTGGCTGTTGATCCATAATATCCGGTGCAGAACATTATCTATCTTTGACTTTAATATGTGCACTGTCCCTTTTCAAATAAAGACCAAACAAAATTAACACAAACTGTTTAAATATGTGACAAATGCCAAAAATACACGTTTTGAGTGCTTTAAAAGTTAGGTATCTCAGCTTTAAATCCTCACTCAATACTTTTCTGCATCCTCATGTTTAGCTTTTCATCGTACAATGCAACACTTTAGAGCACTCACTTTGGCGCCTTTCCAGTGCTTATCTCTAAACCATATTGGGGACATTTTATCACTGCTGTGTGTGTAAAGCAAGAGGCTGACACGGCACCTCAGATGAACCCTTTACCAACTCCTCAGCCTCATCATCATCCAAGTGCTCTTATCTTTGCATTCTGATTAGTTTGTTTGCACTTTGCACAGTAGCAGCACTTCTATTAATTGAGGTCTTTGCAGACACTACCTAGATTAATATTAGTATTGATAAAATGACCGGAGGCTGGCACTCTGGACAGGCTCTGAATCTACTCTAAATTATTTTTTTCCTGTTCTCATTTGGATTTATTGATCATGGAAAATATAGCATTTATAGACGTACTGCTATTGCTGTCTTTGCTCTCTGATTTTGCTGACTGAGGGTTATTTTTAAAACGTGACTGCCGCAATAGATGAGGGACCACTGTTTATATATTTAAACTTTTTTTTCTTAATCAGGTATTCCAAAAGTGATACAGATGCAATTTGACCTTTTTTTTTTAAATCCATCTGGAAAAGCAGCCTGCACGTCACACACCTTCTGCGGATGATAATTCTATACATTTTGTAAACCACCGCAGTCACTTGTTTTTATGCATGTTGGAAAAACAGTGACAGATGGGGACACTGCTTATGGTCAAACAGTTGAGTCCAGTAGGTTGCCACATTTCCACACGGCATGAATAAAACAATGAGTATTTTTAGTTCTCAACTTCACAATCACATTAGGAGAATTAACTGTGCCGTTATGAAGGCATAAACAAAGTCTATTAGAGACAGGGACAAACAAGAGGAAACGATATTCAGTAGGGCTGTTGCTGTTGCCTACACCGCTCACAAATGGTTTATAGCATGGGTGCCCACACTTTATCAAACCAAGATCTACTTTTTCACCAACCATTGAGCCGTGATCTAACTCTGAGCTATGGGGGTGTTACAGTTTAGAAGATCGCATTTTGTTCGAAGTTATGACCATTCACTTTATGCAGAAATGCAGAAATAAATGTTTAATAAAATAAAATCAGTTTACAAGTATTAAATTCCATTAATGCATGGAAAAATTAGAATAAATAAGCAACATATTGTTTAAAACACACAAGTGCCCACATTTTATCAAACAATTATGTATATATATTAAAATCAATTCTTTATTTAAAAAAAAAATTGCTCTGCTCCAATTCCGTTATTGTTGTCCAAGCTTGAGTATATTCACCTCAGCGAAAACACTAGTCTATAGAAATTGTCTGAGTCTTTAAAAAGCAGCAGCAACACAAATTCTTGCAAAAGCATGTTCAAAGGTTTTGTTTAGTGTTTATTAGATTGACCCAAAATGTCAGAGGTGAACTGAGAGAGAGGCTGTAGCCCTGAGTCAGCACTGAGAAGAACACAGCGGCACACTGGCCTTTATGTCGTCACTTTCAAATCCTGCTGTTTGGACAAAAAGATGGCCTGACATTTCTCCCACTGAGAGAAATAACCTCTCCAATACACAGAACAAACGGTTCACACAATACATGTTTCCCACACAAAGCCGAGGGCAAGACAAGACTATAGAGGCTTTTTTTGGCTGTGCAGTATTGGTGTTAGAGTGGTGTTAGAGAGTCAAGTCAAGGCAAGTGGTAATAAAGCAGTTGGACAATATTTTCTCTTTATTTTCTTGCTCTGGTTGCTGTGTAAAGGCCCACTCTTTAGTTAATTAGAAAACACATAAAAACACCATCCCTCTCCACAGACCTGTTTCATACTTGGTGGAGGGCCTTCTCCAGCTATTATCTCCCACAGTGTGGTATCACAAATATCTGTTTTTGTCCTTTCAAACTATTAGGAAAATACATCCTGGCCTTCCTCTCTATAGAAATAATGCGTTTTATGGCTTGCAAGTTTCCCAAACTTTTAAATACTGTAACTCAAATTAATCTCCTCAGTACTTCTCATTTTATTCCCATGCACTACTATTGAAAAAACAAAAAAACGATGCACTAGATAGTCCGATATAGGATATACACTGGTTACACTTACATATCCAAAACACACCACGGCATGTCCTCACTTTACAGTATTGACTCATTTAGTATTGAACCTTTTAAATCTCTGAATATCTCTTTGTAGAAATGTCTTTCTTCTACCAAAGGTAACAGATAAATCCAAAGTAAATCCAAATACAAAGACCTGTTTGATGATGACATGAAAACACTGCAAGTCAGAACACACTATAGTTAGGCTGCCGTTCCCAAGCTGGTTATAGCTATGTTGCTATGCCACATTAGCTCAGTCAATTTAAAGGAACAACAAACTGAAATGTGAGATAAGCTAACGTTTGCATGGAGCTTTTTAAAGTTCTGGTTCTCAAAGGGTGCTCCGTGATGTTAAACAGAGTTGCGTGTAGGCTGCCAGTAAGCTTGTTTGAAACTACAATCCCTGAGCTTCCAATTAAAGCCCGGATGGAGCAGAGCAGCTTGAGCTGAGAAAATAATGTATAATATCTAAATCTGATGTCTGATTGTGCCATCATGTATTCTCGGGTGTAAGAGACCACATGGCTCAACTCAATATGTTTCTTTTTAATCCAATGTTTTATTGATCCTGAACTGTACAACTGCATCTAAATTGGCTCTTAGTGAACATTGGAATGCATGAATGATTATCGAACCTTACAATCAATCTGCTTGTTCTGCCACTGAGCGAGTATGGACTTTGGCGATCAAAACATGAAACTGCTCTTTTTCTTTCTTGCAAATTGCTGCTACATGCAGAAGGTTGCGATACCAGACACTCAAAGGTGTGTATCACCTATTTGTACTTAAAATGTCTGTCTAAAATGGTCCGCATTGTGTGATTGCTACATCTCGGCATCTTTACCAGATCAACAAAAATGTCACACTAAATAGAAACAGTTGTACTTTTCTGATAACTAATGGCAATGACAGGATTTGTATAGAGTTGTCCCTGTCTACCTATTGGTTCTGGAAGCAAAATAATCAATAATGCATGTATTATCCTCTTCTAAAAAAATATCAAATATTGAATGCTTGTTTGGGGCTAATAACTTTGTGGTCCTCGGGGACCACAAATATAAGCTCCAATGTAGTTCTGACCCGCACCAGTGTGCAACTAGCAGGCGGTAACACAGGGGAGAGATGATGCGTGTGGATGTTACGTGTCAATGGAGGGGGGGGGGGGGGGAATGTGTGTGTGTGTGTGTGTGTGTGTGTGTGTGTGCGTGTACGTGTGCGTGCATATGTGGCGCGTACGGCGTGAGAGTCGGCCCAGAGTTTACTGTTACATTGGCGCACACAGATAGGGACCCGCTCGTCACATCGTGCAAATAGGGCTTAAAATAGCGTTATGAAGAGACCTCCCCTCTCCCCCTTTTCTCTTTTTTAACCGACAGCTTTGACCGGTTAACGCTGTGACGGTCAACCACCGGTTAAACGGTCACCGATTTACATCCCTAATGGTGAACTTATGACATACAAGACCTATTTAAAGTTTATTTTAACCAAAAAACAGTGACACAATGTTAACGTATTTGACCAAATTTTAGGGCTTTAAACACGACTTTATAGTGAGAGGGCCACTTTAGGTTTGCTAGACTTGTCCAGAAAGTGCTTCACAGAGGTAGTAAAACAGAATGATAAACAACTATAAAAATAACTTTGGGTGGCACTCTATACATTTGCTCAGTATTTTAATGCAAATATCCACATTGATCGAAGTTGAGTTTGCAATTCAATAGTTATTGATTTTTTATATTTTTCCACAACCCTAAGTCATATCATAACTATTTGTATTGTTCACAGAACTCACTGTCTTCCAAATGTTTTGCATGTCGTGATTGCTTGCAGCGGATGAAAATGTCAAAAAGGAAACATGTTGTTCCTGTAGGAATGTGCTGTCGGCCGCTGACAATATAGAACCGCTGTGTGTGGGCAGGTGAAGAGGAACACTGCCAAGAAATGCACCAAAATAAGCCGTAATGAGGGCAACAAATTGGTCTGTGTGACTGGTCTGAGGCTACTGTTCTGTAATAGGTTTATGATTTAGTGAATTTTAACGACACATATATGCCCTTACTGCCCAAATCTTATCATGATTATAGTGGTGAACTCTATGTGGGCTGTAAACAATTTGAACTAGGCTCATTCTTCAACAAATTATATTATTTCAATGTTTTTATACAATATGCAGGAGAAGTCTGAAATGTTTATTATGAAGGCATAACTTTGACCAATACATTTTGCCTAATATTAGACATTTGCTACTCGACCAACGCCCTACACTTAACATTTATTTTTGGAGCTTTCCCTGATGTGTCCTTGTGGCCTAAACCATACAACCAAATGTGAATGTGGAAAGTTTGCTTTTCAGTATAAGATTGTATCTTTACCGTTTTTAATGTACTGTGATTATTTATGGTTTTGATGATTGATGATTGCTTCTATCTTGTTTTGTTTAGCCCTTTGAGTTGCCTTGTGTATGAACTCTACTCTGCAAAAAAACTTGCCTTGTCTATAATTGGTTTAACAAACCTTTCACTGGTTCAGAGCCTTGTGGACCATCTAGGAAGTCAAAAGTGTCTTATTTGAGCATAGATCAGTATTTAACACAAGGAGAATGAATACAATATGACGATTCCATCCATATCAGTGTAGCAGCTGATTTTTACTTTTATAGCTTTATTTTTTTGACGAATCATGCCTCTCAAACAAGACCCTCTTCTCCCCCGCCTCCTCTGCTTTCTCTTACCTGGTGCTGGAGCCGTCAGATTTTCCACTTCGGTCAAAGGCAGTGGACCATCTCAAGCCTTATATAGAGACCTCATTCATTCATCCACAGTCCAAAGCAGAGGAGAGAAAAAGTTATGGCCGTGCTCCATTTGGGATAGCTGTGGATCTGTTTAGAACTCAAACTATCCATTTTATTCATTTCTGATTCTTTTTAAGACTCCACATCTCACAAAGCGTGATTGTAGACAGACCTGGGCAAACTGCATCGTCGAGGCCAGATTCACGTTTCCATGTGGCCCCCAGACCCTTCCCAGCTGTTAACCTCATGTGTCCACTCGACCCCCGGCGTATTTAAATGAATGGGAGTAAATATCCAATGAATACCCTAACCCCATTTTTTAAGCTATTTTTTCAGGGAATTTGGCTCAAGCTAACATCATAATGTAAAAAAGGTTAAACAAAACAATACCCACATTAGCTAGCCCCAGATGCTAGATCAGGGGTCGGGAACCCAAAATGTTCAAAGAGCCATAATTGACAAAAAAACTAAAAACAACATCTGTCTGGAGCCGCAAAAAAATAACAGCCTTGTATAAGGCTTTTATGAAGGTAACACAGGCTGCAAGATGTATTAGCTATATTAGCCTAATATCTAAATGACAAAGTAAAGGCTACAAATACATAATAATCATTCATGATTATCAAATGTGTATTTTCACTGCAGCGTGTCGCACCACGCGTGTCGTGAATGACGCAACACGGGACAACTCTGCTTTAGTTTAACTTCCATTTTTTTGCCTTCATGCAATTATAGAAATACAGTGAATCAATCTGCTTTGGGCTCAGAGGTCACATACCTGCATCACTGTCTGCTCATATCCATCATGTCACAGGCTGAAGTTTGCTGGAGCTGAATTAAAATCCTTAATGGCCTTTTCTTTCACCGTCTTTGAGAAGGTTTTGAAGTCTGAAAATAGGTGCTCTGAATTTTTGATGAATGAATCCTTCACGTAATCACCGTTTACGTCGTTTTGCGCGTCATTGTTCCTCGTGTTGCAACAAAACTTTTCATTACAAACATGAAGCAGTCCTTCCTCATTGACTGAAAGAAAATGTTCATTCTCATTCTTAGTCCAGTCTTGTTATCGACTCTTTCTCGTTTTAGCTTTGGGATCCATGTGCACTTTCAGTCTATGATGCACACACGCCGGTTTGTTTACAGCAGCGGCCGCATGGGGCGGGGCCGCGTGACCGCGCGTCATAGGATATGACGCACTACGTTGACAGAAATGTTGAAATTAGATATTACTTATACATATTTTTACAGCATTTAAAAACGTAAAGATTGTTTTTCCTCCTACAGAAACCACATTCAAACTAGAAATAAAATATAGCCCTCACACTCCATTTTCAGACATTTTTGAAAAGGCTCCAGGAGCCACTCCAGGAGCACTCAAGAGCCGCATTCGGCTCCGGAGCCGCGGGTTGCCGACCCCTGTGCTAGATGAACAAACTTTTCACAAAACACAGAGAACACTGGATATTTTAGCTCCATGTTTCCCTCTCCTCTTCTCTAAAAGTTTTGTTGATTAAATAACACATTTTCAGAAATCGCTTTCACAGAAAATATCAAATATGTTTTGCCGAAAATAATTAAATGGTAGCCGTGTGAGGGTTCAGCCTTCCACGATATGAGGATATTCAAATGTGGCCCCCAGAGAATAGTGCCCCACTTCAGATGATTACATTTGTGTTGAATTTTGGTTTCAGACGCAAATAAAAGTGAAACACTGTTTTAATCACACTTGCACAATAGAACAAATAATCATGACCGTTTAATATTAGAATATATTTCTCAGTCTTACAAAGGGCGTGTGTGTAGTATTACAGGAAAGTTGCCCTATGCCTCTGGGGCCAGGCACAGGAAGTTGATAATCCTGCTAGAACATAATGAAAACCATAAAAATAGCTTCAAGACAGTGCTTGTCTTTAGAGGTAAACTGGGGATATGTTATTTATTTATAACCCATATTACTGGGATTTGCACCCACGTTAACAGACTGTTTTATTGTCTTCTATAAAACAAGTCAATTCAATCAGTTTCAATGTTATGGCTGCAAAAAATTGTTAAAATCAAAAAGCAAAGCCTCACATAAGTCAAGCTACCTTTTTTTTTTTTTTTTGGGGCCGTGTTTATTAATGGGATAATTTGCTGATTTACCCTGAACTATTGTACGTGTTATGAGTTATAAGGAAATTGGAGCACCAGGGGAAACCTACCAGACATGGGGAGAACATGCAAACTCCACACAGGAAGGCCGTGTGAGGAGGTGGAATCGAAATCAGGACCTTGTGCGCTAACCACTCAGTTGAATCCAGTTATTTTTTAAACTTTGACCACACTAAAATCAGTTAGTTATTTGAATGATTACAACTTTTGCAGTTTTCTTTTTGTTTGAGAAATGATCTTCAGAGGCAGAGAAGCAATTGATAAACCAGTCTGCTGCTCCTCCCTGCAAACTTAACCATGTCCGAAAACTGCTGAGACGTGACAACACAAGTATGGCAAGAGCCTGAAATAATGGTCTAATTAAACCATTTTGGACTGTTTTTAACTGCGTTTTATTTATAGCGCGTCCAGGTAGTGGAAACGGATCAAGAAAAACTCCACTCCAACCATGTGACTTTCTTCTCCCTCACAGAGCCTGACTTGTGAAGCTCGTCCAAATCTTCAGACGTTTTCACTCATAAAGCGACAAGATGCTTTCCCGGCTCTGGATTTGCGCCACCAAGGACCCAAATGGAACACAATTTTATTTTATTTAGAAGCACCGACGCGGTGCCAGATGTAATTTCTTTTCTTTAGTGATGATGAGGTGCTTTATATATCTCCCGTCTGAATGCCAGATCTATCAAATCAGCTGAATCTAAGCCAAGACTGAGTTGTAGTGATTTAATTCCAGTCTGTTCATATGTTGGATAGAAATTTACTGTAACTGCTCAATGTGGAGTATGTTGATGTCATGCGTTGGATGAATACAGTGTGGAATGATTGAAAATGCTTCTGTGACCTGATTTTGGTTCCAATATGTTCATGTTTTATGAATCCTATGCAATTCTTGTACATATTTCTGTGAAGCCCTGGTTCAGCCCTTTCTTCAGCTGGAGTAGAATGAGTAAAATGTGCTGTGAACAATATAAATCATATGTGTACTTTGTACTAGTAATGTTCCATATGCAATGTAAATTGGATTGCCACAATTATGCATCGTGCTTAATTTACAAACCCCTGCCCCCTTTGTCACCTGAGTTCAGTGCAGCGGCCTAACTTCCCACAAAGGTTTAGCTAATTTTTACTTCAATGTTATCTTTACCTATGCATCTTTCAATAAATAAACATAAAATAAATTGTTAAAAAACAATGGGATTTTCTAATACTTTGAAGTTCCCCACTTAAGCTTGCACAACTGCCTTTTTTGCCCCACTCTCATAAATTAAAAGTGAAAAAAGTATTATCCACCCTTTCATTTTTTAACATCGTCATGACATCACCAAATATCTTGGACACATGTTTCTGACAGACAATCCTTGCTTATATAGATAGATGTGCAGTATGTTCTTTTTTATAGTCCTCTATGGTTCTATTACTTCTTATTAAAATAAGTTTTAATTCTAACATTTTAGTTTTATTTAACATAAAATCACTCCCTAAACTTCATTAACTCCCTGTACAACATGCATATAAAATTGTAACCTTTTATACTGTATAGTTTGAATGTTATTGAATAATCGTCTAATCTTTAAATCCATACTTGTCACACACGGCCCCCTAAGACACGAAAACCCAGGAGCAGAGACGCCAGGAGAATGAAAAAATACTTCCAAGCCTTTATTTGGCAAAAACAAAGTAGCAAACTAGGTAGCACTCCAGAGCTCAGAACATGAGGGAAACAAAGACAATCTGGCAAAGACCAAAGGAACAGGTGGGGTGATATACAGAGTAATCAAACACAGGTGCAACACATTAGGGCGGGGCAAACAAATCACAGGCAGGAAACAGGGAGTGATGTAAATCTAAAGCATAGCGAACAGGTAAGTATTTCAAAATAAAATGTCCAATAAACCAGGGGTATGACACCACCCCCCACCTAAGGGACGGCACCAGAAGTCCCAGAGCGAGCACGAAACTCCCGGACGAGCTCAGGATCCAGAATGTCCCGGGCGGGCACCCACGACCTCTCCTCAGGACCGTATCCTTCCCAATCGACGAGATATTGCTGGCCCCGACCCCTGCGGCGGACAGCCAGGAGACGTCTCACAGAGAAAGCAGGGGCACCATCCACGACACGGGGCGGTGGGGGCCTGGAGGGGGGAACCAACGGGCTGGATATGGCGGGCTTTATCTTAGAGACGTGGAATGTAGGATGGACTTTCATGGTACGTGGGAGCTGGAGCCGGACAGCGACAGGACTGATGACCTTGGAAATGGGGAAGGGACCCACAAACCTGGGGGCCAACTTGCGACTTTCAACTCTCAAGGGGAGATCCCTCGTAGAGAGCCAAACCTTCTGACCCACCCTGTAACAAGGGGCGGGTGTGCGACGCCGGTCAGCCGCTTTCTTGTAACGGGCAGAGGCTTGAACAAGGGCGGCACGGGCCTTCCTCCAAGTGACGTGGCACCGACGGACCAGAGCGTGAGCAGAAGGGACAGTCACCTCGTCCTCAAGGTCTGCAAACATAGGAGGTTGATAACCATTGACACAGTGAAATGGGGACATGCCAGTAGACGAAACAGTGAGAGAATTGTGTGCGTATTCAATCCACACCAGCTTATTGCACCACTGAGAAGGGCTTTGAGACACCAAACACCTTAATCCAGTTTCCAGTTCCTGGTTGTACCGCTCAGTCTGACCATTAGACTGTGGATGATAGCCGGACGACAGGCTAACAGACGCACCAATAAGTCTGCAGAACTCCTTCCAGAAGCTGGATGTGAACTGAGGGCCCCGGTCACTGACAATGTCCTGTGGCAGACCATGCAGACGAAAAACATTGGACAACAGAAGCTCCGCAGTTTCCTTGGCAGAGGGGAGTTTGGGCAGTGGGACAAAGTGTGCCATCTTTGAAAAGCGGTCAACCACTGTCAGAATGGTGGTGTTACCTTCAGATGGAGGTATTCCAGTAACAAAGTCCAAGGAGATGTGAGACCAAGGGTGTTTGGGAATCGGAAGAGGCTGGAGGAGGCCAGAAACTGGGTGTCTGGACGTCTTGCTCCGGGCACAAGTTGGGCAAGCTGCAACAAACTCCCCCACGTCCTGCAACAGAGAGGGCCACCAAAACCTCTGTTTAATAACAAATGCAGTGCGACTCACCCCTGGATGACAGGTAAACGGAGAATTATGGGCCCATTGGAGGACACGAGAGCGAAGAGGAGCAGGGACAAAAAGTCGGTTACGGGGACAGCCCGCTGGCGTCTGGATGCCCTCCTGGGCTCTTTTAACCTCTCTCTCCACATCCCAGGTGATGGCACCGATGACACATGCAGAAGGCAGAATAGTCGTGGGCTCAGAGGCGGAAGAAGCAGCTTCAAACTGACGGGACAGGGCATCAGGCTTGACATTCCTGGAACCTGGACGATAGGACAACGTGAAGGAGAAGCGATTGAAAAATAGAGCCCACCTGGCCTGGCGCGAGTTGAGTCTCTTGGCGGTCCTAAAGTATTCGAGATTCTTATGGTCCGTCCAGACTAGAAACGGCTGTGCCGCGCCCTCGAGCCAATGCCGCCATTCTTCCAGGGAGAGTTTAACAGCAAGAAGTTCTCGGTTCCCGACGTCATAATTCCGTTCTGCGCTGGAAAGCTTCTTTGAAAAAAAAGCACACGGATGTACCTTGTTGTCCTCGGGGTTGCGTTGGGAGAGAACTGCTCCCACTCCCACACTAGACGCGTCCACCTCCACAATAAACTGCAGCTTAGGATCTGGCAAGGTTAGTATAGGAGCAGTGGCAAACCGTTGCTTGAGGTTCCTGAATGCGTCGTCAGCCTGTTGAGTCCACTGGAACTTAGGAGTGGAAGAGGTGAGGGCATGCAACGGTGTAGCAACACAGCTGTAGTTCCGTATGAATCGCCTATAAAAGTTCGCGAAGCCCAAAAAACGTTGCAACTGTTTGCGATCAGAGGGGACAGGCCAATTAGTCACTGCACTGACCTTAGACGGATCCATCCTAACACCACCAGTATCAACAATGAACCCCAAGAAGGATACGCTCTGCTGGTGGAAGTCGCACTTCTCCACTTTGACGAATAGTTGATTCTCCAGCAGCCGCTGCAAGACTTGACGGACGTGCCGAACATGCTCCTCCTCGGACTTAGAGAAAATAAGGATATCGTCCAAATAAACAAACACAAAGTGGTTAAGCATATCACGAAGCACGTCATTCACGAGGCACTGAAACACTGCAGGGGCATTGGTGAGTCCGAAAGGCATGACCAGATACTCATAGTGCCCGCTGGGTGTGTTAAACGCTGTCTTCCATTCGTCGCCCTCTCTTATGCGTACAAGGTGATATGCGTTCCTTAGATCCAATTTAGTGAAAATAGTGGCACCTTGTAGCAGTTCAAAGGCGGAGGAAATTAAGGGGAGCGGATACCTGTTCTTGATGGTTATGTTGTTCAGGCCACGGTAGTCGATGCACGGACGCAGTGTAGTGTCCTTCTTCTCGACGAAGAAGAAACCCGCTCCAGCTGGAGATGAGGAAGGCCGAATGATACCCGCATCCAGCGAGTCTTGGATGTACTGGTCCATTGCCTCTCTCTCAAGAGGAGACAATGAGTAAAGGCGACCCTTGGGTGGTGACGAACCAGGGAGGAGGTCAATAGAGCAGTCATATGGCCGATGGGGGGGAAGCGAAGTGGCTCTGGCCTTATTGAACACTTCTTTAAGGTCCAGATACTCCGAAGGAACCTTTGCGAGGTCCGGGTACTCTGGCGATGCAGCAGCACTGTTGGAAAGAACAGAGGAAGAGGCGGACAAAAGACAAGAGGCATGGCAGTTATTGCCCCATCCCACGATTCTGCCGGTTGACCAGTCAATATGAGGATTATGTTTGACAAGCCATGGGTAACCAAGGATTAGCGGAAACTGGGGTGAATCAATAATGTGAAAATGAAGTGTTTCAGAATGGTTACCTGACAGGTTGAGGCTCAGAGGAGGAGTCTGGTGGAGTACCCTGCACAGCAGCCGGCCATCCAGAGCATGCGCTACCAACGGCGATGACAGCAGAATAGGCTTGAGTTGGAGCTGATGGGCTAGATTCTTGTCCATGAAATTTCCATCAGCCCCAGAATCAATGAAGGCAGAAAGTTCCAGGGACAGGGCAGTGGTAGTTAAACGGACGCGAGTAACTGAACGGGACTTGGAGGAAAAGGAAGTTCGGCTCACCAGCAATCCTCCTTTCACTGATGGGCCCGACCTTTTACTGGACAGGAGGCTAGGACGTGGCCGACTTTACCGCAGTAAAAGCACCGTCCCTCTTGCTGACGACGTTGGCGTTCTTCGGGTGTTAGATGGGTGCGGCCCACCTGCATGGGTTCATCAGCACTCACCGGAAAGGAAGATGGCAAATCATGTTTGAGACCCGGACTAGAGAACCGGTCCGCATGTAGAGGCAGTACGGGCCGGCCCATGTCCAGAAAACTCTTACACCGCAGCTTTTCTCTTCTTCTCTCTTGTAGTCGATTATCTATCTTAACAGCAAGCGCCACTAGGGAGTCAAAGTCCTCTGGGAGATCTATAGGAGCAAGGTGATCCTTCACCTCATCAGAGAGGCTATGCAGAAAAGTGTCGCAAAGAGATGAGGAGTTCCACTCACTGTCAGCAGCCAGGGTGCGGAACCGAATAGCATGATCCAACACCCGAGATGGTCCTTGTTTGAGAGCTAGTAACTCACGAGCTGCCTCACGACCAGGTGTAGAACAATCAAAAACCTTTCTCAGGGTGTCCGTAAATGCTCTCGCAGTAAAGCATACCTCGGATTGTTTCTCCCACTCAGCTGTGGCCCACTCACGTGCTCTTCCAGTTAGATTTGTGATAATGAAGGCCACACGGGAACGCTCAGAGGCAAATGACATGGGCTGGAGATCAAACGTCAAAGAGCAGAGCGTCAAAAATGACCTACAGGTCCCAGGGCTGCCGTCGTACTTCTCTATGGAAGGAGCCCGTGGTTCAGATCTTGGATCCAGTGCAGGGGCGGCGGGCTCTGGTGCTGGTCCACGAGCTGCCTCAGACGAGTGAGAAATGGTGGCTGAAGCACTAGCCCCCACCTGAGCCAAGAGTTGTTGATTCTGAACGGTCAAGGCTTGGAGCTGCTGCAAAACACTGGCCTGGAATGAATCATGACGGGCATGAAGATCTTGAATTCCCCCTGCTAATTCAGTGAGCATCGTCTCATGGTTCGAAAGTCTCTTTCCTTGGGTCTGAATAGCAGAACGAACGGCTGCAGTCTCCGCTGGGTCAGTCATGGCCAGATTGTACTGTCACACACGGCCCCCTAAGACACGAAAACCCAGGAGCAGAGACGCCAGGAGAATGAAAAAATACTTCCAAGCCTTTATTTGGCAAAAACAAAGTAGCAAACTAGGTAGCACTCCAGAGCTCAGAACATGAGGGAAACAAAGACAATCTGGCAAAGACCAAAGGAACAGGTGGGGTGATATACAGAGTAATCAAACACAGGTGCAACACATTAGGGCGGGGCAAACAAATCACAGGCAGGAAGCAGGGAGTGATGTAAATCTAAAGCATAGCGAACAGGTAAGTATTTCAAAATAAAATGTCCAATAAACCAGGGGTATGACAATACTTTTGACGCATGCACATTTTAACCATCTTTTAACCTCAAATCATATCACAAAGTCATGCGCTTTTCCCCCCAGTGAGCTGATGAGATCATACAAGTGTGACGGCTGCTTTAAGAAACCCAGGGTGTTGGGAAGTGATACTCCGGGCCCGTTTCCCCTTCTCCCTTTATACTCTGCTGAGCCAACATGACCCATGTCTGTCTCTTTGTAGCCACAACAAAATCCAAGTGAGCGCCAGTCGTGCAAAATTCATATTTAGAAAGGTCACGATTGTGCTTGTGTGAATAGCTGGCTCCCTGGATACCCCCGGAGCCCTGTCAACCTCCACATTTAACATTACATATTTGGGCTGATTCAATACACGTCTGCTGAGCTACTCGAGCGAAGGGATTTCTTAGGCGTTTGTAAAGTCAAATACACACCCCACTGGTGTGCCTATAAGAGCCTTTCCATTACGCCTTTTCAAACAGAGCCCTGAGCTGTCCTGTCACTGTGATGAGAAGGACTTGGTAGTATTGAAAATGAGACAAATTGGATTCAAGCTCAAGCGGGAGATTATATAATTGGGTTTATCATGCTGAGAAGTTCACTCCTGCCCTCTACAGCTTTTACAAAATATTTCAGCTTCTAGTATACTGTTTGATTTCATATTTCAAGCATGTTGAGTGGTCTTATCATAATTATTTTGACAACTCCGTTACTCATTCAGCCAAGAGCTCATAAACCATTGACGACTGTGTGAAAAAGGTTGCTCTTCGTTCTCTATTGTGTTCTTTTGCCTCCTCCAATTCAGTGTGAACTATTTTATCTTCAAATCGAATTGACCAACGTAAAGGCATTTCCCACTTTTCTCTGTCATCTGTGTCTGCCGGTACTCTGCGTAAACACATTTTTCAATATCGGAAAGGTTTTTGAACTTGTGTGTTTTCTCAAAGTTTGATCATTTACAGTATGAGAAGAAGTATATCCAAGGCACTCCATAATCCGAATTGTTGTATTGCCATTGCAAGTAACATGAAGTCGCACATCAGGAATTTGCTTTGGTAAATGGTACAGACAAGTTATAAAGGTTTTTTTTGTCAGACAATTTTGGTCTTGTCCCTGTGCGCCTCACGGAGAAACCGCCATTTTTGTCCAAATACCTCTCACAGGAAATTAATTTGACTTGTATTAGGGGAGCATGATTCAAAATTGGAGACATGCAAAAAATAGGGGGGTCAAATGGTTTGAACGTGGCTATTACAACATGTTCAGAATGAAGAGGCGCACATGTCAAATCATGTTCCAAGCAAGCGAAAGTACAGTACAAATGTTGATTGAGTGTAACATCACTATATCAAGAGCGTGGGGTATAGTTGACCTCTTTAGGAATCAGTCAATCAATTTGCAGATTGACAATGTTGGCTCATAGGGTCCAAGTTGTATATATATATATATATATATATATATATATATATATATATATATATAAAAAAATGGCCAATTTGTTTTTATACTGTTCATTAAAAAAGTCCAAAATAATCATTGTAGAGCAGTTGCCCATTAGATGAAAGTGGTCTTAGGGGGTTAGGGTTGAGAGCTTTTCATCATGTTGTGTTAGCCATTCTGTACTTAAGTCTGTTGTTTCTCTGCCAACCATTCAAAAAGGAGAAAGATACAGTGACAGCATGGGGGGAAAGAGCTATGGCAGTGGCTGGATTGGAGAGGATTTGAATCTGAAAATAGAAGCACCTGTTCATCTGGGATTAGTCGGAAGCGCGGCTCTATTTTGGTTCATTGGACATGTTTCCTCATCGCACCGTCTGCCTGTCCCGGTGTCTGAGGTGAACTATCTGATTTCAGGTTAATGTGAGAAGTGGATAAGCTGGACAGACACCAAGCAGCACAGATGTGTTAAACAGCTGGGAATGAGAATACATGAATCAATGACAGTGTTCAGTCTTATTCCTATCTGTAAAGTATCAGCTTGAACAATAGTGGGCTGATGCAATCCAAAGTTCTTGCATGTTGATTTATATCCTTAAAATCAATAATTACATGACTCCTGGCTGTTTTTCCCTGCCCTCTTATGTTAATGTTTGAGATTGTCCCACCCAGACTGTTCCAGGGGGCTTTTTCTGTCGGTCTTCAACCTCTTGTCTAAATCTCTGCAGTTTGTTCCATCTATAATTGGGTCAGTGTGTATTTATAGCAGGCTTTCCACAACATAAAGAAAAGTTAGTTGTTCTAAGTGGCTTTGAATGGCCCTCTTATTAAAGACTAGCCTATTTTCCCTCTTGACTGCTCTGAAAAAGCGAGAACTCACCAGAACAACTTTCTTCCACTTTATCCATTGCCGGGTCACAGGTGCAGCAGTATAGGCAGAGCTGCCTTCCCTCTCCACACACTTTCTCCAGCTCATCTGGGTGAATCCTGAGGTGTTCCCAGTTCAGCTGAGAGACATAGTCCTTCCAGTTTGACCTGGGTCTTCCCCATGATCCTTTCCCAGTGGAACATATCTCCCCAGGGAGGAGATTCCCAAGCAGTGGCTCTACTCAGAGCTTCTCCCGTGTGACTGAGCGTAGCGCCCAGCTACTCTGGGGGGAAAACTAATTTTGTGTTCTCATCCTTTTGGGCAAAGCTGAAATTGGAGAACCAAGTCAAACAGTGACTGTGGTGAGTACTGTGATGGAGATGTCTTGGAATACCAGGTGCCACAGTGGGGTTGCTGAGGCTGTAAAATGATTGGTGGTGGTCAAAGGGGGCAATGGCTCAAATTGACAGCCTCACTTTGTGAATTGGGTGGCAGCTCTGATTGCCACCCCCTTGACCCAGAAATGGATAATGAAGGTATGAAAATGAAATAAAATGTTCATTAGTTCTCCCCAAGGTACCTGTGGCTATTTAGTACTACTGTATAGCCACAGGTAGTAGTAACTTGGTCCATTCACTCCGTGCTCAGATTGAATGGATTAAGTTAACTTAAAGCTGCATTACCCGACTTTATTTTTATATTCATTACGAAAATTAAATCCATATCCATGCAATGCATTGAGATTTGGGATATACGTCCTTTTGGAGAAAAAGTAGCGCAGATTTGTGCTGGCGTGTCATTTTATTATAGATCGATAGATCGTTGTTTGATGCAACAAGGAAGAGAATGTGTTTCGGGTCCAGATTGTGACCAATCACAGCGGACCACTGGCCCCCGCTTTCTTGAGAAAAGCTACAGTTCTCTGGTTAGCACAGACAGCTGAGGTAAACAAGCGGCGGAGGCTAACCTGAAACTTCCCGTGTCTTTGTTAACGGTTACTGCTTACTCAGCAAAACAGCCATCCAAAAGAAAGTCTCGTTCCTCTGCGCTTCCCGGTTCAATCATTCTATGGTCACGCCATCCACGTTCAAATGTCTATAATGTGAGACGTGAGCTCCGTATATACAATTAGCATGTGAGCGCAGGTTGAGGGGGAGGGGGGTAGTGGGGGCAAAAGCTCCGTGCGGAGAGGACGAGCAGAGAGAGCGAGCTCGTCGCTCTCATTCGAAAATGTCTCAAAGTCAGTTAGTGCAGCTTTAAGGTAAAGTTTATTGTCTTAATGTTACTAGCTCTCCATCACCACTCATTTGAATTATTATTCACTTTTTATATTTTCTATTGAACCTAAATAATGCATTGCTTTGACATGTTTTCCCACTAAGATCCATGTGTTTCCATTATTGCATAGTTGACAAATGTATCATCCTCAATGTGCAACAGGAGATGATACATTTGTTTCAATAGAGACCACTGATCTTGATCCTGATCCTCTGCCAGCTCTCTGCTTCTCTCCTCTCCTCCAGCTGCAGCGGAAGACGAGCCCAGAAAAAATCACTTAACAATTCTTTAATAAAATCCACTCATCCATAATGTGTGCGTGTTGCTAGTGTCAAAGCCATAAGTGAGCAGCTTTGGATTCCCCGTTATTGAATCAGCAGTGACCTGACATCAGCGTTTATCTGTTTGCATATGGTGCTTGTTACTCTGCCCATGTTCACAGGGGAGAGAGTCAAAGCCGATCAGGCAATTTCATTAGAGGTCACAATTGCCGGCTAGAACTGATTAAAACAGATGGGACAGATGGTGTTACGGCTCCAGGTCTGGGCCGTTTTGCGCAAGCACCTCCTCCCTCTCCCGGTGCGTCTCTCTCTGTCTGTGTGTCCGGCTCGTTCCCGCGAAGTCTAGGGCCCGCCTCCCGGATGCTGCCATTCGCCCAGAGTCCTCCTGTATGGCCAATAGGAGCTCCGCCCGAACCAATCTGCGCCACCAGCTGACCTGCCCGCGGCCAATAAAACAGCGGTGTGACGTCCAGACGGGGCGGCTTGTTTCCCATACAAGTGCGCCAGCCTTGAGAGACAGACGTGTGGTGGAGAGCTGACACCTTTTGAGAGACGTTACATGACCGTACGAGACCTTACGAGACCTTATTAGAATTGTGGTGATTTGTTACCTGTCGAAGGAACCCCTTTTGTTTAGTTTTCTGACTCTAAGTTTTGTCCAGGACGTTACCTTTTCTGCCTAGAAATAAAAGGCCATTTACTTTCGCCAATTACATCTGGTTGTGTATGTTGCATGTCCTTTCCCCTTCTCAGAGCCAAGCTTAGGGCTGTAACATTTATTGGGGGCTCGTCCGGGATACTGTTTTAAAACATTCCCGACAACAGTGAATGGACATTTACTTTGGGTAGGTGAAGGTGAATTGTATTTGGGCATTTTCAAAATGGTGTTTGACTTCGAGGCCTTCGTGGAAGAGCCTTCCCTTGAGGAGTTGAACAAATGCAAAAAGAAAGACCTCATAGCACTTGCTGTGCATTTTAATATTCTATATTCCAAACAGAGCAGAAAGGACGAGATCCGGGCGCTGCTTGTGGATGGCTTGGTGGAGTTGGGCCTGCTCTCGCAACCAGTGGCTTCTGAGGGGACTGATGAGAGTATCGTGCCTGCGGGAACCCCAAAGCGGGAGGAGAAACCTGGACCTTCAGATGGTTCTCCCCCTGGGACAAAGAGAGCGGGCGCGGGGGTTGATGAACCGCCTAACCCTCTGTTCACCCTCCCCCGGTATGACCCACACTCTCCTCCCACCTCTCCTCGGTCCTTGGATGCTGCCCGACGCGCTGTGCGCCTGGCACGCATTAAAATGGAAGCTGAGCAGAAGGAACGGGACCGCAGTGCCGAGCTCGAATTTCAGGTGCGCAAGCTCGAGATAGAGGCTGACAAAGACGTCAAACTGCGCCGCCTTGAGCTGGAGGCTGAAGGTCGCCTCCCTCCCAGTCCTACTCCCGGCCCTGGACCCACCGCGCAGGCTGCAGCCCACTCCCCATCCGTTCACGGCGGCGCCCTCGATGTAAGTAAATTTATTCCCCTTGTACCCCCCTTCAGAGAGGGAGAAGTGGATTCATATTTTGCTGCATTCGAGCGCATCGCCTCGGCCTTAAACTAGCCACGCGATATTTGGCCTCTTTTGCTCCAATGTAAAATGTATGGGAAAGCCCAAGAAATCATTGCAGCCATGCCTCTTGCTGACAGTCTGCGGTACGAAGCAGTCAAGAGCGCCATACTAAGGGCATATGAGCTGGTCCCTGAGGCCTACAGGCAAAGGTTCCGAAGCCATAAAAGGGCCCAAAGCCATACCTACATTGAGTTTGCGAGGGAGAAAGGAATGTTATTTGACAAGTGGTGTTCGTCTGCTAAGGCTCAGAGTTTTGCTTCGTTACGTGACCTTATGTTGCTGGAGGATTTTAAGAGAAGCCTCCCGGACCGTGTTGTGGTGTATCTAAATGAGCAGAAGGTGAAGACCATTTCGGATGCTGCTGTTTTAGCTGACGAATTTGTGCTGACTCACAAATCCGTATTTGGCGGAGGGCCTGACAGGCCTCGCGCACCTGCTCCTAAGCCTACTTCTCCGAGGACTGACAGGACGGGCCCGGACGAAAGGGAATGCTACTACTGCCGCACTGCTGGGCATCTTGTTGCCACGTGTCCTGTACTCAGACGCAGACCAGGCTCTCCGAAACCTAAAGGTCTTGGGCTAATCAAAACTGAGGTTAGCCTAGCTCCTAGCACCTGCCAAGACCCAGATTCGTGTTTTGACCCATTCATCTTTGCGGGAATAGTTTCTCTGCCTGGCAACGCACCTGACCAAAGACCCATCCGCATTTTGAGAGACACTGGCGGGTCTCAGACGTTAATCTTAGCCAGTGCTCTCCCCTTTTCTGAGCAGTCCTCGTGCGCGTACAAAACTGTGCTACGGGGAATAGAAATGGGTTACTGCCCGCAGCCAGTACATTTGGTGCACATCGAGTCCAAACTCGTAAATGGGACATTTCCCGTTGCTGTTTGCAACGCGTTGCCAATTCCAGGGATTCACATGTTGATGGGAAATGATGTGGCCGGGGGCCTGGTAACTCCACCCTTGGAAGTGGCTGATTCCCCGCTGGACAGTATGGATATTTGCTCGACTGAGATTTATCCTGCGTGCGCGGTTACGCGTGCCCAAGCCCGCCGTAATCTCGGAGATGATGTTAGTTTGTCTGACACATTTTTATCTGACATTTCAGCAGATTTTGTGCCTACAGCTGAGACCCAGGTTTCCCAAAGCTCGACTCCGCGGAAGGCCGCGTCTCCAAAAATTGACAACCCAGCTCTGCCTTGTTCACGTGGGCGGCTCATTGCGGAGCAGAGATCTGACCCAACGTTACACAACTTGGTTTCCAGTGTGGTGAGTAGCGAACAATGTGACAAAGCTCAGATCTGTTACTTCTTGCGCGAGGGTGTGTTAATGCGTAAATGGTCTCCCCACGTCACCCAAGACAATGTGTTTGCGGTCTACCAAATAGTTGTGCCCTCCTGCTACCGTAATCAGATTACAGCAGTGGCACATGAAAGCGTGTGGTCGGGGCACCTAGGCGTTACAAAAACTTACAAATCGCTGTTAAGACAGTTTGTGTGGCCTGGGATGAAAAAGGACGTGGCCGAGTTTTGCCGCAGCTGTCACGTGTGTCAGATGGTGGGAAAGCCCAACCAGCCAATCCTAGCAGCTCCTTTACATCCCATACCTGTTATTGATCAGCCTTTTGACCGCGTCATAGTTGACTGTGTAGGGCCTCTGCCCCGCACACAGAATGGTAATGTATTTCTACTTACTATAATGTGTGCTGCCACGCGTTTCCCAGAGGCCATCCCGATGCGTAAAATCACCGCGCAATCCGTAGTCAAGGCGTTGCTGAAATTCTTTTCAGTATTTGGACTCCCAAAATTCATACAGACAGACCAGGGAGCGAATTTCAAGTCTAATCTGTTTGCACAAGTGGTTCAAACACTTGGGGTAAAACATGTTCTGTCCAGCGCGTATCACCCTGAGTCACAGGGTGCTCTGGAGCGTTGGCACCAGACGCTTAAATCCATGCTGCGCAAGTACTGTATGGAAACTGAAAGAAATTGGGATCAAGGGATCCCGTTCGTGCTGTTTGCAGCCCGGGATGCGACTCAGGAGTCTTTGGGGTTCAGCCCCGCTGAGTTGATATTTGCCCACACTCCCCGGGGCCCGCTCAAAGCGCTGAAGGAAGCTTTTCTTTCTTCACCCCACCCCTCACGATGGGAAATCACGGATTTCCGTAAAGTTAACGCTGTCACTGTCCCTGACTCATATCCCATGCCCCGCATGGAGGATTGTGTGGACAACCTCGGTCCTGCTAAATACGTCACTAAATTGGATTTGTTGAAAGGTTACTGGCAAGTCCCGCTGACTAAGCGCGCGTCGGAAATATCGGCGTTTGTAACGCCTGATTACTTCCTGCAATATACCGTGATGGCGTTTGGAATGTGCAACGCTCCCGCAACTTTTCAACGCCTGATTAATGTCGTTCTACAGGGCCTGCCCAGTTGTAATGCTTATCTGGACGACTTATTGATCCACTCCGTTACCTGGAAGGAACACGTACACGTCCTACAGCAGGTGTTTTCCAGATTGGCAGCTGCCTCACTCACCCTAAACCTCGCTAAATGTGAGTTCGGGAAGGCTCACGTTACATATTTGGGACGTGAGGTTGGCCAGGGCCAAGTCCGACCTATTGAGGCTAAAGTTTCCGCGATAGACGCCTATCCGCCTCCCACCACTCGGCGTGAGCTGCGCCGCTTCCTGGGCATGGCTGGGTACTACCGAAGTTTCTGCCGAAATTTCTCATCAGTGGTTGTCCCACTGACCACCTTATTGAGTCCTAAAGTTGATTTTAAATGGACTACTGAGTGTCAATCCGCTTTTGACAGCGTGAAGTCTCTGCTGTGTCATGCACCTGTCCTCGCTGCTCCTGACCCGTTGCCCCCTACAAGCTTGAAGTGGACGCTAGTGGGGTCGGAGCAGGTGCAGTCCTGATGCAGGAGGATGCGAGTGGGGTTACCCATCCGGTAGGTTACTTCTCCCGAAAGTTTAATACACACCAGCTCCGCTACTCCACCATAGAAAAGGAGACTTTGTCACTGTTGCTCGCTCTCCAGCACTTCGAGGTGTACCTTGGGTCCAGTTCTGTGCCAATCATTGTGTTTACCGACCATAACCCTGTAACCTTTTTGTCCCGCATGTATAATCACAACCAGAGACTGATGCGGTGGGCCTTGATGGTGCAGGACTTTCCGTTAGAGATTCGACATAAAAAGGGATCGGAGAATGTGTTTGCCGATGCCTTGTCCAGATAAGTGTGGTGGCTGCATAAATTTGTGTGTGTTCTGATGTTTGTTTTGTTCAGAGAAAAAATGTTAGGGTGGACAGTGTCTTGAGGGGTGGGGTGTTACGGCTCCAGGTCTGGGCCGTTTTGCGCAAGCACCTCCTCCCTCGGTGCGTCTCTCTCTGTCTGTGTGTCCGGCTCGTTCCCGCGAAGTCTAGGGCCCGCCTCCCGGATGCTGCCATTCGCCCGGAGTCCTCCTGTATGGCCAATAGGAGCTCCGCCCGAACCAATCTGCGCCACCAGCTGACCTGCCCGCGGCCAATAAAACAGCGGTGTGACGTCCAGACGGGGCGGCTTGTTTCCCATACAAGTGCGCCAGCCTTGAGAGACACACGTGTGGTGGAGAGCTGACACCTTTTGAGAGACGTTACATGACCGTACGAGACCTTACGAGACCTTATTAGAATTGTGGTGATTTGTTACCTGTCGAAGGAACCCCTTTTGTTTAGTTTTCTGACTCTAAGTTTTGTCCAGGACGTTACCTTTTCTGCCTAGAAATAAAAGGCCATTTACTTTCGCCAATTACATCTGGTTGTGTATGTTGCATGTCCTTTCCCCTTCTCAGAGCCAAGCTTAGGGCTGTAACAGATGGTGAGACAAGGAGGTGGACTGTCCAAGCAGAGACTTTAAGTGATTTTTTGTTGTCTGCAATATTGAGTAAATAAACCAAACGCTGTTGTATAAAGGGGTCCTTGTCGTTGCGCACAGGTTTCCACCATGTTATGAGCCGATATGTCAGGTAAAAACCTCTGATACCCAAGAGCATGTGCATAATTGCAACCTCCCCCATGATCCGTTCTAGAGCAGCACAGATAAAGCAGGGTGGTGTTTATGAAATAGTCAAATCTATAGAACACCAATAGATTTTAAAAGGAAAAAACACACAAGATTATTAACAAAATTAGGCCTTTGTGAAAGCTGTGGGTTCCCAGTCAGCTGAGTGTGAGGTGTATTCTAAAGCAATAAAATGCATTATGGTGATCGATGGCACGGAACTATATGGTTGTTTTAAGAAAATTACAAACTAGAATCACAGCAGGCCATGTTACTATCATTGGTCTATTTGTCTAAGTAAATATTTACTAATTCCTCAACAGCAGCAAATCACCTTTTAAAAATGTGGATGGATGCCCCCCAATAAAACTTAACTCAATTATTTGTGTCACATAAATTGTAAAAAATGTCAGCTGTAGCTGGGAAACTAGCAATGTCCAAGTTATAGTTTGGTGCTGTGCTCCATTGTTGAGGTCAGCAGATTTCTAAATGGTCCCAAAATCTCTAATTGAAGTACTGTTGTGTTGTGTCCCTGGGAGGCCAATGTCCATGTCCTATATTTTCAGCCGTTCACCACATGGATTGTAAGAACGAACAAAGAACTGAGTCATGATGGACAGAGTGCCTCTCTTCATTCCCTTTTACTATGTGTGCCTTAATTCGGCAAGTGAGTATTGCATTCAATAAACAACCCCTGCATCATAGATATAGAATGTCGATGTCAAAATGAAATCCGTTTTGCTTATTGTAAATGGTGTCATGGTTGTTCAGCTTGTTGTATCCACATCATAGCCCATACAGGAGATGGGTCAGCCCAATTTACTGACCCCCCACCCCCTGTCTGTGCCCTGCTTTGTTCACTGGCCACACTGGGGCACTGCCCAATACTGGCAGCCTGCTTTACAGAAAGGAGGTATTGTCTTGTCTTGTCTAGGAGCATCAATGGAAGTCTTTGTTCGCTGGTTCGCTTGTACAACATCAGTCCTGCATGTGTCAAGATGGAGATGCAGACGTTTGATGGACAAAGCTCAAATATATTCATTCCAAACCCAGGCAGGAATAGAATTGTGCATCCATCCAGGCCCAATTCAGCCAAGGTTTTTTCTCTGCACGAAGGTCTAGATGCTAGTGCTGTAGGAATTCTAAAATGGATGGCGTGATGTTATGCTGTGAGATTCTTGCGAGGGCAGTACAAGCTATTGCATTTTACAACAGGCAAAGTGCTCATAGAACAGTTGTCTGGAGTGGGCATAGGTCATTAAAATTCCTATCAATCTATACTATTTGGCATAATATATTACGCTATTGCAAGTTGCTGTAAACATATAAGTCAAGGATTTAATATTGACAATTGTTTTTGCTCTGTATTGTATTGTATCTGTATTGTATTTAGTTAGTAAAGAGGGGGTTCGTTCAAATGCTTCCTGCAGCTGAATAAAAAAACCTCTATTTGATAATATACAATTAAGATTTGTGCAGATGGAAGAAGAGAAAAGGGGGAGAGGAGATAATGAGCGCTTGCTTTACTAAAGTGTTTATGTCCCATTAAAGCTGGGATACCTAACGCTTCTTTCACTTTTGACACCTTAAATGCACTGTTCACTCCTAAGTCAGTGCTGTTCTGTTCTTTAGCTTACTTTTGCCTGATTTAAACCCTCTCTTTAAACAACGGTCCTTCAAGCTAATTATTATGGGAATTAGTAGGAACAGACTGAATCCTAAACATTTGAATTAGTTTGAAAGAGAACACTCTATATCAGCTCTAAGTTGAGTGTTTTCACGATATCACTGCATAGACATAACAAGATAAAAGCCTTCCCAGATTTACTTTACTTGAGTTTGACCTTTTAGTATTGTCATTAGAAAGACATTTATTGTAGATTCGATGCTAAAGCGTGGAATAGCAAGCTGGCTCTCATCTCTGAAAAAGTTGTTGTTTTGTGCTTTTGAATTAAAAAAATTCTTACTTTTTTCTGTCTGAGATGTTGGTGCAGTACAGTGTTCATGGTTTTGCACTGGTCCAGACCAGAGCCGAGAGGATTCATGGTCTGAACCAAACGGATCAGGTGAAAATCCACTGGAGGAATGCTAACTTTTAGAAAAATGCTAATGAAGCATTTAGCATTTTACTTTAGAATAGAGCAGAGAAAATGGTCCGAACCAAGTGGCTACTCCACCTGGTGACCTGGCCTGCTCCACCCAGAGGCTACTCCATCTCTGCTGCTTTGACCCGTCCTGCTCCACCCAGAGGCTACTCCACCTCTGCTGCTGTGACCTGAAGGGCTGTTGCTGATTATTACTATTTTTAACTTTTTAGAATGATCAATTCTATTTTTTATTTTAGCTGCTACTGGACACCTGAATTTCTCCTACGGGCATCAATAAAGTATCTATCTATCTCCAACCTTAGCTCATCTGGAGGCACATCTGGGCATCAGCGGTGAACCAGGTCTGCTCTGTTTCACATTGAGGTTACTTTGAAGATTATGCAACTCACAACGGCCCCACAAAAGCCCTCCTTCACAGTCTGCGGCCGAATGCACTGCTCATGGGACCCACGCACCATAAAAGGAAGATAATTGTAAGATAGAAATCCCACAATGCCAAGCTCAGAGCTCCACAACTCTCCACAACAACTGATCATTGTTTTGAGCAGGAGTGGCCTGGACAAAAACATGCACAAATTGAACCTTGCGCGGGTGGTTGATATATTTTGATTTAGTTTACGTTGTATAGTTATTGTAGTTATAGTTATTGTTATTGTTAGCAAATCCAGCTGGACAAAGTTTCAAAGTTTTACATTTTTATTGGTAACACTTTACATTACGGGCCGGTAAGTCCATGGTACTTACAGTGGTACTTCTAGGTACTTACAGTGGTACTTCTAGGTACTTACAGTGGTACTTACGGTGGTACTTACGGTGGTACTTACGGTGGTACTTACGGTGGTACTTACGTTGGTACTTACGGTGGTACTTACGGTGGTACTTACGGTGGTACTTACGGTGGTACTTACGGTGGTACTTACGGTGGTACTTACGGTGGTACTTACAGGGGTACTTACGGTGGTACTTACGGTGGTACTTACGGTGGTACTTACGGTGGTACTTACAGTGGTACTTACAGTGGTACTTACAGTGGTACTTCTAGGTACTTACAGTGGTACTTCTAGGTACTTACGGTGGTACTTACGGTGGTACTTACGGTGGTACTTACGGTGGTACTTACGGTGGTACTTACAGGGGTACTTACGGTGGTACTTACGGTGGTACTTACGGTGGTACTTACAGTGGTACTTACAGTGGTACTTACAGTGGTACTTACAGTGGTACTTCTAGGTACTTCTAGGTACTTACAGTGGTACTTCTAGTGGTACTTCTAGGTACTTATTGTGGTACTTACAGTGGTACTTCTAGGTACTTACAGTGGTACTTAGAGGTACTTATTGTGGTACTTACAGTGGTACTTCTAGGTACTTATTGTGATAATTCTAGATACAGCTGTAACTTAGTAATTCAAGGACACTACAGTATTATTCCTATGTAGTAAATGTGGTACTTCTACATACATACATACAGAGGTCATTTGTAGGATTGTTTGACTATAAAACATAAAACAACATTATGTAAAACAAACGTCTTTATTAATATGGAATAAGTAGCACAGAAAGGACAGTATAAATACATTTAATGCATATTTCAAAACAAGTTTCAAGGACAAGGGAAACACTGCAAGAACTAGGTACCCAACCCAAGTAACAAGAATTACACATTACCAGGTACTTACCAGCCAAGTACCAGGTACTTACCAGCAAGTACCAGGTACTTACCAGCAAGTACCAGGTACTTAACAGCAAGTACCAGGTACTTAACAGCAAGTACCAGGTACTTACCATAGGGACTGGCCCATAATAAGACAAAGGACTTTAACATAAGTACCAGTGATAACACCAGTAATTATACAGTAAGTACCAGGTACTTACCATAGGGACTGGCCCATAATAAGACAAAGGACTTTAACATAAGTACCAGTGATAACACCAGTAATTATATAGTAAGTACCAGGTACTTACCATAGGGACTGGCCCATAATAAGACAAAGGACTTTAACATAAGTACCAGTGATAACACCAGTAATTATACAGTAAGTACCAGGTACTTACCATAGAAACTGGCCCATAATAAGACAAAGGACTTTAACATAAGTACCAGTGATAACACCAGTAATTATATAGTAAGTACCAGGTACTTACCATAGGAACTGGCCCATAATAAGACAAAGGACTTACCCATAAGTACTAGTGATACCAGTAATTATATAGTATACCATGTACTTACCAGCAAGTACCATGTACTTACCAGCAAGTACCAGGTACTTACCATAGGGACTGGCCCATAATAAGACAAAGGACTTTAACATAAGTACCAGTGATAACACCAGTAATTATACAGTAAGTACCAGGTACTTACCATAGGGACTGGCCCATAATAAGACAAAGGACTTTAACATAAGTACCAGTGATAACACCAGTAATTATATAGTAAGTACCAGGTACTTACCATAGGAACTGGCCCATAATAAGACAAAGGACTTACCCATAAGTACTAGTGATACCAGTAATTATATAGTATACCATGTACTTACCAGCAAGTACCATGTACTTACCAGCAAGTACCAGGTACTTACCATAGGGACTGGCCCATAATAAGACAAAGGACTTTAACATAAGTACCAGTGATAACACCAGTAATTATACAGTAAGTACCAGGTACTTACCATAGGGACTGGCCCATAATAAGACAAAGGACTTTAACATAAGTACCAGTGATAACACCAGTAATTATATAGTAAGTACCAGGTACTTACCATAGGAACTGGCCCATAATAAGACAAAGGACTTACCCATAAGTACTAGTGATACCAGTAATTATATAGTATACCATGTACTTACCAGCAAGTACCATGTACTTACCAGCAAGTACCAGGTACTTACCATAGGGACTGGCCCATAATAAGACAAAGGACTTTAACATAAGTACCAGTGATAACACCAGTAATTATACAGTAAGTACCAGGTACTTACCATAGGGACTGGCCCATAATAAGACAAAGGACTTTAACATAAGTACCAGTGATAACACCAGTAATTATATAGTAAGTACCAGGTACTTACCATAGGAACTGGCCCATAATAAGACAAAGGACTTACCCATAAGTACTAGTGATACCAGTAATTATATAGTATACCATGTACTTACCAGCAAGTACCTGGTACTTGCTGGTAAGTACCTGGTACTTGCTGTTAAGTACCTGGTACTTGCTGGTAAGTACCTGGTACTTGCTGGTAAGTACCTGGTACTTGCTGGTAAGTACCTGGTACTTGCTGGTAAGTACCTGGTACTTGCTGGTAAGTACCTGGTACTTGCTGGTAAGTACATGGTATACTATATAATTACTGGTATCACTAGTACTTATGGGTAAGTCCTTTGTCTTATTATGGGCCAGTTTCTATGGTAAGTACCTGGTACTTACTATATAATTACTGGTGTTATCACTGGTACTTATGTTAAAGTCCTTTGTCTTATTATGGGCCAGTCCCTATGGTAAGTACCTGGTACTTACTGTATAATTACTGGTGTTATCACTGGTACTTATGTTAAAGTCCTTTGTCTTATTATGGGCCAGTCCCTATGGTAAGTACCTGGTACTTGCTGGTAAGTACATGGTACTTGCTGGTAAGTACATGGTGTACTATATAATTACTGGTATCACTAGTACTTATGGGTAAGTCCTTTGTCTTATTATGGGCCAGTTCCTATGGTAAGTACCTGGTACTTACTATATAATTACTGGTGTTATCACTGGTACTTATGTTAAAGTCCTTTGTCTTATTATGGGCCAGTCCCTATGGTAAGTACCTGGTACTTACTGTATAATTACTGGTGTTATCACTGGTACTTATGTTAAAGTCCTTTGTCTTATTATGGGCCAGTCCCTATGGTAAGTACCTGGTACTTGCTGTTAAGTACCTGGTACTTGCTGTTAAGTACCTGGTACTTGCTGGTAAGTACCTGGTACTTGCTGGTAAGTACCTGGTACTTGGCTGGTAAGTACCTGGTAATGTGTAATTCTTGTTACTTGGGTTGGGTACCTAGTTCTTGCAGTGTTTCCCTTGTCCTTGAAACTTGTTTTGAAATATGCATTAAATGTATTTATACTGTCCTTTCTGTGCTACTTATTCCATATTAATAAAGACGTTTGTTTTACATAATGTTGTTTTATGTTTTATAGTCAAACAATCCTACAAATGACCTCTGTATGTATGTAGAAGTACCACATTTACTACATAGGAATAATACTGTAGTGTCCTTGAATTACTAAGTTACAGCTGTATCTAGAATTATCACAATAAGTACCTAGAAGTACCACTGTAAGTACCACAATAAGTACCTCTAAGTACCACTGTAAGTACCTAGAAGTACCACTGTAAGTACCTAGAAGTACCACTGTAAGTACCTAGAAGTACCACTAGAAGTACCTAGAAGTACCACTGTAAGTACCACTGTAAGTACCACTGTAAGTACCACTGTAAGTACCACCGTAAGTACCACCGTAAGTACCACCGTAAGTACCCCTGTAAGTACCACCGTAAGTACCACCGTAAGTACCACCGTAAGTACCACCGTAAGTACCACCGTAAGTACCACCGTAAGTACCACCGTAAGTACCTAGAAGTACCACTGTAAGTACCACTGTAAGTACCACTGTAAGTACCACTGTAAGTACCACTGTAAGTACCACCGTAAGTACCACCATAAGTACCACCGTAAGTACCTAGAAGTACCACTGTAAGTACCATGGACTTACCGGCCCGTAATGTAAAGTGTTACCTTTTTATTTTACCTGGACAAGAGACAGCTAAAGTTACTCATAATTACATACATTCCATTTTACATAGAAATACCAGCAACTTTTTTTTTTCTTCTAATTGCAAAAAAAAACTAATTACAAATAGCCCGAAAGGATCTTAATTGACTGAAAACGTCTCATGAGCCAAAAGGACTTTTTTTTTTCATTGCAATTGAGTGTTTTTGGTGAGGGTCCCTGTTAAATGAGGTCTACTTCCTTTTCAAAGCCACTGTTTAAATCCTTTGACCCTTTGCTGTGTTCAAAATTGAAAACATTTTAATGATGAGTTGCACACGGAAAACCTTAATATTAAGACTTGTACTTTTCAGTTTGCTCCATTGAGTAATGTTGTCACAAGAGATTGAAGAGAAAAAAATCTTGGAGGTGAAGAGAAGGACAAATGATTTCAGATGACGCCGTGTAAGATCTTCCATCAACCTGCTCTGTGCAAAAAAACGCAAAAAGGACATGGCGTTTTCTAAATTTAGAACTGTAACTCGCAGTATTTTGTGTGCTTTCTATCCAATTATAACACTGAAAGAAATATGTTTGTATTTTGATCCTGTCTTGGCAGATTTTGTTCCCTGTACCAAACTTGTATCTTTCCCAATGCCTGTGTACATTGATTACACTTTTTAAGAGTATAATCCTAACAATTTTATTTATGCATTCATCAATTAATTATAGATGGGGCTGGGTATCTTTTTGGAGTTTGCCGATATCATACGTAGTAGGTCTATACTTATATAGGCCATAATATGATGTACTTAGATGTATGGCACTTTCAGTTGGATATATTCATTCTTTAATTTTCTTTAACCCTAAAACATTAAAGGGCTGAACAGAAAATGCCAATTTCACGTTTGCCACCCACTCTCCCTGTTGTGACAAAGAAAAGAAAATTCTGGATGTTTGATTTGGTGGAGAGGCGAGGGGAGTGGTTTCGAGTTGGTGCTATACGGCTAAGCTAACAACATCGCTTACTGCACCTTTAACATGCTACGGCGATCAGATTTGGTGAGAGTTTTTGCATCATTCCCCATTTCACTTTGCCTTTAACGGAGGGTTACACGTGTCGATATGGCTGACGTTGGTTTATTAGCAGATGGGTCCAGTGCCATCCGTCTCTGCCAGCCTCAGTACCAGCCAGGCCCCTGTGCATTAGCCTGATTGATGAACACTTTCGTAGACTGATGGCTCTGCGGCTTCACCCAGCCTCCAACAAGCAACAAAAACTGATTAAAAAAACTAGCAGGATTAGCTGGGCGCTCAAAGATGGTGTCAGCATTTTATTATAGTCATTTTAGACTCTCCATTTAAATCTGCGCTTGAATAGTTTATCATCCACATAGGCCACAAGGGTAATTCATTAAAAGTGCATGATTGAAAATGTACCACCTGTTGTTTTTGCAAGCCATAGTTTAACAAGACGCGGGAATCAATGAATGAATTAAACATACATTCTTCAAAATGTGTGAAAAGAAAGTCATTTATTTTAGTCATGGTCTTTTCAAGTATTGGTGGTACAAAACTGTTTCTGCCCTAATGCATCATATGCACAGCTGTCAAAAGTATCAAAAATAATCTATGGATTAATAATCAAACCTATTATTAAAAAATGTCATACCAGTTATTTACTTTTACTTTACTTTTCTTTTTCTTTTCTTTTTTTTTAGATTGGCCTGCCCTATTGCAAACAAACCCCTAAACAACAGACAAACAACAACACGTCCATGCTCTGACTTGATTGTTGTAAAAGTTAAATGCTTTTTATTCTGTGATTGCCTAAACATGTCTGTTGCTTCCTTTTGTGTACTTCTACGACCATTGTAGATCATTTTGAAGGCTGCCGTGTTTCTTGTGTTTGTCCAGTGCGTAGTTTCCTGTAGGAAGTGTAGCCTGACCTCCCTGCTGAGGCGGGAGCAGCTCGCAGATTGTGCGTGCCGATAAGAACCATTAGAAAGCTCTTGTCGTGGGTCATTGTGTAGTTTATTAAGGTCAGAATTAATTTGCCTCTTTGCGTGTATGTTTTGATCTGCTGTAATTCTGGGCAGGAATATCAGATTTCAGCCCAGTTCCTCTTGTCTTGCTCTGCGTGCCGTCGCTCTTGGAAGTGCTGAGTCCACACCAGGTGGGCTCTATGCATAGGCTTAAAATAAATGTACATTTTCTCAAGTCCACTGAGGCTTATGAGAGGTGACAGACGTGTATAACTTCTCATTACAAGGCATCTGCAAGAAGTGGTGTGCTCATTAACTGGTTGGATCATTTTATCATTGACAATGTGACAATGGAAGTGATTATCAATACCTTCATTATAGCATCTATATGTATTGTGGTGTCATGTGAAAGCCAGTTACTCTCATCAAGACAGCGGCTGGTTTATACTGTGATGGGAGATCTCTGAGATCACAAGGTGCCACAGTGGGGCAGCTGCTGCGGGAAAGTGCCAAACTGCTGTTGTGTCCTTAGGCAAGACTCTTTAACCATATTGCCTATAATGAGTGTGGTGTGTGCGTGAATGGTTGGTGGTTCTCAAAAGGGCCCATGGCACATTTCTGTCAGTCTGTCCCAGATCAGCTGTGGCTACAGTAGTAAGCTAATCACCTGATATAAAACTGATGCATAAAAGTTACAAAGTCTGAAGTTTCTACTATTAGTTTACAATGAGTTACTGAAAAATGTAATTGTTTGATTAGAAAAACAATTCCATGTTGTAAATATAGCCCTGTCAGTATTATAAAACGTCTTAGTTTGGTTCAGGTATGGTTTTTCAATATCAACAATAGATTAGTTGCTATCAATTCATTTCTTGTTTTGAGTTCCCCTGTGTATGAACTATGCAATTCAAGCTTGCATTGCTTTGCATAATCCATGAACTTATCTTACTTATATCACATTAAAAGCTTCACATTCTCCATTGTGGGGTTTCTGAAATACCCAAAATTCCCATATTATTTTTAAGACGAAGGTTAAATAGACTTTTAGAAGTTCACTTGATGTTAAAGTGCAAACCACTGAACCGTGGATCTTGGGAGAGCATCACATTAATGGGATTCAGCTTCCGGTCTCATGCCACATTTTGAGGACCTTTTCCCGAATCATTTGTTTTGAAATGTTCATCACTAGCCTCATGAAAACTCATAATTGTATTAATTATAATATTCTTTAGAAATATTTAATGGCCACAATATCCCCTCAGTAGGGCTGTAATAAGTTAATGCATTGATCACAACTAATAAATTATGCGATTAATGGTTTAGTGAATCTCACATAGACTTAAACATGCTTCAAAGAGGTTTTATGACACCGATAATTCTATCATGAAGAATTAAATCAAACAACCCAATATGTATCGACCATGTCTTTGAATGTTCTCCAGGGGCATCACTTGAGCTTTTTTTGGTCAAATGTATGATTTATATTTACTGACCTTTCAGGGTTTTAACAATTAAAGAATGATCAAAATAATTGTTAAATACAGTACAGCCCTATAAATCACAATTATGTACATGCAAATTAAATGGATATATTGCAAACCTCCCAACGACTGATTGTTGCAAATTGTCATTGATGAATCTGTAATCCGTTCGTGACAAATCTTGATACCCCTGACTCACGGATCACCACCTCCAAATCCAACCAAACAATCGCGCCTTCGATCAGTAACAGTCCGCATTGACACACAGCTTAGATCAGCAAACGTGTTGTGATTGCACATGAGAAAAAGTGATTTGCTGCTGTTTTGTTGCCTTAATCTCAACTGGGAGCATGACACACTAGTCACAACCCCAGATCAGAGGCACCCTGTGGGAAATCGGAGAGCCCACACAGAGCCGTAGGTCAGCAAAAGTATCTAAAGACAGTGAGGCTTAGCTAGACAAGTATAGTAAATAACTCACGGTATTTTGACCGCAGTAACGAGGGCGGCTTTGGGGGTGCAACTGCTGCTGTGTGTGTATGCTTGCCCAGTCAGAAATGTCCATCTATGAAACCGGACCTGTTTGTAGACTTTGAGAGAAGCGGTGAGGCTGGATTTAGAGAACGTGGCGCATGCAGACAGTTGCCGGGAGGCGGGCAGGAGTTGGCTGGGCCTTTTGTCACATTCCTGGCCACTCTTTTGCTGAGCCTAGAGCTATGGACACTGTCTATACCTCCAGAGTTATGGCTGGGTTTAGTCAATCTGCCTGAAAGCCAAGCTGTTCTGTCGCACAACTGTTGATATTAAAGCTGGGGTACCTCACATTCAAGCCAGACTAAATGGAACGATAAAATGAATCAAACTCGCTCTCAAAACAGTTTGGTTCTATCAAATACATGTACTTTTAGCCTCCATCGCATCTTTAGATTAGTTTTTTCAGACGGAATAGTGCCAATCTGCTCTCGGCCGAAAGCTGACTCACTTCTAAACTTGATTCTTCCTTTAGTTTAGCAGTTTCCCTGGCACTGGTTGACTTTAAAATGCAGATTCTCACCAGCACTTTCGGAGAATCTGGGCACTTTTTTACTTTGACGTGGGTTAAAACAGTGTCAAGGGGGATTGGCAACTATTATCAACAATATAAAAAAAATGTCATATTAAGGCTCCTTCTACACGCCTGCAAATTCCACATCCCTCTTTTTCGTTCCCTCTATAGAAAGTTGTAACCGCCACATCAGCGCTAGTTCCTGGAGGGCTCGAGGAAAACCTAGACACAGCGAGATCTAATCTATTTTAAAAACATAAATCAAAACCTCTTTGCAAAAATTGTTTGGAAAATTCCCATTCTTTATCAAGCCGAATAGTCACAGAAATACTCTTTCAAGTTTTTACTACTCCAGAGTTTCACCTGAAGATGGTAAATAACAAAATAAAGCTCTTTACAACCCTATAGAAACATCCAAGGGGGCTATAATGGTACATATCCACTATAATAAACACTCCAGCCTCTCAGTTAACCTGCACCGAACTTGGAGTGCCTTGAGCGAGCACTATAGCTGCTGCTGCTGCTGTCTGTGTGCTGAATACTAACTGCAGTCACTGGGGCGGCTGTATTTGCGGTAGAGATTGGCTCATGTCAGACTTGGAGCAGGGTAGTGAGTGGGTGAAGGCTTAATCATATAACATGCACCTGGTTTGGGGTGATGATGGAGGGTTAGATGTCAATGAGAATCTGACACTATTATACATTATACTAGTAATTTACAGACTCTCCATTTGCTGCTAAATGTTTATTACATTGTATTGTGACTTGGAACTGTTAGTTGGTAACTTGTTTTTGAATATGTATGCTGGTAACTTGTTCATATGCAAGTTACATGATTGTGTTGTCAAGGACTGCAGATAGAAAATAGTATGGAGCTAAATCTGGTGCAGCCATCTTTTTAATGTAACTACACATTAGCTGCGTTTCCATTGAATAATGCGCAAAAACTTTTTCGATACATTTCAAAATTCGAAAAACCTGTAATTCGCAAAAGCGGCCGTTTCCATTAAGACATATTCGAATAAGTATACACTATTTTCGCGCGTTTATTCACTAGTTTCTAGTACGTCAACATGGCAACAGAAGTAAACAACACTTTGATTTACGTGAGATATATTAATGTCTTGACTTCTGCTGCGGCTCTCATCCTCTCTGACCCCGGGAGAAACTGTGGCTGCTTTGACAGCTCCGCGAACGCGCGTGGTCATTGTACCGAGCGCGGACGCGCGCACAGAACCATAGACACGGGTCTTGCCTGTCTCCCCCGTCTCTCCCCCATGCCTCTCCCCCGTCTCTCCCCCATGCCTCTCCCCCGTCTCTCCCCCGTCTCTCCCCCGTCTCTCCCCCCGTCTCTCCCCCGTCTCTCCCCCGTCTCTCCCCCGTCTCTCCCCCGTCTCTCCCCCGTCTCTCCCCCGTCTCTCCCCCGTCTCTCCCCCATGCCTCTCCCCCGTCTCTCCCCCGTCTCTCCCCCGTCTCTCCCCATGCCTCTCCCCCGTCTCTCCCCCGTCTCTCCCCCGTTTCTCCCCCGTCTCTCCCCCATGCCTCTTCCCCGTCTCTCCCCCATGCCTCTCCCCCGTCTCTCCCCCGTCTCTCCCCCATGCCTCTCCCCCGTCTCTCCCCCGTCTCTCCCCCGTCTCTCCCCCGCCTCTCCCCCGTCTCTCCCCCGTCTCTCCCCCGTCTCTCCCCCGTCTCTCCCCCGTCTCTCCCCCGTCTCTCCCCCGTCTCTCCCCCGTCTCTCCCCCGCCTCTCCCCCGTCTCTCCCCCATGCCTCTCCCCCGTCTCTCCCCCGTTTCTCCCCCGTCTCTCCCCCATCTCTCCCCCGTCTCTCCCCCATGCCTCTCCCCCGTCTCTCCCCCGTTTCTCCCCCGTCTCTCCCCCGTCTCTCCCCCGTCTCTCCCCCGTCTCTCCCCCGCCTCTCCCCCGTCTCTCCCCCGTTTCTCCCCCGTCTCTCCCCCGTCTCTCCCCCGTCTCTCCCCCGTCTCTCCCCCGCCTCTTCCCCGTCTCTCCCCCATGCCTCTTCCCCGTCTCTTCCCCGTCTCTCCCCCATGCCTCTCCCCCATGCCTCTTCCCCGTCTCTCCCCCATGCCTCTCCCCCGTCTCTCCCCCGTCTCTCCCCCGTCTCTCCCCCGTCTCTCCCCCGTTTCTCCCCCATGCCTCTTCCCCGTCTCTCCCCCATGCCTCTCCCCCATGCCTCTTCCCCGTCTCTCCCCCATTTTATTTTCTATTTCTATTATTTGTATGTAATATGCACTCTTACAATTACAATCCAACTTCCAACCCTCCTGCCTGTGACACATGTAGCTCCTAAACACTGATTTCTGATGCAAACTACCTGCTGGAGTTTAGCTAGAAACAGTACAAACTCGGTATTGCGTATGACTACTTCCATTTGTGCCTGGTTCCATTTAGATATGTGTGTGGTGTCTAGTTTTTTTTGGAGGGAATTTTTTTGTTTGTTAAAGTAATGATTAGTCATGGATCTATAATAATAACTGGATAGGGTATTACTAGCTTACAGCTGTCCCACCCATGGACACAGGGGGCGCCCGTGGTACTGCAGACTAAATTCACGCGGGCTTCCGAGAAAAAATTAAAACAGCTCGACCTCGGGATTTTTGTGTCCCTTGTCATCCTGAACTTTTTTCTTAAATCCTTTGGTTTTCTTTAAATCCTCACTTTACTGCCACAAACTCTGCTCCTTTCCTTCCCGCTCTGACTCCGCTCTGCCGCTGCTCTGATAAGCAGCTCTGATTGGTCAGAGCGCGGCCGAGCCCCTCTGTGCACGTGCATGACGGCCACACACGCGTATTTGGCATCATGGGAGCTCGTCCACTGCGCAGAACCTGGAGGACCAGACGATGCCCAAATACAGGCGAGTTCAGCTAATCTCCCGGTCTCCGTGAAGTCCCATGCGCTACTGAGCACAAGCCATTTATTTGAATAGGGCTCCATCTTGGATCACCGGGGCTTGTGATTAGTCCTATTAAACCTTCTATAGTTACAGTGCAAGTAAATGTAAAGGCAATAAATATTGAGCCCCAAAATATATTGTTTTATCTGATGGTTTTTGAATGATAAATCAATATAGTAATTACAGTGACTGAATATGTTCCTATCATGGGCTTCATAGAGCTGGCACGTTGGCTCTAGGGTTAGACTTTGCAACATGGGTTTTCCAGTCGTTCAGAACTTTTTTTCTTTGAATCTTTTAACAATGAAAAGCAAAAACCGTTGTGGCCGTGGGATTGTCAGTATCTGATGCTGATGCTGCTATTGCTCATGCAAGATAACATCCAGTGTCAAGTGAGAATATTGATAGATTTTGTGCTGAAAACCGTACATGATATTAAAAGTCTGTCACGAATGAATAAACTTGATGAGACAGGATAAAATTCACCACATCATCTTTGGTGCCAGTTTTCTCTTTGATCAATCAATGTAACTGCTCTGCTCTCCTCGCAGACTTACTCAAAACTCGATTACAGCCACTTCAAAGGCGACCTCTCTCTCCGCTTTCCCCGGCTCTCATCCAAAAGCAAATGAATGACGGGACCATTCAGATTCAGTCAAATGGCTTCGGGATTCTAAAGGTGTTGTGAGCCTGCATATGGCGGCAACAGTGAAATTGACACAGGACCAAAACATGTTCTGTATATCTCTCCATCAGTTTGTTAATTACTTTATAGCCCGCAAAGCTTTCCCTGAATCTGTATAATTTAGATTAACTAGCTCCGGCTCGGATTTAATCAAACAACAGACGATCCCCTCTGTAGGGATTCATTGTAGTAACCAATATCTTTCTGTGTGCAGGTTTTAGACATGAACAAACCAAGTATAATGAAGACATTTATAATATTTCATAGTTGTGTGCTCTGTTTCCTTATTATTCAAGAACTCTTTTTTTTTTTTTTTTTTTTTTTTTTTTTAAATGTGGGGTCGCTGCTCATTTTTTCCAATTTTATTCCATTGAATCTTTTTTCTTCACAAAATTAGATTCAGATAATAAGACTCCCATTGACATCTGGTGCACGGGTGTGTGTGTGTGTGTGTGTGTATGAATATTTAAATGTTTAAAAGTGGGCTGAGCTTAAGGTTTCAGAAAGTTAAATTGCCTTTGTAAATATAAATATAATGAAAAAATATTCTTTATAAAAGATTTCAAACTTGTTTGGGGCGTATTGGCTATCTGGTGAGAAATGACCAAGACCTAAATTTATATAAGGTATACTTCTTAATCGTTAGCAACCCCAGCACTGTGGCTAACCATAAATAAGCTAACTGGTTAGCGAACCTTTTAGCTTGTTTCAATAGCTAACCTTTTGATATTTTACATTTTTGAAATTTTCACTGGAAAAGACTTCACTTCTCCAGTGAAGTCTGCGTACCTCTCAACTAGTACCTACCAGCGTGCCTACGTGCCTGCCTACGTGCCTGCCTACGTTTGTGCGTGCATGCTCTAAAACCTTGTTATTGTTATTGCATTGTGGTCCAACGAACAAGAAAAGAATGATCTGATAAGGGCTATAATAGCATCCAGGTGAAATGGACAACACAAGTACAACTCAACGTACAATGTGAAACTAATATAGCACAGACTCATCTCACGCAAAGTGATTATCAATTCACTTGTTATGATATTGATCATTGTGGTTCGCAGCTTGTAAAAAACTCAAAACATTTTACAACATTTGAATATTTTGAAAATAGACAAAATCATAACAACCAAAGACTATAGACTTACGTCACTTTCCACGGAATGAGTCCAAATTAAAAATGAATTGTGCATTTTACTTAACTTACAGAACTGAGCGAACCTTTGGAACAATATTCGTTCTATTTGCCAAAATGGTGCAGCCCTTGTGTGGGGTGTTGTGGCGTGTGTCGGGCTGTGCTCAGATATTGATCTGAAAACAGAGCTGGTTTTTCCCTTCAGCAGCTACAGGAGTGGCTTTGTCATTAGTTACTCTTTCATCCCCCATTTTTGCATTTCCTCTCGAGCCAGAGATGAAATGTGAAGCTCTTTGTTGTGTTGTGTCTTCAGTTCCTTTAAAAGAAAGTGTTGATTGAAAAGTTTATAATAAGAAGTCTGGTTTGGACAGTTGTTTTTGGAATGACTTATTTTTAGTCATTCAGGCATCTCCATGTTAGGGACATGCACTTTTTTCCAATTATTAAATGTTTGCCATGATTCGTTTGCTGATAGAAATATGAAAATACAAATCATAAATCATGATAAATTATTAGTCCTTCCTCAATTCAATTGATTTATGTTATTGGCTGATATAATGTTCATGAATATAATAATAATACATCTTTATTTGTAGATCACTTTTAAAAAACTGTTTACAAATGGCTGCACAGTCAGCATAAGCAATAAAAATAGGGAGCTTGTAGGTGGTTAAAAGTTCAGTGACGTAGCTTGGACCTAAACAAGCTTCAAAAATAATCAGTGAAATCTTTAAATCAATTCTAAAAATCACAAGGAGCCAGTGGGGGGAAGCTAAAACAGGGGTAATGTGCTCCCTTCTGTTACAACCAGTGAGAAATGTAGTATATAGTAATAGTATGTATTATATCGATACATATCACCTATTCCTACTCTATATTAAATCCAATGACACGATAAAGGTGGTAGTTAATTAATGTAGTTAATTTTAATTTATTTTTATTAATTGATCAGTTTAAATCTATCAAATAAGGGATTTTTCTTAATACTTTTGACCAATACAAAGCCAAATCGATGCCACCCGAGAGATGAACAACACCACAACAGTTGGACTAGAATTACTTTTTGGCATGATTTGGTCATGGTTTGTTTGTAAAATAATCATATTATTGCTAAATGAGTTGACAGCTATTAATTGATTAACATTTTCCTGCCATAGTCAAAATACAGTATAATATTTTTGTGAATATTCAAAGTTAAAAGAGTTCTCAAAGTCTGAATCCTCCTAACCAATCGAAACATCTCTCTATGCCCCTCACAAACAAATGATTATTTTATATTGTTATAATATATTGTTTTACCTTTTGAATTCTACGTTTTGCAGTTCATTGTTGCACCTGCAGTAAAACGATACTGATTAGCTGTGGTTTGTGAGTAATGCCTGTGTGTGTGTGTGTGTGTGTGTGTGTGTGTGTGTGTGTGTGTGTGTGTGTGTGTGTGTGTGTGGTTTAATCTGGATTTTCACCAGTTTACCACCCACAGTGTCTGCTCCAAGACGGAGTAAAACTAACTGTGTGTAACTGCTCATCAAATCACTTTTTTTCTCTGACAAACATGTGTGTGTGTGTGTGTATTTGTGTAAAGGTGCTATTCTCACAACGCATCATGTGTGACAGTATTTCTAATGCGGTGACGGCTACGAGATGTGCTTTGAAGATGCTCCAAAAAGAAGCCTCAAAATCAGCACAAGACTCGTAAAACACGACAAACACTTTTCTCCTTGATTACAGAAAGAAATTATACATTTTAGAAGAACCCGAACTAGGGTTAGTACACAATAAAAGGGAAAGAAATTAAATGAGTTTGTTTTTTGCCCAAAATCACAACAGCAGTGGCATCAAAGGACAATTACAGTCGATTTACCAACAGCAAAATCAAATAACTAGGAACTTCATGGATAAAACACATAAGACTTATTGGTACATAGCGCAGCAAGTTAAATTAATGTCTATAAATGTTCGTTAATGTCCATGAACGTCCCGGATCATCATCTAAAATGGAAACATGGTTCATATAATGTCGATGTTGGCGGTTAATACCTCTATTCTCTCTACGCTTCAGCTCTGAATAATTCAGCAAAGCGGGATGTGGACACAGGGAGATGTGTGCTGGAGATGATTGCGAGAGGAAATTACCTTTTGATGTTTAGAGTAGGACTGATTTGATTAATCGTGTATATAAATGGTGATACAAGTACTAAATCTTCTTCATATGAGAACGAACCTAGGGAACTACAAACTAAATATGCCACACATTATGGACCAGCTCAATATTTAAAGAATAAATATCACCCATTATTCTTTTCTATTGAAAGCTATGATATTAATTACTTTTTAATGTCTTTATTTACGCACTATTGTAATGTCGAATAGTCTTGTCATTCGAAAATATGGTGATGTAACGAGTATGGAATGTAAAAATGACAATCAGCCTGCCCTATCACGATGCTACCAACAGAGGGAGCTGTAGAATTTGTTTTGTTTAAAATTTGTAAATTACCATCTACAAACGCTGACATTATTTACTTGCAACATGGGATTGAGGAATTGACCAGATACAGTAATTCATTGGCAATACTTTTGTTCTTAAAGACAGAAAATTGCTCTGAGGATTTAGTCAGAAAATCTAAAACCAACCTCTGTTTGTTGAGAGAGCAGTGTTGTACCATTGTTAAAAGCTCACAAAAGTAGATTGATCATATTTTAGTCTCCTTTAAGTATTGTGAATTTGTGTCAGTTGTACCTTCACCGTCATGTTGCGTTAGTATTACCAATAAGTTGTATTCTGTCCCATTTTGAATTCTGTATTATGTTGAATTACTGTTACTCTCCCACAGTTCATTCATAAATCCTTAGCAGTGCACATTCTATGAACCATATAATAGCTGCACTATTCTTTCTACTGAGCCGTGCTTGTCGGCCGCACAGCAGGCCGTGACATTTGGGTCCGTTTGATGGAGCGGCTTTGCTGTGGTTTGATCCAGGTGTTTTCAACGCTTGAATATTTCAGTGGTCACACAGACTTATGAGTACAGGTGGGAGAGAAGGTCAGGCGTGACACAGTCTGACAGCTTTGCACTGAAGTGGTTTTATTATTTGATATTCTAGAGAGAAAATGGTTCTTCCATCTGGGCTCCTGTAGAAATATTTATTTAATGTACTTAAATATTAAATTCTGTCCCTGTTTTTAGGTGTCCCTGGCTGACCAAGGTAATCTCTCCTGCAGTGCCTCTCTACAATGGCCTGGTCTTCCTCTTCGTTCTGGCCAATTTCAGTATGGCAACCTTCATGGACCCTGGCGTCTACCCCAGAGGTACAAATCTTTTCAAAGTTATCTTCAAATGTCACCTTCTTTCAGCTTCCCTCTAGAATCATGTATTTCTAGTGCCAGCTATCTGACCACTTACTTTGTTAAAAGGAGATTGAAATGTTTCTGTTGCTTGATTGAAGTTTGCATTTTGTTCTTGAGGAGATGTCACTAGTGCAGGGACCAACTGGTTATTTTATTATCAGGTTGGTCTGTGTTATTACACTAGAAATTGTGCAAAAAACATATGTTATTGAATATTTTCAGCTAGTCATTTAATTTTGCAATCATGCTGCTTACTTTTTGGGTAGCTGAATCAATTATCAAATAAAAAGCATACCTATAACAAAATTAAAAAAGAATTTTGCCTGAAAGGGAGTGGGAAGAAGAGAACTTATTTATTCCCACCCCATTATCCATTTACACATTTTCTTCTCTGCTACTGCAAACTTAAAATGAAAAGAAGAAGACCCAGAGAACAAGAATTTAAACACACAAGAAAACTAAGGAAAAGCATGGCGTGTTACCGTAGACAACAGATAGACAGACAGATATATTTTACTTCTAGTTATCAATTACCAATAGTAAATGAAAGTGAATCATTGTAAAATGCACTGTAGTTGTATAGAATTACAAGACATAGGTCATACACCATCTAACCCAACTAAACTATCAAGCAAGTATTGCAATAAATAAAAAAATTTGCATGACATGTTAGCTCTGGTGTAATACTGTCTAGTGAGCTGGAGTGTCATCATTTGGCACAATAAAAACAGTCTTTTTTAGACAATACTATATATATATTTCAAGGTTATATAACAGCCCCTGGTCTGTAGATGAAGCCAGTATAGTGAATGCGGTTACAGATCCTGACTTCAATGTCCCGTAACGAGGACGGTCATTTCTATGAACCTTTTAGTTTGAGTAAACGTGTTATTTCAGGTCAAGTGTTCCCATTATCTGTTGATGATCTGTGCCGGTCGGCTGAACACACAGATGTGACACCTCAGTGAACCAGCCTCTGTTTAAGACCTCATAACCTCCATATCACAGTCCGCTGGAGGTGGCACCCATAAAGTTTTGCACTAGTTCGTGGTGGGATGCTGCGTTTTGACTACAGCCTCATCTTCATTAAGCAGTGACTTTCCCTCAGGAGAATCATCTGATACATCTAATTTCCTATTAATATGCTTTCATTATTAGCCGGTCCAGCGCACAGGTTGTAATCTGCTTTAGCTGAAATGACTCCGTGGCTCAGCCTTGGTTTCTTTATTCTTTGGCATAGATCTACTTGGCTATAGTTGCACCAATACGACACGATTCATTTCTATTTTACTAACTCTCCCTGGCCACACATTCTTTCATAATACTGATCATTTTGAACACAGATTTTTGTGACCAATTATTTTTTTTAAGAAAAATGGCAACGATGAGCTGTATTGCAATTAGGGTTGTCAAACTATTATCAAAATGTGATGCTAATTTTTGCAAACAACTCAAAATAATAGAATTTAATATTTCATAAAGAGATTTTTTTTTTTATACATTTGAAATTATATCATAAGAACTTGAAAACCTTATGGACCAATAAGAAGTAATATGTGGCACCACCTGTTCGAAAAAGCCATATCCCGTCAGAACTCTTTAGCCAAGCAGGGCAGGGCCTGGTAAGTACTGTGATGGGAGACCTCTGTGAACACCAGGTGCCACTAGAATGATGGTGTTTGTGTGAATGGTTGGTGGTGGTGGTCAGAGAGACCGATGGCACATACTGGTTGTCTTGCTTTTGCCAGTGTGCCCCAGGGCAGCTGTGGCTACAGAAGTAGCTTATCACCTCTGTGTATGGAGTGAATGAATGATTTGTGAAGTGTCTTTGAGTGTCCAAAAAAGGTTCTATATAGACAAATATATTATAATTTGAGGTAAAAAATACAGTTTAGTGTCAAAATACAGAGTTTAAGATAAGATAAGATTTGCTTTATTTATCTCACATAGGAGAAATTTACAATTTTAGTTTATAATGAATTACTGAGGAATTGAAAGTAATGATGTTTTGATAGAACAAAGAATTTTTTGTATTGTTGTGTATAAACATGTTGTACACGCTAGAGCTGCACAATATTGGAAATTAGAGCAATATTTGTTATGAGTGTTTAGTATTGCTTTTGTCTTTCACCTAAATTTGCAATTTGCATTGAAGCACAAGAGACAAATAACACAAAATAAGCTCAACATTAATGACATTCATACAGTATATTTATTATATATGTTTTTGTTTGTTTGTTCTTGTTGAATGTGGATGTGTGTGTCTGTGTTGTTGTCTTTAATAAACAAAACAGAAAAATATATACATTTTTTTTTTAAAGAAATTGCACATCTTTTCGATATGGATATTGCACGCACCAATATCGCGGTAACGATCATTTTTCGATATATCTATATCCTAGTTCACGCCTACTCGTGGATAATATACTTTTTGACTTGAGGCCATTAAACTTCTAAAGTGTCAATGTTATGTATGCATTAATGTTAGTGTTGTCATTCCACTGATCACTGTTATTATGATATTTTCACTGTGGTTTCACACACTTTTGTCCTCAGGTAACTTTTGTGGAGAAAGAAGAAAGTTGTGCTCACTGTTGAAAATAGGCCATCGCTAAACTTACTTACTTCAAAGTTAACAAAGCTGTCAAAATGCCCACACAAAACAGCTGCTGTGTGTACCGCCATTTATTTTTACAATCCATTTGAAAGTCCTTCAGCAGTTTCAGCTCAAAGCAGTGTTTCTTTCCTGTTTTCCCTGAGTGTCTGTCTTCTGGCTCTTTTCACAGTTGTTGTTATCTTTGTGTGAAATTATTTTCTCAGGTTGTGTGCATTGTTTGAGTCGGGCCTTTGATCAGAGGCAATGTTTTGGTCCTGTATCTCCAAAGACGCAATACAAAAATCCGGTCTGTTATCTGATTACAAGAACATACATTACAACACCAGCCAGTCTCTGTATCCTCTCTGACACAGTAATGCCAGGCTCATGCAAATCAAGTAGAATCAGGGAATGTGAACAAGTGCCTCGATAAGGAAACTTGCTGCATTCAAACAAGTCTAGTGCTATTATCTGTAGTCTCCCTCCATCATGGTTAGGACTGGGTGACTTTCAGAGCCTGCCGACCCTATCTAGACACAGCGGACTTTCATACAATATATTTCTAAACAATTTGATGTGGTTCAGTGAAAGAGGCTTTTTGACGCCTCGTTAGCCTGGTCGTACCACACCATAGTACAAATAACATTTCGTACTAAGGTCTGGAGGTGCTCCATTGAGCTCCGTGAACAGGTGGGAAGGGTTACCTCCTTTTGTAGATTGAAACGATTGGATCTGAGTTTACCGTGACGTATGCAATGCGCCCGAGTGAGTTGTTAGCATCAGCATTTAGCCTAGCCATCTCCTTTGCCGCTAACGGACCCCGTGGGGAGGAGCGCCACAATTTTTCCAGCGATTACATTTGCTAAACATTCCTATTGCTCCGGCTTCAATTTCTTGATAGAACCAGACTGGATTACTTTACTCTCGCATTTTTCGCCATTGCCAAACTACGACCTTCCCGTTCGATGCAAACTCTTGACATCACCCACAACTAAATACAACACTCTCCTCCCGCGCTCTCTGATTGGTCGGTCGAAATTCAAGCGATTGTAATCGCTAACACAGGGACCAGACCCAGACGTTACATGCAGTGAAATGATGATTGGGCGGAGTGTATGGATGGCTAAGGCCAGGCTAACGCCTCGTCCAATCAGAACAAAAATACAACACTTTTGGTGCATTTGTATTTACATACTAATTGTTAAACAAAAATATAAAAATAAGAAATAGCAATGAAACAATGTATATTTTAAAAGATGGAGGGGAATGTACATTTTAAAAATTGGCAGTACTAAATAAACAATTGATATTATTGCTATTATTAATATTGCATCTATGAATCTAAAATGTTCTTATTCTTGTTTTTCTATTAAAATTACAAACATTAAGACTGTTTAGCCCTTTTCCTCTTCTATTAAGATAAGATCACAAGAACTTTATCAATCTCACAATAGATAAATGTTTTTTTTTTTTTAAGCAGTTCAAACGCAACATACTTTATTTGCTTGGACAACTTCCTTATAGTTCTGTTCCTCAAAACCAGAAGCCCTGGACCACTCTTTGGAAACCACTGTCGAATCGTGGGCGGCCCACCCAGACAGTGAATCTTCCTGCTGTGAAGCAAATGTTGCCACTTCTGCTGTTTGTGAATGAGTCTGTAAACATTTAATTAGTTTGTTCTGTGTCTGACGGTGAACCACACGTCTTTAGAATCACCACAAACCACATCCATCAACTCCTCCTTTTAGTCCTTTCTTGTTAGAAGATGCCAATGCCTGTCTGTACATTCACATTACTCTAACATCAATCAACACTAGGACCCTGACGATTCTGAAACTACTAGAACTAAAGGAAGGCTTTTTTTTGTACATTGTTCCAATTTTGGGGTCTGAACGTTTTGGTTTTTTTTGGAATGTTTATATATGAAAATAATGCATATATTATATACATAGTATTTACCAGAGTATCATCTACTGTATATTATTATTCATCTAAATATATTGTTTTCATAATGTGGTTATTCTTTCTCCTTGGGCGGCTTGGTGGCTGAGTGGTTAGCACTTGCGCTTCTCAGCAAGAAAGTCGTGGGTTTTTATCCCAGTCGGTTCAGGGCCATTCTGAGTGGAGTTTGCATGTTCTCCCTGTGTAGGTTTCCTCTGGGTGCTCTGGTTTCCCCTAACACTAAAAACATGCACAATAGATGGCTCAAATCCAGAGGAATAAGTTCCCTACATGGATAAATAAAATGCACATTTACATTTACATTTCTCACACCTATGTTTTTTTGGAATCATTTAATATTTAGATTTTTTCCCCATTTAAAAAAAACAAAAATACCATTGGCGCCACAATACTTTGCTCACCTCTTCTTAGCCTGCTCTTATGCCTGCCACACATTCACACATCTAATTATACTTTTGTGTTTGTTTTCTCTCGTTTCGACAGCGGACGAGGATGAAGACAAAGACGATGACTTCCGAGCTCCTCTCTACAAGAACGTGGAGATCAAGGGCATCCAAGTGCGGATGAAGTGGTGCGCCACCTGTCACTTCTACCGGCCGCCGCGCTGCTCCCACTGCAGCGTGTGCGACAACTGCGTGGAGGTGCGGCCTCTTGTGTTATTCGCAGCAACACAATATGGAATATGTCAGCGCTTTATGATTCATCGCGGATAGTATGCAAAATTTACTTTTTTGAGCTTTCAAATCAACCATGTTACACCATTGTTCCGTTGTCAAAAACAGAAGCTACTTCCTTCAACGCTAATATCAGGAACTTCTGGTATTATAATGTAACTCCTCCCCTTCAGTCTAAAAAGCTCCAGTCTCAGTCCTGTTTTAGTTTGGTGTGGACAGCTATGATATTGGACTGCTTTGACATCACACTTCTGCCTTTTTAAAACAAAAGTTTTTGCAGACAAAAAATACAATAAAAATATGACTTGATTTTAAGAAAATGTTTCTTGGTTTTCGATTTGTCAGTGGAACATGTGACTTTCGTCCTGTTATTGTGCGGAACCATTATTTTCCCATTCTAAATACATCAAATCTTATCATCAAACAAATGTGTTGCACAACTCAGATCTGACTATAAGAATGTTGTGAGAAAAGACACTCTGCGGCTCATTAAACCCCGCAAGTTTAGATTCTTTCAACTTTTGGCACAGCCTTATTTGTAATGTTGCATCTCCGTAGACATTCAGACATTTTAGTACTTAAAGAAGACGTCTGCTTAGCTACTTAAGTTGTATTTTTGATATAGTTTTTGATGTATGTCTCTGTAGTATCAAAACAAATGTTCATAATAAATATATTTAAAACAGTGGAATAAGCCTTTACCAGTAGATTTACTGGAGGAGAATGAGTAGACCGATGGTGAGGGGCCTCAGCTGTCTATCAAAGATTAGAATGAACTGTGTCCAATCAGAAAGTCTTAACTGGCGCTTGTGTTAGAAAAACATCTCTCCAGCTTCACAATTTAAATGTAATTGACCTCCACTTTAAGCCTGTAGCAAAAGTGAATGTTTTTCTTTCTGCTAAATGTGATTTTTGTTTTGTTTCTTTGTAGGACTTTGACCACCACTGCCCCTGGGTGAACAACTGCATTGGGCGGAGGAACTATCGGTACTTCTTCCTCTTCCTGCTGTCGCTGAGCGTTCACATGTTGAACGTGTTTTCCTTCGGCCTGATCTTCGTGCTGCACCATCGAGAGCGGCTCAGCGCACTGCACACCACCGTCACGTATCCTCCACCCAAGACTTCAGTCATGTCACATCACCATAACGACGATATCATCTTCAATTGAAGGGAAACTTTATTCGTCCCACAGTGGGGAAATTTCAGTGTTGCATCACCGGTTACAGAACAGTGGGAATGAGGAGCACACAACACAAGAGGAATGAACAATAACTCTATACTTACATAGAATAAAATCTGACTTTAGCATATAAAGAAGCAAGTATTGAATCTCTAGCTTCAGCGTAATAAAGAAACTAGTATAAAATGTCTAGTTTTAGCATAATGAAGAGCAAGAATTAGGTATAAAATCTCTGACTTTAGCTTAATAAAGAATAAAATGCTGTATATTCTAGTATAATATATAGTACTTAAAATATATAGTTGTATGTATACATCTTACATCATATAGTAATGTATCAGGGGCGATAGTAGCTCAGTTGGTAGAGCGTTACCCTTTGGGCCTGAAGGTCGTGGGTTCGAGCCCACCATGAGAACTTCTTCAAGACTCCCACTGATGACTGCTGTCGTTGTGTCCTTGAGCACTTAACCCCACTCTGCCTGAAACATCAAGGTTCCTGTGGACTCACCACCTGCAGGAGGATCAGTGAGGGGCTGGTGCTCTGTGAACTGGGTGCAGCTCCAACTGCCATCGACTCAGAAATGGATTAAGGGGAAGAAAATGAATGGATGGATGTATACAATGAATGGATGGATGTATACAACATATGTGGTTCTATACACATACATGTGGTTCTATATTTCACATTCAGACATAACATTATTCAAGTAATTTTTTCACAGATTAGTAAAGTAAAGTTACTTTGGACACGTGTGGTTTCATATTGCACATTCAGACATTATTTAGAATTATTGCACAGATGCATGACATGTGAGATCAGGTCGGCCGTGTTCGTTAGTCCTCATTGTTCGTTGTACAGTCTGTGTTTGCGTTGGGGGCAAGAGCATTATGTGGAATCTGATCATTTAACATCAGAAGTTTCTCACATTTCAATGCAAAGGCACAAACCTCACGAAAAGGCAATAGATCTTGTTTTCCAATGCAGCGGTGTAGTCCTTGACCTTTTCTCCCAGTCTGGTGGTGATGTGCATCGCAGGACTCTTCTTCATTCCAGTCATGGGCCTCACAGGATTTCACATGGTGCTAGTGGCTCGGGGTCGAACAACAAACGAACAGGTATAAAAAATAGATTATTAATGAATACATTAATCTTAATTTTCCCTCGAAGCGTTCCTCTTCAGCACAACAAATAGTATGTATTTAATAGTTTATAACATGGACGGGTCAGATAAAGTCTTTGAAGATTTTTAAATCTGTTTTTATTTATTTTTTGTAGATTTTTTTGAACAAAACTAGTTCAGTTGCTGTATTTTTGGACTGAACCAAAAGTTAAAATCCTGCTAGTTGCATCCATGGCAATTATGACGAACAGTGCGTGTGATGTTGTATTTTTTTATATTGCAACGAATGAAAATGTTTTAATGCCAGCTCCCAGTGCTTCAGTGTCATGTCCTTGTGGATGCTTCATGAATGTGGCGTGTTTTCTCGCTCAGGTGACGGGCAAGTTTCGTGGAGGAGTAAATCCCTTCACCAAGGGTTGCTGTGGCAACGTGGAGTATGTCTTATGCAGTCCTTTGGCACCGAGGTAAGACAGTGCACCTCTCTGTGAATATGAATGTTTCCTCTGTCATGTTTGTTAATGTCAACTGCTGGCTTTTATTTCTTTGAAACACAGAGGCGTTGGATCATGGACTAATGACAACAATACCATTAGAGAACTCCATCATTATCATATTTGAGCCACATTCTATGGCTAAAAGCTGATCCAAGCTCACTCTTGTATTACCACAGCAGTCTTTGCGTGGGCCGTTAAAGAATTGGCAATTCGCCAGCAGCAGAATAGAAAATAAATCAATTATAATACATAAGAAATATAACAATAAAACAATAAGAGTCGTACATCCATAGGATAACGGATTGACTAATGTTTCTAAATGTACTGGATTGTAGTCTCCATCAGCAAGTATTCATTATTAAGATTATTAATCCGTACAATCCTTTGTATGCATGATGTCTACATTTTACTATTTTATCATTGTCAATGGGCCACAACAAATTCCTAGTTTGTGAATTCCCTATTCACTGACAACGGCAATAAAAATAATAAAAAATTCCAAAGCCCAGTGTCAGAAACAACGACCAACTCCCATAGATCCAGGACTGAGGTGATGTTATGGAAATGTTCTGACCCAGTTTGGTCCATCCCAGTTTGACCCAGTGCGCTGCTCTGGTTACATCAATGAGCTTTGTGTTCAGAATGAAGACATCGTCTTAAATTTAGTTCAACCTGATTGGTCTCTGTGCACTAGGGCTTGTGGCCTTAGAATTGAAACCCCTGTATCTGTGAGAGTAAGCTGTAGACCTCCCTGGACTCTGGACCCGGCTTCAGTTCAATGCAATGAAAACAGCGTGTATTGTTTGTGCACATATTCTGAGGTGTCTGTCCAGAGCTGACTGCCCCCCCTGAGGGGAGGCAGATGGCTCAGGGAGCTGACTCACTCACACAGGACTGCAGTTAAATATGCACTTACGTCTATGGCTAATCATTGCAACAATATCATCTAATAAAACAGCATATTTTCACATCTTTTTTGTTTATATAGGATCAGGTATTGTCACTAATTACAAAGTTATAAAAAAAAAACTGAAGAAAATCAGAGCAAAGTTGTCCACATTTAATGAATTGTACATTTTATTAATTGTATATTTACATTTGAATGTGTGCATCTATAACATTAAAGGGCCCTTTGAAAAACAGTAGGTTCTTGTTATAACACTAAAGCCAGTGCCTCTGGTCTGTCCAATCTAACTGTGATCACCTCAAAAATGATAATGATTTAACAAAACAAATACAACCTTTAAACTTTAAATTGTTGCTATATTTGGGCGGCACGGTGATTTTGATGTGCGCACATTACTGTTGCATACAAGAAACCTTTTGTGAGACCCACTACGTCGTATTGTTTAAGGACAAAGAGTGACATGCTTGCTGTCCTTTCTCGTGCAGATATACACTGGATCCCAGGAAAAAGCCCCATATCAAAATGCAGCCCCCGTTCATCAGGCCGGACCTCTCCGACAGACAAGTCACCATCAAGGTCAGCGACAACGGAATCCTCCACAGCAACATGGTCAGCTCAAAGGTGAGATCAGTGACGAGTTGCTACATTGTTTCCTCCTCCAAAACAAACTTGGGATTGTTTTTGGCTTCGTTCAGGTTATTGTCAGGAAGTTTCCCATTCTGTTCAAATGCTCCTACTTCAAATTTGGTACACTATGATGGATCCAGAGATGATGTCAGGACTGCAGCAGTTTCCCTTTTAAAACATATACAGTACTACACTACCATTGCCACTCTTTCTTTAATTGTACATAATATATCCTGAACAGGCTATATTTTTTGCCTCTTACATGTTTTGTATTTTTGTATTTGTTCCTTTCATGAAAATGCTTTGTTCACATGTTCACATAATAATAGTTACATATATATTTTAAACATTTACACGAAGGAAAGGCAAACAATACAATACAATTTATTCTTCTATAGCCCTAAATCACAACAGAAGTCATCTCAGAGTCTTAACAAAACCACTGAAATCACCAACACAGATCAGAGAATCAACAGTTAAAACACATAAAGAACATAGAACACATGTTGATAAATGTCCACACATGTTGTAGAACGTTAAAGTGTCCTGGATCATCTCCACAGTCCTTCTAGTTGGACACTAACTGCCCAACAGACCCTCCTGCATCGGCAAAGAAAAACTCACAAAAACCTCTAGGGGATTCACATAATGAGAGAGGGATCCGCTCCACACAGACGGACGGGCTATGCAGGACTGAAAAGAAAGAATACAATTAAGAAAGAAATACAAATACAAAAGAATACAAAAAAGAAAGAAAAGAAGAATACAATTCTTATATTTTTTTGCCCCGTTTCAAAATCATATCTACCCTGGCCTTTCACATGGTACAATTTTCACACACAAAAAACATTTACATATGTTTTGTTGCAAATCTTTGCATTTAAACAATACATCATTCAAGAAGTGTATTTCATTCAATTTGTTTTACCATATACAACTTTTTCAATTGAAAGATATTTTGACAAAGTTTTGATTCATTTTCCTGAGCATTCCACAGTTTTACACCTTTAACAGATAAGCACATTGGTTTTAATGTTGTTTTTGCAAACTGATAACCTCCTCCTAGAGTTTTCATTTTCTGACGTAACAATAAACAGTGTTAGTATATTTTCTGATAGCGCTGCATTTCTAGCTTTAAACATGACTAATGTTGTCTGCAATGTTTGCACACAAATCTGAGTGATTCTATCCATGCCAAATCTGACATTTGTCCTGTGTGAGATTAATAAAGTCTATCTTATCTTATCTTAGTAGTTTTTCACCACTGTGTATGGAGTGAATGAATAATGCCATGTGAAGCTACTTTTGGGTGTAAAAACCAAGTGCAAAACCAATGCATTATTATCATTATTAATAAAACTGTTGAATGTCTCCTGTCCTAATGTTTGATTTTAATATGAGTTTTGATATTAACAGGAGATTGTTATATACCACTTCTAACACTAGAATCAGTCGGTTTGTTTGTCCAGAACCCAGAAATGCTATGAGAAAAGGGGGAGTCCTGAAATGTTATTAGAGATAGAGGACTAAATATATAAAAGAAGAAAAATAGAGTTTGGAAAACAGGATTCAGGAAGCAACTCTGCATTCTCAAATGAAGTATAAATTGTTTAATGTTTACTTGTATGGCCATAATCCATGCTGCTGGTTTTTTATAACAAATATATTATAGTTTGTCATTGTGGCTATCTAATCCTCGGGTCTAAAATGGACTTTAATCTTACTATGGACAGAATAAATCCTTGGGAAAAGCTGTGAATTTTTCTGCATTTTTGTTCTTTCGGCACTAACTTATTTTGACGTTTTTCATATGTTACGTTTTCTATTTGTCTCTCCTGTCTGTCTGCAGTCCAAAAGCACTCTGGATGTTCTGGATGAAAAAGAAATCCAGCCTCCTCTGCCTCCCAAAGCTGACAGGTACAAAAACCAGCTGACCTCCAGTGAAGGTAAGCAATGCAAACACTCCTCCTTACTCCTCTTCTCTTGTCGGTTTTGGAGAATACATGGGATTTGTATAGCTCTACAGTGACTTGATTCTCATTAGGCTTGATAAATGCCCACCTCAGTGACCGTTCAATGGCCTTGATTTTTCCAAGCTGCAGAGCTGATTTGTGGCAGACGGAGCCCGTTCACTGAATCTGCATCAGATTTGCTGTACGCTGGAGTGAATCACTGCAACATGAATCACTGTTTTTCTTTTCTCTTCTAAGTGGTGTGAGGGAGTGGAGCTCTGCCAACACAATGAAGAGAGAAAGAAAATAGGCTCAAATCTGGACTGTAATTAACATGGAGCCTGTCATTTGGGTTTTACAGCTCAGAAACGATTGTGGCAGTGGGTTTATGAACTACATGTTAGCCCTCAACATTTATAGAACATTTATACAAGTTATATTAAGTGTCAGTACAAGGCAACCCTTAGCAGCAGGTTTTCTCATGAGAATCTCCAGTGTCATGGTGCATTGTATCAGGGTTTAAACCATAGACTGTCAAGCATCTTATGTTGTACACTACAGCCACCTGGTGGTGTCTCTGTGAACTGTTTTACTTGGAGATTTATTTTATCTTTCCAAACACATAATAAATGTTTGTTATTTTTTTGTAGAGAGCTCTCTCTCTGGAAAGACCCACCCCTCGACTCCAGCCATGTACAAATACAGGCCTTCCTTCAGCACCATGCCAAAAGTGCACTATCACAACTCTCAGGAGAAAGTAAGTTGTGTTTTTTTTCTTTTTACTAGGATATTAGACACTGTAATGACCAAATCCATTGTACCCCTTTTCTTAGATTATCATGGGAGAGGAATGTAAGGCTTCGGCCATTCTGGAGGAAGGCGTACGTGGTCACGACTATCGCTCTGAGCCCAACCTGGACCTGCCTGAATACACCAACGCTCCGCTCCACCGTACCTTCCAGTCGTCTCCCCTGCAGCTGGACTCTGATCCGGTGAACTCTCGCTCTCACAGCCTGAAGCAGGCTCAGCGGCGCTCTGAGAGGGGCCACCTCACAGCACTCCAGCCTCAAGCGGTCACCTCCACCCCTTACAAAAGCGTGTTCTCCCCGAACACACTGTCCAACAGGAACGGCAGCCTGTCTTACGACAGTCTGCTCAATCCCAGCATCTCTCCAGCAACTGCCACTGAGTGCATGGCCCACCGCGGGATGCCCACTATGGGCTTTCATTCTCCTTATCTCCCCACTAAAATGTGCCACATTCGTGAACCCGAGAAGCAGAGGCAGCAGGTCCCAAACACCTACAGTCCTGTGATGCCAGTCCGAGTGGGCAGACAGTCCCCTCACCAAAGGGACCGGGACCCCTCTCCAGTGCGCTATGACAACCTGTCCCAGTCCATCATGGCCTCTATTCAGGAGAGGAAGGAGATGGAGGAGAGAGAAAAGCGCCAGATGTTCCATGGGCGCTCACAGCCACATATTTATGCCCAGGATTCGGGTGTGTTTGATGGGCCTGGAGGGTATGGGCTTCCCCCTAGTGGATGTTACTCAGATGGGACTCGCTCTCGAGGCCCAACACCTCCTGCTTACAGTGGCTCTAGAGACAACCTGGTGGGAGTAGGTATGTTAAACTATGGCCAGCGCACCCCGGTCATGCGTCACGGTGGCTCCACCATGGGCCGAGCCCTAAGGACTTCCTCTACTTCACTGCATACTGACCACAGCAGCTCCAACAGCAGCCAGGGCAGAGCCACCGAGGGCTATCGCTCCCCCACACACCAACCTCACTCTCCCAGTGTCCCGCGCTCACCCTCATACTCACACCACAAATTCTCCTACATGAACGCCCATGAAAGGACAGAGTCCCCTCGCCTGGGAGCCCCAAGGTATGACTCTTAACATCTGAGGATGCATGCACTGTGTAAAGTCCAAGGGCCATTTGAGTTCATTGGAAGTCCTTCTGCTTGCAGGTTACCATCAGCATTCTCACTTTGTCTTTCTGTTCCTGTTTATCAATCATTAGAGTGTTTTCAAAATAATTTCTTATTTGTAAATCAAAGTTTTTTTCTTGTAAAATCTACCCTTTCTTCTAATTGTTTTGTTTTTTTGCATGAAAGAACTAATGTTCATACTCATGATCCATTCAACTAACAGCATGCCTAACCCCTCATGGTGTGGTTTTGGCAGTTGAACATAATTTTCCTTGTTCTTTTTTCATTCAGAGAAACCGTAATAGTTAATGGACAGAGGGCCTGCCACTCCAGTGCACCTGGCACCCCCCTCAGCCCCAGTCGACACAGTAGCGTCAAAAAGATGACAGGCATCGGGGGCACAACCTACGAGATCTCTGTGTGAGGAAGTGCTCTGGAGCCACTTCTACAGACTGCAACATCTCCACTGCACTGGTTTAAAGGGCAGGTCACTCCTTTTTTAGCAATGGCTACAACCGCCGCTGCTGAAACCTCATGAATTGTGTAATGTGTTTGAGACACCACTGCTGTCCGGAGGAAATGAGGAGAAATTAGTGCTCATAACCTTTGTCATAGGAGTGGACTTTGTACTTACTGCCTGCCGTGCCGTAGAGCAACAACGTGTCTCCATCTTCTGTCTGTTCTTCCCCTTGACGGGACCTGACTGAGACCTGGTTGAAACTGAGATCTGGATGAGAGGGTCTTAATTTCTGCCTCCAAATGGTGATGGTTTTTTCCGTTCAGGAGTGCAGAAAAGGGCTGTTTTTGTAATGATCAAGTCCGAACCAGGCCATTGCCTTTTCATTTAGACTGTGGGTTTGTCATCATGGTGTTTGTCAGAAAAAAGGTTTGTTTACAAGTACAGTTGTCACACAAACTAGTGCAGACAACACAGACATGAAAAATGAATGAAATAAATTCACCACATGACTTTACAAACAAGGTGCTTTACAAACCCTGCACTATGTTGAGTTCCTTTTTTGATAACTCAACATAAACCGATGGAGAAGCACACATAGGGAGGGCTAACATCATTGAATAATCAAATCTCAAGTTTCATATTTTCAAAAATATACATACCGCCTGTCATATTAATGTATGTTCATTTGTTGGGAATAATTCCTTTAATTCCATTACTTTGGCGATTGTCCTTTCTGCATCATGGCTCAGGACATTGGGTAAATGCAACTATTGCATTTTGATAGAAGAGGATTACCTCAGAGTGGAGGGTGTTGGTCAACATTGCACAACCAAAAGATACTTTTTCTTTATTGGACAAACTTTATTTATACATCTAATACCATAAGTTGGATGTCTGGACATGTCATAACTGGTAAAAAGCTAACAAATCACTGATTTATTTACCCATGTTTTATTTAAAACTTTTATTTCTTACGTTTTTATAAGATAGACAAATAATTTTAGCTTGAACTAGATTGGGGTGTATGTTTAGTCTTCAATGACACAGAAAAAAAAAAAAAGTACCTTGCCGTGTAAAAAGAAAAATGTAACTTTGAAATGTAATTGTATGAAAGAAAGTGAAAGTTACTTTGTATTGAACATCCAAATCAGAACCATCGTCACATGTTTGACAGAAAGCCTAGTGTACCCCTGCTGTCTGGTACAGCATAGTACCACTGTAGGTAGCAGCAAAACTTAGTTGGACCACATTGAAATGAGTTTCATTTAACCACTGTTGCCTTTCAACACGTAATCAAATCACATGATGTAATGCTTGTGTTCAATGAGTTGGTGACTGAAAGTTCAGAAACATTTAAGTAATTCTGCATCTCTCAGATGGGATAGTCTAAACCACAATCATGCATTTGAATTTTAATCCAACTCACCTCTTTATGAAGTCTGCATCTTAACTATTGTTGAGAATGGACCTCACTGCGGGCCAGGGGCCATTTCCAGACATTTTATTTTTAATGGATGTGTACACAAAAAAAAAATATGGATTCATATTTTTGTGAAGAGGAAACGTGTCCCAATGAAGTAAATAAAATTTGCCATTACTCAAGTGGTTGTGTCTTGTTTTGAATTCATGGAATTAAACAAAGTTGGTCTTGGAGAGCTTTTATTCAAAGGTGGAGGAAACAAATCTCAGCAAATGAAAAGCAACATTTTATCCAGTTTTACAGACGCACTGGCACTTAAGAGCAAGGATATCATTAGTGAGGATTAGGTGAAGATTGGTTGCTACATTTACTTACCACGCTTTAAGTCTGGGAATGTTCAATATACAGTTTTAACAGTGGAAAAAGAAATGCATAGATGTAACAAACCGAGCCAATGACCTTAAAATAAAAAAAATATGCAAAAAGTCTGCCTTCATTGTGCATTGCTCCGTTTCACATGCACCAGACTGCCTGGAGTGAGTATCTCCATTAACCCAGGAAGGCCACCAAGCACCCGCTGAGGACCACCTGACCTGCCTTCACACCGGCCACTACTGGAAACAAGGACACTGAATAGGGCAAGATGTACAAAGGATTTTATATCAACACCTGTAATGCCCTGTACATCCTGTGCAGGCTAAATCCTCTTAGTCTACACATTTTAACAAAAAACAAAAACAAAACACCCAATGTGGGAATTACCACTATCACAAGTCTTTTTGCTTATAAAATATTGATGACATATGGAAAGGTAGCGTTGGGGATAAGGGGGAGGCTTTTTATCTCAAATTCAATATATTGTTAGTTTTTCAGTGGTAGCGAGGACTTGTGATCTTGAAGCAAAACTGATAATAAAAATAACTAATGGAAGTGTCCAAATTTCAGTTCCGTTACAGTCTATTGTAGAAAAGAGAAAAACTGATATTTCGAAGGTCAGCAAAAGCAAGTTCTTATCAATTCTTTTCTTCTGTCGTGACCTCCTTTTTCTCATCGTTCTTCTCAGTCTCCTTTTTCTCATCGTTCTTCTCAGTCTCCTTTTTGTCCTCTTCCTTCTTACCGTCCTTTACAGAAAGGTCCTCTAATTTCTTTGCCACTTTGTCTGGTCCATCCTCATCTGTAAACAGCAGGCAGTCCAATTAGTATGATTAGCTTGAAAGAACAATTATGTAATTTTGGAAACTACATGATACCTTCTACTTCATTTTGTTTTAATGAATTATTTAAAAGGTGAAACAAGTACCAGTGCTTCCATCCTATCCTTACTACTACTACTACTACTACTACTACTACTACCAGAGGGAGAACTTTCTTTCCAAATTTACAAATCACAGCGGTGTTTGCAACCAGTAATTTTCAAAACGTCTATTAATCTGCGTAATCTAAATTATGGACACTAGTTTGTACAATGGTTACTTTAAAATGTTCATCAAATGTGGCAATGTGAAAACATGTCTTGATGCGTCCATAGAAAAGACTTTACCAACATTTTGTAATGCAGTTTTTCATTACTGAAGCCCATGCAGTTTGGGCAGAATAAAGCTCCTTTAGTACATTTGGCAGAGTAATTTCCCCAAAGTGCTCATTATATTTATCTGTCAGTGATTATGTCACTGAACACATCAAAATCTGTTAACCTAATGCTCACAGGCAGTTTGAACAAATTGATTTAGAGTTCCTCCAAACATTGCACAGGCACCAACGGCAATGACAATGACGTTTTGCACTTAAAATAATGCATTTAAAGCGGGTTGCACTGAAAGTGACTTAACTATGACCAGACAGAAAATACTCAGCTAAAGCAAATGTATTCATTTACAGTTTGTAAAGACAAAAAATAGAATGTGGCAGAACACACACACACACTGGGTTTTAAAGAAAGCCAGTTGACTGTTGCATTCTGCAGAATTATGTAGCAGACAGAAAAAGTTCTAGGCAGGATGAACGGCAAAGAACAGAGTGAGTCTGCACAGTGCACACAAATTATAGTGTAATTTTAGATTGTGCTTACCTTTATCTTTGAGAGCTTTTCTAACTACCTCCTTGCACTCTTCAAACTTCACCTTAAACTTTTGAGCATCTGTAATAAAGCGCAAATGTTATAATAATTGACAAAAAGCATAATCTATTTATATATAAAAAACATCAACTTACTTTCAGAGTTTAAAAAACGTATTGCCAACAGTTCAGCTTTTGGGCTCTCATCAGCATAATCTGCCAATGTATTCCACACCCAGGCCCGGTCACTGCCTGCGTTTGGCTTTAGCTCCATCGCAGGAGTAACTGTGGCATGAAACGCAAAGAGTGAAACAGCGCTGCAGTTAAAGAGACAATCCAAGCCCAGTGTTCAGCTGCACTCACTGTGATGGTTGGCACAGATCTTCAGTGTTCGGTCTCTCCTCATGAGAAGGCGGATGCTGCCGGACTCTTTGTGCTTCAGAAGTTTCACATCTCCAGTCCCTCGCTCCTTCCACTCTGGAGGCTCGTTCTCTGAAGCAAACCGATAAAGTTTGGCCCGCCTGCAGTTGAGTTTTAGAATATTACTATCAAATATTGGTCAATGGTTGAGTGATAATGTGGAAAATAAATGCGTTCACAATACATTTTAAACAGTTCCTCCTCGTCCTCTTCTAGTGTTTTTATGTCCTGTTCGGGAAGGCTCACAATTGGATCATAGTGGGGATCATGATTGGAGTCCTCAGCTGCATCTGCTGCTGTCGTTTCTTGTTCCTCTTGGTCCTGAAAAACATGACAGGATGATACTTCAGTACATCAATATATACTACTGTGAGTTACAAGCCATGAAGTTAGTCTTTACAACGACCCAGGAATGAAGTCTTTGCAACAATCCACATGCAAAAGTTTGGCTCAACAACATGCTTATTTGCAATAACTGTCCACGGTGATCTCACGAATAAGTTGTGCTACATCAATGAGAGCTAACAGTTTCTCCCTTTCCCCATCAGATTTACAACTACATGCAGGCGGTACTTCACCTGAACATCGACGTCTGCAACAAACGCAGTCAAATCCAAAAGAGCAAACACCGTTGATTTTCGATTATGTTTTAGTTTGACGCATACCAACAACACTCGTGACCATGAAAGCTACATTTAGCCAACTCATGTTAGCAACTCTTGGAGCCGGAGACAAAAAAAAAGCATGCACATAGTCAGGCGTACCACTTTTGTCAACAATACATAGATAAAAAGCCGTGACACGTGTGTTTTACTGATCGAAAAATAGACGTGACATTTTCTGTATAAAGTATATAGCATGCATCGCGCAGAAACCTGTGGCTAACGTGTTGTACAACTACTTCCAGTGTCACTGATCACCAACTACAAATCACACGTTAACACCCCATTTTATATATTAAATCGAGCACTTCTCACCAAGAAAACAGAAATCGTTAGACGTTTTGGCTTTAGAAATAGTATCACAAATTATCGGCATTTGATTGGATGATTAGAGTACAAAGTTAGTCGCACTACAGCAGTTAATATTTGAGTATTTACAACTCAATTCCTCTTTGAAACGAAACATAATGTAGATGACGGTCCGCAGCGCTTGTTCCCACCTTTGGATCTGCCATAGTTGTGTAGATGTTTTAAGATGATCGAAGTTGTGAGATAGATTCAAACGCCGAACTGGCCGCCGTTCCCTTCACTTCTAACTTCCGGCTACAGTTTCGCGCGCAACAGCTCTCGTTTCCTTTCAGCGCCCCCTGTCTGCCACCGGAGGAACTGCACCCCGCCATAACGCTTCGAAAACATTGTTTTTAAAGACGAGCCACGGAAATTTTGCTATCTCCCTAGCCTTGCTTTGAAGATAAAACAGACACATATATTCACACTGTAAAATATTATAACAAGTTGCCCTGCGCTGTCCCTTTAAGCACTTCGCAGCTGTCACATGGTACAAAATCAAGATGGCGCCGCCCTGACCCTGTGTACATCACTGTCCATTAGTTTTCCATGCGTGAACTGAAGAGAGTAATATTTGAGAGTTGGTAAAACAGAGCATAAGGTAGAAAGTGAAGGTAAGCCAGTAATATATTTATTTCAATGGGTATAGAGGAGGAGAAGAGACTAACGCACAGGACACGCATGGCACGCGTATTGTAGTTCTATTTGAAGTTATGTGTATATTAGGGTTGTCAAAAGTATCCAGAAGCGGATACTTATCAATACCAAACTAGTATCGAAACTAGATACTAATTTAAAAATCTATACATACTGTAAAAGCACTTAAATCATAGAATATTAGAACTACTAGTATAAGCTTTTCATTAATAAGCAGTCTACAGTGTTGCATTGTTATTCATGTAAAAATCCAGTCAGTCCATCCATTTTCTTCCCCTTAATCCATTTCTGGGTTGGGGGGTTGGCAGTCAGAGCTGCACCCAGTACACTTAGTACCAAAAATCCAGTCCATTGTACAAAAAATATATTCGTTAGATTATCACTGGTATTGAGTCTATAGTATCTGGATCGACCTCGTAATTGTAGTACTGTGACACACTTTTTTATGTTCATATGCTCATACAGATAATAATTGTTTTTTTAATTAATAAGAGCTTTTACTGGCCACCTTACTTTCACATCTTTCTTGATTACTAGTTTGAGTTTTACTTCTCCAGTATAATGTATTCTAACGTTGTACCCTCTTACAGAAACGATAAGATTGTTTTAACATATGGAGATGGCAGAAGTCAGTGATAGCCCTGTGCCTGTGACGCCACCTGTGGATGAGGAGAGGTCCACAGCGCTCCAAGAGGACAGTAAACCTGGGGAGGGCGAATCATCAGACCCCACCATGTATCGCTACATCAAAAACGACCTCTTTACCTCTGAGATCTTTAAGGTGGAGATTCGAAACCTGCCTAAATTTACAGGGTTTAATGATCTGAAAAAGTTTTTGGCCAAGCACAACCTCAACCCGCACAAAATCAAGCTATTTGGAAAGCAGACGTTTGCTTTTGTGACCTTTAAAAATGAAGAGGAGCGAGATAAGGCAATGAAGTTGGTGCATGGGATGCAGTGGAAAGGCCAAGTGTTAAGTGTTAGGCTGGCGAAGCCCAAAGCAGACCCCATCATGAGAAAGAGGAAGCAGGAGGAGACTGAGGGGCCTCCATCGAAGAAGGCAGAGGGAGAAGAAGAGAAGGAGGAGGAACTGAGTGTCCAGATCGCCAATGTGGTCACGCCGCTATGGAATATACCCTATGAGGAACAGCTCCGCAGGAAAGAGCAGGAGGTGGTGTCTGTGCTGCAGAGACTGGCCAAGTGAGTCACACATCACCCTCATAATATCCTTGAGCTTCTTTTCCCAGTCCTCCATCTTTTTAACATTGTCCTTATCAAACATAAATACTAGTATGGGTGATTGGTTGATGAAGATGGATTGTTTTTTGTTGTTTTTTTTTTAAATTAATCTTTTCTGTCTGTTTTTATAAAGCCGTGCTAAAGCAGTGGACAAACACATGGGTTGATTGCAATATTCACTTCAACCTTTCACAGTTTAATCATCAATTAACCCATCTTTTAACATGGTATAACTTATATCTTTTCAAGCTTTATTGTATCACTCCAGAAAAAACATAAATGCTTCCTGTATTTTTGATTGTTCTAAGATTATGATCTGAATTAATTTGAGGTAATTTAATTCAACTGTGCTTGAGATTGTGTGCTGTACTACCAATATAAATAGATTTTTCCCAGTCCAAAAATATTCCATAGATTTGAAATGGATAACCATAAGTATACCAGGTATGTTTTTGGAATTCTAATTGTTCATGTTGACAGTAAAGCCAGAACTTGGTCCATCTCTTACCTACTTACTTACTATTTGTGCTTTAATAAATGTGCGAGCAAATATATAAACTGCTTTTGAAGAACATCTTATCCTGATAGGGAGATTGGCAACACCAACAAAGCCATGTTACCGTGGCTGTTTGCACAAAAGGGAAAATATAACAACATGTGCTGCCCATTGGAAGATATCCGTCCTTCCCCTACCCAGGTAAATCTGTCTGGATGTTTATTGTTGCATTATTTTTTCACGTCTGAACTTGAGTTTGATACTTTCTGTGTGTCGTAGAGGGAGTACAGAAACAAGTGTGAATTCCTGATTTCAATGGGGGCAGATGGAGAGGACAAAACTATAGGATTTCGACTGGGAAAATATAAAGGAGGCTCTTGTGCCGTGGTCGGTCCAGCTGAGACCAGTCACGTCTCAGCCGAGGCCAAAAGAGTGGTCCGTGAGTTCCAGAAGTTCATCAGGTCGGTCTCATTCTTGGTGTTATCAGAGTGACAAGTTAAAGTTAATTAAGACAACTAATAATGCTCATGTTTTTTTTTACAGGACAACTACTTATTCAGTGTACAGCCCAGAGACTTACGAAGGGCACTGGAAGCAACTAACAGTTCGAACTACAAGGACAGGACAAGCTATGGCGGTAGCTTTCTTTAATCCACAGGTAAATATGACAATGGAGATGATGAAAAGGATTTGAAAAGAATGATCAAAACATATGAAATTAGTCCTTAAAGTAGAAAGTAAAGTTTTAGATAAATTATTATAAACTTCACTGGACTTCAGACTTAAAACACATGCCAAAATGCCGAATGCTTTTGATTGACTCGAAGCCACCCCTTTTAATGTACTGAAATTACTTTTTATAATTTTTATCTTACGTTTTTTCTTAAAGTGAATGTCAGTTAAAGTGAAGACAAGCACCGGTTAGACTCGCCCATGTTCACCTCTGCATATTTCTGATTGGTCAAAATATTAATCCTTGAGTCCCTTTGTGATTGGTTTAACTGTTTTTCTCTAGACATCACACTGGTCGTAATTATGTGCAGGGATAGGGACTATTTTAGATATGCTGGTGTTGACAAATTCTTGCTGTACATAAGGGTAGCATCCCAATGGGAGGAAGTATACATTTGTTTTGATAATCTGACAACACTTTTTAAATCTAAGCCCTACCCCTCTGTGCAAAATACTGTTGCTGATTTGCTTTAATTCATGAATGTGCACGATAGAAACTCGAGGAGACTGAACTGGACACTTTGAAAAGCTCCATGAAAAAGTACTTCATGGAGGGAGAGGGGAAAGAGGGCGGCATCACATCGCTTTACTTTGTCAGAGAAGGGCAAAGGTGGGAACTTTTACGGAATATTTGCGGCACAATTATACGGTTGTGACAATATAATTTAAATGCTGTAAAGGACATCTCCTAACCCTGAAGACTTGCCCTGTGAGCTGGTGGGCGGAGAGAGCTGCATTTTTGAAGAGCTTTTGGGACTCAAGTTTCGAATCTCACCACATTCATTTTTCCAGGTAACTCAAATTTACAGCAATGGTTAATAATGTTGTGTTTTATAGCTGTTTTTCTTATTAATTGTCTCTGAAGGTGAACACGGGAGCGGCAGAGGTGCTGTACTCTACGGTTGGAGAGTGGGCCCAGTTGGATGAGAACAGCACACTCTTGGATGTTTGCTGTGGGACCGGGACCATTGGGATATCTTTAGCAAAGGTTAGCATGTTGCCTGTTAAGCACAATCTATAAGCAATTAGGCCAAAGTATCCAACTCTATGTAGATGCAGTGTTTCCCTATTACCTATTGGTGAGAATTCTGGGCTGTACAAGATCCCATTTTTTTACTTATTGTCTTAAAGAAGAGAGCGAGAGAGATAAATGATACATTAGCAGAAGGTCTTGTTACAGCTAATATAAGACTTCTGTGTATTGGTTTCATGTTCAACCTTTTCACATTTGTGCAGCATTTGATTCTTGGGCATTACATTGTGTCCATATGAGTTTTAAAACATCTGGAATATTAATGTTATATTAATGTTAAATACATTTGCGTTGTGGCACAATTGTGTGTGCTCATTGTTTACTACTCAAACTAGCACTGCCGGTAATCATTTGTCTTTAGAACTAGGACATGCTCTCCTTAGGGTTTCTTATTGTTGTATCAGCTCCTTAAGGAGAACCTCAACAAATACTAGGAAGAATGTTTTCGGATGCATCCCAGGCCTTTTTTGATGTGTGAACAACGTTGTAATTGTAAACAAGTAATTATACTAAATATAAATAGAAAATTCTTGGTGGGAGAAATCATTCAAATTTAAAAGCCTTTCTAAAGCCTTCCTTGTGCCAAACACGCAGACATTTTTTATTCCCATGAAGTGTTCTGGGCTTCTGGAACGGCTTGACTTATATAGGTCTTTAAAGTCTACTCATTATGTGTTGCTTTAATATTCCAGAGGGTGAGAAAGGTGATAGGCATTGAGCTTTGTCAAGAGGCAGTGGAGGATGCCAAAGTCAATGCAAAACTTAATGGTAAGAAGTTTTTCCGTTTCAAATGTATATGAAGATTCTAGTAAGTGGACAATATTCGCATATTTTGTCTGTTTTCAGGTCTGAGTAATATTGAATTTCATTGTGGCAAGGCTGAGGATGTGTTCCCCAGTATCCTGAGTGGTCTTGTTACATCCAACCTCACCGCAATTGTGGATCCACCAAGAGCAGGCTTGCGTGAGTCAAATGCCGACCAATAAACCAGTTGTTTTGACTATTCCAGAATATAACGCAAATAACATCAATGTCCCAACAGATTCCAAAGTGGTCCTTGCTATTCGAAGAGCAGAGCACCTGAAGAGGCTGGTCTACGTTGCCTGCAATGCAAAAGCTGCTATGACCAACTTCATTGAGTATGGGAATGTTTAACGTAAAATAATTAACATAACATTTTGCTAAGTTATAATCTTCTCCGCTCATGTTTCAGCCTGTGCCGGGCCCCTTCAAACAGAGTCCACGGAGCCCCCTTCCGGCCGGTGAAGGCCCTAGCCGTGGATTTGTTCCCCCAGACGATGCACTTTGAGCTGGTTCTACTTCTGGAGCGAGTGGGATATGAAAGCAAACCACCAGAGGACAGTGGCAGTCAGCACCAGCAGCAGCAGCCAGGGTCATAGTGAAAAATGTCTTAGCACACAAAGGGAATCTAATTTGAACTGATGCTTTTGTATTATTAATTGGAAATACAAGAAATGACATTCTGATACAGATAAGTTTTGTATGTTTCAACCTAAACTTATATCATTTACTTTCATGTCCCTGCTCTTACGTCAATAAACTTCTCACAAATATTCTCCAGGACATTTTATTCAGCATAACAAATTGCTATACATACTTCATCTTCTAAAAGACATTTCATTATTTAGCAACAGCAACACAAATGTCTTGCACCGACACAGCACAAATAGCACATTCCTTAAGCAATCTAAATACAATTCTATTTGACACCAGCCAGGTTAAAATGCAGATGCCTTGGCTGCCATTTAAGCATGTTGTAAATGCGACAGCTTTGGTTATTGTAAGACTCCACACTAATGAAACTGGACCAGTTTTGAATACTAGCCAGTTAATAAGTACTCTAGCATTAGTTTTCCCATTTCATTTGAGGGTGTTTTAGGTCCAATATGAAATGGATTCTAAGGCAACATGGAGCCAATAGGACGGGAAGGCGGCAAAAGAATACAGTAGTACCAAATGTGCATTCCTTTTATATAAATAAAAATGCCGTATTATGTGCCTAAGCTTATTAGTGTCAATGTAATTCTTTCTTGCCAATATTAGAAAACAAAATTGATTTTTTGAGAAGGCTTTTTAGTCCACAAATCAGTCCACAAATAGAACAAGTGCATAACAACCTTGAATAATTATGACTTCACAACACAAGCATTCAGCGTGCAAATTAAGACAGCTTTTTTTTCTCGCCAGCAAATTAAAAAGGAATATTTAGCGCTCAGAACTAAATGAAACCAACCACACTGCGAATCAATGCAATTCACTCTTCTAGCATGACACGGAGCATAAATACTTTAATAGTAGTCCCTTTTTTAAATAGTGTAAAGCACATATTGGAACAATAGACTGTAGAAAACTTTTTTTTAAAACAAACCAAAGTGGAAGAAGCGAGCATGCAAGTTTATATCGGGACCTCTTGACTACTCAAAACAGAGGTAGATGGCATATGCTGACGTGTGCATGGTAATCCTTCTTACAGACATTTTCAGAATAAAAATGTGACCTAACGATGCAAGCAGCTCGACTAGAAGTGATGCGATTGAAAGGTAGAACGCATGTTTTTGACAGTGATTGGTTTCAGTGGTGGTCTAAGAGACTTCCTCAAACGTCAACAGTGCAGAGGGGTTCGCTGCCGGGCTGAGCCGATTCCATAATGGTCATCTTAGGTTTGTTCCTGGTCTCCTCCTGTGGAGCAGCAAATGTGTAAGAAAACACATTAACACAAACGACTCAATTAGACGTGTGCTCGCAACATACCCTCTGTTTGGCCAGTTTTCTCATTTCCTCTTGCAGTTTGTTCAAGATGTGCAAGTTTGGCTTGTTCTTTTTGGCGTACTGCTGAAGTTCGATGACGCTCTTGTCGGAGCTTTCCTGCAAAACACATTCAACATCCTCACTTGACCATTTGAAATACTATATGAATAGCTAAATAATTGGCCCCATTCTCAAAACAGCCCAGAGTTCCCTTTGGCAAAGTGGATTAACATACAACCTCACACAAAATCAGTTTACATGAAAATAATGTACTTCACTAATATTCAAATTCCACTGATAAAATTAACAGGCCTTCTTCACACTAAGCCTCATCTTGGTGTCAAGGTCTGACTTTTTCACTTCATTCTCAAAATCGGAGGGTGATCAACTACTGCCTTGTGGTTGCATACTTCAAAAATTGGATACATACTTTGAGTGTTCTGGTAAAATGTTTTGTCACAATGCTAACTGTCACGATGCTAACTAGCACAAGTGCACTAGCCTTTCAAAGTGTCCTAATAAACACATTGAAGCCGTAACAACTTGATCAGCATTCAAAAATATATGTGCAAATCACTTTGTATGTCCAAAGATATTTTCAAGCACATCTTTAAACATGTCGTAGTTCTGTTACTCTAGCGCCCTCCAGATCATTAAAGGAGGATAAAGCCAAAGACAAGTCAATTTTGCTGCCAGACTTCTGAATACAGAATATTGTTGGGGATGTAGTTACACCAAACAAAAGGTGAAAGAGTGCACCAAGCAGATATCCATATGATGGAATTCCATTTGTCTTTTTGGTTTCACCTTTCTGAGTATGACTAATGTTATAGGGTCTATGCATTATTATATAGTTGTACCTTCTTCACCATCTTGTTGCTCTCCCTGCCGTACATTCTCAGCAGTGAACCCCAGTTTTTCACATGTGGATGAAGCATTTGCAAAATCTTTTGAGACGCCAATTGTTTCCCAACTCGTTTGTTTTTACCTGTTTTAATAAAATAATGGTGTTTAATGGTCAATTCAATTAGATAAATCATTTAACGCTGCTGCTTTGAACTTACACCAGCCTCGTACGGTGTGCTTCCCACAGGTCATCACGTATTCACTCTTCTGGTTTTTCCCCGGAATCACTTCAAATTTAATGCTAGTGTCCCCCATACCGTGGTTTCTATGGTGACAGAGGGGACATGTCAGAACTTTCCATCTCTCTCTTTATGTGCTTTACCTCACCTTTTAAGGCACTCGTGTAGTATCTGATATGGCGAAAGTAGTCCTGCTTTATTGGTCAACTCGTAAACTCTTGAGTCCTCTATACTGATATGATTAAAATACTGTGGGAAGATAACATTCAAGTTAATTCAACCAAAATCTTAAACACTAAAAAATGCAATTTCCAAACCTACCTCCAATTCATCTCCCTCCACCGGCTTCTCCTCTGAGGTTTGCTTCACAAAGTCAGGGATGAGGATTTCCAGTGTGGCACGAGCTAAAAAAATGTTTTTTTTTAAACATAATATTCCATACATATAAGTCAATGAAATATCTTGTTAAGAAAACGCAATTACCAGCTTTATTCTTGGCAAGTTTTTTACTACTTGCAGTTCCTGTACCATAGGTTACTCCATCAATAATAACAGACGCTCCAAAGGGTTCACTTGGGTTCTCTGAAACAACATCTTTTCATCAGCTTTTGCATCACAGAAAATGTCTTCAAAAAGTATGCATCGCACACCAAAAAAACCTCTAAACTTATTTGAAGACTTTCCAGCCAGTACTTACTTTATCAGACCATTCTTTTCCCCACTAAATAAAATTAAACTGTGGTCCAAAAAGGGAAAAGAATGATCTAAGGAACGCTATAATAGCTGAAACGTCATCAAATGAATATTTAACATCTACAATTGTGAGTGTGCCACACTTTTTGTTTTGGTTTATGAATGAATCTTACCACATTCAAAAAAGTTGTAAACAGGTCGAACTTTTAGGACACGTTGCATATATTCGTGAAGGATGCAGACTTCAGACTTGCCATTCGGGTTGATAACAAATTCTGAAGAAAGAAGACGTTCAATCATCTTATGGGGCATATTTTTGTGTTACATAAAATGGTCACATTCTTAACCAGGCTACCTTTCTTGGTGGGTGCATCTTGGACAGAGAGTGTGATGAGCTTTTGATTGGCGGGCAGAATGGGCCTCTCTGACTCCGCCTGCTTCCTCTTCATGTCTCTGTTGAACTGCCTGCGCTCAGCCCACGTGCGAAACTTCTTCACCGTGACTTGTTCAAAGTCAAAACGCTTCTCCAAGTAACGGCGGAAATCTTCAAGTTCTGCAAACAAGACCAAATCCAGTTAGAGATCAGAGCTCCACAATGTTGGTAAAAAAAAGTGCAATATGCGATGCTGGTGTCTCGGACTGCAACGACATATATTGGAATGATTTCTTTTCCCCAAAGAAATATCTGCACGAAACTTTTTTTTTTTACAAAATTGAATACATTTCTTTGTATTGAAGGCTAAAATACATTAACATTTCATTCACGCCAGTCGTAAATAAGTTCATACATGCAAAGTTAATTTAAAAGTTAATTTAAAGTGGGTAAAATATCCAGAGTAAGACCTCCAACTCTGGAGATTATGAATATTGCACATGCTATAGTCGCAATGCAGATATTTTTGGATTAATCGTTCATCCCAATTGAAATATCCAGAAACATCAATAGCCTTACCTATGGACTCGTCTTTACAGACCTCCACCTTGGCCTTGACCTGTCCCAGAGCCCCATGTGCGGTGTCACATAACTGCGGGTCTTTTCTCACGGGTTGGGCCTCAGCTTCTCCTAAACATTCAGGCTGACTGGAGGAGGGCACGTCTGCGTCATCTGCATCCCCTGATGGACAGCTGGGTGTAGTACTGCTCATCACGGCTTCATTGTCCACTTGACTGGGTTTAACTAGAGACTCGTTGGCGTTGGAGGTTACTTCACCGTTGAGCTCCTTTTCCTCCTGTTCCCTCATATTCTTATAGTGCAGACAGGGGATACTGCTCGTGGGAGGGTCGTGTTTCTGTTGAGTATTTAGGAATGAATCACGGAAAATCTGGACTTTAAACCTCATATATATGTTCAGGAAGGTTAATAGATCCAAGTAGTTCAAGCAAGTTACAGAGATGCTTCGTTTGGTTGTCTTACCCTTATGCTCCCGGTGCCCAGGAAGTAGGGTCTGGACCAGGTCACCACTCTGGTCTCTCTGTGCAGGTAGACTGGAATGCCGGAGTTATGGAATGTCATGATCCATCCATCAGGGAGAGGCTCAGTGGGAGGACGCCCCCTACCTGCCATACATTACACACAGTTACAAATAGCAACTAGTATACCTGTAAAAAATTGTCAGTTCTTCTTGTTCATGTTTCAAAAAAGTCCCCAGCGCAGCACTGGTCTACAGAAATAACCCAGCTGCCCACTCACTCTTGAGAACAGTCTTTATTTTGGTCATCATGGGCTGGACACCTCCCTCTCCGTCCGACTGGTGGTCACTGTCTCCTCCATCTGGTTCTTCTGATGGACGCATCTTTTTGGGCACCGGCATACCCTCCTCTAGCAGGGCATCCACATCATTGTCAAACTCCTGGAAGAGTCAGTGGTTAAGGGAAGGACATGTGTGTTCAGGATGTGAAGAGATGAGTGGAACAAAAAGTAAAAAACAAATATAACACGTTATTATATTAGTATTCTGAAAGAAAAAACAATAACAGGATTCTATATTGTTTCATGCCATACTTTATAGATGGATCAAATGTTACTCAGACTGAAACTACTGGAATTATTCAAAGCTGGGATACCAAACCTCATAACTGTTTGGTCGTCCACTGTCAAAGCTTTAGATCAGATTTTTCCGACAGAGAAATGAAAAAGAAGGCTACTCTCGCTCAGCCCAATGTGGGAAAAAACTGACTCAAGAAGCTGCTCCTTACAAGTATGCATAAGATAATGTTTTATAATAAGTAGACACCATGTTGTGGTCTGGCATTTTATTTTTACAAGGCTACTTCTGTTGGGACAAACAACTTTCGATTACTCATGAAATAAACAGTCAGGTACCGATAAACATTAAACCTAGAGTATCTACTTGTTGTTTCAGAGAATTTCAAGTCTTAAGTAACATTTTGTGAACATACTAGACAACATGGTCTTTCTCTTAGTTTAACATTTGCCCATCTTTTGCATTCTGAGAGCTGATGGGCTGAGTGAGGAAATGGCTGATTGAGATATGAGAGGCCAAAAATATGTGAAAAGCAGAGTGTATTATCTAGATTATTGGTTTTGAAAATAAATAAATAAAGGCTGACATAGTAGCAGATGTAAGGGCATCTTCACACCATGCCCAGAGACCACAGCCAAAAAGGAGTTAAAAAAACAATAATAAATCAACATATACAAAAAAAATATGAAAACGTTTTTTAAATGGTGAAGAAGTCCACTTATAATGAATTGTATTAGTTCAAGAATCGGCGTTGCGGCCCTAAATATGGCACAAAAGCACGAATGAGTAGAGAAAGAGATCACCCAACATACCTCATAGGAGAAAGCCACAGCCTCGTCATCGGCTTGCCCTTGTTGTGCTATGACGTCAGACTTAAAGCTGCCGGCATCAGGGTCCAAAAAGTCCTCATAGAAGTCTTCAAACTCATCCAGGACGGCATACTCGACTTTATTTTCCATATCTACTTCATTCTCCTCAGAAAATAACTCTACTGCATTTTCAGAGCTCCCCTCTCCTCCACCTTCCTGATCACTGGTTAAATCATGTGTTGCACCATTTACATTGTCTAAACAGTGACCTGAACCTGCTTCACGCCCCTCACCTGTGTACAAAACCTTCCTATCTTTACTATTACTGCTGCTGCTGCTCTCTGCAAAGCTCACACGAATTTTAACATCTCTGAGAAGTTTCAGATCGGGCAGGAAATTTGTGACCAAGGGAGCGTGCCGACCGGTTCTCGGACAAACTGGGATGGGACTGGCCTCATTTTTAATATTACTGAAAGTTATGGAGGTCGAAGCAAGGGGCTGATGTGGCTGGTCTTCCCCGTCCCCTGGGGTGTCTGTGTGTCCATCACCACCAGAGCTAACGTCCATTACCTCTGCGTCACTGGACGTTTGCAGGGGAGGTGGTGGAGGTGCTCTATCCGCGTTTTGGCCCAAATCGTGAGGCGGCTCCAAGGGGAGGGGGGGTAGAACATCATCAATCTCCATTTCTATCCTAAATTACTTATTACAAGCTTGTGATCAACACAATCTGGATACTTTTGCTATGAAATTGCAATACACGTACGGAGCGCATCCCTGTATCGATCATGTACCGTGGTTGAACATGCTAAGCTGACTACATTGTTCTTTTCATTAATGTAGACAGCTTTCAGAATCACTGTCTCTATTATTGGAAATCACAATGCATTCAGCTTATGGGGCTCTGGGCACAGATCATCCTCCTACGTGAGCGTCTGGGAGCTGCAAAAAGAAGATAGAATAGCGAGAAAATCAACCCGGTGCAAACTTCTAAACAAGACACAATACAAAAGGTTTATGCTTATAACATGCATTGGTGGTGGGTAAAGAGCGAGAGCTAACGGTATACAGGGCCCGTGTCACTTTAGCTAGGGTGAAGCTAATAATGAGAGCTAGCTTAACCACTTTTTACATTTCCATATTGTTCTTTATCATGTTAACTAGACGCCATGACATCAGCTCTTACCAACAGATATGGTCACCCCTGCGACTGCGCTATGAAGCTTATTAACTTATTGAATGGTCAAAGAGGCTTGAGCGCGCCTCGGTTGCAGCGCAGCCATCTTGAAGCAGACACACAGCGGTTAACCCAAACCTAACCGGCGAATACCCGCCACAGAGCTGCCAGATCACGCGCGCAAAATTCAGCACAAAAGTACGTTAAAAAAGTACGTTAAAACATTAAAATAATACACTCTATGGTTACAACAGTACGAATTTGGAATTTGAAAAAAGACATCGATTTTCTCATAGGGATTTGGAAAATAATTCAAAAGTTGGGAAGCTTGTGCCAGATGTATCAGTTATTTGGTAAGCAATGGCCATAATGTCTAGATTTACATTTAAAGCCGAGGTACCAATTTTTTTTCGTATCTTAAATCCCCTAAGTGTTGTTAAAGCTTTAGAGTATATCAAACCACATTTTGCTGTAAACGTTTGCACATTCGTAAGAACAAGCTTATAATAGATCCATGGCTATTTGACGCTTTGAGCCGAGAGCGGATTGGATGAGGGGTGGTCCGGTCCTCTTTTTTTCATTTTTCACTTGTCTGAGCTCATCTTAAGTGACAAAGGCCAAAAACACACGCACAAAAACTTGTGACAGAACATATACAGGTACGCACAGAACCAAACCGTTTTGGGAATTTATCATGGATTTTTTGAGAGTTTCACTTGTTATTACTTGTTGCACATCTGGTCAGTTTACGGATGGCTGTGCTTTTTCAATGGACATTACCACAGAGGTGGCAAACCATAACTGTATGAAAAATTATCAGCTCAAACCCTTTAATGGTTTCCGCAACCATTTGGTGGATCACATTTTGAGTCTACTTGAAGCCTGAAGCTGAAATCTACCTCATTGTTGCATCTTTATCACTTGGTTTTAGGCACTTTTATCATCAAACTGCATCTAGACCATTTGATAAAGGTCTAAAATAAACAAGGTCAGAAATCTAGGGGTAATACTGGACTTAGACTTAAATTTTAATGGCCACATCAAATCAGTAACAGCAGCTTTTTACCATCTAAAAAACATTGCCAGGATCAAAAACATAGTGTCTAAAGCAGACTTGGAGATTCTAATCCATGCATTTGTCTCCAGTAGGTTAGACTACTGCAATGGCCTGCTCACAGGTCTGTCCAAACAGGCTGTAAAACAGCTGCAGTACATTAAAAATGCAGCAGCTCGAGTCCTGACTTGAACCAGGAAGTACGATCACATTAGTCCAGTTCTCAGGTCTCTGCACTGGCTTCCTGTGGCTCAGAGAATAGACTTTAAAACAGCTCTGCTTGTGTACAAGTCTCTCCATGACATGTTAGTCCCATATGAACCAGCCCGGACTCTGAGGAGCACAGGGACTGGACTCCTGTTAGTGCCCAGAGTCAGAACTAAACATGGGGAGGTAGCTTTTCAGATTCATGCTGCTAAAATCTGGAACAGTCTTCCTGAAAGTGTGAGACAGGCCTCCTCTCTGACAATGTTTAAAACCAGGTTAAAGACAGTTTTGTTTGCCTGTGCATACAACTGAGGGTTTTTATATTTTGATCTTTCTTCTAATGTTCTGTGATTATTTATGATTTTAATGCTTTCTTATTTTGTTCAGCACTTTGAGTTCCCTTGTGTATGAATTGTGCTATATAAATAGTCTTGCCTCCTACATTTTAGAGGGGAAAAGGTATATTGCTTTCTTTAAGAGTGAACATTAAAGGGTTTAACCAGATGTTGATGGCTTATTGTTGGGTGTATCTCTCATAGTGAGAATTGCAGTACCAAAAATTGACAGCTGGTGCCAGAATTTAACCAACAATGTTGCATTTAATCATAATAAAATGACAAAGTAATATGGCTCAATTATTTTAAAAAACAAAAACAGAGAAACAAGACAGCAGACACCAAATATAGTCTTATTTGTGGCACAAATTTTACTTGTTTCATTACAGTAAAAGTCTTGTTTTCAAAAGTTCATTATTGTATTTTCTCTTTTGTATGTTCATTGGTAGACAAACCAGTAATAGTCAAGAAATAAATTATAACAAATCCTTTAAAAATAAAAACATCAGTTCAACTTTCATACACAGAGTAGAGCATTATGTTTGTTCTGTGGTGATGTATTCAGGTCTTCAATATGCTGTTCTTTGGCAATTATGTGAAATAAGCACACAATGTTCAATACTTTCCAAACTTAAATTAGAAGAAGAAATACATGAAGTTGAGGCAGCAAGATTCAACCAGCTGTCAAAGTGCTGAGAGTCTGTGTCAAGTGGCCTGCCACAAAGGTCAAAAGATGAGAAATGTTGATCTTAAGAAAGGCACGAGGCAGTTTTGTTTTTAGCTTCATGAATGTAGTTTGAACTGGAAAGAATTAGTGCTCCATTTTGTTGTATCACAGTTGAGCATGGTGCGTTCAGTGAAGTTGACGTTCCCCTCAGCATCAATCAAGACTATTGTGTTGGTCCTGGATAAAGATAAATAAAAGTTTGGTATTAGAAGCTGATTTCCCGAGCCTTTCGCTACAGGACAGATCCACACATTTCCAGTTTCTATGCGTGGAGGATGAGTTGTACTAAGGATTCAATCTGGATGTCCTCACACACACTCACAGGCTCAAGTAGCAGGCAAAGTTTTGAGAGGTCAAAGCCACTGACCTTGTGCCATAATGAGGGGAGCGGACGCACACAGCAGACAGGGCCTTGATCATAGCCTTACTGTAGCCATCACCCTGAAGCTCCTGGACCGGGTCAGGTGCATTTCTGATTAAATGACAAAACATCATCAGCATGGGGTCAGGTTCAAACGATTACAGCCCTAATAGAAAATATTCTATATTCATACGAGGTATAAATCACAACTATTGGTTGATTATTCAAATGTATTCAAAGATTAATCAACCAACTTTGTTTAGATCCCAAAAGGGTTCTTATCTTTCTTCTGAGGGTATCAAACTCATTTTTGTCAGGAGCCAAAAAAAAAAAAAAAAAAAAAAAAAGCTGGTCAGGGGCAAAAAGAACTAAATATTATTATGTTTTTTATTATTATTTTGACAAATTGGGTATTTTCTAGTACATTTGTCTGAAGAAAACACATAGTTTAATATAAAATTAATATCTGCCCTATTTAAATTCTAAATACAAGTTGGGTAAACATTTTAGAATCAAATAAATTGTGGTTCAAATTATAATGTCCATTACCATCAATGCTGCAATGCTGAAACTATTATGAATAATAATGCTTTACACTGTTACGTCTACACTGTTTGAATGCATTTAAATTGAACGAAATGTTTCTAGACAACATGCTTGTCTTACAGTTCTTCATTGTTGAGGACGTTGAGAAGCTCTTGCACCAGGCCGTCACTGGACAAGGAGTGGTCACTGACAACATTGGTGAAATGGCGCTTTCCCTGAAGGAGCTTCTTCCATGGCGTGTCCAACAGTGAGTTACTTAAGCTATAGATTCCTGCTACATAAAACAACAGCACAGAAAAAAACAAGCATATCTACAATATAATAATTTCTATCTGTGATTATTTGTAATGCCGCAGAGTTTCAAATTGACTATAAAAAACATGTGCATATCTTCAATGTTACATGAGTAAAAAAAAATGTCGCTGTTATTTTTAAGCTGTAAAACTACCCTTTAAACATGCTGCATGCTAAACATCTGGTAAATATTAAATACATATCACTACCATCAAACTTCACAATGAAAGTACAGCCATCTTCATCTGAAAATATCAATTGGATTTTGGAGAGCTGGTAATCCTCAAGTGGCAACAACAAGCAGAGCACCATGTAAAAGTGATGCAAGATAATATTGAAAGTATGGTTCAATATCAAAATAAACTGTAGCCAGGTCATAACAGAGAAATACAGAATAGTTACAACATAAACCATAATAAATATTGACCTGGTTTTAGATGGACTGGTTCAGCGCTGGCTCTGTTTCCATAGTAACACACTGTGTCCTGTTTGGCTCTGCATGGGGAAAAAAAGAAGATAAATTATATATCCAATTTACTGTCCATTGTCAACATGAATGCACTATAAGTGTAATGGGTGAGAGAAAAAACACACACACATTTAGAACACAATCTATTTCTATTTCTATCTAATCGCCTTTTGTGTAAGCTATCGCTCACAGTGGATGACCATTGCTCTGAATATATGTTATGACGCATTTGCCTGAATCTTTTTTTCTTTCTTCATATCAACAGTAAAAAGTCATAATACAGATACTGAAGGTAAAATGTTATTAGACATAACCAATTAATAACCAGTGTAGGTAAATTACACTGAAAACCATCTTAAAATCAATGATGGGCTGTTAAATGAGAGTCAATATGGATTCAGAGCGAAAAGAACCACCAGCATGGCCTTAACTGAGGCAGTTGAAGAGATAACAAATGCAATAGAACACAAATTACATGCAATTGGAATTTTTATAGACCTGAGAAAAGCTTTTGATACCATTAACCACTCAATATTGTTGGTAAAGCTTCAGAAATATGGTGTCAGGGGTGTAGCGGGGAACTGGCTAAAAGATTATCTCACAGAAAGAGCACAGTTTGTTCAAATGGAAAATTATGTCTCTGAAAGTCTTGGCATTGCGTGTGGTGTCCCCCAGGGGTCAGTGTTGGGACCTATGTTGTTTAACCTGTATATTAATGATATTTTCAATGTGTCAAAGTCTTTAAAACTAATTCTTTTTGCAGATGACACTAACATTTTCTACAGTAGTTCGGACTCATCAGAATTAATCAACACTGTAAATATTGAGCTAAATAAACTTAAAAAATGGATGGACACAAATAAATTGTCATTAAACGTAAATAAAACAAAAGTAATGACATTTGGTTACACGAAAGCATGTCCAAATTTAAAAATTTTCATTGATGGAGCCGAAATTGAAAATGTTACTGAAAACAAATTCCTGGGGGTAGTTATGGACAACAGCTTATCATGGAAAGCTCATATAAGTCATATAAAGACCAAAATAGCAAAAAATCTCTCAATTATAAATAAGGCTAAACACTACCTTGATACTCACACACTACGCTCGTTATATTGTTCATTGGTTCTACCCTATCTGACATACTGTGTCGAAGTGTGGGGGAACAATTACCATTGTACAATAAAACCTTTATTATTATTGCAAAAACGAGCTGTGCGAATCATTCACAAAGCAAGCTACCTACAACACACTCATGAACTTTTTACCCAATCTAAATTATTGAAGTTTCCAGACCTTGTTAAGCTCTACACATCAATTGTGCTATTTAAAGCATTTAACAAATTGCTACCATGTAAAATACAACAATACTTTATTCTTAATGAAAAAACATATAATCTAAGAGGTCTTGGAAACTTCAAACTTCCAAAATTCCGATCGACTCGTAAAAGTTTCTGTGTGACTGTATGTGGCGTGAAATTGTGGAATGTTCTTGATCTCCAACTAAAACAATGCCAAGACATTCATAGATTTAAATCACTGTACAAAAACAATGTTTGGTCTGACTATAGAGGGAATATGCCTTGAATATATCTTCATGTTGCCATGTATGTATGTTTCTTGTATGTTTGTAATTGCCCCTGTTGTTGTTTCTTTATCATTGCTGTATCCTTACCATTGTTGGTATTGTCTGTTCCTTACCATTGTTGGTATTGTCTGTTCCTTACCATTGTTGGTATTTTCTGTTCCTTACCATTGTTGGTATTTTCTGTTCCTTACCATTGTTGGTATTTTCTGTTCCTTACCATTGTTGGTATTTTCTGTTCCTTACCATTGTTGGTATTTTCTGTTCCTTACCATTGTTGGTATTTGCTGTCCCTATGTACCATATTGATATTTACTGTCTTTACCATTGCTGGTATTTTCCTTATGCATTTGTTTTGCATCCTTGTAATACGTATCTTGTGTGTATCTTGTGTTGGCCTAAGCACCTGACACACAGCACCTCTCCGGGCTGTGGCTGTCGCTGTGGGGGAGTGAGCCGAGAGCCAGGCCAGATGCCCTTCATCACACTACTCTACCACTTTTGCTCTTCCCACACAAACTGTCCAATGCTCTCTCATATTCAATATATAGAAAAGTGTTTGGCTAGGCTAGTGGGAGTGAGCACGCGTTTTGACGTCTCTGCTCTGTTTACCCTTTTAAGCCTTTTAAAGCCTTTTAAACACATTTTTACGGTGTATTAGTGTCTTTTGTACACTCTAGTGTTTTATTATCTTAAATGCAATGGTTCCAGAGCATTACGTCTTTTAACACAAAGACCAAATCGAAACGCGCTAGCTCGGAGGCTACCACGAGCGCACCACAGACATCCCGGCACAAGATATTCTAATCATTTAGGTCGATACATGCGTCTTGTTTCCCAGCGTCTGAAACTGCTTCCCATCACTGTTTGAAACATTAGCACAAAGGGCCTCTTGTTCAGCGATAGCCTTGGCCACCACCTGCAGGCGCACTATCTGCGTCCGCTCACGCTATGTCCTTTTATTATCTGTTTCTTCCGCGTCTCCCTGTTGTCAAGGTCTCTTCACAGCGCCTAATGTATCTCTCAGAAAACTTGCCTTTCTCGGCACCTGCGTATGACTCATCTCTTGTGACGAATGTTCATTGTTCTGTCTGACACACCTCCAGTATAAGATCATAGACACGCTTGTTGGGCAGAAAGACAGACACGGCATCGGTCCAGGTCCCGTTTCTGTCTGGCTCCTTTCTGCGCAGAAATGTCATTTTTGTACTCATCACTTCTGTGAATAAACTGCACAAAAGGACAAGTTTGTTTCCTCTCGGAATTATTTCATTTGAAGCATCAGAATTCCCATAACAATTTGGTGTCAGAAGTGGCTCCGGAGGCTGATCGTTGGAACGCACAGGTCCGGGTTGGGGGCTGATCACCCGGGATTCAAAAACCAATCTCGTCGCTTTCCCATATCTCTGGACGGGCGGACTGACCGGACGTGCTGAGTTTCAACCGTCGCCTCTCGGGATTTTCACACGAAAACAAACGGTAACTTGTTTAATATTTGACTTTCTATGCTTCAGTGGTGAATCCGAGAGGCACTTGTGGGTGCAGTGCATGTGGGGGTGCCAGCTGGTGACGGTGCTGATCATTCTAATCCAGGCTGTTGGAAATAAATCCTAAGTTAGAGTCTTAGGCTGAAGTTCGAGTCTTCAGTTGTGACACGGTTAGAGTCCTGTCTAAAAATCTAAGTTCAAGTCTTAGTCGGGGGTTCAAGTCCCTTGTTGTGACACGGTTAGAGTCCTGTCAAAAAATCTAAGTTTAGTCTTAGTCGGGGGGTTCAAGTCCCTTTCGTTGTAGTACAGGTTCGAGTCCTGTTTTGTGCAAAGGTTCAAGTCCTGATTGCTGATAAGGGCAGAGTTCGAGTCTCTGTTTTTATATCTGAGTTCAAATCTCAGATTCCAGCCATGTGGCTTAGAAGAAAAGGCACAGAGTCACCAGTTTGGAGCTCTCCATGCATGACTTTTATGAGTAAGAAACATGGTGATGATTTTAGGACATGCGTTGAAATGTGGGTGGCTGAATTAGGTTTTCCCAAAAATGGGTCCTTCAGCTTGAACCAATTGAACAAGATTAAATCGCAATTGGATGCTAGAGAGACTGTGTTGAAAAAAGGGAGAACTGTACGTGTGAAAGATTTGAATTGTCTGGATGAGAACAGACGGTGGTTGAATGTGTGGATGGCAGAGGCAAAGCTTAGGGACAGCAAACAGAAAAAGTCTGACTCTATAGAATGTGTAGGATCTGCGACTGACTCTTCTCCATCTGCTTTTTTTTCGAGAATACCACCGATCCCACGTCAATACGACCGTAGGAACTCCAGAGATGATTGGAACCCGCTGTACCCCGCTCTCTCACCCCCCCGGTATCAAGCAGCAGCAGCGGCACCTGCAGCACCAGCAGCAGCAGCAGCAGCAGCAGCAGCGTCAGCTGCCCTCCCACCGCTGCTCCTCTTGCCTTCCCCAGAGGCATCTGCATCAGCCCCTCCCCTCCTGTCTGGAGCAGCACACAGACACACTGCTCCTGCTGAAATTCAAAGTTTGACTCAAGATATGGACAAAATCACTTTAAATGACAATGGCATGACGCTGAGAGATGGAAAGACTTTACAAGCACCTATGATCGAATATCCTGGCCCAGAGGGAACCCCCGTTCTTGTTCTGCGTCAAATGGATCAGGAGATGAAAGAATCTGTCAAAGACTGGCCTTCTCCTCACCGCGGAGGTGATTCAATGGCAGACGCATTTCTGGCCTTCTGCAAAGCATGGCGTCCTACGGGCGCTGAAGTTAAAAAGCTTCTCCTCCTGTATTTAAAACCGGAGGGCTTCGCCAAGATAGAGCCGGCGGTCCATCGACAGAATTATGAGACTTTGCGAGCCCTGCAGGCGGAATGGACAGACGCGAATGCATGGGAGACATATATTGCCAACATAGTGACAGCTCTCAAGCGTGCGTTCCCAGTGAAATTTGATATGGGAAAGATTAAAGACTGCTCTCAAAAGACAAGTGAGTCAGTTGTGGACTTTTATCATCGTCTTGAGGATGTGTGCGTGGCCCACTCTGGTAGTCAAAAGCCAGAGAATTACACTGCCGCAGCTGAGACCACATTCGAGGTGATCTTTAAGATGGCGTTCTGCGAGGGCCTTCCCCAACCGATCCAAGCCGCACTAAAACAGACTTTGGTGGGAGGTTGGCAAGATAATCGCATCTCAGAAATCCTCAGACACGCAAAGCATGCTGAAATAAAGAACACTGAGGAGAACGCTGTGAAAGCTGGCGCGCAGGAGACGGCCCAGCATCAGGCCAACCTCACGTTGATCAAAATGACGGGCAGACAATTCCGTCGTGGAGGTCGTGGAGGTAGAGGACGGAGAAGAGGTGGCAACGGACATTTCGAGAACGATCGTGACCATGACGACCAGGACAAATGTTTCAACTGTGGTGAAATTGGACATTGGAATCGTGACTGTCCCCAGCCACGCCGAGATGCGAGACGCTGGAGTGGACGTGGACGGGGTGCGAGACCGGAGGACCAGCAGAGATTTTCTTCAGATTGATGTCTGGTTGACGTGGGATCTGACACAGCAACTGTACAGATGAGTAATGCACACACTCTTACACACAACACACTAACTGCTAACTGCAATGAAGACGCGCTTGCTACTGATTCACTGCTTGGCTTAATTGAGGATAGAATTAGGGAGTTAGAGAGCGGTGACAGGCCCAACACAGGGACCTACTTGGCTTATGAAAATGAAGCTTACAGGAAAATGCCAACTATTGTTTGTGAAATTGAGGGTAAACCGATCACTTTTTTAGTAGACTCTGGTGCAACCCACAGTGTGATTCAGACAAAGGAGCTCTCAATCAAATTAAGTGGCAGAAGTGTTTTTTCCACAAGTGCGAGTGGACAAACGGTACCGGAATCTTTCTCTGTTCCGATCAAATGCACTTGGGCAAACGAGCGTAACCCAGCAACAGCAAAACATTCATTTTTGATGTCTGACCTTTGTCCTGTAAACTTGTTAGGCCGTGATTTAATGATAAAATGGGAAGTTGTGATCACATCGACAGCAGAAGGCCTTAAAATAGACAGAGGTGCGTGCGCGACTAATTTTGTCAAAGTAAACACAAACTGTCCTATGTCTGTATATCAGTGATGGTTTCATACTGCCAGCGCGAGTCATTTAATGGGGGTGGTTTCTCCATTTCTTAATCCAAAATCTGATATATTGAAAGCTGAGGACCTGCATTGTGTGTGTCATTTACACCATAGCCCTGATTGTGAATTTGAAGAAACGTTTAAACTGGGCTCAAATGACTGCTTGATTATTGCTGACGTGTACTTTGATGATTCCAAGTGTGCTGTTTCAGTAGAGTTAAGCCAGTCACAAAAACAATGCTATCGTCTTGAAAATTCAAGTCCTCATATTTCAATAGCGAAAGCAAAGACTGACACATGGCAAACCCTAGGCCTTTTTGTGCGCAGATGCACTTTGGCAGAGGACTGGGAGGCGTGTGACCGTGGAGAAAATGTGTTTTATTCACAATCCGTTTGCGCGTATAAAATGTCTCATACGAAGACAGTTGATGTGCTAAATTTAGTGCTTTTGACGTCTTCATATGATAACAATGACGGACCAAATTTGACTCTGACTTCTTTGACTTCTCCGCTTGAGATTTCATCTTTGTTATCACAAGTACCGGACAGTCTGTGGGCAAAAAGTAAACATGATGTTGGTTTGATCAAAAACTGTCCACCTGTTCGCATTGAAGCTAAATCTGATTATCAATCAATCAATCAAATTTTATTTATAAAGCGCTTTTCATACATAAGATGCAACACAAAGTGCTTTACAGATTGGTTAAAAACAATCCCGCCGGCCCAAGACCCCTCCCCCAGACCACCCAACAGACCCCCCCCAAACCACAGACAAACACACACACACGCGCTCATGAACACTCATACACACACACACACACACACACACACACACACACACACACCAGTAAAACAATAAAAACATGATGAGAGACTTGGCAGGGTTCAGATGCAACCAGCTGAAAAAGCGTCATCCAAGGAGCCGTCTGCACCAGGAGCAGAGAGCCGCCCGTAGCCACAGGGGACGACACAGGATCTAGAGGAGACCCGAAACCGAGGCCCCAGGCCCCCACCAGGCCCAAGAGTCCGACCCCCGCAGCCACACCGACCACTGCTCCCGGTGCAGAGGGCTCCTCCAGAGGAAACACTGGGTACACTAAAAACAATACAATAAGTAAAACACTAAAATGTGAGACTAAAAGGAACACACAATACATGAATAATAGCAATAGCAATATAATAAATAATAAATAATAAAAGATAAATAGAATGGAATAATAAAAACTAATCAAAAGCTACTCTAAAAAGGTGCGTCTTGAGCCTACTTTTAAAAATATGAACGTTCTCTGCGGCCCTGAGCTCCTCCGGCAGACTGTTCCAGAGACGGGGGCCGTAGTGCTGGAAAGATGCCTCGCCGTGAGTGTGTGTCCTGACTTTGGGGATGGTTAGGAGTCTGCTGCCGGAGGAGCGCAGGGGCCGGGAAGGTTCATAGGATAAAAGCAAATCTGAAAGATAAGAAGGCCCAAGACCATTAAGACATTTAAAAACCATTAAAAGAACCTTAAAATCGATTCTGAAACACACGGGGAGCCAATGCAGCGATTTTAAAACCGGTGTAATGTGGTCCCGCCCCCTGGTCTTAGTCAGGACACGTGCGGCCGAGTTTTGGAGTAATTGAAGACTTGCAATGTTCTTTTTGGGAAGACCAGAGAGCAGGGCATTACAATAGTCAATGCGACTGGTGATAAAAGCATGCATCAGCGTCTCCGTGTTGCCCCGAGAGAGAATGGGGCGGACTCTGGCGATGTTCTTTAGATGATAAAAACCTATTTTTGTGATACTCTTGATGTGAGGAATAAAAGTCAGCTCAGAGTCAAAGATTACGCCCAGATTTTTCACTTGTGATGATGGATTAAAAGAGTGTGATTGGAGTTTTGATAAAAGTTTCTCTCTCTGGGCCTCAGGACCGATGACTAAAACCTCAGTTTTGTCCTGGTTAAGCTGGAGAAAGTTTTCTGCCATCCAGGATTTCAGGTCTAAAATGCAGTTAAAAAGAGCATCCATTGGCCTGGTGTCATCAGGAGACATGGAGATGTACAGCTGAGTATCATCTGCATAACTGTGGAAGTTAATTCCATGTCTCCTGACGACACCGCCAAGAGGGAGCATGTACAGGTTAAAAAGGACTGGACCTAAAATGGAACCCTGGGGCACACCACATGTGATTTTATGGACCTGAGAGGAGCAGGTATCCAAACTTACCATGAAGGATCTGTCTGTTAAATAAGAAGTGAACCATTTGTGGACAGCACCAGAGAGGCCGAGGTGTTGTAGGCGTGATAAAAGAATTGTGTGGTCTACTGTATCAAAGGCAGCGCTAAGATCCAGTAGAACCAACACAGTCACCTTTTTGAAATCATAACTTAGTCTAAGATCGTTTAAAATCTTTAAAAGAGCAGTCTCTGTGCTGTGGTTCACCCTAAAACCTGATTGAAATTTCTCAAAAATTTGCTGCTGATCTAAAAAGGCATTGAGCTGGGTAAAAACAAGTTTTTCTAAAATTTTGCTTAAAAATGGTAAGTTGGATACCGGTCTGTAGTTGTTAAAATCATTAAAATCTAAATTGCTCTTCTTCAGAAGGGGTCTCACCACAGCCGCTTTGAAGGCTGCAGGAAAGACCCCAGTCTGAAGAGAGCAATTCATCAGGTTTAAAAGCTCCTCTCTAAAAGATTCATAAAATGACTTAAAAAATGGAGTGGGGACTGGATCTAAAAGACATGTGGTGGGCCTCACTGAGGAGAAAACTTTATCAAGCATCTCAGCATCAACCAGGACAAAACTGTCCAGTGTTTCCTCTGGCGAAGACAAACAATCAGATGTGTTAAAAACACATCTGATCTGATTATAGACCGAGGCAGCGTCAATATCCTTTGAGACAGGAGGCCATAGAAGGAATTACACCTGTTTTTGAATCATTTCTTGAGGCTGGCATTATTGTCCCATGTGAGGACTCCCCAGTGCAGACACCTATCTTTCCAGTAAAGAAAATTAGACCAGCAGATAAACCTACAGAGTGGCGTTTTGTGCAAGACTTGAAGGCGGTGAACGCTGCGATCATTTCTCCTGTTCCTAATGTCCCTAATCCGCACACTCTTTTGAGTCAGATACCAGCAGATGCAGAGTGGTTTTCTGTAGTGGACTTATCAAATGCTTTTTTTTCTGTGCCTGTGGACAGGGATTCACAATTTTGGTTTGCCTTCTGTTTTAATGGGAAAAGGTACACTTTCACACGACTTTGTCAGGGCCTAAACTCAAGCCCCTCATTGTTTTGTGAGGCTCTCAACCACAGTCTAGCGTCTCTTGTGTTGACAGACGGGACTGTTTTGATTAATTATGTGGATGATTTGATGATTGCTAGCCCCACAAAAGAACAATGTGAAGAGGACACAATTAAGCTTCTCCAACACTTGGCTGAGCAGGGCCACAAAGCTTCTGTTTCAAAGTTGCAATTTGTCAAACAAAATGTTGTGTTTTTGGGTCACATTATAACCCCTGAGGGTAAAACCTTGTCACAAAAGCGTGTGACGGCAATAGTTGATGCTCCGAAGCCCTCAAACAAAAAGGAACTTCTTTCATTTTTGGGAATGTGCTCATATTGCAGGCATTTTATCGCCAATTTCTCTGAGAAAGACAAGCCTTTACGTGATATGACTGTGGGGAGGAACATGTGTGCGTCCTCTCCCCTCGTGTGGACTCCAGAGGCAGAGCAGGCTTTCACAGACTTAAAAATTGCTTTGCAATCGGCTCCAACTCTGGGAATCCCAGACCCAAATAAACCTTTTGTTCAGTTTGTGGACGAGAGATGTGGATGCATGACATCAGTACTTTTGCAAAAAACATGGAGATCTACTGAAACCTGTCGGTTATTTTTCAAAACTTCTTGATCCTGTGGCGAGAGGTCTCCCTGCTTGTTTAAGAGCCATAGCCGCGTGTGAAACAGCAGTATTGGCATCACGTGACTTTGTTGGATTCTGCCAGCTTTTCTTGTTTGTTCCACATTCTGTTGCTTTGATACTACAGGAGCAGAAATCTTCACATCTTTCTGCATCTCGATGGCTTCGATATCACACAACACTCTTGGGATTGCCACATGTGACTGTCCATAAATGTTCTACACTCAATCCTGCCACATTGTTACCCCTCCCAGGAGAGGGCACACCGCACTCATGCATGGCAGAGCTGAATCAGATCTGTACTCCAAGACCAGATCTTTCTGATACACCATTGACTAACCCTGATTTAATTCTCTATGTAGATGGATCAGCATATCGAGACCCGGACACCGGAAGGTCGCATGCTGGATACGCTGTGGTGGACGACCATTCAGTCGTTCTTTCTTCCTCTCTACCATCGATGTACTCGGCACAATTGGCAGAGCTGGTGGCGTTGACAGAGGCGTGTGCATACGCAAAGGGACGGTCTGTTACAATATTCACTGACTCCCGCTATGCATTTGGGGTGACGCATGATTTTGGAGCGCTGTGGAAACATAGAAACTTTCTAAAATCTGACGGAAAACCAATTTTACACCACACACATGTTGCAGCATTGTTAGAAGCTATCTTGCTCCCATCTCAGATTGCAGTGTGTAAATGTTCTGCCCACACAGGTGCAACGGACTCTGTTTCATTGGGTAACGCTCGGGCAGACAGAGCTGCGAGAGCTGCTGCTAAACAGCTTCTCCCCTCATCAGCTTCCTCCTCGCTGCCCCATGCTGTCTCCCCAGAGACCCCTCCTCTTTCCCCTCCCTCTCTGAAGGACCTCTGCTCACTCTCTTCTCCTGAAGAGCGGCGCACGTGGGCGGAGTCTGGTGCTGTTTTTCAAAATGGCGTCTGGGTAGGCCCAGATTTGAAGCCATGCCTTCCCAAAAGATTATTTAATTGCTATGCTAAGTTAACACATGGGTTGGACCATGTGTCAAAGGGGAACATGTTTCAAGCAGTCCAACAATTTTGGTTTACAAAAGGGTTTTCTACATTTGCTGCAGAGTTTTGCAGAAGCTGCTTGATCTGCGCACAGAATAACCCGGGTAGGCCGAGGTCTCTGGCACAAGCAGCTCACCCAGCTCCTGCAAGACCGTTTGAACATGTCATGATGGACTTCATTGAATTAACACCCAGTGAAGGGAAAAAATTTTGTCTTGTAATGGTGGATATGTTTTCAAAGTGGGTTGAAGCTTTCCCTGCAAAACATGCGTCCTCCGCTACAGCAGCAAAAGCCATCTTAACTGAAATTCTCGTAAAATGGGGAATTCCTCAGAAATTGTCCAGCGATAATGGGTCGCATTTTGTTAATGAAGTGATAAAACAACTGTCTGATTATTTGAAATTTGATTTGAAAACTCACTGCAGCTATCACCCACAATCTGGCGGAGCTGTGGAGAGAGAGAATTTCACAATAAAATCAAAACTGGCCAAATGCTGTCAGGAAACAAAACTTAGCTGGCCAAAATGCTTGCCAATTGTCCTGATGTACATGCGAATGAGAGTGCGCACGCGTAACAACCTGTCCCCATTTGAGATTTTGTTTGCAGCTCCCCCCAATGTAGGAATGGGACCTGCGGGACCTCAACCAGATGCCATCCTGTGCGAGGATGGCATGATAAGGTATTGTATAACCCTAACAAAGTCTCTTTCTGATATCAGAAGACAGGTGTCATCGGCCCTTCCCCAGCGTGCGGACCATCCACTTCACAACATCCAACCCGGCGACTTCGTCCTGATAAGGAACTTCAAGCAGAAGAGCTGGAATCACCATCGCTGGCTTGGCCCATTCCAAGTTCTCCTCGTCACTCACACCGCTGTGAAAGTCCAGGAGAGGCAGACCTGGGTCCACGCATCGCACTGCAAACAAGTCCCAGCTCTTCTTGCGGAGCGTACAACGGAAGCATAAGGAGGATCTTACCCCCTCCCAACGCGAAAGGAGGGTCTCACACACACACTACCCCCCTCCCAACGTAAAACATTGTTAGAAATACATTGTTAGCTGCATCAGGAGAAAAGTGCTGGTAACTACACTCCTAGGTCATAGATGAGCAGAAGATAGGTAACACAAGAAGATCAACAAGTGACAATCCAAGTCCATGATGCGCCACGGCCGGGAGCACGGTCCCTGGCATCCATTCAGGCAGCAGGGCCTTTGCGGGATGAGAAAGACTTTGTGTGTGCTCATGTTCATTTCCTTCCTCATTGTGTTTCCACTGTTATGGTTTGAAGGTCGGGAGAATAAAAAGAACAATCAAACACAGGTCGTTGTCAATTACACTTCTAACACCTCTTCATTTACATCAAAACGTGTGAAGAGGGAAGATGTGGCCGAGATGGATTCTGCGTGGTCACGAGTTTTGGCTCAGTCAATAAATCACACCAGTGTATACACACTTAATTTGTGGTATCAATATGCAAAATTCTTAGCAGAGTCACAAAATCGCTCAAATTGCTACATTTGTACTCATATGCCTATTGCGTCATCAAACCCACAAATCACACCTCTACCAATGGTCGATGCATTTACACATTTTCCAAAGATTCTGTATTCATCTGTCTCTGTTGATTATTTCAATGAGACCGTCACAAAGCGTACAGGTAAATGTCTCCCCCCACTCAAACCGGCTGTTAGTTCTGATTTCTTCAATCATTGGTCCAATGATGAATTAGATCCAATTTTTGGCCCGGTACATATCAGACCTGGTACTAAATTTGTATGTTACACTCTATCCATGACCATTACAGATTCTCCTATACAGATGGGACGGATCCCTATGTCATTTTGTTTAAATGTGTCTAACCCGTGCACTTCTTTTCATGGTAATTCAAGTTTAAACACTTCTCAGGCCGCTCCGGGTAGTACATGTGCTCCATACTTCACGGTTCCTGACTCAACAGGAACTAATCCTCTGAAGGGTGTTTTGTGGCTGTGTGGCTTCAATGTCTATGTGAAGCTACCATTTAATTGGATAGGTCGTTGTGCTCTGATGATAGCTTCAGATCACTCTTACATCATCTCTACCATTCCTAGATCGCGAGGTAAGCGCGATTTTGCTGCTCATGATGCAGTTTGGGGGACGGATGTTCCAGATGATCACAAACTGTGGACCAAGCCAACAAAAGTACTTCTCTCCTTGTTCCCCCAGGTCGGTGTAGGGAAGGTTATGCTTAGAATGGAAACCTTGAATTATCGGTTTTCAAGTTTTGTGAATTCAACTGTAACTATTCTAGAGGCCAACAGAGTAGAAGTAAATGCGTTGCGTGCCGTTGCTTTACAAAACAGGATTGTTTTGGACCATTTGGTTGCCTCAAGTGGAGGTGTTTGTGTTTTACTTAATCAGACCGCTTGTTGTACTTATATTCCTGATAACAGTGCCGATGATGGGATCATTGCACAGGGTATTCGAAATCTAACCACTTTGCGCGATACGGTTAACCGTGATTTTGTTCTAGATGCTTCATGGTTTTCAGACTGGCGAGCGTGGTTGGTTCAAATAGGTACTGGACTTGGAGTAATATTAGTACTGCTAATAGTGCTGTCATGTTGTGTCATTCCTTTGATCCGTTCATTGATCCGACGTATGATCTCGTCGACACTCGTTCAATACACTTCTCTTGACCTGCATGTTGACTGTCTTGATGAGGACAGTGATCCATTTAGTGAGATGTTACTTGATGATTTTGAGTAAATTGGTTTGTATGTCTAACCCATTTTATGACGGATTTTCTTAAACCTACTAGGTGTGAAAGTTTTGATGTTCCGGGGTTACTTATATTTTACTTATATTTTACTTATATATTTTACTTTATATATATAATATTGTTATATAAGTAAAAAAAAGTTGTTTTTTTGGTATGATATGTTATGTATTTAAACGTTGGTTATCAAATTTTATGTCTCAGATCCACCCAAGCTATGCCAGTACCAGAGAGACAAGGACAAAAGGTAAAAGCGGCTCTGACTACTACCAATGACCAGAATGAAAAACACACCTACCATGGAGCCAGAACTGAACTAACAGCACGAATCAAGTGCAAGGACAGAACGAAACAGGGGCAGAGGGAATGCTACACTAGCGGACACGGCGGGAACGAGTAAAAAAACTATCAGAATCGGGTCTACGATACGTGCACAAAAGAAAGACGCAAGGCAACGATAAACCGGGCAACCAAAACCACAGGGGATGGGACAAACCATAGCAAGGACATTGTGCCACCACAACAGGCACACTCCAGGAAACGTACAGTCAAAACCCCGGGGCGCAAAAACCTAACAGAGCCTGAGACGGAAGACGTTACACAGGCACGCAGGAGACCAGTACCCAACCACATCCAACGGACGAAGTCAAGGGACTAACGCGAAGCGGTAGCCTATCCACCCCGCGCTTCGACTCGGGTATGAACCCCGCGGGAGTTTCGAGACGAGAGTTATTGGGTACCCCTACAGACCCTTAAAACCGCCCGTCATATCACACGTTTTAGACACGTCGCTAGATTCAAGGTGACCAATCCAAAGACGGGACAAACCGAGAACATGCCGGGAAGCACACTAACACGGTGGGATCTCACAGACCCAACCAAAAAGACGCTAGCACCGACACTAAGCAGACCCCCACAAAGCAAACCGGGCCGAAAGGAGAAAAGGGTGCAGTAACCCACATCAAAACCTTGCTCAATTATACCAACTCAAAACCACACTAAATCGACCAGCACACAAAAACTACCAGATCACTCCATAGATATGGCAAGACATACCGCTCCACCCCTGGAGGTCAATAACAAGATCCGCTCCGCCCACGCACGGACATCGGGACAGACACTGATGTGGAGAGACTCATCTGACTGCGGGTGAAAAATTTGCTTCGGCGGCTGGATGGGAGTATGACCATTATGAATAAATACTTATTCAAAAAACGTGTCTACTCATATTCAAATGTTTTTATGTATTGTTACTTTAGGGCAGTAATAAAGGAAATGGGGCTGAGCCGCCTGATCAGCCCTGCCAGAGCGGCCAAGAAGTGGGAGAACCTGAAAAAGACCTACATGGTTTGTTTCTTTGAAGCTAATTTGTGAAGCATTTATTATACAAAACTCACTGTTTTAAGAAGCTCAGACAGCCACGGACAGGGACAGAAGGGGGAGCCCATCGCCATATCTTGGAAGTGGTACTCCCTCATGGATGAGGCAATAGGCAGCAGGCCATCCGTGCAGCCTCCCTGCCTGATTGCCTCATCCATGGGGGAGGGCGTTTCCACATCTGTGGAACAACCCCCTGCCCCCGTACAGCCAGAGGAGGTAGAGGAAGAGGAAAGCAGTGTGGCAGCCAAGAGGCCGAGGGGGGAGAGTTGAATTAGTTTTTTGGAGAAGGTGGAGAAGAAGGAAGAGGAAAGGGAGAAGCGAGAAGAGGAGAGGGGAAGAAGAGAGAAAGGAGAGACTGTTGAGTTTGTTGGAGAGAATTGTTGAGAAGTTGTAAATAGTAGATAAAAATGTATTTTGATAAGTGTAGATTGAACTATATGCATATCGACATACAATGATGAACACTATTTACACACAAAAAATTTAATCAACTAGACATTTGTAAAGAAAACTATACATACATTCAACAATTTCTTTTTAGATATTTACATATTCAATTGTTTTTGTTTTTATTTAAATAGGCCAAAACACAGATTATTCAAACATTTAATTAATAGTCGTGGTCCCGAAGAGCTGGTAGCCTGGCCCTTGGGGTGGAAAGTGCTGCTGCCATCCGTCCACGCAGCTCCTGTCCACACTGCTGATCAGGCTGGTGCTGCTGATGCTGGTCCTGCTCATCATCAGGCCCTGGCTCCTCTTCCACTGGCTCCCAGAGATCACCATCGCTGATGCAGATGTTGTGCAGGATGGCGCAACAGGCAGTCACCTCGACTGCAAAGGTGGGTTGGACTTCCAGTGCCTTAAAAAAAATGGATCGCCATCTTGCCTTCATCATGTCAAACGCTCTTTCTGTTACAGATCGTGCCCGTGCATGGTGCCGGTTGAAGCGGGCTTCCACTGGGCTCCAAACAGGCTCTCTGTATGGAGGGAGGAGTGTGATGGGCTGACGGGGGCAAGGGTAACCCCCATCACCAAGGAGGACGTGTCCATTTGGGGAATAGAGGCGGTGGACATACAGGGGACTATTTTTAAGCACCCGAGAATCGTGCACAGATTCCGGGGTAGCCAACAAACAAATCAATAAATAAGCCATGGTGATTACACACAGCCTGCATTTGAATAGAATAAAACAATTTCCTGTTAAAATAACACTGTGCATTTTCTTGAAGGGGCCTTATTCTGATGTGGCAGCCGTTGATGCTCCCCACATCATTATTTAAAGCAGCTGATCCAGTCAACAGCTGAAACCCAGCTACAACTTGGGGCAGTTCCTCCAGGAAAGGGAAATTAATTATTTGGTTCCGCATTTGAAGGATCTGGTTGGCCACCCTGTGGATCACATCGTGGACCGTAGACTGAGGCATGTCAAATGCCCTGGCGACAACACGGTACGCGGTGCCACTGGCCAACCAAAAGAGGAAGACCATGTAACATTGAATCAACCTTATTTTACAGATGGAAATTTAACCATTAAAAGTGTAACATTGAATCAACCTTATTTTACAGATGGAAATTTAACCATTAAAAGTGTAACATTGAATCAACCTTATTTTACAGATGGAAATTTAACCATTAAAAGTGTAACATTGAATCAACCTTATTTTACAGATGGAAATTTAACCATTAAAAGTGTAACATTGAATCAACCTTATTTTACAGATGGAAATTTAACCATTAAAAGTGTAACATTGAATCAACCTTATTTTACAGATGGAAATTTAACCATTAAAAGTGTAACATTGAATCAACCTTATTTTACAGATGGAAATTTAACCATTAAAAGTGTAACATTGAATCAACCTTATTTTACAGATGGAAATTTAACCATTAAAAGTGTAACATTGAATCAACCTTATTTTACAGATGGAAATTTAACCATTAAAAGTGTAACATTGAATCAACCTTATTTTACAGATGGAAATTTAACCATTAAAAGTGTAACATTGAATCACTGTTGAAAATCGGTTGTATATTTTTTTTGGTTGAAAAATTCCCAAAAAATCAATGTTGTTTTGATATAAGGACTACAAGCCCGGGAGATTTTAGTTAAATGTACAGCGCCCCTGCATCTCGGAGACGGAGACGGAGAAAGTCAGAACTGGTAAGTGCTCATCGCTTCTAAACATAAATCATCGTCTTGGGTGTGATCAGTGAGCTAATAAATAGAATGTAAGGTGTTGCTTTAGGCTATGTTATGCTATTTTCTTAGTAGTTTGTCAGAAGCTGATGTGTAACCAACATTATGCCAAGCTAACGTTAAACTTTGCCACCAAAAAGCTCGGAGAAAAGCTCAGTTTAAGGGGCTGTTTTTAGCTGCTTACAATTCCTCAGCACCCGGTTGATAAAGCCTAGCGTACATCGGACTGGCAACTGATTATATCCGTCGCATATGAGTTGCTGCCCCGCACACATCGACAATCTGACGAAAACGGGCAACTCCCAGTATCAGACCAGTCTCGGGAATAACAGCGCGTACATCGACAGCAACTGGCCTCAACTACAGTGTGTTTTCTGACATAAACTGTTTGCGGGCTCGCAATACACGCAATACACACACGTTGTCGGAGCGGCGCATGGAGCGCGCACATCGGGTCATATCTCCAAAACTGATCTCCGACTGTTTATCTCCAGTTGTAAGAGCGCGCACATCGACCGATTTCGGCAACTGATCATCTCCCACCACCTCCTCTCAGTTGCCAAAAGCCGCCTTGCAACTAGTTGTCCCCAGTTTCTCTGTCGATGTACGCTAGGCTTTAGGGAACAAGGATGGTATTAAGGTTGTGTTATGCAAATGGGTTTTATTACTTTTCAGGTAGTTAATAATTCGCTGCTTAGTTTAACAATAACTTTCCCCACCCAATAGAGGGGGCTAAAGCACTTCGGTAAAGCCACGATCTATGATTAGCACACTGCGATTTATAAGGTTAAAGTTGAATAGCCTATAATGTAAAATAAAAAAATGTCATGGTAAGACACAAGGTTTAATGCCAATTAAATATTTATTTGTGAGTAAATACAGCATTTCACATACCCTTCATTTGTACTAGTCATTTCACTTTCAGACAGAAAAATCAAAAAGCATTAAAACCAAATCTAAAAGCTTTAATAATGATTTCCATTTCTCTTTTACAGAAGTCCCAAGTTGATATCACGAACAACAAAGCAATCAAGTAATGCAATTTTTACAGCACCATCTCAAATGCAATTAGGATGTCTTCATATTGGGCTAAAAGAAGTAGAGTCAGCAAGGTAGTTAGGGACACAGAGAGGGCCATCTTGATGGAATATGAGGTGTCAAGGGAAAATGAGGACTCATTTAATGACACAGATGTGCAGACATCAAATGTGTCACTCCCCAGCGCATCTGAGTACCAACTTCCAGCTTCCACTCCTCAGATGGAAAGTGATTTTACTGAATGTTGTTCAAAAGAAGTTGAAGATCATGTAGTGAGCAGTGAGGAGTTTGAATATTCTTTGGACTCTGATGATGAGCCAAGTGGGGATTTGCTTCTTCTTCTTTTTTCACTTCTTTTTCAGTTAGTCTAGTTGCTTTGACTGCTCTACTGTCTATTTTGAGGCAGTTTCACCATTCTCTTCCCAAAGATGGTAGAACACTGCTCGGAACAATATCCAAAGTTCCAACCACTAAGATGGAAGGCGGCGACTACTTTCATTGTGGCTTGGAGCAAGGAATACTATCTAGACTGAGATGTTTGAGCTTGCCTGCGAGTGTCCGAAGTCTGGCTTTACAATTTAATATAGACGATCTTCCCATCTTCAGAAGTTCCAAACTTCAATTCTGGCCCATTCTTGCCATGCTGAAATGTGATTACACCCACTCACCATTTGTAGTTGGTATATTCTGTGGTTTGAGTAAACCAAAGTGTGTGTTTGAGTTTCTGCAGGAATTTGTAAGTGACCTTAAAAATGTTCTTGCTAAAGGCATAAGTCACAATGGTAGGCGTCTTGAGGTTCTTGTTTCCTCATTTGTGTGTGATGCCCCTGCCAGGGCCTATGTAAAGAACATCAAGTCTCATAATGGCTATTCTGGATGCGACAAGTGTGATCAGGAGGGTGTCTGGAGAAACAAGATGACATATCCTGAAACCAATGTCAGGCTCAGAACAGACTCAAGTTTTTGTGACATGGTTGACGAAGAGCATCACTTGAAACAGAAGCTTAGCCCTTTGACAGGTGTAGTGAAAATGGTGTCCATGTTCCCAATAGATTACATGCACCTTTGCTGTCTTGGGGTAACCCGAAAGCTGTTGAATATGTGGCTGAAGGGCCCCCTAACTGTTAGGCTTTCTACGCAGTCAGTTAACAGTCTATCACAGAAGCTGCTGGAGTTACAAGTCCATACTCCTTGTGAGTTTAACCGCAAACCAAGGGCTTTGGTGGAGCTTGATCGCTGGAAAGCGACAGAGTTTAGGTCCTTCATGTTATACTGGGGTCCTCTGGTACTGAAAGATTGCCTTCCAAGTGAGCTATATGATAACTTCATGTTGTATTCGGTGGCTATGTATTTGTTTTTGTCTCCAGGACTCTCCAGGCAAATGATTGACTTTGCACACCAGTTGATGGTTTCCTTTGTGCAGCATTACGGCAAGTTGTATGGCAAGGAGCAGATCGTGTACAATGTGCACCAACTTATTCATTTGGCTGAAGAATACAAAAACTTTGGATCTCTTGATAATGTATCTGGCTTTCCATTTGAAAACTGTCTTGGCCAAATAAAGAATCTTTTGCGTAAGCCGCATCAGCCTTTGCAACAAGTAGTGAAGCGGTTGTCTGAAGTGTTGCATGCAGCATGTCCATTGCCAACAAATGAACCAGTCCTTCAGCAGATACATACAAATGGTCCACTTCCACAACAATTCTGTGTTGCCACCCAGTACTCCAAGGTCTCCTGCATGAATTTTACTTTGTCTATAAAGCAGGGAGACAACTGTTTTGAAGTAGGAGATGACATTGCATTAGTGCAGAATGTTGTCAAGAAAGATGAAGAAATCTATGTGATTTACAAAAGATTTGCAGAAAAAGCATCATCTTTCAGTTATCCTTGTGTTTCCTCTTGCTTGGGCATTTATAAAGTGAGTGAGCTGTCTGATGCGTTGGAGGTTTGTGGATTCTGTTCTGTGAAAAGGAAATGTGTCCTTTATCCAGATGCAGTTGAAGGCAACCTCATTGCTATTCCAATGGTGCATATGCTGTAGGCTTTTGTATTGTTCTTGTTGTTCTTGTTGTTGTTCTTGTTGTTCTTGTTCTTGTTGTTCTTGTTGCTGCTGCTGCTGCTGTTGCTGTACAAAGGCAGATTTGTTTTTTAATACAGGATGGAAAACAAGGTGGTGCTGTGGGCTGTTGTCCAATTCCCCAACAATGGATTGGCAACAGTGCCAACCAACTGGTTCAATGAATCAGAGAAATCTGTATTTTGGCCCCCAAAAAATGTACATGTGACCAGAGCAGTACAAGAGAGAACACCGCCCCAAAATGACTGGACCAAATATGTAAATATCCGTCATATGGTAACCTGTGGTGAGTATTTATGTATCTATTTTTTGCCATTTGGGTGCTGGGTGATGAATCAAGTTGATTACAAACAACATCAACAACAAAGTGGGCTGGCAAATAAGCAATAATCAAAAAGTACTGGGGTAAAAAAATAAAAAATTCAAGGAACAGTAAACTCTGACACGTCTCCTTTCTCCTCTCTTCCCGCATGCTGCACACCGGTGAGCTAGGCGCAGCCTTTAACATGCCAGTCTTTAGACCAGAGGTGATGATTTGGTGGCATTTTAATGCAGGCTTGAATTAGTTGTTTGTCCTTTACACTAAAACAGAAAATAATCCGGTATCAGTCTCTACTCAAATAAAAATACTACTGTAATACTCACTTTAAACATAAAACCGCTTATGTATATCCACATGTGCTCACGTAAACAGTGCATGGCACCAATTACAGTAACAGTAAAACGGGTAAATTTCACCACAAACTTGGCTTATTATATTAAACACTTGTAATGTGCACGCACAAACATCTTCAAAGTAATCTGACTAACAAACTGCAACTAACTGACTTTATTTTCGTATTAATTACGAAAATGCTATCCATGTCCATGTAGTGCATTGGGATATACGTCCTTTTGAAGAAAAAGTAGCGCAGATTTGTGCATGCATGACATTATATTTTCGATCGAGTTTTGATGAAACAAGGAAGAGAATGTGTTTCGGGTCGCAGATTGTGACCAATCACAGCGCACCACTAGCCCCCACTTTCGTGAGAAATCTCCAGGTCCGTTAGCACAGACAGCTGAGTTAGCACAACAAGCGGCGGAGCTAACCTGAAACTTTCTCGTCTTCGTCACCGGGTACTGCTTACACAGCAAAACAGCCATCCAAAAGAAAGTCTCGTTCCTCCGCGCTTCCCGGTTCTATCGTTCTATGGTCACGCCATCCACGTGAAAATCCATATCCATGTATTATCCATATTGGGAGAGGCTAGCTCCGTCTCAACACTGTGTGTGTGTGGGGGGCGATAGCTTTGTGGGTGCGGGGAGGGGAGCAGAAAGAGCGAGCCCAGCGAGTCCGCGGCTTCAAAATCCCAAAGTCAGTTAGTGCAGCTTTAAGAAAAACTGAAAACTGAAGCTGCCAAGAAATATGTATATATAGATAACAAAAAGAAAAAACATCGGACAAGGTGTTAAGTTAAACATTGGTATCGGCCCAAAATGCCACAATCTGTGAATCCCTAGTATAGTCCCATGGTCAAAAATGGCGTGGCCCTACTGTGGACATCCTTAACTCATAGCATCACAGAAAAAAAGCACAATAATATCAAAGTGGAACACATAAGGTGCAATACGCAACTTCACTGGTGGAGGGTCTGCTTTTTGCTTGGGGCAATCTAAATGTTGTTTAGATTGCCCCAGTTGCTAAGAAAACATTCAGGTTTCTGAGCACAAACAAACATCCAATCATCCCTCCATTTTGTTCCGCTTTATCCATTGCTGGGTCGTGGGGGCATATTGTATATGTTTACTGAGATAAACTCCAAGGACAGTCAGAACTAATATTTCCATGGCAACAAATTCAGCAGCCTCCAGTTGTTTTTATTCTAGTATTTTGCCTGTCCTAAAAATACATAAATGTGTATAAAAAAAGATTACTGAAAAGAAACAGTAATATATGGATAAAGTCATTAGTTAAGTAAGAATGTGGGTCCAAATTGTCTTTGTCAGTGATTAAACTGACCCAACACTAGGCCCTGGCACAAGGAGATTGGCTGTCATTACCCACAGTGCACGTAAATACCATTATTGTAAACTATTCATCCAATTTCCTGAAAGACGTTAAGGCAAATGAACAATGTACAAAGGACATGAAATGTATAACACAATACATGTTAACAAGATGATGTATCATGTAACACATCAGATTTCCATTAGAAGTACACAATAGGTTGCGTTCTTGTTCAAGAATTCTACTTCAGTTGAAGAGCAGGTGTCATTACAACCCTACGGGAAATAAGTAATTTTTCAAAGAAATGTTGAAAAAGAAAATGTCATGTTTTTCCCAGATCATTACATCACATGAGTAACTTCACAACCCACCATATGTTTTCCTTTTTACTAGCGTTTTAGTACCGTCACCACTTCTACCTTACATCACCGTTATGAGAAAATAATTAGACCATATGCACTGAAAAAGAGTATGTGTAATTTTGTGATAGTTTTGGCCCAGGAATTACAGAGAAATTATACAAAAAATCTGACTTTTGACTGATACCATAGTTACCAGGACAGATTTATCGGCTGCCCTCCAACAAAATGTTAGACAAAAAGTGTGAATTATTTCCAAAACAAAAGGTATAGCATGAACGGTTACATTCAAAATTGTTGTTGGCTAATCCCAGTTGTTAAAAAGTCATCTCTGTAAAAGACACAGTGCATTAAATTACATCACAGTCCACTGGATTCTGTCCAAAATCACAATAACTCTCAGGCATAATTAACACGTCGAATATTAATGCTCCCAAGGATATGAATCGCATCACTTCTGCTCTAATTGATTTAGCAAACACATTATACTGGTCCTATAACATGGCTGCTGCTCAACAGTCCCTTTGTAGCCCGTAATGAAGTGCTACACTGACCATGAAAGTTTAATGAGAACTATATATATAATAATTAACACTACATTGACTCTCAGTGTGCTACCTGGATTTACAATAATCCAAGAGAGCTGAGCTGAATGGACAATATTAGCTTTATTGCATACGGCCATAAGGTGAAGCAGCCATTCGTATAGGGATTTTAATCATCTTCTGAATACGTTCATTTACCCAGAGCACCCATGCAAACAGTACACTGCCTCATTGTTATTGATTGAAGTTTTTGAGAGCCTTGAATAATTTCTACAGTATATACAGTGCTTGTCTTACCATTTTCAGTATTTTTGGTACCATTTACCTTTGGGGTTACCTAACTCATATTAAGTGGGGGTACCTAACATAAAACCGAAAATAAAACATGATGTCTTTATTTTATGACAAAACATTTTATATTATGGATAATATATAAGAAACAGTAGCTCAGTTGGTAGAGAATTGGCCTTTGAGCCTGAAGGTCGTGGGTTTGAGCCCACCACGAGACCTTCTCCACTAACTCCTACTGATGTCTGCTGTTGTTGTGTCCGTGGGCAAGACACTGAACCCCACATTATTGGGGTTTATTTATTAACATCTGGAGATGGGTTCCCAGGTGCTGTATTACAGCGACCACTGCTCCTAACGAGCCGTCCTCCTGTGGACTCACCACCTGCAGGAGGATCAGTGAGGGGCTGGTGCTATGTGACTTGGGTGGCATCTCTTAATGCCACAACCCCCGACCCGGAAATGGATTAAAGGGTAGAAAATGGATGGATGGATATATAAGAAAGAGCCTTGTGAGGCACTTTTTTACTGAGAGTTGATTGGCTGAGTGAGGGTGGTCCTCTCTTTTCTGTCTGAAAAAGTTGATCTAGAAATATGCATGTGAAAACGAGTGATAGAACCAAACCTGAACGTCCCTTGAACCACACAATTGCAAATGATTAACTTATTAAGTTTTTTTTACAAGGTTTTGAAAGGTAGCAACAATTCTTCTGGGGAAAATCTAACACAACATTTAGTACAAAAGCGCAGTGTTAGTTAATCATAATAATATATACAGCTGAAAGAAATATGCCTAGGGAGGCTAGAATAATTACACAAATAAACTCAAATGCAACTCTATACTACTTTTAAATTAATATTATTATAATATAAATAAATGGCGTGCTTCTATATTTTGCTAATATAACACAATATGTTTAATGGGTTCTCCCTCTTCAAAATACATATATTTCTGCTATCAATTTGCTTAGACAAAGATCCTAATTCCTTATCATCGACAGCAGACAGACACCAGGCCTCTCACTGGCACAGCGCAGGAGATTCATGAGAAAACGTCCTAATTGCAGCAAATTAAAATGCAGTAATGTTTTTGTAATGACTACAGAGAGGCGGAGAAAACGTTCTGTGGACAGGTGTTTAGTAAAGAAAGTGGGTTATGGACAGATGGCTCTTCCCGAACTAAACTTTCAAAAAGATTTTATTTCACTCAAGGCAGCAACAAGAGGATGATGACTGAGATGTACTGACCTCAACAAGCCCAGCCTCACATTGAACTGGAAGGACTCAAACAGTGCTCAATTATTAGTAGAGCTTGGATATATTCTGAATGAACTAAAATGTAGTCAATTGAAAAGACAGTATCTGCATCAAAGTAATTCTGTGAGGTTTTTTCCTTTCTTTAAAACTTATGTAGACCAAAAGACAAACGGGATACATAAAATAAACAGCAATAGACAGATTGAAATGAAAAGGGGTTGGACAAAGCAGATTATTTGGTTTCAACCCCTCTCACTCACAAAGAACACACGCATGCACACATGGTCCCAAATACTCTCTGACCGTACACCTCTCTCCCATCACTTCCTCTGTGCTGTGGGAATCACTCTTTTTTCTCCTTTTCTCTCTTTTTTGTTCTGATTTTTTAACTGATTTGTTAATGTTGTTTATTCACCAATTGAATGAATCCAAGTCCATACATATGTTTACATTTTAATATTATTGAACAGAGATCAGCTCGTTATTGGACAGTACTCAGCCATCTATGTTCCAGTTCTGTTTCAATCTAAGAATTGCAAGACTAAAAAAAAATGTGTCCAAAGTAAGTACCCATATTCAATAAAAACGTAATAATTTGTATACCTCCATAATGTAAAAAAATTGCTAATGTACTGGATATCTTTGTGTCACATTTCTTCTCCGTCTTTTCATTAAAACAAACTTACTCCAATCAATATCCATCAAAGAATAACAAGCTCCTTAACATTTTAGGACAGGACATTTTTCTATGTTAAGCCTTAAAAAGGTTCAGCCTTTATACAGTACATCTGCAGAACTTGTAAAGAACATTTCTCTCAGTGCTGTGTCCAAATATTGTTGTAACTCAAGGAAGGTTTTTCGTAGCGAGGAAAAATGATATGTCCTTGGACTGCTTTTGTTATATTGTTACACAAGCAGCACCCAGGCTGCAGAATTTAGAAATGAACCACACATCATTCCCTGTATTCAGTGACCCATTTATCATGAAAAGTGTTGTTTGTCTAAGTAAATGTTATGTCCGTCTTTAGCGATAGCTTTGATATTAAAATGTAATATGAAAAATCAAAACACAACCACAACAGGCCACAGCAGCAAAGTCACCCGAATGAATTTGGCATCAAGGCAAAACAAAGACTTCATAAAACAGTGTACAATGATTACCAGCTAACAGATCATTTCAAGCCTTAAAAGCAAACATTTGCCATTTAAAAAAGTATGCCACCAAGTTACATAATGCCACAAAGTAAATAAAAAAACTGCAGCAACTTCTTCATCATTTTGGACGATTCGATTGTTGAAACATCCATCTACTTCCCCCAGGGGCCTACAGGTCTCAAATATGGCTAATGATCAATCATGAGTACATCTTTCTTTTTTTTAATCAATATGTTATAATTGTTGTGGGCGACTGATTCTCAATACAAATGCCAATCGACTTTAAAATAGCAGCATTTTTAAAAAACAAAGAATTAAGTGTAAATATGCATCTCAATGGAAATTAGCAATACAGAACAAAGAAAAAAACACTTGAATAAATGAAAGCAAGATAACCTTATACCATAGAGTGTGCAATTTTCCAGTCATTTCAACAAAAATGCACTTCAGAATCAAACATTATGCTGTGAATCTGTCATTGCTGTCGTAGTGTCCCCTCTGTTCTGATTTCCCATTTTATCATCCTCCATTAATACTAATTACAACAGCAATTTGATAAAAGAGTGGTGCTGTGGATACATTTTACTGATGATGTTATGAGCAAATAAATAAATCAGAGCAAAAGAAAAATCAAGTCAGAGTATGAATCTCCTGTTTTTTTTAGTTCAAATCCAAAATGCAAATTCATTTCGACAGGATATTAGGCTATTACAATCGTACGGCTATTAAGAACTTGCTGGGTGTGAAAATGGCTCTTTGGGGCCAATCAATGTCCACTGACAACCTATCATAGATCCTTTTAATAATTTCCGCAGGTTTAGTCTTCTTAAGTAAATGTTATGTCCGTCTTTAGCGATAGCTTTGATATTAAAATGTAATATGAAAAATCAAAACACAACCACAACAGGCCACAGCAGCAAAGTCACCCGAATGAATTTGGCATCAAGGCAAAACAAAGACTTCATAAAACAGTGTACAATGATTACCAGCTAACAGATCATTTCAAGCCTTAAAAGCAAACATTTGCCATTTAAAAAAGTATGCCACCAAGTTACATAATGCCACAAAGTAAATAAAAAAACTGCAGCAACTTCTTCATCATTTTGGACGATTCGATTGTTGAAACATCCATCTACTTCCCCCAGGGGCCTACAGGTCTCAAATATGGCTAAAATCATGAGTACATCTTTCTTTTTTTTAATCAATATGTTATAATTGTTGTGGGCGACTGATTCTCAATACAAATGCCAATCGACTTTAAAATAGCAGCATTTTTAAAAAACAAAGAATTAAGTGTAAATATGCATCTCAATGGAAATTAGCAATACAGAACAAAGAAAAAAACACTTGAATAAATGAAAGCAAGATAACCTTATACCATAGAGTGTGCAATTTTCCAGTCATTTCAACAAAAATGCACTTCAGAATCAAACATTATGCTGTGAATCTGTCATTGCTGTCGTAGTGTCCCCTCTGTTCTGATTTCCCATTTTATCATCCTCCATTAATACTAATTACAACAGCAATTTGATAAAAGAGTGGTGCTGTGGATACATTTTACTGATGATGTTATGAGCAAATAAATAAATCAGAGCAAAAGAAAAATCAAGTCAGAGTATGAATCTCCTGTTTTTTTTAGTTCAAATCCAAAATGCAAATTCATTTCGACAGGATATTAGGCTATTACAATCTTACGGCTATTAAGAACTTGCTGGGTGTGAAAATGGCTCTTTGGGGCCAATCAATGTCCACTGACAACCTATCATAGATCCTTTTAATAATTTCCGCGGGTTTAGTCTTCTTGAGGTGCTTTATAGGCAACTGCAGGAGCAAAATGACATTGTGAAAACTCGCAATTTCCAACACACAAAAAAACAATGGGAACAAGGATGCTATGTTTGATTTGGATTTGCATTGATGAGCCAGGCATCTCACAATATCAATCTACTCAAAAATATGCTATCTCTCCATCGTATTTTGCAGCTTAAATATAAGGCAAGGATAACATGGTTCAGAGAGAGGTAAAGCATTTTATAACAAATTGCACTTCACTTGACATATTGTCGGCGTCGCCAGGACACCTAGTAACTCATGTCAACAACAAGACTCATTCTGTTATTTTGGTGCTTACCCAGTGTTTAGTTCATTGTTGTTCTGGAGAGGACCGTCCTATGTGATGTGCAGTAGTCCCGGAGATGAGGCACCGCGCGTCTTCAGCGAACAACTTGACTGCTCCAGGCTACAGTCGCTACAACTGCCCCGGTATAATACATGCGACTACAGCTTTCGATGAGACCACAAGGTGTACGAAAGACGAGGTTTTGGAGAAATAGTTAACGGTAGCACGTGAAAAAGAATAGTAAAACTGGGATGTAGGAGCAGCTCTCGCTCTCATCCACAGAGGAATAGTGACGGATGGCGCGGTAGTCCCCGCCCCTCTGCTATCCCCACTGTGCATCTGTGAAATCTGAATGCAACTTAGCACATAATCAATAATACTATGTTATTTGCACGTGATTTTAAGGCAATGAGCAACTTTGTGGAGATTTGGTTGCTCATTCACGGGTATTTTTATATACAGTTTGGGTAAGTCCTGTTCATATTGAGGGCTTTTATGTCATTAGTGCCCTCAAGTATATATTTTTTGCATGCAAAATTATACTTAAGGTTTTTGTGTTACTAAAGTGTTGAGTTTTCATAAAACATACACATACACTGGCGTTTATATACATTTAATGTAACGTAATCCAGCACGTCACGCAAACGGGACTGCCTTGAATTATTTTGCTGCAGACTAGAGCGTTCATTAATCATTAAATTATTATTTCAGACCAAATATTTATTGTAAACATTGTATTTCAAAAAGACGTCTCGCGAGTAATTTATTTTGACAGAAAAATAGCGGAAATTGTTTTATTTTTACATATCGTTAACTTCACTATATTAAGAAGACCAATCAGAGGGGATGCTGACACATGTATACTTGTTGTAAGTATTGAAAGAGCTGAGATGGGCGGTACCTGTAGTAATAGTCGCACACAGACACGCGCACACCCCTGCAGACACGCTGGCGTGAAAACCAATATCCCTCAAAGGAAACACTTCCTTGTAGCTCTTTGTCAACAGCTCAAACAGTTCAGTCGCTTTACAGAGCCGGAGACTTTGTGGTAAATAACATTATATTTTATTATGTTTACCTTATTTAATGTATCGTATATGTTTGTCCACGTTCATCATATACACTTGCCGGATGTTAATATTCATCTGTTGTCTCCGTGGTTCAGCATTGATACAGACCATACATAGAATCATTTTCATTTTGGGTTGCAACGTTAACTTTTAAGACTAAAAAGCAAACTACACATGTTTGGAAAGACTAGTTGGATCACAATTCAAAAAGTGCAGTCGCTAACAAGCTGAAGTAGCCCTTATACATCCATTTAAATGACATGGCACACTGACAGCTGAGATGTGTCGATCATGATTTGTAAACGGGATGCGCGCTAAATTAAAAAAAACATTACAGCTGCACATTTGAATAAAACATATTAAAGTGTCTTATCAAAGTAGATACACACTTTTGTCTTATTTTTCTTTCATTTATGCAGATATGGGCTGTAATTGAAGACAGATGTCCTGAACGTTCTGCCGTCCAATACATCCATGTGTATAATCTTCTTCAAGTTTGACCCCAGGCCTGCATCCAAAAACGCCTTCAGGTACAGGAGGAAATTTCACCCATAACCTCACTATTGCTTTTGAATCAAAAATGCAAATTGAGTTGCTGAGATATCAAATGGCAAAGACTGCATTTATTTACACACAACGAATTAACCAGATATACCAAGAATGTATTTTATTATAACCCTAATTCTGGACAAACTACAGAAAAGATCACCCATGCATGAAAATATCCAATCTTTTTTTTTAAACTCATTGATCTTTTCTATAGACATGGATTTTTGTTGTTGCATGTGTTTCCCCAAAATTGCACTTCAGCACAATCTCCTACCGCACAAGATCAGAATAAAACCATATCTTATGCCCAGTGCCACTCAGCTGTTACTAAGTGACTAAGCAGAAAGCAAAAGTAGGACAAGTGAAGCGAGAGTTGGTTTAGTTCTATCTTTAGAGATAATCTTTTCTCCTCAATGAAGGCAGCAGATAACGTTCACCTGCTTAATTACAAAGGCCTGTATTTACTTGCATAAGACTTAACAGTAGTGGAGGTGTCCCTACTCCTCCTATAGTAATAGTTAAAAATGGTCAATTGCTTGGTCTATACATATTATGACCCTTTATTTATTTTGACTGGTTTCTCTAGTGTCATGTAAGCTGGGACAGGGGTGCACAAAACAGAAGCAGGTGTGACGAGACCAAACCTAGTTAATCCCCTGTGTCTAAATATTTGTATTTTTTGATGTTCTTTGTAGAAGCAGAAGACAAAGCAGTTTTAAAAGTTTGACTTGAGAATTTGACGAAAGGACAGCCTTGAACTAAACAATTAAGCCGTTAATTTGAAATGGTCTGGTCATATCTAACTCTTAATTTTTTTTGCACTTATTTCATGTTTATTAATTAATTCGAGTAGCAATATGTCACTATATATACAACTATATTTACAATTATAATTACAACTTTATTGTCAGCTCAAAATGTAGTGGGAAGAAGAAAAACGTATAGACTCCCTCCCCATGTACATAATTCACGGTTTAATTTTTTTTTTATGGATACAGTTAGAATTATTATAGTTTCAGTCATAAGCTTGATTCAAACATTTCAATTAAACAAAAAGTTCTACCAGATCAATGTGCCCCCCCCAATGCCCAGTGCCCCAACTAAGGCCAGTCCCAGACTTAACAAGCAGCTGCTACAACAATGTAGGTAACAGTTGGATCAGAACAGCACATTAGGTAATCGTATCTTTATAACACATAAGTAGATATTTGTTGCATTTTGTTGTCTAGCACAATTGCGTTGACAGCACATTCTCTCTCCAAAACCTTCTAGCCAAGCTGTCTCTTTACCTTCCATCCATCCATTCATCCATCCATTTTCTTCCCCTTAGTCCATTTCTGGGTCAGGGGGGTGGCAGTCAGAGCTGCACCCAGTACACATAGCACCAGCCCCTCACTGCTCCTCCTGCAGGTGTTGAGTCCACAGGAGCCTTGGTCTTTCAGCAGGGGCTGCAGGCAAAGTGGGGTTAAGTGTCTTGCCCAAGGACACAACGACAGCAGACATCAGTGGGAGTTGGTGGAGACGAGCTCTCTTTAATGACAACATAATGCATCATTTTATTATTGTTTTTGATAAATTGTAAACCGACACAAGATAACCATAACACCATCAAATCCTTCTCGCCATGCTATGGGAAACAATCAACGCTTACCTTTTTCAAGCATTATCGCAGCTAACATGCAGCTAACATGTAACTCGCATGCAGCCTGCAGATTCTATATTGACCCAGTGCATGAGGACACGGTACGTTTCACCTTTCTGGGGTTTGGGGCTGAGTCAGAGCTCATAGCACAACTTTGTCATGATCTCGTCCTTAGTCAGGGTTAGCATCCCCACAGGGAAGGGCAGACAGGAACTGGGTCAGGTGAGGGCTTTTTCACACACTGCAAGAGATTGTAGCATGCAGGGCATGGAGCCGACCACTGAAAAACAGACTGCTCATGGACTACACTGCTTTGTTTTTTGACTACACTATATAATTGGACTGTATCAAGTAGGGCTACACCACAAATGTCATGATCTCTTTTATCAATCATGTGGCAGTAACAAGTGAAATTACAAGAAAAGGAGTTAAGGAGGGTGAAATGAGTCAGGGACAGGCAGCATATGTATTTCTTAACCTCTCTTCATTTCACAATGTTTGGCTTAAATAAGCACAAAAGATGATTAGTTTCTATTTGAATGTAGCAGAATGCAACATTATTTGTATACTATAGCACAATTCATACACAGGGCAACTCCACTCCTTACAGGGCTTTAAAGAGTCCTATAAACATTTGCATTCGGCAATAATACGCTTAATTGTCTTGAATTTTGATATCTGGGTCTTAAAATGTATGCTGCATGTAACTTCTCCATTTCATATTCTCCTCAAAAGTTTAATTTGTTAAGCACTCTTATTTTGACAAAATAATCTTGCTTATAATAAAGAGTGGCGCAACACTGCCCTGGGTCTGAACATGTCACTTTTCTTCAGCTCTACAACACAGACAACAAAAAAAAAAAATCACATTTCTTAATGAAGCAAATAAAAAAATAAAAAAACAACAACACTGTTGGTAGATCTGTGTTACAGTTACAGGTGTTACTTTTGTTTCTAAAACATGGTCTTAAAAGGCAATTCAGTATAAATAACCACACAACATTTAAAATTCATTTAACTTAATTTCAATAGAAGAACCAACATGATCCTTCAGTTCAAAATCAATGCAGTGTCCCTTTTGTCTCGCTATTACACATTTGCTGTGGTTGTGTGGTTATAACTTCTGAAAAGTTACAGGAATGTGGGAGCGCAAATAGGAAATTGTTTGCAACAGAAACATAAAAAACGAAAACATTCTGTCTGTAAGTTGTTGTTAAGCTCGTGGACAATATGTTAAGCGGACCACTCGTATACTGATTTGAAGTAAGCAATTGTGGGCTTTGAATACGAGACCCTATCTTTTGTCAGATCAATTTTCATTCAGCCTGAGGACGCCAATGAGTCAGACGAGGGTCAAATGCCGGGTCCTTTTAACACGCCAACCCATGTCACTCAGTGTGAAAGGAACAGCTACAAAATGCCCTGTCATTGTGAATACCAATAAAGATTTCCCGTGTAAGGGTGAAATATTTTCCTACCTCTATATTTACACGATGATAGCTACAAACGGTTATGAATATGTTTTATAGGTTTGGATGGGAAAGACCAGCTCTCCTGTGGCAGGCTTACACAAATGCCAAGTATGTGTGTGTGTGTATACACAATTCACTGTTGCTGATGCTCCTTGACAATGGCCCTTTAATCACTCATCTGCACGCTTACCCATGATGCAGCTGGCTTACTGTGACTGTGATCACGGCTGCTAGTATGTGATTTACCCCCAGGATCCTATTGCAGATGCACTTTTCTGAAGCAGCATCATTAGCGCAGCTGCGGTGCAGAAGGAGGTATACCGATCACCGATCCTCGCACAGGAAAACTATCATTACCATCACATGCTTTGACCCTCGTTAGGCAGGGTTAGCTTATCCGTTTTGCACTCAACACAGTCCACTCACAGCTCTGGTAAGATAAATAATAAAGGAATCATGCCACCCAGAGCAGAACTCGCCCCGAGCCAACACAAAGGGGTCAATATAGTTCATTAGCTTTTCCCTTGTTTCTTGCTTCCCGCGGGTGCAGAAGTGCCCCAGTACAGTTTAAATCCATTTCACAGTGGATTTAACTCTGTTGTATAGAGTAAGTATTACGCAAGTTGGAGAGGGAGGGGGAGAGATAGATAAAAAGAGAGTTGGAGTAATCTTGTCTTGCATCTTGCTCGCTTGAGAATTGTGCATAATTGTAGGTTTGATTCCTGCTCCTTTTGAATAAGATGCATAGATGGAATTATTGATATACTGCACACTATAGCCTGCTGTATGCCACTTAAATTAAGCAATAAATGCATGTAGGGCTGTAACAAGTTTGTCAATTAATCACAACTACAGTAATCAATTATTTAAAAAGTCGTTTACTAAATTAGTAATCGATTAAAAGTTTTTGGGATCTGAGAGAATTCTAAAAGAGCCATGCACTACACCCATTAATACATGTGGAGCCTCTAACCTACTAGTTTAATTATCCAAACAGCGACAAATGGAAAATGTATTCCATTCCATTCCTTCAAACGAGCAACAAAAGTAGCACTGTTTACAAAATGTGAAATATATAAACAGGCCCATGACATTCACACTTTAGAAAGAGTTATCTGTGCCTTCCAAATGCTGTCACATACTCCTTTGAACTCTAATAAAGAAAAGTAAAACCACCATTTAAATGCCTGCGTGTCAAACCATGTTGCCTTTTCTGCAGATTACTAAATATTTTTTTCCATCCTTGTCTGTGGCCATTTGTTTCTTGCTGTGCAGTATTGCTGGATAAATGTGTAAATGAAAGTAGCAATTTGAAAAGGCATCGTGTGCTTCCATGTCTTCCAATAACTGCAGAGCGACTGCAGTAAAGATTAAGGTCTGTGAGGCATTCATCACCCATAGAGCATAGTGTCACTGTAGTTTACACGACACCCATGGGTGCCTGGAACATAATATCTATAATGTATTATGCTTATAATTTAGAAGGTGTAGAAGACTTATAGAGTGACAGCGTAGACCAGTGCCTCCCAAAGTGCTGCTTGGGCTCCCCTGCCACAACCATTGGTCAAGTGAATGAACATTTGCGATGATGTAAAAGCAATTGACCCATTTGAACGATGTATTGTATGAAAAAAATGTAAAAAGGGGTTGGAAGCATGAGTTTTACCTCCACTTACTTATTTTGAATTTGTATTTTTTTATTGCAATTATTATTTTTTTGACCGATCATTAGGGCCTTTGTCTTCTTTTCTGCCTCAACCAATTTTTTCACCAATTCAACAAATCATACTTCATTTCGAATGGCTTCTCATGGGTGCGATAAGATTTGCCACTTTTAGTACTTAAACCATTTGTATCACCCATTGACTTTTTGGGCCACTTTAACATATGTCCACCTTTCACAGTTTATAACACACTTTAAACGCTTTAAACACTTTTAGCACCTTTACCAGTATGCTATTTTTTCTTTTTGTTTGTCTGCCCAAGATGGATTTTCTTTTTCTTTCACCTTCACTGCCTTTACCTATCTGTGCATTGCTTTAGGTTGTAAATGAATAAATAAATTGGCCAACTTCATGTGTTTTTGGCAGATCTGTAATATTACATGCAGGAAATGATTGCAGGTTGTTAATGTAAACTAGTTTTACTACTGCATTTTATATTGTTTGGACATTGAACACTGACCTCATTACTAAATTATCTTTTGAAGCATAAGCCACTCGTTGGATCCATGCACACACAGAAAACCCCTGCTTTTATATTATTCATATAATCAACACGGTCTCTACACAGAAAAGTTTATAGATTTTGTTTTGTTCTAGGCTGATTTTGGCTGCAAACAGAGATGAGTTCTACAACAGGCCATCCAAAGCTGCAGACTTCTGGGGGGCCAACAATGAGATCCTTAGTGGTAAGAGTAAAAAATAATAAGTTGTTGTGTCATGATTTAGAATGTGAAATAATACCTTTTTTAGAAGAATATATCTAGTGAAACACGTATGAGGGGTGAAAGCTAATTTAGCGGCAATATTTTTTTTTAAAAGCCGGAATACTGCTCTGGGCGTGATGTCATAGTGGTACAATTACATCATGCCATTAGTACTGAGACTGAGAATGGAGATTTTAGACAGAAGGGGTAGAGTTGCATGTTTGTGCCAGAAGAGATGATTGAGTAAACCATGATTTAATTAACATGATTAAAAGCTCAACAAAGACATTTATGCATAATGTATCGTTTTGAAATAACCCAAAATTAACAAGTTGTTGACAAGCTAATTTTTCTCAATGTAGCTTTTTAGTGTTTATTATTGTTTTACTCCAAAGAGATTATTTACTCATTGGAGCATGATCAATTAACTGTAAATGGCTGCAATTTGTCAACTTCATGTCCTTAAAAACTTAAAACCTTGTATCAATATTGTGCAGCTGTTGTTATGAACAGTCTATTTTATGACTGCACTTTCATTTATTGCTAAATAGCTCTCAATAATCTGGTAAATATTGGCCCCCTCACCTCTCATCTCCGCGCGCCTCCATCACAGGACATCTCCGCGGGCCGTAAACTCTATCTAATTGACTGATGTCCAATACACATTAGAGCCACCAAGAGGAAATCAATCATCCTTTTTTCTTGCTAAAGGGGAAAACCGGCAGATAGCCTTGTTGTTCATGGCGCTCCTCTCTCCTCCGCAATACAAGGGTCAGGACTCTTCGCGGGTGCTTAATTGATGGCCGCTTTTATGCGATGTGACAGGAATAAATGGCGCGCAGTCTTATCTGTGCGGCTAGGCGCACGGAGGCAGGGTTCTGTGGGAGACGTAGGGTGATTAGGAGGAAGTGAGGCTATAGTATTCAGAGGCCTCAGGATACCTCTCCATCCACGGTGCCCTGGGGGAATAAGACCATTTAGCTCTCTCGTCTCTGTCGGAGTAAGTGGGCCTGTCTTTACTGATCAACAGGAAAGGGTCCAGACATGTACGAGCTTGTTTTTCCGTCGGATAGATTTGGGGTAGCCCCTTCGGTAGAGAAATGACAACAAAAACTCCAGCGTTAACACACAATTCGCAGAGGTTTTATCTCAACATGGACACATTTACACAGGCATTAGGTTGCGTTCATCTGAGATCGCAACCTTCCAAAGAGACTATAATAGTTTAAAATTGTGTTGGAGGGCAGGGCAGTTGAAAGGTATTTGCCAGTAACTATGGCAACTGTTAAAAGTCAGTTTTCTAGTCTTACTTCATAGATAGATAGATAGATACTTGATCTCCGTAGGAGAAATTCAGGTGTCTAGTAGCAGCAGAAACACATGCATCCAAACAAACAAAACAAATAAATTGATAATTTATCTGTAAATCCTGGGCCAATCCACATGGTCTATGGTTCTAATAGTCAAAAACATGATGCATGCATTATGTTGGCCAGTAGAAAGGACTTTCAGACATGTTGGTGTCCTGGTCATTTCCATTTACTCCACACACGGTGACAAAAGAAAAATATGGCAGCTTTGTAAATCGAACCACCATCAAATAATGATCTGGGGAAAACATTTGGATTTCATTCAAGATGTGCTTCTTTCCGATAGCTGTATTGGCACTTGCCCTTCAACTGAAAATACATTCTCGAACAACCTTTAACAATCCACCGTTTGTTGCAAGAATCTTCCCGTGACACACATGTAACTCCTAAGCACTGACTGATTAGCTAGAAACTATGCATTACATATGACTGGTGCTTAAAAAAGGCAAAATATGAGCCTTTTCTTTCACCTAAGAAATTAGCAACCCAAATGAAAGACATATCCTCCTCTCTGATTGGATAATCTGCTTGTATTTTTCATTAAACAAACTAGAAACCGTTGCAATGGCTGAAGCCATTGCGATTGACTGCGGAACAGATCTAATGTGGAATTTAGCTGAAAAATCCTTGAAATCCTTGAAACTGTTAAAATACTTTAAACATCTTTGAAACTCCTGAAGTATTTGAAGCTCCTGATATCCTTTAAACTGTTATCCTTTATACTGGTTTACATGTAAAAAACCCTATTAAGTTGCATTATACTGGTTTACATGGAAAAATCCCCATTAAGTTGCATTATACTGGTTTACATGTACAAAACCCTATTAAGTTGCATTATACTGGTTTACATGGAAAAATCCCTATTAAGTTGCATTATACTGGTTTACATGTAAAAATCCCTATTAAGTTGCATTATACTGGTTTACATGTAAAAACCCCTATTAAGTTCCATTATACTGGTTTACATGTAAAACACCCTATTAAGTTCCATTATACTGGTTTACATGTAAAAAACCCTATTAAGTTCCATTATACTGGTTTACATGTAAAAAACCCCTATTAAGTTGCATTATACTGGTTTACATGTAAAAACCCCTATTAAGTTGCATTATACTGGTTTACATGGAAAAATCCCCATTAAGTTGCATTATACTGGTTTACATGAAAAAAACCCTATTAAGTGGCATTATACTGGTTTACATGAAAAAAACCCTATTAAGTTGCATTATACTGGTTTACATGGAAAAATCCCTATTAAGTTGCATTATACTGGTTTACATGGAAAAATCCCTATTAAGTTGCATTATACTGGTTTACATGGAAAAATCCCTATTAGGTTGCATGATTACACTGAAGTCCTTGAAACTGCTGAAGTCCTTGAAACTGCTGAAGTCCTTGAAACTGCTGAAGTCCTTGAAACTGTTGAAGTCCTTGAAACTCTTGAAATCTTGAAACTGCTGAAATCCTTGAAACTGTTGAATCCTTGAAACTGTTGAATCATTGAAACTGTAGAAATGTCTGAAAGAGCTGAAGTCCTATTAAAATGCATGGGCCTATTAAAATGCATTGCAGAATTCTCAATGCAGATTTTTGTCCGATTGCGGAAAAACCGGAAATCGCTGAAGTCCCAAAAGTAATAGCAATAATCTCCCAAACATGTGGAACGTTTTGATGTATAACTTGTGGAAATTGTTGAAAATGTGAAAGCTGTGAAACGTGTCAAAAAAAATGACGGAATAAAGAAATACAAAACCAATGGTTGACTGCGGAAGGTTCCGCAGTCAATCAAAAACACAGAGCCATTGGTCCATAAGAGGCAGATGACCAAAGCTCATATTAGCGTTGCAGAGATTAACCGGTTTTACGATAATTGTGATGATGAAAGTCCGCGGTAGGTTAACCGTAAGGATTTTAGATGGCACGGTTTAACGCTGGTACGGCAGTATGGGCCGCAGCATAGGGGCAGTGATAATTCACCGGTGAATTGAAGATGGCAAGACAAGCTCCCTCAGAGTTGTATCCACTGAAAAAATGACTTAAGTCAGGAGTGTGGAATCACTTTATGAATCCAAAAGATGAGCACGGTGTTGTTGCCGGCCGCTGTACAAGGCGACCACTGCTCATGACAGAGGCCCGAGTGGCATCAGGATGGGTCAAATGACAAAGTACACGTTTACATTTATGGAGCTCAGTCTCATGAAGCTTATGCTGTGAGCGTCTATTTAATTCATATTTGTAATTGTGGAAGTGGACTGACACTGTAGAGCAGGGAAAGCACGTCAAAGTCAAATACATCAGAGGCCACAAAATGTAAAGATTTATTTTCTTAAAACAAAATCAACTAGAAACTTGCAATGGCTGAAGCCATTGCGATTGACTGCGGAACAGATCTAATGTGGAAATCTGCTAAAAAAAATCCTTGAAATCCTTTAAAAGGCCTTGAAACTGTTAAAATACTTGATAGATATTTGAAACTCCTGAAGTCCTTGAAATTGTTGAAACCTTTAAACTCCTGAAATCCTTGAAACTGTTGAAACATTGAAACTCCTGAAATCCTTGAAACTTTTTTTAAACCTGGAAACTGTTGAAAGTGTGGAAACTCCTGAAATCCTTGAACCTCCTGATATCCTTGAAACTGGTTAAATTCTTAAACAGTTGAAATCCTTGAAACTACTGAATGTATTGAAAGTGTCCTTGAAACTGAAAAATCCCCTCACCGCTGAAACAATTTGGTTCCTGTAACTAAGGAAACCTGGTCTGTGGTCATTATCTGGTGGTGGTCTGAGTCTTCGTTTGGGTCTTGGTCTGGTGGTATAATGCAACCTATTAGGTTGCATTATACTGGTTTACATGGAAAAATCCCTATTAGGTTGCATTATACTGGTTTACATGGAAAAATCCCTATTAGGTTGCATTATACTGGTTTACATGGAAAAATCCCTATTAAGTTGCATTATACTGGTTTACATGGAAAAATCTCTATTAAGTTGCATTATACTGGTTTACATGGAAAAATCCCTATTAGGTTGCATTATACTGGTTTACATGTACAAATCCCTATTAAGTTGCTTTATACTGGTTTACATGTAAAAACCCCTATTAGGTTACATTATAGTGGTTTACATGTAAAAATCCTTATTAAGTTGCATTATACTGGTTTACATGTAAAAACCCCTATTAAGTTCCATTATACTGGTTTACATGTAAAAACCCCTATTAAGTTCCATTATACTGGTTTACATGTAAAAACCCTATTAAGTTGCATTATACTGGTTTACATGGAAAAATCCCTATTAAGTTGCATAATACTGGTTTACATGGAAAAATCCCCATTAAGTTGCATTATACTGGTTTACATGAAAAAAACCCTATTAAGTTGCATTATACTGGTTTACAAGGAAAAATCCCTATTAAGTTGCATTATACTGGTTTACATGGAAAAATCCCTATTAAGTTGCATAATACTGGTTTACATGGAAAAATCCCCATTAAGTTGCATTATACTGGTTTACATGTAAAAAACCCTATTAAGTTGCATTATACTGGTTTACATGGAAAAATCCCTATTAAGTTGCATTGTACTGGTTTACATGGAAAAAACCCTATTAAGTTGCATTATACTGGTTTACATGGAAAAAACCCTATTAAGTTGCATTATACTGGTTTACATGGAAAAAACCCTATTAAGTTGCATTATACTGGTTTACATGTAAAAACCCCTATTAAGTTGCATTATACTGGTTTACATGGAAAAATCCCCATTAAGTTGCATTATACTGGTTTACATGAAAAAAAACCCTATTAAGTTGCATTATACTGGTTTACATGAAAAAACCCTATTAAGTTGCATTATACTGGTTTACATGGAAAAATCCCTATTAAGTTGCATAATACTGGTTTACATGGAAAAATCCCCATTAAGTTGCATTATACTGGTTTACATGTAAAAAACCCTATTAAGTTGCATTATACTGGTTTACATGGAAAAATCCCTATTAAGTTGCATTGTACTGGTTTACATGGAAAAAACCCTATTAAGTTGCATTATACTGGTTTACATGGAAAAAACCCTATTAAGTTGCATTATACTGGTTTACATGGAAAAAACCCTATTAAGTTGCATTATACTGGTTTACATGTAAAAACCCCTATTAAGTTGCATTATACTGGTTTACATGGAAAAATCCCCATTAAGTTGCATTATACTGGTTTACATGAAAAAAAACCCTATTAAGTTGCATTATACTGGTTTACATGAAAAAACCCTATTAAGTTGCATTATACTGGTTTACATGGAAAAATCCCTATTAAGTTGCATTATACTGGTTTACATGGAAAAATCCCTATTAGGTTGCATGATTACACTGAAGTCCTTGAAACTGCTGAAGTCCTTGAAACTGCTGAAGTCCTTGAAACTGCTGAAGTCCTTGAAACTGTTGAAGTCCTTGAAACTCTTGAAATCTTGAAACTGCTGAAATCCTTGAAACTGTTGAATCCTTGAAACTGTTGAATCATTGAAACTGTAGAAATGTCTGAAAGAGCTGAAGTCCTATTAAAATGCATGGGCCTATTAAAATGCATTGCAGAATTCTCAATGCAGATTTTTGTCCGATTGCGGAAAAACCGGAAATCGCTGAAGTCCCAAAAGTAATAGCAATAATCTCCCAAACATGTGGAACGTTTTGATGTATAACTTGTGGAAATTGTTGAAAATGTGAAAGCTGTGAAACGTGTCAAAAAAAATGACGGAATAAAGAAATACAAAACCAATGGTTGACTGCGGAAGGTTCCGCAGTCAATCAATAAATGCACTTTTAAAGTTTTTCAGAAAAGGCCAGATATGATTTGTACATGTTGACCTATTATCTGCATGGGGACATTTACAATTTAATTGATTGACTGCGGAACCTTCCGCAGTCAACCATTGGTTTTGTATTTCTTTATTCCGTCATTTTTTTTGACACGTTTCACAGCTTTCACATTTTCAACAATTTCCACAAGTTATACATCAAAACGTTCCACATGTTTGGGAGATTATTGCTATTACTTTTGGGACTTCAGCGATTTCCGGTTTTTCCGCAATCGGACAAAAATCTGCATTGAGAATTCTGCAATGCATTTTAATAGGCCCATGCATTTTAATAGGACTTCAGCTCTTTCAGACATTTCTACAGTTTCAATGATTCAACAGTTTCAAGGATTCAACAGTTTCAAGGATTTCAGCAGTTTCAAGATTTCAAGAGTTTCAAGGACTTCAACAGTTTCAAGGACTTCAGCAGTTTCAAGGACTTCAGCAGTTTCAAGGACTTCAGTGTAATCATGCAACCTAATAGGGATTTTTCCATGTAAACCAGTATAATGCAACTTAATAGGGATTTTTCCATGTAAACCAGTATAATGCAACTTAATAGGGTTTTTTCATGTAAACCAGTATAATGCAACTTAATAGGGTTTTTTTTCATGTAAACCAGTATAATGCAACTTAATGGGGATTTTTCCATGTAAACCAGTATAATGCAACTTAATAGGGGTTTTTACATGTAAACCAGTATAATGCAACTTAATAGGGTTTTTTCCATGTAAACCAGTATAATGCAACTTAATAGGGTTTTTTCCATGTAAACCAGTACAATGCAACTTAATAGGGATTTTTCCATGTAAACCAGTATAATGGAACTTAATAGGGGTTTTTACATGTAAACCAGTATAATGGAACTTAATAGGGGTTTTTACATGTAAACCAGTATAAAGCAACTTAATAGGGATTTGTACATGTAAACCAGTATAATGCAACCTAATAGGGATTTTTCCATGTAAACCAGTATAATGCAACTTAATAGGGATTTTTCCATGTAAACCAGTATAATGCAACTTAATAGGGATTTTTCCATGTAAACCAGTATAATGCAACTTAATAGGGATTTTTCCATGTAAACCAGTATAATGCAACTTAATAGGGATTTTTCCATGTAAACCAGTATAATGCAACTTAATAGGGATTTTTCCATGTAAACCAGTATAATGCAACTTAATAGGGGTTTTTACATGTAAACCAGTATAATGCAACTTAATAGGGTTTTTTTCATGTAAACCAGTATAATGCAACTTAATAGGGATTTTTCCATGTAAACCAGTACAATGCAACTTAATAGGGATTTTTCCATGTAAACCAGTATAATGCAACTTAATAGGGTTTTTTTCATGTAAACCAGTATAATGCAACTTAATGGAGATTTTTCCATGTAAACCAGTATTATGCAACTTAATAGGGATTTTTCCATGTAAACCAGTATAATGCAACTTAATAGGGTTTTTTTCATGTAAACCAGTATAATGCAACTTAATAGGGTTTTTTTTTCATGTAAACCAGTATAATGCAACTTAATGGGGATTTTTCCATGTAAACCAGTATAATGCAACTTAATAGGGTTTTTTTTTTACATGTAAACCAGTATAATGGAACTTAATAGGGGTTTTTCCATGTAAACCAGTACAATGCAACTTAATAGGGATTTTTCCATGTAAACCAGTATAATGCAACTTAATAGGGTTTTTTTCATGTAAACCAGTATAATGCAACTTAATAGGGGTTTTTTTCATGTAAACCAGTATAATGCAACTTAATGTGGATTTTTCCATGTAAACCAGTATAATGCAACTTAATAGGGATTTTTCCATGTAAACCAGTATAATGCAACTTAATAGGGATTTTTCCATGTAAACCAGTATAATGCAACTTAATAGGGATTTTTCCATGTAAACCAGTATAATGCAACTTAATGGGGATTTTTCCATGTAAACCAGTATAATGCAACTTAATAGGGGTTTTTACATGTAAACCAGTATAATGCAACTTAATAGGGTTTTTTCCATGTAAACCAGTATAATGCAACTTAATAGGGATTTTTCCATGTAAACCAGTATAATGCAACTTAATAGGGATTTTTCCATGTAAACCAGTATAATGCAACTTAATAGGGTTTTTTTCATGTAAACCAGTATAATGCCACTTAATAGGGTTTTTTTCATGTAAACCAGTATAATGCAACTTAATGGGGATTTTTCCATGTAAACCAGTATAATGCAACTTAATATGGGTTTTTACATGTAAACCAGTATAATGCAACTTAATAGGGTTTTTTTTTACATGTAAACCAGTATAATGGAACTTAATAGGGTTTTTTACATGTAAACCAGTATAATGGAACTTAATAGGGGTTTTTACATGTAAACCAGTATAATGGAACTTAATAGGGGTTTTTACATGTAAACCAGTATAATGCAACTTAATAGGGATTTTTCCATGTAAACCAGTATAATGCAACTTAATAGGGTTTTTTACATGTAAACCAGTATAATGCAACTTAATGGGGATTTTTCCATGTAAACCAGTATAATGCAACTTAATAGGGGTTTTTACATGTAAACCAGTATAAAGGATAACAGTTTAAAGGATATCAGGAGCTTCAAATACTTCAGGAGTTTCAAAGGATTTTTCAGCTAAATTCCACATTAGATCTGTTCCGCAGTCAATCGCAATGGCTTCAGCCATTGCAAGTTTCTAGTTTTCAATGAAAATATATATGGTCCCTTTTTAAATTGTGATAATGAATTTTTAGTGGTTGTCTAAATGAAACTCTTTTAATTTTTAATTTGTTGAACAGGCCTTGACCAGGAGTATGGAAAAGAAGGAGGCTCATGGCTGGGCATCAACAAGAGGGGAAAACTCGCTGCTATTACAAACTATATGGAGGGCCACCCAAACCCAGATGCACAAGGACGAGGTATATTAGCCATTACAAAACTGATCTTGCACCAATTTAAGCTTTTGGTGTTTGAGGTAATGGAAAAGAAAGGCTAATTTTATTTCACACATTGCAGGTTTCTTAGTGTCCAATTACCTCATGGAGAACAATGGAGACAGCTACTCTTACCTTAAAAAAGTTTCTGCAGAAGGCCACTTGTACAATGGCTTCAACCTTCTCACAGCAGAGTTCAGGTAAGTGCTATTGAAATGTTGCTATTGAAATGTCAGGTGAGTGGCTACAACTAGAGAAAGTAGATATTAAATATGACATCGTCCGTGTTACACCATGGTTTATGAAGTCAAATACAGATGACACCAGCACTGCAGAAGACATTTTTTATCACTGTGTCAGAAAGTCAATTCTCTGGATCACTATCAAAGACAAGGCTCAGACAGAATTTCGATAGGAAATGAAAAATTGATATGAGCTATTGCTTAGATTTCTAAAGATGAAAACTTACTACTTGCACCTCAAAACTGTAAAGCCAGCATCTTTTAACATCGCAATACTTGAAAGCATGTGAAAAATCTAAGGTCCGTGCTGTGGAGAGTCGCAAAGAAATATATCGGCTCTTCTTTCAGTTTGAGAGAGACAAAATCCCATTACTCATGGTTTGTTGTCCTTGTTTAAAGCAAAGGACTGTATTCTACATAGTTAACACAGGTTAAAAGTCTTGGTTGAGGACACAACAATAGTTACTATTACCAGAACCTCCTGCCAAGCCATAGGGTTAGTTTCTTCCCCTCTGCTGCCACACTTCATAACTCATCACTCAAACCCTTCACAACCACCACCTTATACTGCTGCCACTTTACTGCACTACTAAATGTCTATTGTCTGTACTTAATGCACTTGTATGTAAGGCATTTTTAGACCAGATTTTTTTTATGCATGCCCTTCCTTTTTACTCTTTCAACTTGATTGCACCATGAGCCAAAGCAAATTCTTAGTTAGTGCCTTTTACTTGTGGTTTACAATGGTTAGCAGTCTTCTTCCATGTGCTAAGGACCAGATCTAAAACTGAACAGGAATGTGTTTCTACCCCAGCCACAAGGGCTCTGTACAAAAATGAGTTTCACATATACAAACTAAAATAAGCTGCACTCATGGTACGGCTGGCTATTGGCAAACTGTAAAGCAACATATTTTTATTCCCAATAAAGCAGTATTATGAAATGATATTGTGTTCATAATTACAAGATACATTCTCATCACAGTGTATTTGTTTCCTCTGTGAAGCCCAGAGGAAATAAGGCATTCGGTCGCACAATCGATGCACACATCTGGAGCCGCTGAGTGTAGCAATTATACAGGATCCCTCATTCTTCTGCTGCAGAGACATTTGATAATTTTTTTGTGCTCATGTCATCTGCCTCTGTGCTTCATAAATCACAAGTCTAGAGGATGTGAGATAATGTAATCTATAGCCCTGAATGCAAATATTAACGATAATAATGAAACGCTCTTTAAATGCTAACACAGTGGCTGAGCAGATAGCACTCTCGCTTCTCAGTAAGAAGGCCCTGGGTTTGGAGTTTGCATGGTCTCCCCAGGTCTGCTTAGGTTTCCTCTGGGTGCTCAGTTTTCCCCTACCACTAAAAACACAATGGTAGGGGACAATGGGTATTTTTCTAATAGTTTCTAATGAGTGAGTGAATGGATGGTGTTTGGACAGAGGCTTTGATACAGAGGCTTTTGTCATCACTGTATGTGGAGAGAATGGATCAATATCTGAACTCTGTACATTGTAAAGCACTTTGGGTGACCTCATCTGTAAAAATGCGCTATATAAATAAAGATTACTCGCTTACTTATTACTTAGAGCTGGGCAATCTCATGTGTTCTAAGTTCCACGTGTATAACTTTGATTACTATAATTTTAGAATTGACTACAAAAAAAAATGTGCGTAGTGTCATTACACACATTTTAATTTGTAACAGCTCAATCACTTTATACACACAAGAATCATTTGCATTTTCAATTTTGTCATATCGTGATCTTGTCTCCCGTCTTCAATAATTCATAACCTGTTCAGTTGAGTTTTACATGTCACTGCTTTGGTCACTGACAGCTGTGGGATTCCTGCATATATCATGCTGTGGTTTGGCCTTAGCAGGAAAAGCTATATATATTTAAATTTTTATATCAGCCTCTCCCAGCAGGATACTCTCCAGCCTCCATATCCAACACATCATCTGTCTTTTCTGTAGCTTTGGAGTTTCTGATCCCACTTTAAGACACTCAGTGCCCAGAAAATCATGGGAATTCCAGCTGATGTTCCTTTTAAATAAGCACGATTGCCTCGACGAGAAAAGGCAAGGTACATGTGCTGAAAATAGGTATTAGCTTCATTAAATATTATTATATTGAAGAAAGTTACTGGAAAGTTAATTTGAAGAAAATTTAAATTGTGCTAGTTTTACAATTATCCAATCCTATTTATATAGCACATTGTATAAACAAGACTATTCTGTTCAGTGTATTGCTACTGGTTGAGTGACACATTCTGAAAGGTGCAGGGGAGCAGACCGCAGCCTGTTGCACTCCGCCCTCTCCCACTTTGGGACGAATAAAAGTTATCTTATCTATTTGCAGTAAAGAAAGAGAGAAAAATGCACACTCGTAAAAAAAAAAAAAGGGACAAACTCAGAACAAAGACGTAAAATTAAAATATCATAAATTTTAAATCCCCCCTCGGGTCTTACGGGGGACAGGTGCCCCCCACTGTGGCACTTGGTATTCCCAGAGGTGTGTGTGTGTGTGTGTGTGTGTGTGTGTGTGTCCGTGTGTGTGTCCGTGTGTGTGTGTGTGTGTGTGTGTGTGTGTGTGTGTCCGTGTGTGTGTCCGTGTCCGATAGCTCGATAAGTTGCATTAAACAGGGGAGCTGCTAGAAAGTGTTCAATTTTAGAATAGCAGTGCTGACGTGTGTTCATCTACATGCAGTTGTTGAAGTTTATGTGATGTGAGGGTCTCCAGGCAGCTCTCAACATGCGCACACACATGCACGCACACACAAACACGCACAGCTGTGACGGCGAATGCGCTGCTGCTGTCAGTACAGGGGCCTCTTCATTAGAGCCTCTCTCAGCAGCATACTGATCACTGCTCTGACTGAGATCTGAACAACTCTTCTCCCATCCTTCTGGTCCCTCAGTCCTGGGCTCTGGCTGCTCGCTTGTCTCAGCCCAAACCAGCTCTTATCTAGCAACACACCTGAGAGGCCACAGTTTCCCTGATCCCCAATAAGAGCAAGTGACAGCCAATGATTTTTTTTGTCTTTTAACAAAGTTCCATACAAACCGGAGACAATAATGTGACAATGGGAACAACTGTACTGTGTCAAGATCCAAGAGTTTGTTTACTGAAGAAAAATCCTGAAAGAAGTTGTGTGAATAAATAATAATGTTGGATATGAAAATGCTCCATCATCAGCTAGATAATTTAACTTTTTCTTTTTCGGACAACACCTTATTTTTGGATGACCTGTTCAGCTTCCGCTTTAATTGGATGATATATTGAGTACAGAGATGCCACCAGAGGGCCCTATTTGAGTACAGTGTATTCATATAAATTAGATTATTTTTAATTCATTTTTTGAGCCCTTGCTCTAGTGTGTGTTGTAACGCTATCAATTCCCCAGTGTGTGACACAAAGAGCTTTATTTTGGCTATGTTGTTTATAAAACATAGCCTAAATAAAGCGTGGCGTAGGTGGCACAACACTGCTCATGGTCCAAACACAACAATGAACACAAGCCGGAACCATGCTTGGTGTAAGGTCATTCGTTACATTTCAAATGATTATAATCTTGGCTGTTTATCTAGTCGTAACCTGGGCACACTGTGGGGACTGTGGCCCCTTTCACGTTTCTCTGTGGCCCCGGATCCTCATGTGGTCCACTCCGCTGGTGGTCTGTTGCTAACATGGTGGCTCCATGTTTTTCTTTCACTTATTTAATTATCGATTGTTCATCAATTAAATAATTGTGTAACTGAAGTAGCTTTGGCAGAAAATAGAAAATAAGTTGGATCTGCGAGAAAACCGGTTCGGCCCTCCAGAATATGACTAAATAATTGCCCATCCCTTATCTGATCAGCAGAGTGCCGAAGACCCAGTATTATTCCTTTTTCTTGTCGACTGGAAAGATTTCTAAATTGAAGCGTTATTCGACCACCTTTCAGATTGACTTATGAGTCTAGTCAAGCTGTCATAAAACTGGCATAAAGAAATCAATTTTTCTGCTTGTTCAAAGGACTTTGTCATAATTTATTATGCACTTGCTCACTCCAAAGCCATTAAAGGCATCCTTGATGTGAGTTATGTTTTGAGTAGACTTTAGTTTATTTTCAAATTTCATTCAAAGTTTGTTTATTTCGAGTAAATATGTGTACAGAAAAACAAAAGTAGAATATCAAAGTTGTGTATAAATAACCCTGAGCTATATCTACATTATACAAAATTATGAATATTATATACACAAAAGAAACACTTACAGATACTCGAAAAGGAGTGGGAAGAAAACTTATTTAATCCCACCCCTGGTGCCTTAAAGAAAAAAACAAAACAAAACATTATTCATTGAGCTTCCCATTTGCTCAAGTACAAAAACAAATCAAATGGCACATTTGAATCAACTGTTCAGGTTTTTTAAGTAGCAATTAATGGGTTTAAGGACATATATCAATCAATCAATCAATCAATCTTTATTTATAGGGCGCTTTTCCTGCACAGGGCAACACAAAGCGCCTCACAGTCCACACCACACAATGCACAAATCATCACCATTAAAATACAATTAAAAACACATATGTAATTAAAAAGCATTAAAATCACATAAGTAATTTAAAAACATAAAAATCACACAAGTAATTAAAAACAATAAAATAGTTAAAAACACAAAACGTTACAACAATAAATAACAAGGTGTGTTAAAAAGATAAAATTCTCTAGTTGTATGCACGGGAAAAAAGAAAAGTCTTTAACATGGATTTGAACATTGACAGAGAGGCAGCCAGTCTCACATCCTCAGGAAGACCGTTCCAGACTCCAGCTGCATAAATCTGAAAAGCAGCCTCCCCCTGTCTAGTCCTGACTCTGGGCACTAACAGGAGTCCCGTCCCTGCGCTCCTCAGAGTCCGGGCTGGTTCATATGGGACTAGCATATCATGGATGTACTTTGGTGCAAGGCCATGGAGAGACTTGTACACCAGGAGAGCTGCTTTAAAGTCTATCCTCTGGGCCACGGGAAGCCAGTGCAGAGACCTGAGGACCGGACTAATGTGGTCGTACTTCCTGGTTCTAGTCAGGACTCGGGCTGCAGCATTTTGAATATACTGCAACTGTCTTACTGCATGTTTGGAGATACCTGTGAGCAGGCCATTGCAGTAATCCAGCCTACTGGAAACAAAAGAATGGATAAGAATCTCCAAGTCTGCCCTGGACACAATATTTTTAATTTTGGCAATATTTTTCAGATGATAAAAAGCTGCTGATGTTACCGATCCAATGTGGCTATTGAAGTTTAAGTCAGAGTCCATTATTACTCCCAGATTTCTGACCTTATTTAAGGGCCTTAGGGAGAGAGACTGAAGGTGACAAATGACGGTCTCTCTTTGTTTCTCGGGACCAAAGACAATCATTTCGGTTTTGTCCGCATTTAGCTGGAGAAAATTGCATTGCATCCACTCACTGATCCGCTGGATACAGCGAAGGAGTGAGTCCACCGGCCCATGCTCTCCTGCAGTCAGTGAGACATAGATCTGAGTGTCATCAGCGTAATTGTGGTAGGACACTTTCATACTTTGAATTAACTGACCTAATGGCAGCATGTAAATATTGAACAGGAGAGGTCCCAGAATCGACCCCTGTGGCACTCCGCAGGTCAGGGCCATATTATCTGAGACATAGTTTCCAATCTCCACACAATACTTCCTTTCTTCTAGATAGGACCTAAACCAGCTTAGGGCGGTACCAGCAACACCAACCCAGTCCCTCCAGTCTCTGCATGAGAATCTCATGGTCAACGGTGTCGAAAGCGGCACTCAGATCTAACATGACTAAAACAGAGACTTTTCCTGCATCAGTGTTAAGCCGAATATCATTTGTTACCTTGACTAGAGCGGTCTCAGTACTGTGGTGTGGTCTAAAGCCAGACTGAAACATGTCAAATGAGTCATTAGATATTAAAAATTCAGTAAGTTGTTGGTAGGCAACTTTTTCAAGAATTTTTCCCATGAAAGGCAGATTTGAGATGGGACGGTAATTTTCAAGTACCGCAGCATCCAAACTGCTCTTTTTTAGGAGGGGCCTAATGACTGCCTTTTTCAGGGCCATTGGAAATGTTCCAGATAAAAAAGACATGTTTACTATTTGTGTCAATGAGGGTAATAGACTACACATAACAGACTTCAGAAATCTAGGAGGTAGTACATCCAGACTGCAGGTAGAGGAACTAAGACCTGTGATTATCTTTTTAACAGTTTCATCATTGACAGGTGCAAATTGAGCTAGCTCACAAAGCCTCACTGGATGTTGCATTGTTACTTGTGTTGTAGAGGTGATGGCATTTCTGATACCCTGAACCTTGTCTCTGAAGAACTGTGCAAACTCATTACACCTGGATTTGGAGTAGTGTTCTAATGGCAACTCAACAGGGGGGTTCGTTAATCTATTGATTGTTGAAAATAGAACACGCAGATTGTTGCTGCAGCCTTCAATAGTTTCAGAAAAGTATAATTCTCTTGTTCTACGTAGTACTCTGTTAAACTCACACAACTTCTCTTTTAAGAGTCTATAATCACCCTGGAGGTTGGACTTTCTCCACTTTCTCTCTGCTCTCCGGCACTCTTGCTTCTGTGCCCTGACCGGGCCTGCTTTTATCCATGAGGCTTTTTGCTTATTTGTGACCATTTTTACCTTCACAGGGGCAATGGCGTCCAGAACATTCAACACACTAGAGGTGATAGAGTTAAGCAGTTCATCTACAGTAGAACATGATGTGTTCTCAAAATGGATCATTCCCATAAATAGTTCACCCGTGTTTTCATTTAAGTGTCTACTTCTAACAATTTCATATTTAGCGGGTGGTCTGGTAGCAAAACACATGTTAAAAAATACACAGAAATGATCCGACAGAGCAACATCAACTACATTAACTTTTGAAATATTCACCCCTTTCGTGATAAGCAGGTCCAAGGTGTGTCCTCTGCTATGGGTGGGGCCACTCACATGCTGAGTGAGGCCAAAGGATTCAAGTATGGAACTCAGCTCTTTTGCGTATCTGTCATTAACATTATCCACATGAATATTAAAATCGCCTATAATGACTAAACCATCAAAATCTGTGCACACAACTGAAAGCAACTCAGTGAAATGATCAGTGAAACTATGGCATGACTGTGGCGGCTTGTACACAACAATAATAAGAATGGAAGAAGATTTCTTTTGTTCTATTTTAAAAGAAACATACTCAAATGATGAAAATTTCCCAAGAGACACCCTATGGGAGACAATACGATCTTTAAAAACTGCTGCTATGCCCCCCCCCCTTTTATTTTCTCGTGTTTCATATTCAAATTTGAAATTTGGTGGTGAGGCTTCTATTAAAACTGCATCTCCTGTATTATGGTCAAGCCATGTTTCAGTCATAAACATAAAATCAAGATCATACGAACAGATAAAATTATTAATTAAAAATGATTTGTTGCATAGTGATCTGACATTAAGTAGAGCAAGGTTAAAATTAATATCAGTGTCAGTGGGTTTAGTTGATTGATTAACAAAGAACTGGAATTAGATTTCCAGAGTTGGACCGTCTAACTGCTGTCCTTCTTTTAAATTTGTGTTTATTCAAGTTAAAACACATTTCTGAGCTGATGCGAGGAACACACACAGTCTCTATTGGTTTAAAAAGTGAACTCTGTTGTACTTTGTTAAGTTCCAGATGCATAACTGAGTCAGCACAGTTCAGTGGCAGGACTGTCGTTACACTGCCAGACGGACAGGGGTCAGTGTTTGCACCACAGTACTCACCCGGTGCTGGTAAGGAAGAGGAGGGGGGTGGTGGGGGCCGAGAAGCCTCAGATGTAAACAGTCACGCCCCCCTCGGGGAGCACTGAACAACATGGCGCAGGAAGTCCGTCAACAAACTGGTGCCGTATCTGTTCGGGTGCAGACCATCTGGACGATAGGCCACGTGACGCTTCCAGAACAGGCCAAAGTTGTTCACAAAAATAAAGTTAAAAGTGCTGCATGTAGACTGGAGCCACATGTTGAGCGCCACAACGCGACTGTAGAGGCAGTCACCCCGGTTTACAGTCGGGACTGGACCAGAGATAAAAACACACAACCCGGAGGACTGGAGGAGGCGGAACAGATTCATAAAGTGCTTCTTTGTGACCTCGGACTGCTGCAGCTTCATATCATTTATACCCACATGCACGATTACCTTGGATATGGTATCGGGCAGGGAGTGAAGCAGAGGAGGGAGACGGATGAGCAGATCTGGGACTGTAACTCCGGTAATGCAGTGAGTGACCGCGTTAAAAAAGCGGACGTGCCTCACGATGGAATCTCCAACGATCAGAGTAGTTGGGGCGAAAAGTGGACGCGGCCGCGGAGAAGGCGCTCGGTGTCCATGGCCAGAACCAGCGGGCTCATCCAGGGATGGGTCCGAACCAGGGCGCTGCTGAACACATGGAGAAGAGTGGGGGTGTTGATTCCCAGCTCCGGGCAACCCACGCTGTGTGCACGGAGACGCTGGAGCGGCGAGAGGAGCAGGCTGCTCGGGTCGCTGCTGCTGACCCGGTGAAGGTAAGTGGTGGTGATGCACTGGGGTCAGAGAAGGGGAATGACCACTCTTTCGTCTGAGGACAGCTTCCTTTAAGAGTGTCTTTCTCGCAGTGGACCTGGATCCACGGACAGCAGTAGAGTTTGCTGCAGAGTCCAGGGGTTCTGCTGAGGGGGCTGGTATGTCAGCGGAGAGGGCTGCATAGCGGTTTGACAGGCTCAGGACATGGGCCACGGCGCTGGATGGCTCCTCGCAGTCCGCAGGCTCTTTATTCCGAACCGGGCACTTAGGTGTAGAACAAGAGGGCCCAGACCTATACATTTTTCTGTCACAACGAGTACCGAACGAACCATCAACTGTCCCTGCTTTGAGTCAAGTCAGACCCTGGCTGTTGTAATCTTGTAAAAGTTCAGGAAGTGTTTCAATGGCCACATTAAAAATCTCACGGCTGTATTTTCAATGGTTATTCAATAATGTAATGATTGGATCTTTGCATCTGAAAATCCTGTGAACTGCTTGGTATAATGATGCGTCCAAAACATTTGTTCATGTCCATGTGTAACCAAACTGAGCTAAAGATGAGGCTTAGTGGCACTCAGACTAAGGAATGTGGGTTCGAATCCTATGTTTGGGTAGGATTTCCTTGTTTTGCTCTCACCACAGAGACATGCATCAAAATCCTCCAGCTCCCGGGAGTCCGGTCCAAACCAAGCAAAAACGTCTGAGATGTGTTTCCTGGATGCTGAATTGTACAACTACTGGCTCCTGACAAGTTGCCCCGGTGGCAATGAAAGGATGGGTCAAATGTATAGAAAACATTTCGTATTGTAACTTTTACCAGATAGCAAAAGTTATGAGTCTTCTTTATTCATAGACCAACCGTATCCAAGACCCGGGGTCTAGAAAGATATACTCTGATGTATTTTCTGACACTTCAAAAAGCCCCAACCAATCATTAAATCACCTCTATATAAAGTATTTATTTATGTGGATGGGACAGTGCATTTCCAAGAAGAATTTGACGTGGTTGGCCTCCATAATGAACACTCACGTTAGAAGACATGAATGTAAACCGTGCCACGGCTACTTTCCTTTTTGTATCCCATAGGGTTCGGATAAGCATACTCCATTGCACATGTTTTTAGTGTAGTTAAACCGAAGCACCTGAGGAAATCTAGAAAGCACGCAAAACTCCAGACCTCCAGGCGGAATTCCCAACACCACCCAAGTTGACCCCAACCTTCCTGTGTGCAGGGTGAGAGCTCTAACCTACGCACCTCCGAGTCACGCAGATGGACCTGAAGCCCCGTAACAACAGCACATTAGTGGTTTTAAACAGGTGCTGTCAGGGTAAATACGTTGTTTAAGCTCCAATGATTACTTCAAAACACTGGGAAATACTGATTCAGTTCATAAATAACAACAAAATGAATGGCATGTATTTCAACACATATATTTGATTTATGACAGGACAGATGGGATCATGGGAGCCGTTTTTGAATAAAGGCAAGCACTTATTCAGAAATGCCAATAGATAATTTAGTGAAGATAAAAACAGAGATGTGATGTGTGGTGTGGGCCAAAAAAGGAGGATGTGGAAGTAAATTATATCACAAGGGTCGTAGTTTAAAAACCACACAATCTGTATCAACATGCTCTTGATATCTTTACTGCGCCGGTTTTTCCAAAGGTCCGCCGGTCAACAACAAGACTGTTCTGAAAATCCTGGTTCCTAAAATCTGGCAGATTCCCATGCGAAATTATCTTTTCTCCAATTACTTTCACTTTAAAAATGCGCATCTTCTTCAACTTCGCAGACTTCGGAGGCTGAAGTTAAGTCCGACATTTACCCAACAGGCTCTGTTCGAAGGCGCTGTTAAGCTAATCAAGACAGATTACTTTACTTTTGTCACAGCATTTTAATTCCATTAGTCTGTTGCGAAACATCAATGGATAACTGTGCCAAAAATGTACTTCCTGTCCTTGCTAACTATAATATAGATTTAAAAAGAACATTTGGTCACGCTCATTTACATACACAATAACATCATTCAGACCACAGACCCTTTGGAAACACTAGCCGTCTGTGAGTATCTTTAGCCCTTATTAGCAGAGGGGCCACCATCACGCCGGGCCAGATTGGCTGATAGATTTGTGATTCGAACTCCGAAGCTCATATTTACCGGAGGATGTGAGAATGGATGGACGCAGGAAGAGCTGGACTCGCACACAATTTGGTCTGGGGAGAAAACACGGAAAACCGCGCCGCTCTCTGGGGAAAACGAGCAAAGGGGATTTTCTCATCTTCACATCCACGACAGCCCCTTTGGCTTGTTCTTGTAACCTTGATTGCCCACTGGGATCCTGATACAGTGATCAAGTGAACAGCGGAGTAGAGATACTTTCCAGAACAACTATCATACTAGCAATAAGAAGAAGGATAATGGCAAGATGCTCTTAGTTGCGGCAAGGATCGCGTAAAAAAAAAAAAAACAGGAAATCTAAAAGGGGGTTCATTTTGAAGGTGGCAGACGCAGAAGTGAAGACAGACGCACTGCGATCGACCGGGAACCGGGTTTAATTTTCTAGACAAATCTTTTTAATATGATTTGTGTAATGTGCACCAGAACAGAGACTAATCAATTGAGATAACAAAGTTGCATGCTTATGATATAGAAATCTTCCTGCAGTGTATGGACTCACTGGAGTTCGGAGCCTATACAGAAGAGTGACCTTTTTGAATGTGTTTTTATGTATGTCTTTCAGGTAATGGAGACCTTTACTCTGAGTCCAAAATAAAGAATTTAATTGAATTAAATAGATACTAGTGATCCAGTGTGGGTCAGATAAACACTGTAATTGTCAGCATTGTAATCTCACATTATGGTATGCAATCTGATCACAAGAGTCCTTCATGGGTGGCAGTTTACTTTTTGGAAAGTGCTTTTTCACCTTTCAAGAGACTTTTTTGATACATTTGGATGGATAGATTGATTCTCGCTGAGTTCAACCATAGTGAACACCATAATTAAACTATAGGTCTAAAACAGGATCTGAATTTTGAAATAAGATCTAAATGCGGATTGTTGCAAAGGAGAACAAAACATTGAATTCAAAGGACTAAATTCAATAAACATCTGAACTTCATCAGAATCAATAAAACAAAAAAGAACAGGAATTGCCAACAGTTTGAAAAACAATGTTGTTTAAAAAGTGGATCAATTAGTAATGGCATAAAAAACATAATCACGGTCACAGCACTATAATCTTCAAACATGGGACTCTTATGACATTTTTCAGATAATTTCTTTTTTTAAATTATATATGTAAGATGACATTTGTATGACCTGAGGTTAGTTTGCAGTAGTTTCTGAACTGCAGCAGGGACTTGTCATCTGCAGACAGTGAATGAAACTGGACTTGTATTCGTTCCAAAACATAAAGATTTGTTCCCTCCTTAATATCAGATTACATATAATACAGTCATTAACAATCCTCCCAATAAAACAGCATTAGTCTGATAGGAAATGTTTCTCTCGGTCGCACAGTGAGGGATGGATATTTAAAAATGCATGCCCGCAGGAGCAAACAGTGATTTGTCTTCATTTCCATCAGTGCTGCGTGTGAGGCATAGGGAACTATGGGACAAGCTTGTTTCACACATATATTTTAGTCATAATTCAATGTGATGTGATGTGCTTTGTCCTGAATTCCAGCGCAGGCCAAAGTCAGTGCTCGACCGTGGGGCATGATGACGCTGGTGTCCAAATTACTTTTAGATCAGCCCTGTAAACCCATTCCTCTGTTGGTGAGAACATGGCTGTATTTTTATAGAATAGAAATACATATGCCCTTATTTGTTAAGATGCAAAGTATATTTCTGTGAATCCATGGCCTTAAGATAGAGTAGCTCTTTCAACAAAAAAAGCTGGGTCCCCTAACTTTTTTGTTTCATAAATGTTGCTTTTCCATTTTGTTGAAATAACATATTGTGATCAAATCATACCACAACTTGCTAACCCTAATCCTAAACAAAAATTCTAATTAATTTTATTTATACATAGCACATTTCATAAACAAAAGCATTTCAAAAGTGCAATATAGGAGTAAGCAAGTGTGTGAAAATTATTGACAGAACCATACTGCAATAGATCCAGGAACTAGTGATTTCAATGTATAATATGTATTTTTATTATGCATAACCCCATCTTTAATAATGTTATAATCGCTAAGCAATAGCATGGCAACATTATATTGTGTGTACTGTTGCCTAACTTGTGTGTTTGGTATCTACCTGCCTTAGGACAATGGATGCAATTTAGCTATTGTTGTTTGCCGACGCATTGATTAATATGTACGGTCCTGTTTTCAAAAAAATAATACAAATAAAAATTATATTGTTATATTCAACTAAGCTGTGGAAACCAGCCGACTTGTGCCTCACCCCAGTCACCTCGCCCTACCCCTCTCTCTCAGACAGATTAACCCAGCCTCCTTCACTCTTGGACTGACTTGATTATTCGTTGGGATCAGAGCTGCTTAATTGTAATCGCTGAGGCCGTTCCAGGGCACTACATATTTACAATATTGCTGTGTGTTATTCTTTATTTAGTCTTCAGATTGTCAAAAGCAGGGCTGTATTAATGGCAGATTATTAACATATTATCCTTTAGATTAATCCATGAGTTGTGCCAATCCCAACAGTGAATATGGGGGTTTTCATACATTTGAGCAAAAAAAGTTCAATCTATGCCCCTGGAGAAGATCTTCTTAGAGATTACTTGTTACACAGTGTTTGTTTAAAAAAACATTGTTAACACATTTCTTTTTTTTCATTCTGCTATCTTTATTGAATTATATGAGTAATAAAAACTTTTCTCAGTATCTTCAAGTCTATGTAAGGTAAAATGTAAAAAAACAAACATGAACTCATTACTTTTATTATTTAAACAATCTCAATAATCGATTAGTTGCAATAGATTGATTAACTTGTCGCAGCCCAAATGTGTGCAGCACAAACGAACCTTCACAAAAACAATACAATTTCATGAAAGACTATTTCTCCTACAATATTTGTATGCACACACAAAACTGTAATACATTTACTTTTGCGTCACAGAAATTACCGCCTTATTACTCAATCTGCCCTTTTCTATTAAGTGTTTTCACTGAAGCTTGAACATGAAAGATGGAGTTGCCACATAATTAAATAGTTCTAAAATAAGTCATTAAAATAGCTGCTTGTTTTTCTTGGTAATTGCTTTGCAAAAAGGTGCAGAGATGCACCGCTGGGACCTGCAGGTTTGGTTGTGTGTACCAGCACACAGAAAAGAAAGCAATTTGAAGTCAATGAATTACTGGATCGCAAAAGCCGCAATAACATGAATCCCTCTGCAAACTTATGAAATATTTCTTCTAATAACATATAAACACACAGCATAATGCTTTTATAGTCTGAGGTTCTGAGAAAAAAACACATAAATACTGCACTGTGTTTTCAGTTACGCCATTGTTCCACATCGAAAAGTTGTTTTTAGATCCATCCAAGTTAAAGCTCCACCCCTTCTGTCGAAACGCTCTTAGGGCGGCACGGTGGCTGAGTGGATAGCACTCTCAGCAAGAAGGTCCTGGGTTCGAATCCCGGTCGGACCAGGGCCTTTCTGAGTGGAGTTTGCATGTTCTCCCCGTGTCTGCGAAGGTTTACTCCGGTTTCCCCTACCACTAAAAATATGTCCAATAGTTCTGGCATGCGCCTCCTGTACTGGCCCCGCTCCCATCTCTGTGTGGAGTGAGAGACAAATGCCCAAAAATTAACAATTGTAAACCGCTTTGAGACTCAGATCTGCAGTGAAAAGGCGGTATATAAATAAAAACTTACTACTAGTTGGTTTTAGTTCTGTAATAGTTTGATGTCATTGTACCACTATGACAAAATATGGGCTTTTAGTTTGGGCAGTTTCTCTGGTGTAATGCTCTAAAATTGCATGGCTGTGTAATGCAGATGATAATTTTCAAATTTGGACAAAAACAAAGTAAATTCAACCCTTCCCTATGATGGTAGCATGGGGAGTTTTGGGCAGACTGCATCTTTACTCTCATACTTGTCCATTCATCCATTCATCTTCTTCCCCTTAATCCATGTCCGGGTCGGGAGGGTGGCAGTCAGAGCTACACCCAATTCACATAGCACCAGCCCCTCACTGATCCTCATGCAGGTGGTGAGTCCACAGGAGCCTTGATATTTCAGCGGGGGGCTTCAGGCAAAGTGGGGTTAAGTGCCCAAGGACAGCAGACATCAGTGGGAGGCGTGAAGTAGGTTTCATTGTGGGCTCAATCCCACAAACTTCAGGCTCAAAGGCCATATGCTCTACCAACTGAGCCACTGTCGCTCCTCTCATACTTGCTTTAACATATATTTTCTACTAATATTTTTTCACATTCTGAAATAAGAAAGTAATTCATGAAAGTATATCGTCTCATCTTTTTATTGGCCAATATTAATGTATAATGTTTCCTAATTGGAACATGCAATGTGAGCCGAGTTCTTAACATGCATCCCTTCTTTCTAAATGCCCTTGTTAGGTCTAGCAATTTCTTTGTATTTAATTTCTCTTTGATACAGATTTTGCATTTTGTGTCTTGATTTCTGCCCTTGACCTGTTTGCGTTTTATGCTCATAAGTATTTGAAAACATTTTTTAAATATATATTTAAAAGAATACTAGAGTAGGGGCGACAGTAGCTCAGTTGGTAGAGCAGTGGCCTTTGAGCCTGGAGGTCGTGAGTTCAATTCCCACCATGGGACCTACTCCAACTGCTCCCACTGATGTCTACTGTCGTTGTGTCCTTGGGCAAGACACTTAACCCCACGTTGCCTGAAGCCCCCGCTGAAAGACCAAGGCTGTTTCATCACTGACAGAGCAGCCATCTTCCTGTGGACTCACCACCTGCAGAGGATCAGCGAGGGACTGGTGCTATGAGCATTGGGTGGCAGCTCTCATTGCCACCCCCCTGACCCAGAAATGGACAATAAAGGGCTTGAAAATGAAATGAAATGAAAAAAGAATACTACAAAAACATTCAAAACATCTATTTTGACCAAAACAAGACTGCATGGAACCCACATGGGGCTGATGCGGGCAGGGAGATTGGCTTTGTTCCTATGTAGAGCCGACCCATTGTGACCTAGTGGTAGGAGAGGCTTATGCTTATCCCTGATTCACGCACTTTCTAAAAATACTACCACTGTCTGCACGTGGTCTATTCATGTTTTACTGTAAGTCACAACGAGGCTGCAAATGCATCTACAACATACAACTGAGTATTACCTGGTCCAATCAGAGTAGTACATTTTGAATACTGGGATGATTTATCTGCTAATTTAATAATGGTGTCATAATTGTGCAATGGATTAAACAATTTTATTTTTGAATTATTTCTATCTATTTTTTCTTATTGTTGATTAATGATTTTACTCATACTCAATAGTTAATCCCCTCACTCACTGAATAATGTTTCCCCTTAAAAATGACCTATTCTGAATATCAAGTAAATTATATTTTAAATAGTAAAAAAATAGATATTGGGTTAATCATGTGTTTTGTAACTCACCAACTCTATGATTTTTTTAATTTTTTTTATTTATTAATTTATTTCAGGCAATGGCAAAAGTGAGAAAACGAGGTAATTAAAAGCAATTAAGTAATATAAATAATATAAAGCAAAAAACAAAACAGACAAACACAATAAAAAAAACAAACAAACAAAAAAACAGTGTAAACAAAAAATGTATAAACAAAAATCTATGGTTTAACATGGCCATATATTTCACCAACTCTATGATGACCTGTGACTTTGTCTGAACCCAAGAAGTCACCCAAAACTGTCCCCAGCAAACAAACATTAATTACATTTTGTTTCTACGATTGGAGAATAATAAAGAATAGAATGATTTGTCAATAGTACCATAGCGTGTGTGACTGGACATCTTTATAGTTATAAAAATAAGTTGAAAAATAAAAACAGTGCCACTCAAAATGAATGGCACTGGTTTTGTTCCACTGTTGCCTCAGGATAATGGGGCTGGATGGTCACAATAAAGCCCATGATGGTGTCCTGAGTGACTGTAGGTGATTCCTCACACCACTGCCTGTGCACCATGATGTGGAAGGCAGTCTGGTGGGCCATCTGCTGTGTCAAATCTGTCAGAAGATCTTGGGCGACCCCTCCTCGCTTCACTTCTTCACTAGATCCAATTACTGCCCCATTGGAAGCCCATCCGGTTTCCACACTGCCCTATTTTTCTCTGACAGATACAAGTTTTTCACCAAGACATTGTCAGCCTCATGTGTTCTGTGGTTGTCTGGTTGATCGGCCAGAAACGAGGCTATAATTTATGGCAAAATCTGTTTTCCCCGTGGGCTTCCATTGCCCTCCATATGACTTTTTATATAATGTCCCATTTTATACAGTCAATCTTGGACTTTACTTTTATATTAAGGTCAAATTTAACAAAGAGTCGTAAAACATTTATGTTTAAACGGGACATTTACATTTATTTGAGCAATGCATGCTTGTTTGAGTAATTTTAGGGGCGCAGCTGTCAATTATAATTAATTGAGTAATTAATCAATTATTACCTTTGATTAATCAAGTAATATGTTAACCTTTTTACAGTCTGAACGACATTTTAAGATTATATTTTAGAACAAAACAAGCATCTTTAATTGCTAAATCAGTTTCTATTCTAGATGAATTGACTAAGCAATATCAAGCCACTGATGTCATAGATTAAGGTAGAAGCATGTTATGTGTTCAGCTTTTATTCCAAAGAATGTACTAATGCTGCAAACCAACAGCAAACGCTTGCAGCTACGTGATCTGTGGCGATGGCTTGACCGAATGAACGCTTGTGTAACGTATGTCCAAAAGGGGCTTACACTTATCTCTTTCTGTGGGCCGTCTTCAGGGATGTGACAGCTCATTTATGTGGAGGTCATTTGACGGGTTTTCAGAAGGAGCGGTCAAATGCAGGCAGGAACTGGGCCATCGCTGGCAGCCCGGATAAAGAGACTGTGTGAAAGCCCCGTGGAGGAGCCGGACGTGGGCCACAGCGCTCATCAAAGCAGGGACTGTGTGCGGAAGTGTGCCCAAGGACAGCACAACGCCACAAGCTCTGCCCAGCTGCAAAGCACAGAGATTCAGTGGAGGAGTTAGAATGATAATAGAATAATGTTTGGAGGACAGAAGACGTGTTTTGATCACGTTGTTGAGAGGATTAAATGACTTGGTAACACCTTGCTCAATGAACCCCAATAGGGAAGTTCTAATTCACTCACTCTGACCCATTGACTTACATTGAAAAGTTAACTCAATGAACCTATAGTTTATAACGTAAAATATGTTTTTGTAATCAATTCATGAGCTATATAAGGATTACATTCATATTGAACAAATACACATACTACCTTTCTTACTAGAACATTATTTTACCTACTGAGGGCTGATTGAAGGCAAAAAATTCTGATACAAAAATATGACAGAGGCCAAAAATACGTGCATGTGAAAACTAGTCCATCCATCCATCCATTTTCTACCCTTTAATCCATTTCTGGGTCAGGGGGGTGGCAATCAGAGATGCCACCCAAGTCTCATAGCACCAGCCCCTCACTGACCCTCTGCAGGTGGTGAGTCCACAGGAGAACGGCTGCTCTCTGAGTGTGAGCATAGCCTTGATCTCTCAGTGGGGGCTCCGGGCAAAGTGGGGTCAAGTGTCCCGCCCAGGGACACAACGACAGTGGGAGTCGGTGGAGAAGGTGTAGAGGTAGGAATTGAACCCACGACCTTCAAGCCTGAAGGCCAATGCTCTACCAACTGAGCCACTGCCGCCCATAGAAAACTAGTGATAGAACCAAATTAGTTACATGGATTTCATAACACGCCTAATTGTTTATGTTTTAGTAAGTTATGTACTCCATCTTTATTTGGCTAAATAATTAAGTTTCCACATTAAGTTGGCTTAGACATTTTGCGTGTTGGAGCTTTCAGAGATAAGGTAGAAAACGTGTACTCCGAATGTCTCTGTACGTTTTTATTTTAGTTATACACACTTTTATTAAGATTTCCACTTGGTAATACTTGGCTACTTCCAGATTAAGCTTGTGAGCTAATGTCAAATGATGTTTTCTCAATCCTCCTAATCCATACACTGGCTCATGAGAGAATTTCCTATCATTTTGGTGTAGTACTGAATCGCCTGTTTGGGACTCTCTGCAACACGTATGCGCAGAGCCAGGGGGGCGTGATGATATGGACAAGCTTGGAATAGTGATTCTTTCCGGATATTTTTGTTTTGGCAGCAATTGCACATATTTCACAATCAACATCAAGGTTTTCTCTGTATGACAGCAGTGCAAACAGGCTATTAGAGATTACTATAAACTATACAAAAACAATACAAGGGGTGTATGACAACAATATAATAAAGCATAACAAAACCACAATATTTGAATACTAACGTTGTATTTCTTTGTAAAAGCGTTTTTTGGAATTCTGATTTAGAAAAGAAAAACTACTAAATTACTGGCGCAAAAAGTGCCACAAACAAAGGAACCTTTCTGCACTTTCAGTCAAAGCAACAATGTTTTTTCATTGTTGCCATGGCAGCAGTATATCAAGATGCCATCACTGATATTTTATATTACTATTTGGTGAAACAGCTGCTGTTCTTTTGGCCACATTTGTACTGAAATATGTTGAACCAGCAACTAATGTATGAAGTCCACATAGGCTAGGATAAAGGACAGTTTAATCTTCAGGAGTAAACTGTATGGCTTGATATAATCCTGCTTTATTTTACACTATTACATTATTCAATTTGTCAAGAATTGCAGATGTTTTCTTGCATTTGCAGTCATCCATTTGGCCTTATGTATTATGTTAACCAATGGAACACATAGAAATCCCCTTATGTGTATCGTCCGTGAACAAGTGGAAGTTCAGCCTCCGCAGAGCTGCAGGTCTCACCAAACCTCATGGGTTAAACACTTCCTCCACCACCACCAGCTTTGATAATGCTAATGGAGATGCCAGATTCATATGCATTATGGGAGCTCACTCTGATGCTTGAAGCCAGTTACAAATCCACTGGGAGGGAGAGAAATAGCAAAGTGTTGGTATTTAAGATATATAAATAGCACTACCATAATTTTTTACATTACAAAGGATTTTTGGGAGTTTATTTAAGTATATTTGAAAACAGTAACATACAATATATACATTTTTAATATATCAAAAGTAGTTCCACTGTATTCTTTAGTCAATAAAATTGGTAAATAAATACAAAATCACAATAACAAATTTGCCAGAAGTCCTGTATCTCTGAATAAAATTAACTTTCCACCAAACCAGTCTTGTTTTATAAGATAAGATATACTTTATTGATCTCACGATTGATAAATTCAGTAAACTATTTCAATGCTTGACTGTCATGTGCCTCTTCTCTGCAACCTCCAGAGTCGTTGTTAACTTTTGCTGCTCATTCATTTTCACAGAAATCACAAAGAACTAGCATTATCTAGTATTGCTAGCATTGTCTACAGGTCGGCACCATATACTGTAAATATTAACAGACGTAGTCACGCCTATCTTCGCCGTTGAAACTAATGTGCCATCACTTTCAAAATGGCCGCGGGGGCTGGAAAATGTGAAAAAACGCATTTGCGTATGTGTCAGCCGGCATGAACCCAATCATTTGACAAGTGCCTTCAAAATCCCACTGCGACTAAACTAGACCAAAAAATCCAAAAGATCCAAACGGTCCAAAAAATATACTCCCCTCAGCATTTACACACAGCTGGAACGTGGCACTGGGCCAAGAGCCGACTTTTGGACCACCCTGTAAAGCCGTTTTCGAGAGGTAAGTTGATGCTATACATTAGCATTGACTAATTCTTATACTGGGTCCACCCTCATCGGCCCGGGGTGGTATTGCAAGCATGTCAGCGCGCTTCGTTTTGGACATTTTTAAGCCGGGACCTGCCCCCACTGGTCGGCACAATGGGGCTGTGTTAGCAATGTTAATAATTAATACATTTACTATTAAGATATACAGATATGTGAACAGCATTTCAGTTCTCATTATATATCCATCTAAAAGCAAGTGGGCCAAAGAGCATGCTGGCCGTATAGATTCATGTGATGCAACTGTGCAATGCAACTATTAAGTCAAGTAAACATCAAGTAAATATGGCGCGTAGGTCTCTGGTGAATAAAAGATGAAAAATGGCAGATTGCGGCAGAAGAAAACAAGTCAAGCAGAAGAGTGAATGATTGAGGCTGTTCGATTGGGCCCAGGTTATGTGTTGGAGCTGTAGTGATGATAATGATGAGAAGGACCAAAAGGACTGCAGTTTTTTTTTATAATTGAGACTCTAACCTTGAGCTAAGGCTGTGATCTCTCTGCTCCGTGATGCAGTGCTCCATGTGCTATACTCTTTAGCAGATCTCTTATTGTGCTGCGTAGCCCTCTATCTGGCAGAGAATCCAAGCACTTGTATTATTAAATTAAAAAGAAAAGGCAGCAAAAACACTATTCCATCAAAAACAAACCTAGAATTGTTTTTGCACAAACATGTAATTTTAAAACAAAAGTATTGCCCATAAATTTGTTTTCTCAGGTGAAATGACGTTCATTACAACCTTGTGGCTGTGTCTGCAGCCTTTTTATGATGATGATGTTGAAGAAACAACTGGTTTGTTAACTTGGACCGTAGCACATTTACTACAAATTGTTTCACTTCTATCAATCAATCACAATTTGTTCATGAAGTGCTTTTCATACAAACTTTACAGTTTGGTTAAAAACAATCCCATATGCCCACACTTGCACACATACAGTCTCATAAAATATGTAAAATATGTAAAACCAAGGAAACAACACTGGGTCCTGGTGAAGCCAGCACAGGAAGCACCATCCGAGGAACAGTCAGAGGAGAAATGAAGCCTAGGCAGACCACCGCTCCCAGTGCAGAGGGCTTCTCCAATACTAAATGCTAGATAGTAAAACAATAAAAGTCTATCAAATATTGTGTTGTCAAACGGCTGCAATTATAGCACAATACAACATAAAACAGACTATGTCTAAAAGGGAAATAAATAAATGTAAAATCAAAAATACAATAGACTAAATAATATACGTAGATAAATACTACAGAACTAAAAAGATAAAAGCTAATGTACAAAGTGTCTTAGTTACCTTCTCAGACAGGCTCCGGGTCTGCTCCTTCATTACAATGGGAAAGCAGCCAAACGGAAGGCCAGGACAATCACAGCTCCCACCCACTGATCCAGGCTTTTGAGATTCTCCCATCAAGCCGACATTACAGAATGCCAAGAGCTCGGGAAAAAAAGCCTCATTTGCACTTTTAAAACACAAATTCCTTTAAAATAATTCATTAACTTGAATGTGTGAAATCATGATTTAATTACCCATTACTTTCACGAGCAGTACTATTGAACATCACCTTAAGATTATTTTTAAATTGATTTGTGTTATGTAATACTTGCTTTATAAAAAATTCTATATTATGATCCTATTACTTTGAATCTACTTTCTAAATGTTCTAATCGTGCAGCAAACACTTTTACTAATACCTGTATGTGAAAACCTGATCCCATCAGATGTTAAGCAGGACAGGACCTGGTTAGTACAGTACGGATACTGCTGGGAACATCAGTTAATTGCCATTGTGTCCTTAGGCAAGACACTTGAGCCATATTGCCTATGAGTTTGGTGTGCATAAATGATCAGTACTGGTCAGTGGAGCTAATAGGTCAGATTGGCATCCTTGTTTCCGTCAGTCTGCCCCAGAGCAGTTGTGGTTTCTAATAGCTTACCACTGTATACAGAGTGATTTTAACATATTCTTGATTCAATTAACCAAGCTGTTGCCATAAACAATCCCAAAATTCAACCTTAAATTCCCACAAGACTTGTGTCAGTCAGACCTCCTGCTTTACTTTGATAAATCACCAATAGGCAGTTTCAATTTACGAATCATCTGGGAATTTGCACCTACAAGAATGCTGCTTCTTGAGTCCTCAATGGTGGTTATAGGCATTATTGCATGGCACTGTGTGGTCGTAGCCATCTCCTGTTGAGAAATTCAGAGCTGTTTTTTAATGTGCTAACAGATTAATACATGTTTATTTCCCAGTTTATATGGAGTCTATAAATTTTAAGTCTTTCTCGTCCCTTTTGTATGTTATTATACATCAATGTTTATTTGTAATGTGTATTGTCCTTCTATAACGCATGAAAGACAAAATACAGGTTGTGTATATGTTTGAAAAAATAATCAATCAATAAGTCACTTTGCATCAGGACAATTCACTGAAGTGTGGGTCAGCAGCTCGTCGTTAGCTCTGGTTTGAGTGAGCAATTAAAACTTTGTATCTATTTGAACATTCTTGTTTTGGAGGCAGTAAATATGTTTCCTATTTGTAAGAATTGTCTGGTAGCTGTAGTATTTCATTTTTTTCTTTTCATTCTTTAACGTGATAGTTATCCCACCCTGAAAAGAGGTGTACCATTACAAAGCTTTTAACATCTATTAGCCCAAATTGATTGTATTGATTAGCTGCGGCTGCATTATTTAGCTAAGTACCAGTTACTTGCTAGCCTGACTCTCGCCAGACCCATGTAGTTCGCTGCACTTCACACATGAGTCTGGTACTGACATGGATGTATTATATTAACTGGATAGGGTATTACTAGCTTGTAGCTGAATAACCCATGTGCTCAGGGGATTCTCGCGGTACTGCAGACTGAACCAGACTAAATTCACGTGGGCTACCCAGACATTTTCCCCATAGAACTCAATGCATATTAAAACAGCTCAACCTCAGCTGACAGAGAACCTACAGCTTTAATAAAGATCGGATTTTGTGGGGATTTTAGAGTCCCTTGTCATCCTGAACTTTTTTTCTTCTTAAATCCTTCGTTTTTGTTTAAATCCACACTTTAGTGCCACAAACTCTGCTCGTCTGGCTCTCGCTCTAACTCCCGCTCTGATGAACTGCTCTGATTGGTCAGAGCGCGGCCGAGCCCCTCTGTGCACGTGCGTGAGACCCGGTGTGAGACCCACACACGCGTGTTTGGCGCAACGTATTATGGGAGATCATACACCGCGCAGAACCGGGAGGACCAGACGATGCCCAAATACAGGCGAGTTTCCCATAGATCTTTGCGAGTTTCAGGCAACTTCCGCTAATCTTTCAGCCCCCATGCCGTCACAAAGCGCCACTGAGCACAACCATTCATTTGAATAGGGCGCCATCTTGGATCGCCGGGGCTTGGGTACTGAGCCATAGTGGTTGGATTTCAGAAGGCAGGGCCTTGTAAAAAAAACCTTGTATGTGATTGGATAGACCACTTGTCCGTTATCTTGAATGAAGTCTGCTTTCAACCACTCACATCGAAGCACACGGCTCCCATAGGTTGCCAAATCCCAGCAAGATTTTCCAACCCAAAATCCACGAGAATACCCAAAAGAAAAAACACTCAGTATGGTTTTTTGCCTAAAAACGTAATGTAATCAACTTGGGCTATCATGATTCTGTTTATTGTCTTTCTGTTTATTTAATACCTACAAGTCTCTTGGAAAAAAATATGCGGGAACCACCAAACCTGGCAACCCTGCTGCATAGTGTGTAAACAGGAACACTGAACCAGTGCTTCAACCAAACTTTACAGGAACATTTGACTCTTAAAACACACATATATCAACATAGAACCATCAACATCTCGCCTCTAATTGCATTAAAAGTGACATCCGTGTCTTAATTCGATTGTATTTACTCTTTTAAAAAGATTCGCGGAGTTTACGTCCACCATCTTGGATTCCTCTCGCTGCTCCATGAGAGAAGCTTGAGGAGGCAGTGCAAACCCCACGTAACACCGGCAATCCTGATTGGTCGATTAAAAAATAATCTGGGGAAGGCGTTCGCTATGGGCTCAATACCAGACCCATGTGGTTCAGCCGAACGCCTCTGGTGGAGCATGGCGGAACTACAAGGGTCTGGCAGAGCCAGGCTAGTTACTTGCAGCTAGACTGTTCGATTTCTGTATTTGTCACATGCTAAGTATGACCGTAGTTAATTTTCTGCCATTTTGTGCAAGAAGGATATCAAAAAATACTGTCAAAACACTGCCAAAATATGCATGGGTGATTTAACTACAACATTTTCAAAAATACTGTTCATGTGTTCTGTAAAAGTAAAGGCAATTCATTCTCTGCATTTGACCTGTCCTGATACCACTAAGGCTTATGGGGCTTTCACACCACCGCTGGAACGCTGAAGCCTCGCGCACCAGACGCACATTCCAATCATTTATTTATGATTTTTCAATAATGAACAAACAAACACATAGACAAACAAACATAAACCCCTGGAGATCGCCGCAAGAAAAAATAAAATAAACAATAATAATAATAATAATAAATATAATAAAAACAATAAAAACAATTAAATAAATAATAAATAAAATAAATAAATAAAAAATAATAACAATAATAATAATAGTAAACAATTTATAAAAAATAAATAAAAATAAAATTAAATAAAAAAACTATATCAATAATTTAAAATAATAATAAAAAAAAAAAAATATATATATATATATATATATACACATACATATATACATACATACATATACATACACACACATACACATATACACATACACCTACATACATATACACATGTATACACACATGCACACATACAAAACAAAATAAAATAGTTAATCAGAAATAATATTGATCTTCAGTTTGATAAACTAACAAAAGATTGCCATATCTCATCAAATTCACAAGCTTTCCCTTGAAGAACAAATTATATACTTTCATAAGCTAATGTTGTTGCCAGCTCTCTTTTCCAGTGCTCACACACAGGTCTTTCTTTGTCTTTCCATTGAAATGCAATTATTCGTTTGGCCTGAATTAGACAGATATTAAGTAAATGGATCTTTTTAGATTTTTTTAGAATGTACAGTTCTTCTCCAATAATGCAGCGTCTCTGTGTCCAGAGACCTTCTACAGACTTTATATAACAGTAGTATGTGTTCACGAAGTTGCGCCATACGTTTATTTTATTATTAAACGGTACTTCTGCATCGGCGAACACGCTCGAAGCAGTTGCATAAAGTCACGGGAGAAACTTATGAAAACGCAACTTATGAAAACGCATATGTTCACAAGAACTATGTCCCTCATTGTCAACCCTGGTTTATTCCTTGTGTAGCTCCTGTTTTGGCTGTCTACGAGTATGTTCAGTCTGCTCGCTCAGATCGCTTCTGTCCCCGTCACCACTTTGCGGCTCTCTTATTGGTCGCTGCACGAACATCCGAGGAAACTCTCAGCAAAATGTATCTCCTGCGTGCGTAGATTTTCCACTCCTGCACCTCCCCCGCGACTGTGCCGCGCAGTCCGTGCGTCTCTACCGCGCAGTCCGTGCGTCTCTACCGTGCAGTCCGTGCGTCTCTACCGCGCAGTCCATGCGTGCATTCCGAGACGCTCATGGATTTTGATGCTCGAATGCGCGTCACCATTGACTTTGCATTGAAAGCCGACGCAACACATGATCCGGTCTGAACGCGGCTTTACGTCAGGAACAGTTGTCGCTGTAGTAATAGCACCCGGGACCCCATCTCCAGATGTTTATGCTCGGCTTGGTCAGGATTACCGGAGCTGGAGGATTTTACCTAGTGTGCATGTTTTTAGTGGGAGGGGAAACCGGAGCACCCGGAGGAAACCTACGTAGGCACGGGGAGAACATGCAAATTCCACTAATAAAGGCCCTGTTCCGGGATTCGAACTCAGGACCTTCTTGCTGAGAGTACACTCAGCCACTGTGTCTGCAGTAAGACATTATTCTTTATATTTCAAAATGAAAACATAATAAGTAGAGAATGATGAAATGGATTAGGCGTTATGGACATGTAAGTACTTATGTCTTTGTCAGTGCTGTTAAATGTCAGAAAAAAAGATCCAGGGATGTTACAAATGATGTTGCTCATTCTATGGGCATTCTTATGAGCTGCATCAAGTTCTGTCCCTTGTGATCAGTCAATTTCTTGATTTGAAATCTGCTGAATGTCTTTTCCATCTCACTACCCTCATTTATGTTAGGTCTCCACTCTATATGAAACAAAAGAAGTTAGGTTGATTAAAAAATTGAAATGTTTTACTTAGATATCATATAATTCCAAAATTACTTTTACATTGTTTTGTATTCATTGTAATTACAATCAATCTTCAAGAAATCATATCATATAAATGCACACATAGCGTGGTGTTTAAATGGGGCCGAGCATTCAATAATTGGCCAAAAAAAGTTTTTTCTTTCACTAAATTGTATCAAATTGTTTATAAATGCATCAACGCGTATTGTATCCTTATTGTATTGATGATACCCAGTCCTACCAGAAATTAGGTTTTGTTTTAATAACATTTTAAACCTATAACTTTAAACACAACTTTGTTTCCAAAAAGTGTCACCAACAACTGTAAAATCATGAAATCTTTTAACACCAATACCAAATGCCGTGCTCTCCTCCAGAACATCTTGGCTCTTTATAAGTGATCCCGCTGGGTGTGCTATCTGCATTCAGCTGCTCTAGACAGCATATAAATATTCAGAGTTGCTCTTTTGCATAAGAAGCATTAGGAGAGCCCCCTCCTCAAATATGATACTTGTAAATCATGGCATTTACAAGGTACAGGGGAATCGGCTGCACTGAGCCCTTAGGTTTATTTTCCACTTAGGGAATTGCAAGAGGTATGGTATATACAGTGCCTTGCGAAAGTATTCGGCCCCCTTGAACCTTTCAACATTTCAGGCTTTAAACATAAAGATATAAAATTATAATTTTTTGTCAAGAATCAACAACAAGTGGGACACAATCGTGAAGTGGAACGAAATTTATTGGATAATTTAAACTTTTTGAACAAATAAAAAACTAAAAAGGGGGGCGTGCAATATTATTCGGCCCCCATGCACTAATACTTTGTAGCGCCACCTTTTGCTGCAATTACAGCTGCAAGTCGCTTGGGATATGTCTCTATCAGTTTTGCACATCGAGAGACTGGAATTCTTGCCCATCCTTCCTTGCAAAACAGCTCAAGCTCAGTGAGGTTGGATGGAGAGCGTTTGTGAACAGCAGTCTTCAGCTCTTTCCACAGATTCTCGATTGGATTCAGGTCTGGACTTTGACTTGGCCATTCTAACACCTGGATACGTCTATTTGTGAACCATTCCATTGTAGATTTGGCTTTATGTTTTGGATCATTGTCCTGTTGGAAGATAAATCTCCGTCCCAGTCTCAGGTCTTTTACAGACTCCAACAGGTTTTCTTCCGGAATGGTCCTGTATTTGGCTCCATCCATCTTCCCATCAATTTTAGCCATCTTCCCTGTCCCTGCTGAAGAAAAGCAGGCCCAAACCATGATGCTGCCACCACCATGTTTGACAGTGGGGATGGTGTGTTCAGGGTGATGAGCTGTGTTGCTTTTACGCCAAACATATCGTTTTGCATTGTGGCCAAAAAGTTCGATTTTGGTTTCATCTGACCAGAGCACCTTCTTCCACATGTTTGGTGTGTCTCCCAGGTGGCTTGTGGCAAACTTTAAACAAGACTTTTTATGGATATCTTTGAGAAATGGCTTTCTTCTTGCCACTCTTCCATAAAGGCCAGATTTGTGCAGTGCACGACTGATTGTTGTCCTATGGACAGACTCTCCGACCTCAGCTGTAGTTATCTGCAGTTCATCCAGAGTGATCATGGGCCTCTTGGCTGCATCTCTGATCAGTCTTCTCCTTGTTTGAGATGAAAGTTTGGAGGGACGGCCGGGTCTTGGTAGATTTGCAGTGGTCTGATACTCCTTCCATTTCAATATAATTGCTTGCACAGTGCTCCTTGAGATGTTTAAAGCTTGGGAAATCTTTTTGTATCCAAATCCGGCTTTAAACTTCTCCACAACAGTATCTCGGACCTGCCTGGTGTGTTCCTTTGTCCTCATGGTTCTCTCTGCGCTTTAAACAGAACCCTGAGACTATCAAAGAGCAGGTGCATTTATACGGAGACTTGATTACACACAGGTGCATTCTATTTATCATCATCAGTCATTTAGGACAACATTGGATCATTCAAAGATCCTCACTGAACTTCTGGAGTGAGTTTGCTGCACTGAAAGTAAAGGGGCCGAATAATATTGCACACCCCACTTTTCAGTTTTTTATTTGTTAAAAAAGTTTAAATTATCCAATAAATTTTGTTCCACTTCACGATTGTGTCCCACTTGTTGTTGATTCATGACAAAAAATTAAAATGTTATATCTTTATGTTTGAAGCCTGAAATGTGGCAAAATGTTGAAAGGTTCAAGGGGGCCGAATACTTTCGCTAGGCACTGTATATATGGTTTCTTTTAAGATAGTAGTGTCGTTCTTCACACAAACTTCCACTGTGGATTGGCAAAAAAGATGGTGATGGTCTATGGGAGTCTGCATTAAACAGGAACAGTGTGAGTAGTCTGGTTTTGCATGCGTGTGTGTGTGTGTGAGAATGAGAGGCCAGTGGGTTAGATTAGTTGCCTCACTCCTGTCAGTCTGCCCCAGGGCCAGCAGTAGTTTACCACCACTGTGCTGGAGAATACAGTAGAATGTGAATACAGTATAAAACCGACTCATTATTATTAATATGTTGCATACGTCCAGTCACAATATTCACCGCATTTTGATTTTCGCTGCACATTTGACATTTTTTTTCTTCTCTTTTTATTTTCAAACAAATTGCTTGGTGCAGAACAAATTGTAAGCATTTCACTTTTTGTTTTCTTTCTCTGCAATTTCGATTCCACTATTGAAAGATTGGCAGAAAAACCCACTGCAAAAAATTATACATTTTAAGCAATTTTGAATCATATTTGTAATGATAATCCATGTATCTTCCCCCGTCCTCCTTTGCCTCCTCTCCTCCCTGCTTCCCCTCCTAATCTGCTCTTAGAGGTCTCAGCCTGTGGTGTCTTAAACCCCCCCTCTGACGGGTGCAGACGACACGAGTGTATAGAAAGATTAAATGAGACTTTGCAGCCCCCTCTGAGTCCCACGCACCTCGAGACCCTTGCTACTGTCTTTGATTTGCTGTTCAGCTCCGTTGGGAATGCTACGTTCCATCCTACATACAGTAAATGCACTGTGGCGACTTTGGAGTGCATCTGTGTTGTGTTGCATCCATGTTAGATAAAAGGCTTGGATGCTTTTAAACTCATTCAGCACTGGAGGAAAACATGAGGTTTTTTTCTCAGCCTTGATCTCCTGCTTTATCATTCCTTTTGACTACTGTGCTTAATAGCTATTGACCCATCACAAAAAGTCTGACTAAAATTACAATTAATCAGTTTCACCAATGTAAGTTACTCTTGCTGCTTAAATCCTCCATGTCCAGGCTTTGGATGCCAGCGCAGGATAAGTGAAGCATTCAGGCATTCTGCCATTGCCAGAGATGGATCGTACATGAGAACTGACCTCTGGGGAGAGACTGCCATATCAAATTAGACCTTGTTAAAAAAAAAAAAATGGTTGCTATGGTCATTGCTGTTGTGTAGCAAAATGCATGAGCCTCAATGTTCTGGATGTCCTCCACCATTGCAGGGCATACTCATGGAAAATGTATGCAGTCAGGGATGTATCCGTCTATAATTTCTGTGAAATTTGACAATACATAAGATGCTTCTTATACACAGTACAGAATACAAACATCTGAAATACCCTATCAATGCTACAAAGAGATGTTCTTGGTTACATTAGCGGTTACATTAGCAGCTACATTAGCAGCTACATTAGCAGCTACATTAGCAGCTACATTAGCGCTTAGTTGGGGAGATAAGCTTTGTGTCCGTCTGTTACAAAGGGATTAATTAAACCAATCTCCCTGGTTACCTTATGTTTTCTCTTACGTTCCTCTATGTTTTGAAAAAGTGTCAACCTGAGTAAAGGTCATGCTTAGAACATGCAGCACATGTGCCTATTCATTTGGTCTTTGGAGGTGTGTTTAGCGTGAACTTAAAACGGCTGCATAAAAGGAGCCCGCATTTAGTATGCAAACAAAGCAACAATAATGCCTTTATTATAAATATCTGTGAAATATAAAGGCATATAGGATCCACATGAAGGGTTGTGTATTTACTTTGATATTCAGCAGCATTAAGTCTCTGCTATATGCTCAGAAGATGAGTACGACAGGCAGCAGAATGCTCAATTGTATCTCGATGAGACATAAGTGTTTGTTTCATTTTAGCTTTGGCAATGTCAGAACAAGCAAGTCGTTCTTTTGTCTAATTTGGGTTCCACAAAATGTATAATGCCAATAATTATTATCGTAACACTTCAAATGTATTCCATACTTTTCTACTAAAGCAAAAGTGAAATATAATAACACTATTTCTGCTTTGAAGATAAATAGTAGTTACTTAATTTTTTTTATTTTTTGGCACTGTTTCTTTTCTGTATTTTTGTGAAACCTTTAACCTACTTGGTATTAGTCAGATCTGGAGGCATAAGGAGAAGAGCTGCACTCAGAGGATTCTGCTGGATTTAATCTCACATTACCTGGCGGGTAGAGGTGCTATTCAAATTAGTTTTGCCAGGCGCCAGGGAGGTGATAAGGGACTTACGGAGCCTGCAATTAATGCAGACCTTCATTGAAAATCGTCGGATCAGATAACACTCAACTGCGGTGGACTCTAACTTATACAAGCATTTTAGACAATTATTTCTGCCTTTTGTTGTGTTATTGCCTGATCTGAAGAGAAAAAAAATATTACTTTCAGTCCTGGTTTCTGTCCCAGCATCACTGGGATGTGGTCACTGACACACATCACCTCTCTGCCAGCCTCTCGCCCTGATCTACATGGCCTTATCTAAGCCCTGCACACACAACTCGGCACCTTTTCATCACAAGTCAGTTTTCAAGTGAATTCAACCCTTTTCCGCCTGTTCATCCTCCTCAGTAGCGTCATTCTGGTTCCATCTACCCTGGGGGATTGAGATTTAATCTCATATAATGCGGTACATACAATTGTCAAGCAGCAAATCATTTACCACCCCAATTCTGTACAATACATGGCACAACATTTCTTCTTAAATTTGAGTTTGATTATTTCAACTTGTACTAAATGTATTTTTTATTCATATAGATTTAGTAGGCACTGAACAGGTAAAACTGCCTCCTAGTTAAATGGAATCTGGATGAAAGGCAACACCTCTGAATTAATCATCTAAGCACTCTTAATTTTGGTTTTACCACATGATCTGTTCTTTGAAATGTACAGTGCCTTGCGAAAGTATTCAGCCCCCTTGAACCTTTCAACATTTTGCCACATTTCAGGCTTCAAACATAAAGATATAAAATTTTAATTTTTTGTCATGAATCAACAACAAGTGGGACACAATCGTGAAGTGGAACGAAATTTATTGGATAATTTAAACTTTTTTAACAAATAAAAAACTGAAAAGTGGGGTGTGCAATATTATTCGGCCCCTTTACTTTCAGTGCAGCAAACTCACTCCAGAAGTTCAGTGAGGATCTTTGAATGATCCAATGTTGTCCTAAATGACTGATGATGATAAATAGAATGCACCTGTGTGTAATCAAGTCTCCGTATAAATGCACCTGCTCTTTGATAGTCTCAGGGTTCTGTTTAAAGCGCAGAGAGAACCATGAAGACAAAGGAACACACCAGGCAGGTCCGAGATACTGTTGTGGAGAAGTTTAAAGCCGGATTTGGATACAAAAAGATTTCCCAAGCTTTAAACATCTCAAGGAGCACTGTGCAAGCAGTTATATTGAAATGTAAGGAGTATCAGACCACTGCAAATCTACCAAGACCCTGCCGTCCCTCCAAACTTTCATCTCAAACAAGGAGAAGACTGATCAGAGATGCAGTCAAGAGGCCCATGATCGCTCTGGATGAACTGCAGATAACTACAGCTGAGGTGGGAGAGTCTGTCCATAGGACAACAATCAGTCGTGCACTGCACAAATCTGGCCTTTATGGAAGAGTGGCAATTTCTCAAAGATATCCATAAAAAGTCTCTTAAAGTTTGCCACAAGCCACCTGGGAGACACACCAAACATGTGGAAGAAGGTGCTCTGGTCAGATGAAACCAAAATCAAACTTTTTGGCCACAATGCAAAACGATATGTTTGGCGTAAAAGCAACACAGCTCATCACCCTGAACACACCATCCCCACCTCAGCTGTAGTTATCTGCAGTTCATCCAGAGTGATCATGGGCCTCTTGGCTGCATCTCTGATCAGTCTTCTCCTTGTTTGAGATGAAAGTTTGGAGGGACGGCCGGGTCTTGGTAGATTTGCAGTGGTCTGATACTCCGTCCATTTCAATATAACTGCTTGCACAGTGCTCCTTGAGATGTTTAAAGCTTGGGAAATCTTTTTGTATCCAAATCCGGCTTTAAACTTCTCCACAACAGTATCTCGGACCTGCCTGGTGTGTTCCTTTGTCTTCATGGTTCTCTCTGCGCTTTAAACAGAACCCTGAGACTATCAAAGAGCAGGTGCATTTATACGGAGACTTGATTACACACAGGTGCATTCTATTTATCATCATCAGTCATTTAGGACAACATTGGATCATTCAAAGATCCTCACTGAACTTCTGGACTGAGTTTTCTGCACTGAAAGTAAAGGGGCCGAAAAATATTGCACGCCCCACTATTCAGTTTTTTATTTGTTAAAAAAGTTTAAATTATCCAATAAATTTGATTCCACTTTACGATTGTGTCCCACTTGTTGTTGATTCATGACAAAAAATTTAAATTTTATATCTTTATGTTTGAAGACTGAAATGTGGCGAAATGTTGAAAGGTTCAAGGGGGCCGAATACTTTCGCAAGGCACTGTATGTGTACTTTGTAAATATTTTATGTGCGGATGTTTGAAAGCTATTCTCTTTGTAGTGCTTTGGCCAAAAGATGGCACAGCCCCATGGTATAATTTGGCTTGTTCTCTTACTCTTTTTTACTGTGCTGTACTTCCACCCTCTGGCCCTCGCTGTGCATAGTTGCTGCAGGTAAATAACAGAACATTCCTTATTCTCGTTTATGTTAACTTTGTAAGTACGCTGAATGAAACACAGTATTGACCCCATAATCCTGAAGCTTCCCATTCCCTAAAAATCTTAGCTCTGGCCCAGTGCTCTATCCAGTGGCCACTTGTTTCATTGAATTTAAGTGCCCAATAACCCAGTGTTTGCCAGGCAGCCAGTGATGTCCCTGTCTGGGAATATTGAGGTCAGACTAAGCCACTCTGCAGCCATTTCTAGGCCACGACACATATTGGAACCGCTGCCGGGTTGAAATGTAGTTCAAACGACAGCAGCGCAGGGTGGCATGAGAGGACCCTGACATGAGCTGAGTCATCTAAATCAGCAATCTCCAACCTTTTTTACTGCCACCGACGGATTAACGTCAAACAATAATTGCACAGGCCGGCACCAAAATGTAGTCTTTCTTTAGCAGCCCTGTTCGAATGTCCCACGACCTGGGACCGGGGGTTGGGGATCACTGATCTAATGATCCAGCAAACTTAAACCTGGGGCACCTAACTTCTTACCAAACCAAATCTTGTAACGGTAACATTTTGTGAACAAATCAGACCACAACATGCTCTCTTTATCTTAGTAGAAAACGTCTTTTGAATGCTTGAGTCACTATTTGACGCTTTGGGCTCAGAGCTGACTTTTTAACTCTTCTGTCTTAAAATGTGACATAGATTAAAAAAAAACAAAAAAACAAAAACATGTACATGTATATGAAAACAAGTGACAAAGCAACACTATTTTGAGAGCGTGGAACTAGTTACATGGATTTGATTACATTACTTTTAAATGTTACATTACAATTACATTTTATGGTTTGATATAAGGCCCCCCTTGACTTATTTTAAAGTATAATGTTGAACTCCTAACATTGAACCTGCTCCTGCTCAATGGTATTGCTTGGGTTAAAATCTTTCAGCTTTTGATACGTTGCTTTAATATCTGGTTTATTATTGATGATCCAAAACTTTTCACAATGTCAAGGCACCATTGATGTAGCCATTGGTGTATTTTGATGTTTTGAGTCATGTACCTTGGATTGTAATCTCAGTTATTTTCCCTTCTGTCAGTGAGTGGGAGCAGACGTATGTGTGTAGTCACTATGGATACAGTAAGTAGGTAAGCTTCAGAGGGATTGGTGCTGGTGGGATTGGACAGCAACCCATAACCCAAATGGCCTTTACTCTGCCCTGACCTCTCTGACCGTTGCTTCATGTACAACTGATGTGGATTCATTTGAATGATCTTGTATTATTTCTGCTAAAATAGATTGAAAACTATATTACATGGTTCAACTTCTCATATTACTAAAAAGATTAGAGCATTTAAGGAAGAACGCTTAGAAGGTTATTTTAATAAGACAAAAATCGAAAGAAGCCAGTACGTGACATGTTTTGACGGAGGACTCTGTGATGTGTTTCTTATCAGCTCTTTTGTACTGGGTGCGGCCAGTCTGACAGATATGACAAATCTGTCAGACTGACCGCCATGTTGTGGTCTCTGCAGAAGTGAGTCCCAATTGTGAGCCAAGGTGAAAGCCTGTGTGCCCTGATTCCTGATTTTGATCGCCTCTCGTAATCATCTTTTGTATTTACGTCCTACAGTTCTTACTACTTTTGCATTTTCCCAGTCTATTATGTGATTTTGTCTTTTTCTTCTAAGCATGAAACATAAGAAGACAAATTCAACTTTTTACCGCCTTCAAAAATACTTTTTGAAGGCGGTATTTTTGAGTATTACAAATACAAACAACAACACAATATTCCTTTCTATTTTCATATCAATCTGAAAGGACAAAATGCTCACACGCTATCACCCTCCGCAATCCAAATCAATACACTATTACGCCATATAATAATTCCTATTGGAGCGCAGCTGTGCCATAAAATGAGAATCTATAATCTCTTTGCTGCTCAGACTATGGACAATAATCAGATAGACTTTGCAAGGCTTTGGCAATTATTCTTTATTTTTCTTCATCCATTGTGGATAGATATTTATTGCCACTTCCGTGTTTTTCCAATGATGAGTTTCCAGAATACAGTAAAATAAAATGTGTGCAAGGTTCTTGTACACAAGACTAGCAGACAAACACAACTATGCAACAGTTGAACACAGCTCGGAATGGAAGAAAACATGTCAAATGTAGCATGAACAACATACTTTTTTGGAATTTTGTGACAAAGCTATTAAAAAACTGTGAGTTAATTAAACTTTCACAATAGAAAAACTTTTCTCTGCAGTTATATGTTCCTTTGCAATTAGCGCATATCATTTCAACTCTGATACAAGACCAACATCTATTTACCTTGTTTTATGAGCCAGACACCTCATTAACTGTTAAATTTAGACGGTCACAGACATTTCGGTAGCAATTATGAATGAGAGTGAATGATTCATTGTGTTGTGACTCAATGATTATTATTATTATGTGACTGTGCTGCTCTTCCTGCTCCAGAGTACAGACTAACATAGGGGACCTGAAACAAAAGTGTGATAGGGCGGTATCAAGTTAGCCTGGTTTCCATCATAGACTAATGGTGCTTTCAGACCGGATCATGCGTTGCGTCGGGTTTCAATGCAAAGTCTATGGTGGCGCGCGTTCGACCGTCACAACGCACGGACCTCTCTGCACGCACGAACGGACTGTTCAATAATGACGCACGGACTTGGCGGGAAAGTGAAAAGGGAGGAGCAGGAGCGAAAAATCAACGCCCACAGGAGATGGATTCTGCTCATCCTTTCCTTGCAACGTTCGTGCGACAACCAATCAGAGAGCAGCAAAGTGGTCACGGGAACATTTGCGGACTGAGCGAGCAGACTAAAAATACTCATAAACAGCCAAAACAGGACCCACACCAGGCTTCACCAGAACTCAAACCAGGGTTGACTATGGGGGACTGTGTGCTTGTGAAAATATGCGTTGTCATGCTCCCGTGACCTTATGCAACGGCTTCGAGTGTGTTCGCCGATGCGGAAATTCCGTTTAATAATATGAAAAAATGTATGGCGCACCTCCGTGAACACATACTACTTTTGTATAAAGCCCGTGGAATGTCTGTGAGCAAAGACACGCTGCAAAGCTGCATATTGGAGAAGATCTGTACACAAGAAGCCGCTAGCATAGCTCTGTTAGCATCAGAGCCGGCCAGATACTTCCGGTACTTCCGGCTCGCGTCAGGACGTTCTGGTGTGAAGACCCCTGCGTCTGAAAACTAGAGAATGCGCGTCTGGTGAGCGGGGCTTCAGCGTTTCAGCGTTGGCGGTGTGAAAGCCCCGTAACAAACACTATTGGGGACGTCAGCACTCGGTCAGTCCACTCCTAATAGACGGTCGATGGTTTCCATACTAAATGGAAATTTGATAACAGAGGGACGACAGTAGCTCAGTTGGTAGAGCATTGGCCTTTGAGCCTAAAGGTTGTGGGTTTCGAGCCCACCATGAGATCTTCTCCACCGACTCCCACTGATGTCTGTTGTCGTTGTGTCCTTGGGCAAAACACTTAACCCCACTTTGCCTGAAGCCCCCGCTGAAAGATCAAGGCTATGCCATAGAGCAGCCGTCCTCCTGTGGACTCACCACCTGCAGGAGGGATCAGAAAGGGGCTGGTGCTCTGTGAATTGGGTGGCATCTCTGGCCACCCCCTGACCCAGAAATGGATTAAGGGGTAGAAAATGGATGGATTAATAACAGAGAAGAACATTTAGAACAGAAAGGGGGCATGGGAATGCCCAAGTGAGGAACACGTTAAATGAATAATCAGAAAATAATGAACTAATTCTAGAAAAAATAAAAAATAAAATATATAGTTACAAAAAAGATCCTTACATAGCTGTAATGACTGCAGAAAATATCAAAGTGTGTAAGCATGTATATTTGACAAACAACTAATTTTGTTATAACATTGCATAATTTTATCTTCTATAATCTATTTAAAAATCCCTTATTTACAAGCCTTTTCTGATCCTTTTGTGATTGATTATCAGCATAATCATGATTTACAGCTGGGGTATTTTTCAAACCAGAAATATATGGAACTATTTAAAACAAAACAAAAATCATGTTCTTCGTTCACTATTTTTCACATGCATGTATTTTCTCATAAGATCAGCTTTTTCTGACAGAAAAGTGTAAAATAGTGGACCACCCTCACTCTTCCAACTACCTCTCAGCCCAAAGAGTCAAATATGCAAAAGATAACATGTTGGGGTCTGATTTGCTCCCAACGTTTTGCATTTACAAAAAAAAAGCATGTGTTATATAAGAAAATAACAAGTTAGGACCCCAGCTGTTGAGAAATTCGAGATTCTTAACAGTGAACTATTGCAACCCATTTTAGAAATAATTTTGGAATTCATAAATAATTTGTGCATACACTGCTCAGTAACTATAGTGCTTTACTGAAATATAATTATGATACATTATTAACATTATAAATCCGCCCAAGTGTCATAATGCTCCTTTAACTAATGTGTCACTGACTTCCTTTGCTTGTGGCTGTAGTTGCAGATCTCTCTTCTATATCATCAAGACAAACATAATTTTGTTGTAATAGTCTTATTTTTGCATGTTTGTCCGATGAACCATTGCTGAGCTGGCAGAAAACCCACTTCATCAATATTAATGAACGGCTAGCTCAAATTTGAATTGAGATCATTGCACATAAATCACTTTGATGTCACTATAATGCACAGTCATTCACAGTGTCTTGCATTCACGCACTCAAGGATATATGGCCAAATAAGTTTTACACAAAGGATTTTTCAGTTAAGACAAAACAACTATTATACAGTGGGGTAAATGTTAATATGGCAATAAGGGCTTCACAAGTATTGGAAAACGGCGATATGCAATAGCGGTGTCAAGGACTCCGATAACGATACTTATCTTCCTTCTCCCCCCCCCAATTTTTTTTTTTTAGCTTGTGTTTTTTGTTTTTTGCATCAACAAAACATGATTTATACATAAAATTATTGATTATCTTGGCAACATCAATATCACAAACAGCGTCATGATTTATATTTGCAGCCCTACACCCTATTGTTTGGATGAACCCTATGTCTACAGCACTACGCCATCTGCATGTGACTGTCTGAACTCGGCAGCTAAGAAGGGCAGGGTAGTGGTCTGGTTAGTACTGTGATGGGAGACCAGGTTCCACAATGGGGCTGCTACTGCTGTTAGGTGCCTCACTGTCATTGTGTCCATTGTGTCTAGTATGAGGCTGGTGTGTGCATAGGTCAGAAGAATAATTGGACAATATGAGCAATATACTGTAGGTTGGTTGATAATTAATTAGTTGTGACACATATTTACCAACTAACCATAAAACAGCAAAACTTGTCACATTTAACCTTTTTCAAGAGTGTAGTTCCGATGCAATGCCTCTTCTAGTTGTGATAAATTGGACATTGGAAAAGAGTTGTACTGTAGTTATTAAGTGTAGTGTTTTTGAAAGATTTATCAAAATGTATTATCCATAAATATTGAAGAATAAATTATTCTAGAGATCAACTCCACAACTTTTGACTCTTTCACAGATTCAGATCTTTCTATGAACTCAACTCTATTGATATAACCGTCTGACCCGTATGCCCACAAAACACAGCAATAACAGTCCAGCAATAAAGCAATGTAGCATGTGGCTGGTTATGAATTATTTATTGATATATTTTATTGCCCTTTTGAACTACATTAACAGGTTTTGATCTTACTTTTATTGCTTCTTAGCTCAACATGACATGAATGAGCTTGACACACGTAGGCTCCAGGCTGAAATAGCATAATACCACGTCTTCTGGGGCCTATAAGACAACACAACCCTGAAGAGTAAAGTATATTTTTCAAATCAAATCCACTGGAGTCACTACCTGATACATGGGGTTTTTAAAATTACATTTCTGCCAGTCACTCCATTTCTCATACACCACAACGCACTAGGTCTGTACAGTACTAAAAACATTGATCTAATTTACTGTGTTTTCTCTCTGTGAAATATGTGACGGCTTTTCCAAGTTCAACACTGGGAGCGTACAGTAGGTCCCATTCCGTTTTGTCGCCTTTCACGCGTGAATCACACGTGAGTCTCGTGTGATTCACGCGTCTTTTATTTTCCCCCCTCCCAGTGACGTTGCAATGACCAAAACAACCACCAGGTGGCACTTGTGAGCAGGGTTACATTGGCCAGTCTCTGGAATAACCCGCAGACATTAAAACTACTGCACACTGAGAAAAGTGTTGCAAGCGCAACTTTGAACCTAAGTACTTGTATTTGCAATTTCGGACTTAAAATTTATTCTTATGGTTTTAATATTAGAAAAATAATTTCCATTTACTAAAACAAAAACAATATACCCACAAATACGTTTTGTGTGTGTATTTAACTAAATTTTGAAAAAATATTGTTGGCAGTGCAGTGCTTCTTAAATCTGACGCTATCAATCAGTGTTGCCAACTTAGCGACTTTGTCGCTAGATTTAGCGACTTTTCAGACCCCTATAGCGACTTTTTTTCAAAAAAGCGACTAGCGACAAATCTAGCGACTTTTTCTGGTGTTATTGGCGACTTATCTGGTGTTTTGGCGACTTATCTGGTGTTTTGGAGACTCGTGAAGCACGTATTGTTCTGCAGTCTCACAGTAGCCTTGCGCAGCAGTCCCAGCTACAGTCTATGGGCGGAGCAGAGAGAGAGAGAGGAGACTCAAAAGCACAGGGAGTTTTCAGGCTGCTGCAGACTGAACTTCAGCTCCACCACCACCACACATCCAAAGCTCCCCGGCCACTCCTACCACCGCCACCCCCCACTACCCCCCACTCCATCCGCGGCAGCTCTGTCCGTGACTCTGTTTTCTCTCAGTAGTGGGTCACATTAAATCATTTGTTATGCCAAACTATGAAAAAAAAAAAAAAACTTACAAAAATAAACCTAAGTAACTCTGCCAGAGTGTGTCTTTTGGGTCACTTTGCCGGTCCCAAGCCCGGATAAAGGAGGAGGGTTGGTTGTAGAGCTAGCAATTTCACCCTACATAACAATCTTTTGACTACATTTGCTGTTATAACATTTAACAATACAGGACAAAACTGATGTGTGTAATGTGGATCTAGACAAAGCATTAAAATCATTAAATGTTGTTAATGTTGAAATTATTTTTGTACATTTGTAGTTCTAAACATATTTAGGGTGTTTTTACTCACTTTTGTCTCTCCCACGACCTTATTCCTCTCTCCTACAGCGTCCGTTACAGTTATTTGCAAATGGCAAATTATGCAAATTAGGCGATGACGTCATTTAGCGACTTCTAGCGACTTTTGGGACAGCCAATAGCTACTTTCCTTACTGAGGAGTTGGCAACACTGCTGGGCGGGAGTTTGCTTCCGGTTCGGACCGTTTCCGCGAGCTTGTTGTTGGTGATGGGCGCTGAGCCAGCCTTGGACACGGTCGTGTGGTTTCCCGTGAGATCCAACTCAAAGTAAGATTTTTTAAATATATGGTGCTTTCTCTGTAAGGTTTGTCGCGTATTTGATCAAATATATACAATCTGTGGTCAAATCGTTGTTTTATTTTCTTGGCAGTTCGTGTCCAAAATTACTTCATGTTAACTGTCTACTCTAGCCCCAAACATGTTGTTAGCATAAAACTGTGCCAGTATAATGGTCCTACAATTTCGTTGTTTAGCAAAGTGATTTGTGTTAAGACTCGTAACATTACCAACAACCCCTTAAATGTTCTGAACCAGTAGTTTTCGCAGTTTGGAGCTGCTAGCTTCTAGCTAGCTGTTGCTAACGGTACGCAGCTAACATAAGTAGACCAAAGTCGCTACTGTCCTGCTCTGTCTTGTTGCCGGAGGTGCAAGTGGAAAATACAGTTGGCAACAGAAGCCACGTGACATTTATTAATCTTCTATTATTTTCTACTCTTGGGGACAGTTCATTTCCCCGCAGAAGTCCCTAGTTACATTAGCTCAGCGGAGCGACTCTCAAGGAGGAGACAGGTGCAGAGCATGGTGCGGAGGCAGAAAACATGTTTATTGCTATCTGAGATCGCTCTGATTTCCTCGCGGTCAGAAAGTAGCTTGTTTCAGCAGAAAACTAACGTTAAGTTAACAGCTACTGCATGTTGTTAATGTTATGACCCGTCCGCATCAGCATCACTGTATTATATCAAGGCCTGTCTGTTTTAGCCAATGTGCAGCTATATGGTTAGTTATGATAAGTTCAAATAAATTCAGAAATCTGCAGCACATTTAAAAAACCCAAACAAAGTATAAGTGATACATTATAAACATGCATTTTTAAAAGAACATACTGAGGGTGACTGCTATAGCCTATTGCAGTCACAAAATTAGAGTGGAAATGTTAAAAATCTAATGTGACTTACATTCGCATTTCATATGAACAACATTTTGGCATGTTAATTTTGAAATAAACGATATTTTGCTGGACAAGTAGGTTTTGTTTCCGGGCAAGTAAAAAATACCTGCCACTTCAAGTACCTCAAAGCACTTAATGTCAAGTCCTGACAAGGTAATACATTCAGCTAAAGACAGGTACATGTTGTGGTATAGCATGTTTTTTGTGGAATCACGTGTAGTAACGCAAAATGCACAAAGCACTTTGTTTGTACTAATCTAATGCATTTTTTATATGTAAAAAGCAGCACCGCCTGTTTAAATGCTTATGATATTTGTCCAATGAAGAGTATTTTTAAGCATGTTTATTAATTTTATTTTATTTTATTTTAGATTTTTCCTTTCACTGCTGCCAATTGATGGAGGAAAGCTACAGCAGGAGGTAAGTGTGATACAAAAAGAACTGTTAATAAATGAAGTGAATGTAATGTACTCGCTAGGGATGCAATAGTTTTTTGGGGGGGGGGCATTATACATTGGTTGGATCCTGCTCCAGACTTGTTTCTGCTTTTTGTAATGTAAAACATTTTATCTTAACTGCTTTAAAGTGACTCAATGGTGTAAACGTTTTTGGGTCTGGAGTTTTTTTTACTGTAATGCTCATTGTTAAATAATATTTTGAATATGAATAAGGGCTGTCAAGCGATCTTAGATATTTTTATTCGCTTGATACACTTCAAACAAATTATCTTCGGTCTTCTTGCATCCCTTGTATTTACAATACATTACAATACTTGCATGTGATACTGTTTGGTATGGGCCACACTGATTTTGTTTCTGTTATTTAGAGCATAAATGAGTGTGCCCTGCAAGATTTGCGGTGAGTCCTTGGCAACAAGAGAGGAGATTTTCCATCATTTGTCATTATATACGTTTTTATATCTAAATGAACACAATCAGAAATATGAAAACATATTCAAGATAAGAAGTGCTGAATACTTCCTAATTCGTGGTGTTTTTTATTTCTATGTTGTTTCGTAGGATCCAACCGCTGCTATAGAAAAGAGGAGGGAAGTCGTAATCCGAGGCCTAATTGAATACATGGGGGAGAAGCCAGGAGACTTGATTTCAGATCGCAGCTGCGTGATTCCCGAGAAGCGTGAATGAAGACGACAAAACGGAATGGGACCTACTGTATGCCCTGAAGACGCCGGTGGCTAAAACAACAGATGTTCTGTCGACTTTGGAATAGGAAGAAACAACCTAGAAATACAATGTAACCATGGAAACTGGTCGCATTTCAATAAAACAGCTTTTGATGCTTATTTTTTATCTGAAGTATAACACTGCCCTTCAAGTAGCATCCATTATGCGCAATATCAACCTTTAATCAGTCAATAATTCTCATTACCCCCTTCAAAGTTGTATTAGAATACTCCATGCATGTTTTAGTCATCTTTATCCTGGCATTCATCTGGAAAAATGAAAAAGCCACTGCTTGCTTCCATCATTCCCTGTTATTTAAAGGGGACTCTCTGACCCAACACCCCTTCTATTCTCTGTACCTAAATATATGGCTCTGGGTCATTCCACCAACTGTCTTAAAGTCATATGCTTTTCAAAATGTGAAGAGAGAACACAAGTGCTAGTGCCAGTTAGAAACTCCCATCCTCACCCTCACCGGATTGGACAACAAATTAAATCACTGGCCGAACTATTGTCTTCCAGCAAATCTGATTGGCTGTTGATTTGCCAAGATGAGGGACTATTTGAAATACTCGATGATATTTGATACTTGATTGAGTACAATTGAAGTTGCAAACATCACCTTTAAGATACTCTTTACTGAAATTCTGACTCAAGATTTAGCAAATGCTTCTAGTGAACGGGTCATTGCAATCTTAAAACATATTATGTATTTCTATATCTTAAGTCAATAGTGTAAAAACAAACCTCTCATCACTTTCATGAATTGAGTTGCTTTGTGTCATATTTTATCATCCATCTTTTGTATAAAGCAGAGAATTCTTCTCCGCTTATGCGCTGGTGGATCTTTGGTTACGGTTGACAGAGCAGCCCTGGTTCTTCTTTGGCTCTAATGGGAGAGTTTATGCAGCCTTTCTGACACCTTATCTCTGCCCTGTTCCATATGCAGTGTGTTTTGATAAAGGAGCATGGTCTTTGTGTGAGACATGAAAGCCAGACAGAAAGTGTATTTGAGAGCACTGAACTGGGAAGGCCATTACAACCATTTTTTTTCTTTGATAAATGCGTTTAAGGTATTTCCTGTGTAAATGTCATATAGTTTGGCCTGAAGGCTCATGAATGCAAAAAAGTCGAATATTCCTTTTTATGAGTATGCATATTAGAGTAAGTTCTCTTTAACACATTTTTCACTATAACCCTGACAACCAATATTGTATTTTAGGTGATTTACAATACGCTACGAATAGTGTGTCCTGAAACAAGCTTGCAGAGCTTTAATCTTTATCTCTTTTTAACAAAATATATATATTTTTCTATCCCAGCAGAACTATTCTCCCACCATCCAGATATTTATTTAAAGGAAATCATATCATTTTTGAAATAACTCGAATCGACCTAGCAACCAAAGATCCAATCAGGAGTGGTGTTGGACTGCTCCAGCATGGTGGCACAGTGGTTAGCGCTTGTGCTTAGCACTCTTGCGTCACAGTTAGAAGGTCCTGGGTTCAATTCCACCACTGGCTTATGGCAACTCCGCTCCTATGTGTGGACTTACAACAGTTGTAAAGTGATTTGTGACTGGTCTGTGAAAGGCACTATATAAATAAAGATAACTTACTACTCACTTTCTATTTGGTAGACAAAACTGAATTTGGGACACATCTGGTTTCAAGTCCAAAAGGGTTCAAGTGAAAGGAGCCAAAGTGAGTTGGAGCAAAACTTATCCAGTCTATATGCACTGTATATAGAGTATGGCTCGTCCTTGAATGGGAGACTGCTGAAAACACCAGGTGCCACATTTTGGACAATAAGGCAAAAATTTCACCTACATTCTTTATCATGAGTCTGGTGTCGGGATGAATGGTGTAAACTGTCTACTTTTTGTTGTTGTGGTTGCATAGAAAAAGTATGAAGAAAAATGTCATGTTTGCCCCAGGGCAACCGTGGCTATGATAGGGGCTTACCACCACTCTGTGTGAGCGAGTGAGTGAATGAATGAACAAACAATGAACAAGTTGCTTTTTTTTGCTTTAAAAATTTCTTTATTTTTATGTTTTGGTCGTCACCTGTTTTAACCTTTGTTCTTGACATTCAGCAGCAAAAAAGACATACGCTAACAATTACATTGATTTAGATCAATTGGGCAAAGCTGAAAAACGTGTCTATCTTTATTGTTTCTCTTGTGAATCATAGTATATTTCTTCTCTGTAAGCTTGACTCTCGGCTTCCTGACTGCACACCACAGACTGTGGGTTTGATCAGTCCAAGATATGTGCATTTATACACATCTCTCTTCAGCTTCATGCTCTGTCTCTGGGGCTTTCTGTGGGGCAACAAAAACATGACCTTCATTCAACTGTGTAAAGGTACAGACCTATCTATTTATCATTTCTAAAGTTTAAGCCCCCATGTTTCTTATTGAGGCAATAGGAACGGCTGAAAATAGATAGAGTATATAGATGGATAGACAGACAGACACATACATGTCCTCACAACGTGCCTAAAGTAAGAGATCAAAAGATGCAACTTATTTGAACTTCATCTCTTTATCCCAACATTAACAAAGAAACATCCTAGTATTTTTAACAAAGCCCAAAATGTGCACCTTCTGTAGACTGTGTAATATCTGCTTGTGCCTATAGGGGGCAGCTGTGCACTCTGGCATAGAAGGTGAAATGAGATGTGATGCAGTGAGGGCTGCTGTAATATTGCTGCCCTTGACAATAACAAATCAATAATGAATGTATGCCTAATTACAATCAAGTAATGCATGATAAATAAGACTTAATGCTACCTACAAAAAAGTAAAACACACAACACACTATAATTACACTCTTAAAACCTTTAATTAAATATGTTCTAGTGCATTGAATGATGAGTGGGTGGTTGTGTGTTATTTTTGGCAATCAACTGGTTTTGAAAAATAATACGCCCTTTTTCAGTAACGCTTACAGGCGCACACAGACACACAAACACACACACACACACACACACACAGAACGCTGGCATCCACTCAGCCTTGTGCAGTCTATGCGCTGGCAGACAGTGGACAATAATAAACCAAACATTATCACATTAGCACAAGAGGTCCACCAATAATGGGTTTTGGCTGGATACGCACACACACACACACACATACACACACTCTTCACTCTACACTGACGGCTTTATTTCTCATAATTACAACTATAATCTTCTGCCCGCTAAAATATTAACAGGCTTGTCACAGAGACCGTTAGTGTGTTGTAAATTAAGTGGCAGAATTTGTGTTTTGTTCCCTCATGTTGAACTGGTCCAGGACATTGTATTGTACTCTCTGTGGTGATTGTGTTGCTCTGTTCGTGTCGAATGAATACCTGAAGAAAATGAGTAATTGTGTTGTTTTTGAGGCTCTTGGGACTTATAATTTTGTGGTGAATAAAACTTCTCCTGCCCTTGGAAGTCTATTCTTCAATATGATTTGGTTCCATTGTCATAGGTGGAGGTTTAGTGGGTGACGGAAAACGCTTTCAATAGAAAATCGCTGAATTGAGGATTATGCTGTTTTTCAGACAAGGATGTCCGATATTTACCAATTGAAATAATCAAGTCCCAGCGATCTTGCCTCTTGTTTTAAAAATCCATGGATTCGACTCCCAAGCAGTGCTGTGTCTTTCTGTTTGCATGCGCTCCCTGTGTCGGCCTATACTGATTTTCTCGGGGCTCAACTTGGTCAGATTAGAGTTGCAGTGACTCAGAATTAGGGGTGGGAAATCGGATTTTTGATTTATATTTGTTCTTATTGCAATTCATTATCATACACTTCTTAGATTAAATTGTTGAATGGCAAATATTGTGTACGAGAGGTAAAGGCACATAAAGGCTCAGTTTTTTTTCCAAAACAGTAAGTTTAGGAGAACATAACAACAAGTCCGCCTCTGCAGTCCTGTGATTGCTGTCTCTCAATTTGAATACACAATGTGTTTATAATCGAGGATGAGAAAAGCTGAGATTACAATTGTTCCGGTCTTTCAATTTTTGGCATAGCCTATAGGACTCACCCTCCATCTGTTCCATGTAACTTTGTTTTAAATGTATACAATGGCAAAGAATTTATCATTATGTGTATGTAAACACAATGGAGTACACTAAACCAGGGGCCGCAAGCGTTTAGCAATGCAGATGCAGGACTTTTGAAAGATGGCAAATATCCCTGTTCCCAGGCCTGAATGCACCAATCTAGTACTGAATGTTTGTTTGCAAAAATATGTAATTGCTGATGAGTTATACCAAGCACAAAAATAAAAAGTTCCACAGTGCACCTTTAATGGATTGTAATTCAAATCTGAGCGGCAGCCAATATTCATTAGCAGCTTTATTACATATGCTCTGTGCCATATGTCCTGCTTATTGCTGCTGTATTAATGGTGCATGGGCTAATGAATAATTTGGCTGTTCAAGTCAGGCAAAGAAAAAGCAGCACATTTCAAGTGGTTGAAGTTGAGAATGAAAAAGAGGGAGTGATTGTTACCTTTGAGCATTGTGTTTCTTTACTAGGAAAAGCTGTCCATCAAAAATGCTAATGTTTGGGTTCTTATAGTGTAAGTGCACTGTTTCTTGTATTTGGAGCTCATGCAAGTGGACTTCATGAACACAGGCGGCAGGCATTGATTGCCTTTTTCAAGAATTGGTGAACTCTCAAAGATGAGGTCAGGCAGAAAAGGATTGGCCTCTCCAGAATGACGCTGTTCTTTACAGTCATTACATTTTATGGGTAATGGTTGTAAACTACTACTACCACCACTGATGATACTTAAATGAATAAATAAAATACAGCACAAATTAATCGGGTGTTTAGGGTATGTCCCACCGAGAGGAGAACCTGGGGAAGACCTGGAACACACGTTTACACACATTGTTTACACGAGCACGCTGCGACAGTAAAACATTAGAATTGGCTTTTCGTTTACATGAAGATACTCTACTCAGCAGAGAATCTTCCCAACACGTACATTTGCGTAGTAGCTGAGAACAAACTAAACAACAATGGCGGTGGCGGGTCAACTAGCTTGCTTTGAGCGCTACACGGAGGAGAATTCTACTCCTTCGTTTATCCAAACAAAACCACGTGAAGCTCTAGTTTCAGTTTCCTTTTTTGCTGTTACTGTTAAATGCAGAATGATGTCGGTGCATTATTTCACGTCTTTGTCAGAGCAATTGTTACCTTTATCTATAATTTGAGCTGAGGTTTCAAAGGGGCAGCAGTCCTTCTAACCCAAGCCAAGGCAAGTTTATTAATAGGGCACACCAGGACTCCACTTCAGGTCAGTGTATGTAGTTTACATAGATGTACAAAATAGTTTTTCATTACATACTGTAAATGTATTTCTGTCTTTGACCGAGGAAATTGGCAACTATTCACATATTATGTCATATACATGTCAGTATTTTTTGCCAGTGTTAAACTTTACATACCTGGACAGCGGGATGGGGAAGGTTGAGGGTTTTTCATTGTTGTCTTTGGTGTTCTGCTGTTCTGCTACAGGGGATGAGGATGGTAGAAAAAAACGGGAAACAATTTTCTCTGTAATTATGACGCATGGCTATATATAGTGTTATGGATGCACAACAATAACAGCCTGATCACAAATAATCAGACGTTACCTCAGACCAACCTTTCTTGTCCCTTTTGGATTCCTTGTGAAGTGGCACCCATTTCAAACAATTACAGTATTGTTCGTTTCCACAGTCCATGTCTTACAAAAAAACAATTACAAAACATTTATTGTGGTCATATGCCTAAATAAGCATTTGGTGACTCATGATTATGTTTTTGTAAATGTACTTACATGGTCCTCGATATCTATGGTATGCCAATATGGGATCCACTGTGGAAATAGTTCAAACACACCTACTTTAGACACTAACCACTCAGTATCACAATAAGAGCTACAGTTTTGAAGATTATACCTAGATATAGAAAATTATAGTCCGACAACATTCATTTGGTCTTCTGAAAGATTCTATAATTTGTTCATTTTTGAAGACCAGAGTGTGCCGGGAATAGTCAAAAGTGTCAGGTATGAAATAGTCACTAAAGAATTCCCTTGTAGCACAGAAGGTTATGTCAAAGTATAAAAGGCTGAAAATCATCTCGGTTGTTATTTTTCTGACAGAAGAGCTCATAGGTTTTTGTTTTCATATTAGGACTGAGCTTTGAGCGTTGACATTTAAACGACTGAAATATAGGAGCTGACATTCGTTCACCTGCGCCTTAATTAAGTCATCATATTTGGGTTTTTTTCTTCTATTTCTCATTTCTCCAGCCTCTGTTTGCTCAGTTTTTACAGTGTGCCTATTGAACAGAATACAAATTGTGTGTTTAATATATGTATATATAATAGTATTGGTATTGTTGTGCTTTCTGTGCCAGTGTCTCCACCTGCTGCTGCACCACACTGATATGAATCCTCACAATGCTCCTTGTTTACTTTTTATGTAATAGTCCTGGCTATTTATGCTGCTTCAACTTTCGGAAACTGCCTCTGTGAATACCAATCTGTTTTCTTGTATGGCTGTTTGAGGCAAGGCGCTGTGCATTGCTATTTACCACTTCTGGAATGGATCCAGGCTCCAGATATGTGGCTCTGGGCTTAAATAGACGTCACAACAGTCTGCACTTGCTCTTTCTATTGCAAGCCACAATGCTGCAACTTAGTTTGCTGTGAAAGGTGACAAGAAGACATATGAGGACAATGCACTGACATTCCCTGAAAATATGTAGAAATAAATTGTTTTTGAAGATTTTAAAGGAGGTTATTTGAAGTCAGATCTCGACACCATGGATTGGTTAGGACCAATTGTGATGTGAATGAAAATAACCATTTAAAGGCACGAACTGTGTGTGGGCTTGTTTGATCCAAATGTTAATGTTTTTAATGTTTGTTTTTTAAATATATTTAAATATTTTAATATATGAACACATTGTTTATGTTAACATTTCTTAAAGTTGGTATACCTAACTTTCAGGCCACAAAAAAATAATGTGATCAAATCCATCGATCCCATTGTCATACGCTAGTTTTGAAGCATGTACCGAGTGGATTGAATCACTTTTATGGCTCATTATTGCTCAACTATACTGTTTATTTGTTTCTGGTCAGGCATGATGCCAGGTCTACTGGCCAGCAGTAAGAAAGTAACCACTTCTACACACCTTTATGAGAAATCCAAAATAACATTTTTATATTTCATGTGGCCTAGTCCCAGAATTACACCCTTCACCAGTTTTTGTAACCATGTGTTCAGCAATGTAGCAAGATCCACAAGACACAAGGTCCGTATAGATAAAAAAAGACAGGATAGAAACATAGGACAGTAACCCACAAAAACATACAATAAAATATGACACAGTGTGGGCACAGACAGTTTGGTAATGCACCAGTGTTGGATCTTCCAAAGTCATGACGATTCTGTTCTTAGTCATCAAGCCATGAGTCGAGTAGACTCATTGGCGCAGGACAGGTAGGAATGCCCACAATCCCAAACATATATCTCTGCACAATAACTTGACTTGATTCTATAATATCTTTTGTCTTGAATTTGAAAATGTATAACAAAACAGAAATACTAATGAGTGTGGGTGAATGGAGGACAATAAGAGCAGAATCAGAAATTGCACTGTGCATTTGGCATTTAGGAATAGTTTTTTTTCTTTCCACCCTCGTTTCATAACAAAGCTGATTCACCACTTCCTTTTGTTCGTCTGACGACTTGGCTAAAGCTGCTTGGCACATTTATCTCAGAATAATGGTGGGAGAGTGTTGGCTGGCTCATTGTGAAAAGTGCACAAAACTCACACATTTATCACTGTACAGCTCAAGGAAAGACAATGATTGTTCTTTTATATTAGAAAAGAATAGATCAACAAATCAAGCATTATTTTGAACCCATTTTTGTCTGGGGCTGATCAAGGGCCAAACATAGTGTCAAAATATGTACAAAATAACTATAATAAAAAACAAATGATTTTTATTTGTTTTTTTTATTTAGATGTTCTCCTTTTCTCCAAACAAAATTAATTCAGTTACTACTTGGATTGAAACAAAACTGGGCCAAATGTTAAGAAGAAATGTAATTTAAGACTGAAACCAACAATATATATTTTTTTTATCAATGATTTGTATTTATTATTTTAACTAATTACATGTTGGGTTAAAATTTCATAAAATGTAATACAAAAATTGAATAAAGGGAACTCTTCAATGTATGTATGTATGTACGTTTCTATCATGTATATTATGTAATTGCTGTTAATTCTAAATTTGATTCTTGTTTATAGGCATGAAATAAATCCAATCAATCAATAAAACAAATCCATTAAACATGAAACAAGATTAGCTTTATAATGATGTATAAGATGCCATGCCATTTCTCCAGTGTGAGGTCAGTCTATCTTATCTTATGTACCCCATTACCTTCAATGCTACAAGAAGTAGAATGAAAATGTGTGTCGCTGTTTTGGGGAATTTTAATAAAAGTTACTCCTAGACATTTTTGAATCATCTATTTTATGTGACTTTCTCAACTATTACGAATAGTTGGAAAGCTGACTAATTGAGTGGCGTTTTATCATAGCCTCTGTCTGAACAGGAAATTGTTCTTGTTAGAAATAGAACAGTGAGAAATTAAATTAACATTTTGAGAATCTGCAGCGCTGGCACTATACATCTTATTAATCTTTGCACTGGAGATAAGATTAATATTTTCTGTTGGAATGAGGAGCAAGACAACGGGTCACAAAGTCAAAGGGAAGTGTCCCAGTTTCTTTCACAGAGTATATTGGATCCTTGGTCTAGAAAATCCTTATTATACTTAAAGGAATTTAACAAAGGGAAAAAAAACAACCTTCAAGGCTTTCTTTATACTTTCCATTAATCGTGCTCTGAATTATTTTGGAGCAAATCAATTTTTGTCAAGGTGAACTTTTGTGAGTGGTGCCGATTTTTTCAATGAGAGCTCCCTTTAAAAAAGAAATAATAAGCACAATTTTTACAATTTACTTTGTCATTTCATATTTTAGAATGTGAAATAATGTCTTCAGTACAAAATATTTGGTGTGACAAGTATGAGGGGTAAAACATGCTTCCCCCTAAACATAACTCCCTATGCTACCAACAGTGGGAGGAATCTAATTTGTTTTTTATGTTTTTTATATTATTTGAAAATTACTGGTTGCAATCACAGATAGCAAAGAACGTAATTTTACTTGAGAAAATGCCAAAGATTATTTGTGGGCACTATTTTAGTTTAAAAAGAGAAAAGTGCTCTGAGCATGACATAATACTCTACCAGGACTGAGACAGGAGCTTTTTAGATGGAAAGGGCGGAGTTAAATTCCTCATATTAGCTTGGATGGATCAACCTTTGGGTCTGAAACCTGGATGAACAAATGCCAGGTTTAATTCTGCATTAATTTAATCTAGGAAGCTCCTACCTCCAACTTGTGAAAACGTGGCTACTAACTTGGGAAGGAGTGTTTGAGTAATTGCACTAATTCATTACTTGTTATTAATTGTGATTGGATGAAAGAATGAAGGCAAACATCCCTTTGCTTCATTTGAAATGAGCTGCTTTGAAATTGGGCAAAATGTGTATTGCACTGTGATCTACGCTCCACAAAAAAAATAATGATCTGCTTTTCAATCCAATATTCACTTTCTTTACATTTCCTACACACAGATTGCACATAGAGCTGCACCATATAAGACTAAAACATAATTAAAAACAAATCCATAGAAAATATTTGTTTGTGAATAAGCAGAGGATTCTACACTTTTTCTATTGCATGTGCATGTGTTGGTATCTCTGAGCTTTATATATTACACAAACATATCATAAATGCGCTGAAAGAGAATGGGACGTTTTCTTGTCTGCCTGCGCAAGGGCGATATGCTCAGTGAAATCCAGTAAGGCCCTGTACGCCTCACCTTTAGCCTCTTCATCTCATTAGCTGTGACCTCGTGGGACGTCCCAACAGCCGACAGGGCTGTGAGTCATCAGCACAGCCACTTACACTGAGAGGTTACACGAGAGCCAACGCCAGTGTCCTGGAGGGGCAGGACCAGCAGTCGTTTTGTTTATGTGAATTCATCTTGTAAGGTTAAGTTATGCTTATCCTCGTCTCTCCGGGGGTTCAGCACAGAGCTCATGCCCATGGAGGGACTGGCGAGGTCCGTGGGTAATTTACACAGTTTTGGTGTGTTTGGTTGTTGTTGGGGATAGAGTGGGGGATAGATTGGGGATCAGAGCCAGAGAGACACCCCGGGTGCTGCAAACCCGGGCTTTGGTACACTCGCTGCGGTTTGTGCGCTTTAGGTTCGGTGGTTTGGGTATCATGCATGGTCCTTAAATGGGGTCATCTGGATGTTTCAAATGCATGTTGTGCAAGATACTTTTTAAATTCAGGACTTCATTCATGCAGATTTCCAATTTATTAGTTTACTTTTCTATTTTTACCATTTCATCTTATTGTCTCTGTGCATATAAATCAAGTGGCATGTATTTTTATTTATATGCATTGTTTACAACCTTGCAGCTCTCTGAGCAACCAATAAATTATCAATGTCATTGTTAAATACAGCCCTAGTATTTTAATATTGAAATATCTTTAATGAACTGGGAATGCATGTTTTGTACCATTATCATTCAAAAATACATCTTAACCACAACTGAAACAGTTGAAGTCAAACATATTAACTACTGTGCATAAACGCTCTTGTTAGTGCAACTAGGAGCACAACAGTTGTACCTTTGGGGATCTGTTCTTTTTGAGTGCACGGCCTCAGCAGAGGCGCAAATTGCTTTAAATCACATTTTTAAGAAATACCTATGTCCACTTATACTATTTATAGCAGCTCTCTATGTGGAGGCATCAGTTCAGCATTTCTTTAGGGCTATTTAAAACTGTTGGCAGGTATTCCAAATATTCCAGAACCCCAAGAGACCCCACACATGTCGAAAGTGTGTGTTGTGCAGCCACACGGCAAAATCAACACATTACGCGCCATCCAATTTTAGTCAACGACATTCCCAGGTCGGACTCTGGAATCTCTCACAAAACTTCTCCAGGACAAACGTGATTTCAGCGTCAACAAACGTGGAGGTGGAAGTGATCACAGACGAATAACAACAACATACAGATGGTGCACACCAAAGCACTTACTGCGGCGCCCTGACACGGCGCCATCTTGCTCAGATGATGGAAAGTTTGTTGTTAACTCAAACGTCTGTGTGGGTCGCTAACAAAATGTAAATGACAGTAGTGGACCGGCACAACACCAGACACAACACCAGACAAAAGACAAGCGTTGACAAGAGGTGGGATTTATTCGGTCAAGAAGCCGGTATTGTATTATAGGAATTATCTTTTTTTTCAAATGTCTCTTTTATAAAAGCTATTTTTAAGGTGTGCAGACTCGAGTAGCAGTCAGTGGGAGCTGCAGAGTGAAATAGTGGCTCTAAAACTGGATGTAGTATGGACAAATGGGGCCAATTATTATTTGTATTGATGCATTGTTTTTTTTCTCCCCTCTTTCTTATACTTTTTTTAATCCTTTCTTCATTGTTCTCCAAAAGCCAAACCAGGGACGGGGGTTGCAAATTAGCCTTTGGCTTGAATCCCTATGTACTTGACATTGTCGGTTACCTATGGTTGGCAATATTTTTTTGTACTGTCCCTTTCAAATATATAGATAAATACATAAAAAAGAAGATCCTATACTGTATATTTTGTTTGTATTTTGAGAAAACATTTTCTTTTTTACACACTGAGAGCTGATAGGCTCAGTAAGGCCTGGTACTCTCTTTCTCACTGAAAAAGAGAGTACCAGCCAACAATGACAGTCTAGCAAACAAATCAAACTGCTTTGAGAGCGTTTATGTGAATTTTATCACATAGGTATGTTTTGTGCCCCAGCTTTAAGGTACCCTTAGTAACTTCTATATTTGTTTCTATGCCTTATGCGTTTCTAAGGCAAAGAACATGATTTCCCAGAACTTATTAGAGCAAAAGCCATTACCGGTATATTTAGAAGCATCACTTTTCTTTCCCTCTGCAGCTGGCTACCATGTCTACCTCATGCACTTATAAATACAGTTCATTGCATTGAACACCTGTGTTATCTGAATGTGCTTTTGAAATAATGTTGCAGCTCTAATCTCTCACTTGTGGCTTTTTACACACTTGTTTTACATTTGTTTGCTTGCTTTAAAGTCATACAATTTTCAGATAAAACAATTCAATATTTCATAGCACCAACAACGACAAAAAGCATCTTGTGACTGTAGAGGAGCCACATAAAAGCAGTAGCAGCCGTTTGACTGGAATCCACTGTCACTTCTCCGTTGCAGCTCTCTGGGGACTCTTGCATGTTACCTTTTCAAGTACAAAGGTTTTGCAGTTCAATGAAAGGTCTTTTTTATGAGCAAAGAATCAGAAGACATCACTGCTTTGTTACAAAACCTATTGTATTTGATATTGTTCGCCACTGCCTTGGCTATCGTCTGTATGGTTGGTATTTCAGCACACATTGTAAATACCAACCATGAGTTATTGTTATTGAGTTATTGATTCAGTGTAAGTTCTCAAATAATTTAGTATTTGATTAATATATTTTTAAAACCTTACATAGACTTAAACATGCTGAGAAGAGGTTTTAGGACTCGGATAGTTCTATAATGACAATGAAATGTGTTTTGGTCAAATGTTAAAATCCCAATTTCACTGACCTTTCATGATCCAAACAACAAAACGATTAATTGAAATCCAACTCACTGATTATCAAAATAGTCGTTCATTACAGCCCAAATTCACTGTATATCTCCTATATGTGTGAATCTCACCTTTTGTGTGTTTCTGTTGTAGGTGCAGCTGGTCCAGTGTCATGGCTGTAGTCTGACTTCTCCTGGTTGAACTCCACAACCAAAAGTAAGAGCATTTCCCCGAACTAATTCGGAAAAAAACAAGTTGCAGTGGTTTTTTTGTTACATTAATGCATTATTTAGTGTTCTATACAGGGCTGTAGATCCTTGTGTGAAAGTACAGTTTTCACGTTTGCACTAGTTCAGAAAGATATGTGGGTGAAAAATAGGTAGAAAATAAGTGTACACCGATCAAGTTTTTATAGTTTTTACTCACACCAATGTCAATACTTTCTCTATCAAAATCAGATAAGAACCAATATTACAATGAAGAGACTGGAAAAAGCTATTTGTACAATTCTTTGATTTGAGTTCAAACCCTCAAACATTCCCTAAAGCTAGTTCCAGACTACAGGATTATAGCCTGATTTCAGACCTGGCGTGGCCTGACTAACAATTCTAGTAATTTCACGCTTTGGGCTGAGAGCTGATTGGCTGAGTGTGGGTGGTTCTCTCCAGTTCACTTTTTATTCAAAAATACATTTTGTTTGTCCAGAAAGACCACATCATGCTGTCTTTATCTTATTAGAAATTGTGTTATCTTATGATAAATTATACTGAATACTGTTTGGCGGGTATCGCTTTTTTGCCTGAAAAAAAAAGGTCAAAAGATTTAGCAGATGTTAAAATTACAAGCACGTGAAAATAAGGAAAATAAACTGTTTAGAGAGCGAGGAACTTGTAACGTGAATTTTATTTTATAGTGCATTTTACTTCAGCTCTAAGTGTGTTTACATACAATCATCAATGGTAAAAATCATGCCCAGCTCATATGCCCACAATATCTCTGGTTTCAAAAAGGTGCCTTTGGTGTTCACACACTGCATGTTATTTTATACAGTAATACTTGTGACACCATTTTTCTATTCCTGCCTTGATGTCAGTTGCCTAGGAGCTGTAAACTTGAGTTGAACCTGTGAGAATAGTGTGTTTGAGTTCAAGAGGAAAACAAAAGCCAAACACCTTTTGGTCACTTTGACAATTAAACTTCTTTAGCCACAGATTTATAAGAACACTACTTTTCAGCATTATTTCCCTTTTTTCCCCAGCTGGTCTTAAACTTGCGCCTGGCAGCTCCGGACTATCGTGATTTGAATGTTCCCAAGTCCAGGTCTTGCTCTTTTTGTTCAGTGTCATTGAGCTACTGTTCTGGACGCTCTTGTGGGAGCAGTTTATCCTTAGACGTGCATCTGTGAATCTCAACCAGGAGTTACTGTCTGCGCTTTGCTGAAATATGACTGCAAAAAGCCATTCACATAAAGAGGAAGATTTACAACGTGCAAAGAAATTCTCCAGGAATATATGAAGAAAGCCAGATGGATTTAAGAACGCTGGGAAAAAGGATCCAGCTCACCTGACTCAATAGTTTCTGCCGTAAAGGAAATGGCCATATTTGTCATATATTTGGTTCAACAGCTCCCCAAATTTGTCTTTGTTTTAGTCATATGTATAATGGTAATGCAATGTGTGGCCATCTGTGAATTGTTACTGGCAGAAGATTGACATGGAAAGGTCAAGTCTTGGGCATTTCTTTTGCAGGATAAAGTTCAGGCAGGAGTCACAGAGTCAATCAAATTCCTGGATTATGGTCTGCCTTCAGGGATCTATTCCTCCAAATGTATTTATTTATACTTTATAGTTATAGCTTTTCTTCCACAGTGACTGAAGTGACTGTTCAGCAAGAGTAAGAAATGTCAATAGTGTAGATGTAAGTAAGTAAGTAAGTAATGTTTATTTATATAGCACATTTGACAGACCAAAGTCACTCATAGCGCTTTACAATGTTCAGAGTTCAGAGTCAAGCTGCATAATTTTGCTGGAGAAAGTTGTTTTGCATCCACTCACTAATGTATCAGATGCAGATCACCAGTTAAATATGTTCTTCCACATACTGTAACAGAAAAGTAGAGAAATCTGTAAATTTGCCAAAGTTCTGGTGTTCCCATAATGTTTCATAAGCAATAAACCCACTTGATAGACATTAGCTCAGAAGAGAACAGTGGTATCTGCAAAACGGAATGGGTGCTACAGACTGTGCTAAATGTCAGTGCAAAGTGCATTCAGCTGAGTCGAGCAGAGGTTTAATAGTTGGTCTATTGTAGTTCTAATGATTAAGGGGAAGGTTGTTCCAGAGTTTGGGTCCAAGCTGTCTCGTCTGATGGACATAAGCTGTGGCTAGGTGTCTAAAGCCTGAATAGTTTTTTGGAATATACCCAATTGCAGTGTGTTTAAAGATTGCAGGTTTAAATGACACACAAGAGCTGAAGAAACTGATAACTGATGAAAAACATGGCTGCAAGAAGATCCTGGATTCAAATCCTGGAAAAATACCTTTTTGAGTAGAGTGTAGTTTTCCTCTGTGTGCTCCACTAAAAACATGTGCAATAGGTGAATTCCTCCATCTCTGGTAGTCCTCCTAACCAAGCCAAACATTAAAGATGACATATTTTGTTTTTAAAAGAATGCATAATTAAAATAGTCCCTCCTTTTGGCATAACTACAACCAGTAAGATTTTCTGGAGGCGAATACTTAAACCAAGGATTTTAATTCATTATCAATCAGGAATATACGGTTGTGAGCCTGGGCAGGTCTCATACTTGTCTTTTAATGCCTAGCGTACATCGGACTGGCAACTGATTATAATCGTCGCCTGTGAGTTGCTGCCCTGCACACATTGACAATCTGGCGAAAACGGACAACTCCTAGTAGCAGGCCAGTCTCGGGAATAACAGCGTGTACATCGACAGGCCGTCAACTACTACTTTGTAGTGCAACTGGCGCAATACATCACATGATAAAACTCTCAACACATGATCTCCGGATCTGAGTACAACTAGTTGCTGAAAAGTAGAACACGGGCAACTGACTGAATCCGGAGCGCTCACATCGACTGATTTCGGCAACTGATCATCTCCCATCATCTACTCTCAGTTGCCAAAATCCGCCTTGCAACTAGTTGTCTCCAGTTACTCTGTCGATGTATGCTAGGCTTAAAGTTTCACTCTCTTGTCACAATTTGAACAGTAATGGACGATCACTTCAGTACCTGGAGATGGGTCTCTGGTCACTCCTGACAGGTTCAAAATGGCCCTAAGGGGGGTTAATAAAGTAAACTATATAACCATAACATTTATCACACTGAACTGACTCTAGAAATTCAAAGGCTACACACAACCAGTGACACAACCAGATGCCCAAATCACTTCCAAGTCCTATAGAAAGTAGCCAGGTTATGAAATAATTAAACAAAGTTAACAAATGTTCTTTGTAAAATGACATCCTTATCTTGACATTTCCCAGTCAAGTGTAAACAGCTGACCTACACTTGAAAATGCCCCGGTCAGTGAAGCTTCTTTCCCTCAAACAAGTCAAAAGGGTTCAAGCGCTTAGTGATCTATCCAAAAGCCCCTCCTCATCTGTCAAGGTCGCCCCCTTCTAAAATCTGCTCTTCTCCAAAATGGCATTGGTTTAATTAACTCCCAAGAGCCTTTGGGAAGAAATGCCATTGTAATAGTCTGCATATTAATTCTTTGGCAAGGGACCAATTATAGTTGACTGTCAGTGCTGCTCTATGCTCAGTGTGGTTCATTATCACGTGTGAAGACCTAATATGACCCTCGTGTGTTTCTTTAATTGTTCCTCGTTTCTGGCTTCAAGATAGAAGTGTTCAAGAACTTATTGAAAGAGGCAACGCCAGGGGCTTATCGGAATAAGGAAGATTGTTAACTCATTCTGCGCTAGCAATCTAGACCATTTTTTACCATTTTTGTTGAGCCACAGAATGTTCTATGTTCTAACTATGGTCACATGCTGTACCAGGCGTGCAGTGAGACTGTCTTTCTAAATTCTAAGCTAAAGCTGACTAGCTTCCACTCTGATTTATCCAAAAATCAAGATAATGGCTTTTGTTTTAGGAAATATGCGCTGTCATTGCTTCTCACTCTTCTGAAATAACTTTTCTGTATCAAGGGAAAGTTTATTTATTCTCGTGGGAAACTTTGTCTTCTGCTTTTGACCCATCCTGTAGTGTAGTGTAGTGCAGCGCCCGGCAATCCATCTCCAGATGTTGATGCTCGGTTTGGTCAGGACTACCGGAGCTGGAGGATGAGGAGGAGGTGTACGATGTATATACAGATTATTTTATTAAATATATTTAAAGAGATATATTTATTGATGTATCTTTTGAGATTGCCAAACAATGGCAACAAAACACACTAACAGTGTGACTTTACTGGTAATCCTGCCAAGTTACTTGATCTTGTGTACACAGCTTCCATCCATCCATCCATCCATTTTCTTCCCCTTAATCCATTTCTGGGTCGGGGGGGTGGCAGTCAGAGCTGCACCTAATTCACTTAGCACCGGCCCCTCACTGATCCTGAGTCCATAGGAGCCGAGATCTTTCAGTGGGGGCTTCAGGCAAAGTAGGGTTAAGTGTCTTAAAGTGGGGTTAAGTGTCTGACTGTGTACGCAGCTTAAAACTTGCTAAATTATATGAGACTATTTTTTTAGCTTTTAGCCGCAATACAACATATTCCTCATTGTTGTTAGACAATTTCGCACTAATAACAGAAATATCTTGCACACACATGTAACTCTGCCCCTGTCTGTATATTTATTATGTAATTGTACCACAGTGTCATAATAAAACAGAGGAGTTTTCTGCCTTTTAAAGCAAAAGTAGCACCCATAATTTTGTTTTGGCAATTTCTATGGTGAATTTACCGGTGTTTGCAGTCGGTTATTTTCAAATTTAACTCTTCCCTTCGGTATTTAAATTTTTTTACCCTTCCTACGATACAAATTTAAGTAAAATTGTTTTTTTTTTTTTTCTGAATGACTGAAACTCTTTATTCTTCTTCCTTTATCAATATAACTGAACTTTCAAAATTACTAAGGTAACACCTGATGCAATCTACAGCCCAAATTTGTGTTGAAATATTGGGCTATGTTTACAACCACTCTGTGATAATGACGTTGTTTGGAGCGATGGAGCGAGCGTGTGCTTCCAGCTGCAGTGGACCTATCCAAGTGAGGAAGCAGAGTGGGCGTTTATTAAATGGCCACAAAGTGTAACACCACCCAAGAGGATTGCTGTCTGCCGTGTTTGACAAAGCCGCAAATCTCTCTAAAATACCAGTGAAAATGCTTCTCCCCTGTTCTGGCCAAGTATGGAAAGTTTATGTGGCCCGTAGTGGATGTCGGTGTATTTTTGTATGTCTGGTTTTTCCCAAAATTATTACCACTCGAACATATACACAACCCGGGCTTAAATGATTGTCTTAAACCTTCATGTCATACATATTTGTTATTTTTTCTGAATGTTGAAGTGTTTATGTGGTTCAAAACTGCTGTGAATGGCTCTTTACATTACACCACTGCTGACAGATTCAGAGTTCAATTACTTTTCTGTTATAGCTTATACTTTAGAAAAAGATGAATACTGCTGTCGTTACCGTTCTTTTTGGTATTGGTTTGGTTCTGTAATATCCCGTCCATATTGACTTACTCCTCATTTTTTATTTGGACGTAGCGTAGGTGTTTTTTGTTTAGTTTTTTACATTTTAACTTTTTTACGTCTTTTTCTCTTCAGAATTGTTCTGTACCTTAGAAGGAATAGTGTGAATTGATTTCAGCCATTAAAATGATAACTTTCTACTTTGTCATGTCCTGTTTAGTATATGAAATAATATCTAAAAGTAGAAAATACTTGGTGAAACAAATATCAAGAGTAAACAATGCTCTTGGCCTGGCCTATCCCTTCGCTACCACCAGAGGGAGGGGTAGAATTCCTTTTTTATATTTTTTTTCCCAATTCCATAATTACCCGATAACACAACCATGCAATTACAAAGAATGTAATTTCACCAAAAGTTATTCATGGGCGCTACAGTTTAAAAGGCAGAAAACCAATTATTACAGGACAGAGACAAGATATTTAAGAGACACTTAGTAAGTGGGTCTTGATATTATTGTGGCATCTAAAAGTAGGGAACAGTATTGCAAAATGCTCTGCCAAAGCAATTTCAAAGTGGTGACTTTTGTTACTTGCGTGGCAATAAAAATGATTCTGATTCTGATTCTGAAAATGGTTAACTTGTTTTGAAAAGCTCCTATAGGCGTACAGGCATTGCTTACCTTTTAAAAATCTATACCACTCTAATATAATGTCAAACTATCAATGCGCCTACATTGATTTTAGCATACATTGCACCGCACATATTGATCACTTAAATTATCCAATGACTAATGCCTTCTACTAATGGGATGACAGCTGCTGGTTCATAAACAGTCTGGAGCGGATCTAAAACCATAAGGCCATTAAAAGTCTGACTCCAGTGGGGTTTTGCAGTTATAAGCTGTTGTGTTGTGTTGGTGATGCTGTAGTTTTGCCCTTGTTGCTGTTTGGAGTCTGTATTGGGATGCACAGTGCAGCAGAGGGTGGCGCGGGAGCTCGGAGCGTGACTAATCCGGGGATCTCCCGTGTTACGCCAGGACGTCCTTCACGCCTCACGGCACAGTGATGGGGACCGCACACTGACACCAGGGATATTGCAAGTGACTGGACATGGGAACACACACATGCAGCGTGGATGAGGCTGTTTTGAATGTCACTACTGCACCAGCGTGAGAAACTGTAGCAAACATCAGAATATGATCTTCCGAATGTCGAGTGGCTGTTTTGCTTTGCTGCATGAAGGGTCTTGACTCCCTTATTTGTTTGTGTGTGTTTGCTTATTTAAAAATACCCATCTTATACTTAAAACTCAATAGCTAAGGTTGTCCCTCATTCAATATGGGAAGACTTAAAGGATACATGCTCGGAAAATCCTTAGCTTTTTATCATGTTACTACATTTAGTCCTAGTGGATGTTAGATCAAGAACTTCCGGTACAAATTTGTACTCTGCCCATTCTGTCTAAAAGGTCCAGTGGCAATCCTGTAATGGTTTGATGTCATTTTAGCACTATAACGTCACTCTTAAGCAGTTCCCATAACTTTGTGTTGGTAATTTCTCTGGTGACAGTGTGTTCTTTACAATGGATTGGTGGAATAACGCTCAACATAACTCTTGTTTTTGTGGTGCTTAAAGAGACAAAAGGAGAGTTGAGTGCTGTGTTGTTACAAAGCACACGGACACTTCAGCTTGATGATGTGGGTCATAGAGTTAAAAACACTCTTCGCCTCAAGAAAATAAGATACGAACTTAATGATGACATAATTCTGAGAGTTCAAATATGTCTTTTGTTTGCCAGGTGCATTCAGGGAAGATAGTGGTATTGGCAATTCTTTTGTACTTAACAAACATGATTACATGTTTTGATTAATGTTGTGTTTGTAGAGCCTAGAGCAGGGGCGGGTTAGCGGGGTGGGTTAGTGGGCCCAATGTTTCCCCCCCAAATAATTGCGGATGAAAGTTAAGTCAATTTGTGCCATGTTATACCTCTTTTCAATCTAATCAACTTAAGAAACCATATTATATATTTTATTCTAAACATTGAACCAAAAACACAATATGCAATAGTTAGAAACAAAAATAGTAATAACCCACTCAACCTAAAATTACAAATCTTCATTACCTTTGCTCTCAGTTTGGTTCAATCCCAGAAAAACTGAATCATTTTGTTCAGAAAGATCTACCAGAAACAAAATCCAAATCAGATCTTATATAAATGTAATAATTTGTCAAAATATCTCCCTGAAAAAAAGAAGGTAAAAGTGAAAACAATTGTTTTAGTTTTCCTTGGTATAAAAGTACCGTCTAAATCTCTAAATCCTAAAAAAAGTTTAAAACTCACATTTCAAAAACATGAAAAGCTTTGGCCCCCAGCCGGCTTCCAGGTAATAATTTTTTCCCCAAGTGCAAAAGAGTTTGGGCCCCCCATGCCTGGAGCATCCTAGGAATATATTTTAAGTAAACTGTCTGAAAGCAGCTCCTGTAAAACCGTGTGCAGGGATGAAACAGCAGGATAGTGTTGAGGAGGAGAGACTGGCAGGTGATGGGTTGATCTGAACAGGTGATGAGAACACTGAGATGTGAAGTTGACGGAAATGAGATTGGGACTGATGGAGACGGAATAGAAATCGCTTTAGTGAATGTTTTGTGACAGAGTTCAGATTTTGAAACTTTTGTCAATGCTGAGACTGGGAAAGCTATCCTGAAAAGGTGCTCTTCATCTATGTTATATGTTGCAATGGACAAACTCAAACACTACTTCCAAGAGCTGCCTTAAAATCTTGATTTCAAACCATTAAAAGTAAAATTAGGTGAATTATTATAAAAAAACAAATAATAATTCACAGTGATTACAATGTGTGTTGAAAATTACATTACTTACTTATTTGTTTTATCATTGTGGATTCCTAATCCAATTCTCAGCCTTTTCCTCAGTGTCAGATTAAGATTAGAAGATTCTTTATTTGTTCCACTCTGGGGAAATTTCAGTGTTGCATCACAAGTTACAGAACAGTAGGAATGAGGAGCACTTTAGCATAATACCAAGCAAGTTTACGTTTATGAGTGTAACTTATTAATGTTGCACTCATAAACTTTGCAAAAGACAGAACCACTCCATTGTTAAATAGACGCTAAACCTGTATCAACATTTAACCTACCTTTTCTCTATTTTCTTGGAGCACTAAATCTCGTCCTATTCATACAACGTTTTTAATTGCCTTCTGATAAGTCATGAAAGGCAAAGGCTTGTAAATGATTTGTCTTATGATAACTTGATGAAAGCATATAGTTTTTTGCACAGAGGAAGCCAGAGGAGTGTTGCCTCTTTAGACTGGAGAGGATCTGCTTGGAATGTTAATTGGTTTGACTGGTCTTCCTCCTCGATAAGACACAGGGCTCTTTGAAAATTCTGGAGATCAGGATGTCCCAGAGAGAGAAGTGTTTACAGCAACCAAGCCTTTCTCTCTTCTCTCACTCACACACGCACACACACACACACACACACACACACACACTCTTTCTATACATTTATCCTCACACAAATGAAGCAACAACAAGATTAGACGTTGCAGGATGATTCATAGATGCACTTGTATATATTATTAAGACAAGGGAGGTTTTGAAGTTATGGAAATGAGGAGACATTGGGTGATATAAATCTTACCGTTGTTTGAATAATTCCTTGACTCGTTCCTCTTTTTTTTACCATCCCTGACATATCCATGGAGCAAGAGAGGCGGGGCAGATGTGCGCCTGCTGCTTAAGGAAGTGATGGGAGATTAGACTACAGCTATTCATAATTGAAAGCTTCTGACAGTATTTGATCCTGTTTGATCCTCCTACATGTACGGTTGATAGTTTGCATATACCTTAACATCATGTTCTGGAGGCTATGGGATGACGTGACATTATGAATTTCAAGAGGGAGTTGAAGTTTGGTGGGTGGTCCAAATTGACAATGACCCCAGGCTCACTTTCAAACTTGTGGGGACATTTCTGTGTCATAGGTTCACCCATAAGTTTATTATATGATATGTACTAAAAAAATAACCTCTCAATCTACAAATAAAAATATGAAAGAATAATCACAGTTCATTAATAAGAGTAAAGATTCCTTCCTTCAGTTGTATGCACAGCAGAACAGAATTGTTGTCAGAGTTGAAGCTTATCTCACATTTTCAGGAAGATTTAAGCTAAATAAATCTGAAATACTGCCTCCTCGTGTTTAGCCCTGACTGCCTTTTATTGCATAACAGATGCGTTATACATTTACCTTTAAAATAATTTTGATCAAACGAAAATCTCAATTGTAGGGACCGCCATTTGCAAATCACAAAGATCACATTTATTCAACTGATATTATGTTATTTTCTCTACAAACCTCATGTTCTAAATATACATACATATCCTGTTTTTGGGAATCAGGTTTAGAAATACCAAGGTAACTGAAAATGTTACTTTGTTTTCCATCCATGGGTCAGACATTGCCCAGGTGTGTTATTGCTTATTTAAGTACTCGAGTATTACTACTACAATGCGACTTGATTTCTGAACTTAAAATAATGACCTTATTTTATCATGCTCGGGTGAGAAATATTATAATATATGGTATGTGTGTGTGGTTCGGCAATTTGACTGTTAAATCAAATCCACAACTGAGTAAATTGTGAATAGTACTAAAAGTTATGGGATGGAAAGAGCATTTCTGAAGGAATGATGGGTTCTTGAGAAGACAAACACTATTATTTCTGATAGATGATCCTCTCCCATCTGGATTCTGGAGAGGTTTGCTTCTCCCTAAGCGGGGCCCGGCAGATAATAATTGAGAAACTCTGGTTTTGTGGACAATACATCCTGGTTATTAAATGTATGGTATTACTATGGGTTTAAAGTTACGGTCAGGTATTTATACAATGTTGAAGGTGGATAGACATTTATTTAAGTCCAAGCACCAGTTAGACCCTCAGCTTCGGGACTGGACGCGTGACTGACTTTAAATCCTTGATGAACAACAGTGGCCCCTCACCATTAGTCTTATTCTAATGGGAGGTACTGCTTTGAATATATTATTTAGGAAACATTCTTATTTTGAATGATATTACACCTGGTTATATGGTCAATAATATGTATCCCTATACAAATTAAATACGATTGTAGTTACAGATGTCAAGAAGTTTTAGAACAGACACAAGACTGTTTTAACCAGCATCAGACAAAATTCTTCGTTTCATATTTGATCATTATTGATATTGCCTTGTTGACAGCAGCCCACACGCACCAAGCTCTTGTTGTTTGCAGGTTCTGTCTCGAGCACTCTTCACTGTCCACTCCTCAGACCATGTAAGCCCTTTACATCCAGTGGAACAACGCAATACTAGGAAATAACAGCACAAAGAAACTCGACAGCTTCATGTTTGTGAGTGTCAGAGAGCTCTCCCACGTTACTTTCTGTGAGCTATTGTTGTGTTTGAAGAGCTGACCTTTTGACCACAGATATTGATTCATATGATGGTGTTACTGTTCGAGAAATACAGCGTGTGAATGAGAAACTTTTAAGACTATATGCGCAGAGTTCGGACTAGCTCCTTTTTTTGTCAAGAAAATGAAAAATGTATTATTTTTGTGATTGTTTATGTATTCAATTAAAATGAGTTTCTTAATACATGGTCATGATTAAAGCTGGGGGTCTAAACTTTCAAAGCACAAAAGATTCTGCTCGCAAGACAATTTTTAGTGGCCTTTTCAATTATCTTTGTCGCAGTAACTTTCTGAATTGATGATAAGTGGCTATTATGGCATATACTGCGTTATACTTAATTTTAAAGCCTATAGCCACAGGAAAACAATCATATTAATAATATATAATTGTATGCGTTCTAAAATGTTAACTAACAGTCTTCCAATACATCTCTTATTGATATTTGGCCCAGTTGTGGTTGAATCAAAACTAGATAATATCCAATCTCACGTCAAATACAGTGAAAAAAAAGAAAAATGCATGTATATATAGAAAAATAACATATTTTTGATACCACTTTTATTCTTTTGGCACCAACCAGCTCTTATGTTTTTGAATTTGACCCCCAACCAAAATTTGTTTGACACCCCTGATCTTGCTACTGTAATTCCTGGCTCCAAAACTACCTATATCACTAGTTTTCAAATGCATGTATCTCATCTTTAGATTATCTTTTTCAGACAGAAAAGTTAAATTGACAGGGCCACTCAACCCACCAAAAACACATTATATTAAGCATACACATTCACACACATCTGCTCACACCATGGATTATTGTTGAGACCTATAATGTATGTCAAACCAAGATTTAAATGACCACTTGTCATTCTTTGCAGGTTGGAATAGTACATTGCCAAAAAAAAGCAAATTATGCCTATTAAAGCACAGTGGTTGACTTTTGACTCATTGCAAATTAGCAAATTACCGGTGTTCTTTTACTGATTATAATAATGTACTGCACTTATCAATGGATCACTTTGAGGAACTAGTTGCTCACAGTATTCATTCCTTAATGAGTATTCCCTGGCTGATTGGAATCACTAGATTAAATCGCCAAATCCACATCACAGGGAGCAGGACCCGTCTGTAATTAAGAGGTGGATGGTCGAGAATGCCTCTGTGTAAAACTCCGTGCCAAGAGCAAGAGCAGTGATCTGACAGCGACTTTCAAACAAAGGATAGTAGGATCCTAAAGGCTCTCTGGTCGTCTTTTGATCCATTTGCTGAGACCTCCATCCATCCATCCATTTTCTTCCGCTTCATCTGTTTTTGAGACATATACTTTTATAATGTTGGGCTATAACTAACAATTATAATTGGGTTATCAATTATTATTTGTATGATTAATTTCAATATTTTTTCAATATTCATTCGTTTATTTGTTTCTTTCATCTTCATACGGACATGGTACCCTCTAAAAACACAACTCATCTGTTTTTCTAGTTGGTCTTGATTGGTTAAAACAAGCAATCAATACATGGCTGTGTTTTTGGTGCTAATAGTCATAGCACTCAAACTAGGCAATTTGGTTGAAAGTGTCTTGCCTTAGGACACATCTAGTTTGTCACTTCAAACCCACCGTGGCACCGGGTGTTTCCCATGGTCTCTCATCACAGTAATAACCAGGTGGCACCACAATTGTAACTTGGTCGTGATTTTAAACAATCTATTTAGGCAGATTTTCAACGCAAATGAATTCTTTTATTATTCTGACCATGGAGAATACATTCAATATCGGTTTAGCAAATTGTCCAACCAATGTGACTACAGTAAGCTGTGAACTTTGTGAGGTACAAAACATGATAACTTGATTTTTACGTTTTTGACAATTTCAATAATGTTTTGTGGACGTGATTAAAAATTTGACCAGAACAGAAGAACAAGATATTCAAGAGTTCAAGTTAACAATTTTTAATTATTTTTACAATTGAATACTAATACAAAACTCTCTGAGCTCCTATTTTCCTAACTATTTTCCTAACTATCCCTATAAGCTGATCCAAAAAACTGTCCCTACAGGAAAACTTCCAGGCACTCTGCTAAGTCCTCTCTCTCCCTACCCGACTGACTGACACAGCATAGATTGATCACGTAAATGTACACGGGGGCGTGGCGTATCTGGAGACATCATCTTTTGGTCCCTGATGTGGAGGTGGCAGCAAGACCAGGTCTGAGTCTGGTCTAAGTCTAACACTTTGGTCCAGTTCTGTGTCTTGGTTCGCATTCTCTTTTCTCAGCAACATTTCTCTCATTTCTGTAAGACACTTCGAAAGAACAGGAAGCTACCTTTCTACTGACCTCATGTTGGCATATGCTAGTTTTGACTGCAGAGAAACAAACAGGAAGCTGCCTCTATGTTAATATTTGCAAGTTTTGGCTGAAAGCGGCCTGTCTGTTGCCCATACGCTCCCCATTGCTAGTCTGCTGACCTCTGACTTAAAATGCTTTGGGCACAACTCAGCAAGGATGAGTCTACCCCATTGCACATTAATCATTTAAAACACATTATGAGGAATATAGAAGACAATAGAAATGAATACAATACATATCAAAGATTAATATACATGAAATGACCGATAATGAAATATGTGATTATAGTTTTTCACTATGTTCTTTGTGTCAGTGTGTGCATGTGTTTTATTAACACAACTGCTCTGCTGTTTCATAGACCTTTTATGGGCAATTTTGTGTGCTTTTTAGTTTTCTTGCGTATACTCCAACAACATCATATACAATATTATATAACCGAAATTATGACATGAAGGTTACCTTTATTTAGTCTAAAGTCTAAAGAAATCTTTTGTGACTTGTGTGCGCCGCAGATTAGTTCAGAGGACTACTGCGGCCTTCCTGTAGACCACAGTCCTGCTCCTGCCCCTCAGTGCGTTGTCTTCTGCATCTGTATTTTACAGTGTATGCACGGCTTTTGACAACTACAGCAGTGCTCAGACCTACTACAAACTGATGACATCTCTGCGATCGCACTGTGTGTGGTGAGGGGTTTTACAGCCTTAAAACATACTGCTGTAACTTTTCAAATTTCAGGAACTTAACCCCGCTATAAACAAGGAACTTTGACCCTTGCGTTTATCAATTAACTTGTTACAGCCCACAACTAAATTTACAGTCCAGATTTGTTTGTTTTTGTAAGTCTTAGAGTTGTTGTTTTTCACCAGTCCTCAGATTTTAGCAGTAAGTAATATCACACACTTTAAACACAGTCATTAAATTCCACACTAAACAAGCCAGGTATACTGTACAAGTTGTAAGTTTGAATATGGCTCATATGACCCTGTGATTTTAATTTCTCATCCCAGTGTCACAGAGCAGCTGCAGAGCCAGGCTTCACACCAACTGGGTTTGCACACAGTGGCTGATTTAGTTTGATTGGTGGTGGGTGACATTTCTCCCTTCACTGAGCTGAAGTCTTGGCCCACAGCGAGGCTTCCAGCTGTAACAGGACCGCACAGGGAGGGGCGGGCTCTCCCTGTCAATCACTCACCATACATGGCCAGATGTGTCACAGCAAGTCATAGTGTTAATGCCATTGTGCAATAGAATACATGTTTAACATTAATGGATACAACATGAAACATACTGTATATACTGTTTTGCGATTCTAGACCACAATCATTAATATATTTGATTGAAATTTCATGTGAAAAACACGAAGAAAAACAATGATGTAGTGACATGGCTAAAAGTGGGGTGTCCTAAAGTACAGTATCTACCTCTTTCCGCGTCAATTACCTCTTCAGTTTCCTTTATAAGATGCCTGATTATTTCTGAATGATCACATGTGGACTCCATGACTAAATAAGAGTCCACCTGTGTCTAATCTAATCTCAGTTGGATGGAGCCAAATGCATGACAATTTTGTCATACAATGGAAGTGCAAGTGCTCAGCATCTAAACCAAGAGGGTCAAAGTCAAGGCCCGAGGGCCAGATCTGGCTCCATAATGAATTATCTTTGCCCCCAGGATGATATTTGATTAGTATTAGAATAGGTTACGTTTTCACTTGAAATTACTGACAGAGCCATACAAAAATATTGGATTATTCATGTAATCATTAAATAAGATTCGGTCAGATACACTGTGTTAGGTATTGGTTCTGCTGTGCAATCATTTTAATATGTTTTAATAAACATTGAACCAGTCCAGCCCTCGGCTTGTATCAAATTAGATTATTTGGCTCTCTGATGTATTTGACGTTGACATCCCTGATCAAACTCACTGAGCTTGAGCTGTTTTGCAAAGAAGAATGGGAAGACTGTCCAGTCTCAAGGGGTGCAAGACTGGTAGAGACTTGAAACCCAATGTAATTGCTTCCTGGTTGTTTTACATTTGATTAGATGCAATATGTATTGATATCCATATACATTGGTAAAATTGAGTCTTGCTTATAGTGGTAGTGACATTTTTATTTGACACAGTGACATCCTACACAGCAACTCCTTTATATTACTATGTTGTTTACTTATAGAGCTAAGCTTGTTTTGATTCCAAATGTAGTCAGGCTTATATTGTGAATCCAGACTTTCACCAGGGATGACTGCTTCCTCTGTCTCACCCACATTGTCCCCTTGTGATGGTCCCATTAGCCTCTGCTGCCCTCCTATAGTGTCCTGCTTTACTCCTAATGGTCTGTGAACTGTGTCTGGATGCACAAACAAAGGAAAGCAAACTTCCGAAGTATCCATGTTACTTCCGTCATCTCTTGGGATACTGCAGACGAATCAATAGAGAACCCATCTCTTAATGTTTATGCTCTGGTAGGCCAGGACTTCCAGAGCTTATTTTTGTTATTTCCCCACTGTGGGACTAATAAAGGCATTTGTTCATTCATTACCAATGGTGCATGGTTCGGGAGGTGGTGGAAACAGAGGGCCTGGACAAAATCCCTCCTAGACACAAGGATAATCATGCAAACTCCACACTGAAAGACAGATTGACACAGGATTTGAACCCACGAGTCAGAAAGATCAGCTTGTGTGATGCTGCGAGACACCAGACAAAAGATACCATAGAAATACAGTATGGTGTGATAAACACATTGTTATCCAACTATATGTCTAATAAAAAGACGTAAAGACAAATCTGACTTTGTTTATTCAAGTTTTCTCTAATGCCAAACATTCAATTCAACAAAAACTATTCAACTCCAAATTAATGTGAATTATGATTGTACTCAGCAAATGGCAAGTGGAAGTGAGGGTTAAAGTGTATTTCAAAATTACTGAGGGAAAGAAAGTCAACATAAAAATTCACTTCCAATTTTTAGATTTTCGAATGACCTTTTCTTTGTTCCCGCGCCCCTCTGTCTGAATGGAATGTGTTTTATTATGAATAATCAAAAGGTCATTGGTTGAACTGTGCAAGGTGATGAATTGGAATAAGTTGTGAGGATTTATTGTAAAAAATATATTTTAGTTAAAGGTTTTATTTAGGAACCGCAATATAAAAATGGAAGTATAGTTAAAAATGGGGTACTTTATTTTCAAAGTCCATCCGTCAGCACCTTATAAAATAAAACACAGCTTTAGAACAGCGTAGAATACCTTTAGAATACCTACTATCCCAAAGAGTCTTTTATTGACTCCATATCATATCGTGTTTCAAAAAATATTTTCTGTAAGTGAAGATTCAATAATTTATTTTCCATTTAAATCCCATGCTGTGCAACAACTGTGCCAGGATTGTACACACCAGCGATCCTACTAATATCGTATAATTTAAGTGAAATTAGGTCACATCAGTCACACAGTAAATAACACTAGAATAAGTCCATTGTTTTTTTTTTTTTTTAACATTCTGTTTATTCAGTTTTCACAAATTTATACAGTTTGGCAATCCAACAGAAAGTACAGATCACTTAAAAGCACTGTATTAGATGTATATATCCCGTTAGACATGTATGTATATATGTTAGGTTATACAGAGAAAAAACAAAAAAAAAAACCAAATAAACAAAGGAACATTCACACAGACTATAGTAAAAAAGAAAACATGCGGACAATTAAAGTGGATTAATGTGGACATTCAATTAAAACCAAAAAAGTGTAGTTCAAGTTCCCATTTTAAACAGACTAATAAAGGATGCCCATGTCCTGGTAAATGTATCTTCATGACCTTGTAAGGAATACCTGATCTTCTCCAGATCTAAGTGCATCATTACATCTCTTAACCAATGCACATGAGAGGGGGGCTCTGCCTCCTTCCAATTTAATAAAATCAGTCTTCGTGCAAGTAAGCACCCAAATTGTAGAACAGTGCGCTCTGACTGTCTTGTAATTAAATTTCGATCTACAATTCCAAGTACTGCTGTGAGAGGATTCATGCCAATAGTTTTGTGAATAGCTTTTGATAATATTGAGAAAATATTTGACCAAAAAGTGTATAGCTCAGAGCAACCCCAGAACATGTGTGACAGAGAAGCTGGTGCTTGCTTACAGCGCGTACACACAGGGTCCACATCAGGAAAGATCTTACTCAATCGAAGTCTTGACCAGTGGATCCTGTGTATGATCTTAAACTGAATTAAACCGTGACGAGCACAGATGGAGGTTGAGTGGGTACAAGCGAGTGCTTGTTCCCAGTGCTCTTCAGTGACAGCAATACCAAGTTCCTCCTCCCAGGCCTGCCTCAGGTGTTGCAAAGTACCAGAACCATCAAACTCAGACAATTTATTATAAAGCTTAGAGATGCCTCCTTTAGAAGAAGGGTTATCTAAAAAAAGTGTATCAATAGGTTTTGGTGTCGGAGCCCTAGGATAGTTAGCATTGTTCTGTTTAACAAAATGACGAACCTGCAAGTATTTAAAAAAGTGACAGTTGCGTAAGCCAAATTTTTCCTTAAGTGTTTCAAATGAAGGAAAAAAACCCTCTATAAAAAAGTCCATAAAATTACATAAACCACGCCTAAACCATTCGGTAAAAGTGTCATTTCCAAAAGAGGGTGCAAACAGGTGATTTTTAATTGTGGGTCCAAGCATTGGGTTGGAATGAAGACCAAAATGCCTTAAAATTTGTTTCCATATTCGAAGTGAATGAGAGACTACCAAATTATCAATACCACCATGAGATATTGATGCTATATCTGCAAAAACAAATGCTCTAATTGAAGAGGGAGAACAGTAATACTGCTCCATTTGCATCCAGCTTGGAAACTTCTTTTGGATCCAAAATGACATACATTTAAGATTGCAAGCCCAATAGTATAATTGAAAATTTGGCAACCCCATTCCACCTGACTGTTTTGGTCTCTCCAGGAATGCTTTTCTAATTCTAGCAGTCTTTTTATTCCACACAAATTCTGAAATTATTGTGTCAAGTTTTCTAAAAAATGACTTATTCAGATAAAAAGGAATGCACTGGAATAAAAAGAGGAATCTTGGCAGTACTGTCATCTTGATTATATTAATACGGCCTGCTAATGAAAGTGGGAGATAAGACCATCTCTCACAATCTACAGAGGTCTGTTCTATCAATTTTGTAAAATTTTCAAGTAGTAACCCATTAAAGGATGAGGTAATGTTAATTCCCAGGTATTTAAATTCATCAGAAATCTTAAAGGGTAAGCGATAAACATGCATGTCCTCCAGTGTCCGGTTTATTGGGAAAACAGTACTCTTGCCTATGTTTAATTTGTAGCCCGATATTGAGCTGAATTGTTCCAGTTTTTTCATTATTGCTGGAATAGATATTAAAGGGTTTGAGATATATAGGAGAAGGTCATCAGCATAGAGCGATACCTTGTGCTCATAGTTTGCTCTTGTGATGCCAGAATAGTTCTGCATCATACGAAGTGAAATAGCAAGAGGTTCGATTGACAAACTGAATTCCAAATCCAAACTTCGACAGGGCGAAGAAGAGGTAGGACCACTCCACCCTGTCGAAGGCCTTCTCCGCGTCTAGAGAGATGAGCAATTCAGGTTGAGCTTGTGCATTGCTTGTATAGATAATATTAAAAAAATAAGTCCATTGTTTTGATTCATTTTTGTGCGTGTTCTGCGGGTCCATGGGTGAAAAGTGTGAGAAACCTTGCATTAAGTTCTTCTTCAACACAAAGTGAAATTGTACATTCATGATTTAGCATATTTCTTTTCAAATGCATCTCCTTACGGACTGCTGTTTGACTGCGTATGCAATATTCTATCTCTGATCTCATTGTTAGTCGGTGGGACGTCCCGTGAGATCACATTCAGCAGGAGTTCACAAGCATCATATCTGCGTCTGTGCGTGTGGAATGTCCCCAGGGATTTACCCCAGAACCTGTCTCCTCGGTGGGGTGAGCTGGGGCAGGGGCAGGGGGCCAAACTGTGACACATCCACCCCTACGACTCATCAGAGGGATGTGCTCTGATCTTAACTCTAATGAGGGCTTCTTTGTTTGCATACACTTTCATTTGGGATTCAGAGCCTGACAACTGATCAAAGTGATGCCCTGCTGTACTCCTCTTGACTAGGAACGAAAACAAGACAAAAGATGCAATGAATTTGGGTGGAAGAGTATTGTCTTGGCCACATCCAAAAATATTATGACCACGCTTGAAATTAAAGCCGCAGTGCCTAGCTTTCAAACCCACAAAAAAAAAAGCTTTGCAATAACTAGTACCTGGTTATAAAACAGTTTGGTTCTATCACTAGTTTTCAGATGCATGTATTTTTGGTTCTTTCACTTCTTTAGATCAGCTTTTCAGACAAAAAAGTAATCCCACCCTCACTCACCCAATCAGCTCTCAGCCAAAAAAGTCAAATACTAACTCACAGGGTATGTAAGTATGCAAAATATAACATGTTTTCTAATAAGATTAAAGGCGCTATACCCGTTTCTGCAATGTTTGAATGTTTAGCACCGCCCCCCAACTCGCTCACAGGCTTCTCATTTCCCCTACGCTCTCATAACACGGAGCCACCTAGTTTTATTTGCGATCTGATACATATGCTAACATTAGCATTAGCGCAACTTCTTGTAAACTGTGCAACAATCACTGATGAAATGGCACTAAAGAAACGCACTGCTAACACAATATATAAGTAAAAGAATACCACTAGTTTCGCGTCCGAATGTATTAATTTAAAACCTTAGAATATATTCTAATATTTAATTATAATGTGTTATAGAGCTCCTCAAAGCAGCAGCAGCAATTCTTCCGATCATTTTTCTTGATAACAGAACTCTCAAACTAATAATGACCGAAGCCCCAATGCAACCTCTGTTTGTAATTCAGGTGTGTAAAATACTAACATTACTCTGCAAGTACAAAACGCTTTCAGCACCTGTCACTACACACTTGTCTGTGTAGAGAAGCCAACGGAGCTAGCGGAGCTAGCCACGCTCAATAAACAACTACATAGCTATAAATCAACACCATTAAACGTCAATCGGACAATACAGTACACATATACATCCTTAACACACATGCACGGATGATTTCAGAATTTGCTGTTAACGTTTTCATGACAAAAATACTGTTTCAATGTGACAAAAAGCGATTGCGAAAAACCCGGAAGTTACCATGAAACAACTAGCTAGCTTAGCTGTTACCTGCCTAGCACGTCCCGGTGAAACCTTTGGGAGCTAACTATTTTATTTGCAGTCATTAAATACATTTCGAATTACAAGGGTTGTCTAATATTTGTTCAATTTTTTTTATTCAATTATTTTGTTCATCCTTTTTTATTTTAGAATTATATTCGAATTTTGAAGTCCTGGTATTAAGCAGCGCTGTAGAGGCTAGAGGACGCAGGCTGTTCGCTGCTCGTTCTGTGAGCGGAGGAGAAAGAGCGGCCCGCTCAGACTCTACTCAGCACTTTTCACTGCTTGTAATTCTTACACAGCTGAATCAATTACCTCAAGTTTTCAATTAAATGATGTATTATGATACAACTTGTATGTAGTAAAAAGCATTTTTATGAACTACTTAGAAAAAAAATCGGGTATAGCTTCTTTAAGTCAAAATGCTGTGGCCATTTTACAATCTCATACTTTTACATGACCGTATGTATCAGGACAGATAAAATGTATTATTTTGAAACAAACAAACAAAATAAAAAAATAGCTAATAGCTTTAATTCTGAAAAATGTTAAATCCAGAAATATTTTATGATAGATTATCCTACTACTATAAATGGATGTTATTATTTTTTCGTCCAGCGTTGTGATTAAAGAGGATCAATGACCCTGCTACTATTATCACAGTTTATTGTAGCCAGCAAGGGATTTGTTGATGTTGTTTTAACTGAGAAATAGGTAGAGTTAGAACAGTATACAGAATTCCTCAAACATACAATGATCTAAATAAATGAAACTTTGGTTAATGACAAGGGAACACTGTTGTAACAAGATTAAAAGCTTTCAATTTACATAATGTGTCCTCTTTTACATGATTTTCAGTTAGCTTTGAGGCTGGAGGCCCCCCATTTTCCTCTGAAGGTTGAATTATTCCCATTACTCAAAATAGTCTTTGATTTGTGTTTTCATGTTGGGCTGTGCAGTGCTATTGACAACCGGGAGAGCAGTCATTGGAGTCATTTTTGTTGAGATTCAATGCATTATTCCCACGTTGAGGAGATTTGATCCACCTCTTGTTTCAGAGTACGGAGCATAACAATCTTTGCTCTGCTCTGATTGTACAGTCATCATCAGAGATCAAAGCTGATATCATTACTGCTTCTGCCTTTGAACCTTACTGTGTCTGAGAACCATGAAATGCTTCTATTTCTGAAACTCCAGCTTTTAATATGTAATTCCATTGTTGAGTTGTTCTTCCCAAAAGGATGCATTTGGTACGAATACCCTGGTCATACACTAACAAGTTTTTTTTAACATACAGCCATACTTGCATACGAAAGCCAGATCCCTTCAGACCTCTGTAGCTGTGCTCTGCAGGGTAGGACCTGGTAAGTACTGTGATGGGAGACTTCTGGGAACATCAAATGCTACAGTGGGGCGTGTGCGGCTGTAAAGTGCCAAACTGTTGTTGTGTCCGTAGGCAAGACACTTCACCCAGATTTCCTAGAATGAGTTTGGTGTTTGTGTGGATAGTTGGTGGTGGCAGAGGGGCCTCGCTTCTATCAGTGTGCAGTGTAGTAGTTCATCACCTCCATGGGTGGGTGGTGACCGGGTCCTTCATGAGTTAGAATGCCAGGCTCAGAACAGGGTCGTAAATGGAGTTTACATGTTCTCCCTGCAATTGCAGTTGGTAATTTTCAAAAATGAAAGGAAAAAAAAAACATTTCCCACTCACTCAGGTGGTAGCATATGCTTCTTCATACTTGTTTCAACAAATTATTCCACATTCTAAAACAGGAAATGACAGGAAGAGTAAACAGTCTGATTATCATTTTGAATGGGCAAAATAATGCATAATAATTCTTCTTTAAACATATACATTATTAGATAATTCTGTGATTAGTGTTGAACTCCTGTATCCAGATCTGAACATAAACACAATGTATGGTGTCTCATAATATACTCCAAAAACTCTTACAGTTTCGCTGCAGAGTTAGAAATTGTTGTGTTTCTATATCTCTTCCTCCCTCGTCCTTCAAAACACACAATGTAGTGCGCTGCTTGGAAAAAACAAATCCTCTCACGCTTCGCCCACATACAGTTCCATTTGCCCCAATTATCAGCCTAGTTCTATATTATTCAATATTGTACAATGTAATTGATTGACTGCGGAACCTTCCGCAGTCAACCATTGGTTTTGTATTTCTTTATTCCGTCATTTTTTTTGACACGTTTCACAGCTTTCACATTTTCAACAATTTCCACAAGTTATACATCAAAACGTTCCACATGTTTGGGAGATTATTGCTATTACTTTTGGGACTTCAGCGATTTCCGGTTTTTCCGCAATCGGACAAAAATCTGCATTGAGAATTCTGCAATGCATTTTAATAGGCCCATGCATTTTAATAGGACTTCAGCTCTTTCAGACATTTCTACAGTTTCAATGATTCAACAGTTTCAAGGATTCAACAGTTTCAAGGATTTCAGCAGTTTCAAGATTTCAAGAGTTTCAAGGACTTCAACAGTTTCAAGGACTTCAGCAGTTTCAAGGACTTCAGCAGTTTCAAGGACTTCAGCAGTTTCAAGGACTTCAGTGTAATCATGCAACCTAATAGGGATTTTTCCATGTAAACCAGTATAATGCAACTTAATAGGGATTTTTCCATGTAAACCAGTATAATGCAACTTAATAGGGTTTTTTCATGTAAACCAGTATAATGCAACTTAATAGGGTTTTTTTTCATGTAAACCAGTATAATGCAACTTAATGGGGATTTTTCCATGTAAACCAGTATAATGCAACTTAATAGGGGTTTTTACATGTAAACCAGTATAATGCAACTTAATAGGGTTTTTTCCATGTAAACCAGTATAATGCAACTTAATAGGGTTTTTTCCATGTAAACCAGTATAATGCAACTTAATAGGGTTTTTTCCATGTAAACCAGTACAATGCAACTTAATAGGGATTTTTCCATGTAAACCAGTATAATGCAACTTAATAGGGTTTTTTACATGTAAACCAGTATAATGCAACTTAATGGGGATTTTTCCATGTAAACCAGTATTATGCAACTTAATAGGGATTTTTCCATGTAAACCAGTATAATGCAACTTAATAGGGTTTTTTCATGTAAACCAGTATAATGCAACTTAATAGGGTTTTTTTCATGTAAACCAGTATAATGCAACTTAATGGGGATTTTTCCATGTAAACCAGTATAATGCAACTTAATAGGGGTTTTTACATGTAAACCAGTATAATGCAACTTAATAGGGTTTTTTCCATGTAAACCAGTATAATGCAACTTAATAGGGTTTTTCCATGTAAACCAGTATAATGCAACTTAATAGGGTTTTTTCCATGTAAACCAGTACAATGCAACTTAATAGGGATTTTTCCATGTAAACCAGTATAATGCAACTTAATAGGGTTTTTTACATGTAAACCAGTATAATGCAACTTAATGGGGATTTTTCCATGTAAACCAGTATTATGCAACTTAATAGGGATTTTTCCATGTAAACCAGTATAATGCAACTTAATAGGGTTTTTTTCATGTAAACCAGTATAATGCAACTTAATGGGGATTTTTCCATGTAAACCAGTATTATGCAACTTAATAGGGATTTTTCCATGTAAACCAGTATAATGCAACTTAATAGGGTTTTTACATGTAAACCAGTATAATGGAACTTAATAGGGGTTTTTACATGTAAACCAGTATAATGGAACTTAATAGGGGTTTTTACATGTAAACCAGTATAATGCAACTTAATAAGGATTTTTACATGTAAACCACTATAATGTAACCTAATAGGGGTTTTTACATGTAAACCAGTATAAAGCAACTTAATAGGGATTTGTACATGTAAACCAGTATAATGCAACCTAATAGGGATTTTTCCATGTAAACCAGTATAATGCAACTTAATAGAGATTTTTCCATGTAAACCAGTATAATGCAACTTAATAGGGATTTTTCCATGTAAACCAGTATAATGCAACCTAATAGGGATTTTTCCATGTAAACCAGTATAATGCAACCTAATAGGGATTTTTCCATGTAAACCAGTATAATGCAACCTAATAGGTTGCATTATACCACCAGACCAAGACCCAAACGAAGACTCAGACCACCACCAGATAATGACCACAGACCAGGTTTCCTTAGTTACAGGAACCAAATTGTTTCAGCGGTGAGGGGATTTTTCAGTTTCAAGGACACTTTCAATACATTCAGTAGTTTCAAGGATTTCAACTGTTTAAGAATTTAACCAGTTTCAAGGATATCAGGAGGTTCAAGGATTTCAGGAGTTTCCACACTTTCAACAGTTTCCAGGTTTAAAAAAAGTTTCAAGGATTTCAGGAGTTTCAATGTTTCAACAGTTTCAAGGATTTCAGGAGTTTAAAGGTTTCAACAATTTCAAGGACTTCAGGAGTTTCAAATATCTATCAAGTATTTTAACAGTTTCAAGGCCTTTTAAAGGATTTCAAGGATTTTTTTTAGCAGATTTCCACATTAGATCTGTTCCGCAGTCAATCGCAATGGCTTCAGCCATTGCAAGTTTCTAGTATAAAATTGACCTCGGAACTGAAAATAGAGAAAAAGTGACAGTAATATTCATCTGTTGTGTGATGGATCTGTTTACACAATCATATTCTTATAGTTTACCGTTGTAAACAATGAGCAACTATTGTCAATCACCGTAGAAACATGACCACCACTGCATCCATCTAGTCCGAGGTTGCTATTTCTTTGCCTGGAATGTTCCACGCTATCTCTCTGGTCATTGCTTCAAAATATTTATATGGAAGCCCGTTTCCACCATGTAAAAAAAAAAAAAATGCCTACAGAAAGTCAAAATTATCAGAATCAGAATCATTTTTATTGCCACGTAAGTAACAGGAGGTCACAGACTTGGAAATTGCTTTGGCTCAGTGTAACAGTCAAAAAGAGATAATAAGAATAAAAAACACTTCTAAAGAATAAATTTAAATTTAAAATAGAGTTACAGTTACTATTTACAATATACAAGTGCACATGGTGCACACAATGTAAGGTGACAGCAGTACAGTGAAGTAAAGTGACGTATGATGGGCAGTAAAGTGACTTTATAAAGGGCGGGGGGACAGGTTAAGAAGTGTTCAAGAGTCCAACAGCAGAGGGGAAGAAACTGTTCTTGTGGCGGGAGGTTCTACTGTAAACCCTAACTTCAATCGTACTTCAGATATAAAAGTTATTTTAAATAGATTTTTCCCAGTAAGTAAATATTACTAATTTATTGTTAGTTTATTTAAAGCTTGGCTATATCACTAAGGTTTTTCTTTGAATTGAACTGTTTCTGTTCAAGTAAGCCTCACTTTTGACATTTTGACGTGTAGACTCTTTAATGAGGCAGGTGTGACAATGGCAGGGTGGCCTGGTGGCTGAGTGGGTAGCATCATTACCTCTCAACTACAGGATTCTGAGTACAATTCCCGGTCGGATCATAAGAAGAAATTTAAACTTTATTGCAATCACTTGAGTTACTTGGTAATATCAAGTAAAGAATGTACTCGAGTAATTCAAGTGAAGTTAATACGCAATTTATTTCCATGGTTTTTTCAAGTAAACTTTACTTGTCAGGGTTTACAGTGATGATGGACCGCAGCCTCCTGCCTGAGGGGAGTGGTTGGAATAGTCCATGTGCAGGGTGAGAGGGATCGGCTGTGATACGACCAGCCCGGCCTCGAGCTCGGGCGACCTACAGGTCCTGCAGCGATGGAAGGCTGCGGCCGATCACTTCCTCTGCAGAGCGCACAATGCGCTGTAGTCTCTGTTTATGTCTCTGTTATGAGTTTTAAAGTCGTAATTATGAGTTTAAAAGTCAAAATTATGACTTTAAAACTCAAAATTACAAGTTTTAAACTGCGCATGTGCAGTTGTTCCCCCGTATGTGTTGTTGTCTGGAATGGTGTCTGGACATCCTTTACCTGCATGTTATGTTGAAGGTATTGCCTACAGACAGTGACCACTGCATCCATGAAGTAGCAGCAAATGCGGACGTCTCTCCCTTTATGATTAGAATCTGCTCAAGGAGCCTCTATTTAATTTATCCTGAACGGACTGTGGAAGATCAATAATAAAACACATGCGGCTGAACGCTGAAGTGGTCTCATTCATTGAGCATCAACTGGTGGCTATCGATGGAGTATAGTTATCTCACACGAAATTTTGAGTTTTAAACTCATAATTACGACTTTAAAACTCATAATTTTGACTTTTAAACTCAAAATTTCGACTTTCTGTAGGCTTTTTTTTTTTACATGGCGGAAACGGGCTTCCATAATATGGAAGACCAATTCATACAACTTTACATTGGAATCTAAAATTGTACAAAGTAAAAAAAGTTAACTTTCCACAAACGTTTAAAAACATGTGGTCAAATCTCAACATTTTGAGTGTTTTATGACTCATCTCTGCCCTGGGGCAACATATGTACCATCGGCCCCTCTGACCACCACCAATTCACACACACACAGCAGACTCATTGGAGGCAATGTGGGTGAAGTGTCTTGCCTAAGAACACAATAGCCGTTTAGCACTTTACAGCCGCAGCTGCCCCATTGTGCCACCCAGTGTTCCCAGTGGTCTCCCATCACAATAGGCCCTTCCCTGCTTAGCTTCAGAGGTCTGACAGGATCTGGTTTTCACTGGCTGATCTGTGTGAAGATATGGTGCCATCTTTGTCTCTGGGGGAATAATTGGGTAAAGTGACATCTTTCTATTGAACGACAGGCGACAATACTTCATTATGGCAGCTCCCTTACGAAATATCAGTATTGTAGGAAGCATTTTATTGTTCCCGTTAGCAGGTGACCGGGATATTTGCCAATGTTGATGTCATTACCACAGATTGCCCACAAACATTTGGCAGGTAATCCTTGTTTATGAACGAGGGGGGCGAGCGGCTGCTCCATCAATGCCACTTATGTCTCGACTCATCTCTTCACCTCCTCCTCTTCTTCACCCTCCTCTGTATAGGTGGAGGGGGGTGAGGGAACGCAGCCCTCTATTATCGAGTTATTGTATCACATTTTGAATCCGCTGCAATGCATGTTTTATCCCCATTATCTCAAAAAGTCACGTAAATTAAGAATGAAATAGTCGTGATGCGTTGACATTGAATTAAAATTCAAATCAATTTTTTTTATTTCAAAAGAGGAAGTGGGACGTGTCATGTACAGATCATTGTCAATTAGGCTTGGTTATTTTGAATAAAGATATGATAAAGTTTAGGTACTGAAGGAAGAAATAATTGATTAGTGTTTATGTTGTATAGTAAACGTACATATTGAAATATAGGACGTGGGTCTGATCAGAGAGGCCCAGACTTCTCCACGCACAAACAACCCTCCAGCTCATCCAGGATAATCTGAGGTGCTCCCAGTCCAGTCCCTCCAGCGTATCCCCGAGTCTTCCTCTGGCTCTCCTCCCAGTGGGAAATGCCGTTTAGGAACCCTTCAATTTTGTATTTGATTTTCAAAAAGAACAAAAATTGAATTGAAATTGAACATATTAGTGGTGAAAATCCTTGCTGAGTCATTAATTAATAATACTATATTACATCTTCAAACCACTTTAATGTTGGTCACAAAAGAAAGACACTTGTAGAAGTACAATGTGGTGAACAAATGACCCCAACATTTTATTGTATTAGATGATTATATTATCTTTTGCAGAACAGTTTCATGCTTTAGGTTGAGATTGATGTAAAGGCCAAAAAAACAGGCCTGCATAAACTAGTCTTCTTTAGCGTTTGCTTTGCGTGCTTAGCCATAGAACAGCATCTTCTTCAGCAAGGTGTAGGGCCGGTAGTCCACCGGTAAAATGAGTCAGTGGACAGTCGTTCACAATGTGTGCCATAGTCTCTGGAGCACCACAGCTACATGTTGGGTCAGTGGCTTGACCCCAACGGACAAGGTTTGTCGCGCAGCGACCTTGACCTGTTCGGAACCGGTTCAGCGTCTTCCATTGTTGTCGTGGCAGGTCGAAGCCGGGAGGGCGGGCAGATGGCTCGGCTACGAGGGAGCGGTTCACAGCATCTGCTGTTGACCACTCGGCACTCCATGCCGAAATGGCTGTCCAATCCTCTGGCGGTGAATCTAGCCAGACTGGATGTCTCGAAGTAAGGCGCGCTACTGGGTGTGACGTGATATCCGCATTGAGAGGGATTCGAACGTCTGTACGGACCTTAGTCCGTAAACTATAAACTAGTGATAGAACCAAACTGTTATAGAGCCTGGATTATTATTATTTTGTTGACAGTTTTACCACAGATTTCAATAGTGAAATAAAGTCAAGCAGACACTCTTGTTGCACTTTCTGTTGTCCAAAATTCACCATATATGCCTTTTACAGCTCAAAAACACATCATATTTTCACAAAAATACCCAGTGTGCCCGTTAGACCATACCCCTGCACCATTCCACACCGTTTGTTTTTGAGCTTCGGAGAGTTGAGTAGTTGTTTTGTGGGAGGACGGGGCAGTGCTCTGACCCCACAGGAGAGCAGCCACGAGGGTCAATGGAGATGCAGGGTCTCAGCGGCTCACTCTGACAGGACTAATGCTTCTATTTGTAACTGGATTGTGGCTTTCTGTGCCTTTTTCTGTCAAACACATGATTATGTTATGAACAGAAGACACGTCAAGGCCTCATGTTTCTCTAACAGAATGTTTGTTCTAACCAAGTTCTAGTACAGGCCATGCAAATTACCAGATTTTGGGCCCAATGAATGAATCAGTTCTTATTTTTCACGATGAATCATTTCTATAAAGTGCCCAGATCCCTATACTAAAATGTATAAGAAATCCAGAATATAGGCTTATTTTTTCCTTTACTTCAATCACAACAAAAACACGGCAGAAGTAGCCAAGAATATCCAAGTTTAATCGTTTTAAATACGCGTAACACACATTTTGTGGGTATAATTGATTAGGAATAATATAATTTGATTATTCAATTTTTTTTTAAATGAAGTTACTTTTGATAGTCATAGGAGTAAAGGGGGAAAGCCTCTCTAGGAGTTGTTCTCTGGCTGTATATATTCACACATCTTGAATTAATTGATTGATTTCAATAGATGACAAGGACATTGCACAGTAAATATGTTGTACAGACCGGAGATAGCTACACACCACTTTTCATCTGTAGTCCCTGGGCAGAGACAAAATGACAGCAGTGTGCAAAGAATTCATAAATAGAATGGCCTATATAGCATTTAAAGTACACGTAACCACCCTTAACCACAAAGAGACACAGTATATACTATAAATATACAACACACAATTATTTACAATCTGTTTAATGTTTTGACTGAGTTTCTTACGGTCCCAGTGAGCTACTCTCCCTCAAAGACAGAGGTAAGAGGAGTCAGAGAAGTAGTTCTGTCCAAACAAGGAGGGCCTGAAAGTTCACAGTCTCCTCTGGATGTGGCTCTGAGACCTTCACATAGAAATTAAACCTAATAATTTCCCATTATTTATTTTAGTGTTATAGAAAGGATACTGTATATAGTGAACAAAACTACTGTATATTACAATATGCTCCTCTCAAACGTTTTTTTTATTTTACTTACAGGCTTTATTTTGACAATAGCATTGAAGATTTTGCGAATGTTGTGGGAAATCTGAAACTGCCACCTGCTGAGAACTATTCACTTCAGATAAGCAGCTGTATATTTATTATCATTTTAGTGTCTCTATTATACTTAGTCAAACAGTAACCAGATGCACCCTCCAGCAAGGGATTGTAAACTGTTAGAATAATGTGGCTGCTCCTTAACACTACCTGTGCCATACGGTGCAATCAGGTAGCACTAATAAAAACCATCTGCATCCCACATTCATGTTTTGAAGGGTCTTCTGAATTAAACCTGACAATAAAGAAGTTTATTGGAAAATAAGGATTATTGTATAAAACGGCTTTTGCACTTAGAATGTGCTTACCTTCTACATGTACAAAATATATGATTATATATTGCTTTTTTGTTTGTTAAATATATGGATAGATGGCATGTTATCCCGACTGTCACACAATTGTCTGTACAGTACATACTTTGGTGTGAAGATGCAAATACCTTATTCTTTTTTTTAAGGTTGCAAGGGTAGAATAGCTAGTGAAACTTAGACATCATTAAAATATGTTTGTTTTATTATTGAAGAATTTCAATTCCCAATGGAATCTGAAATACACCAATCCAATATTACAGCTAACATTATATTGTAGCACTCCTCCATTTTAATTTTATCCTAAGTTATCATAACTGGGTGCATTGTGACACTTTTATTTTTCCCATATATATACTACACATTTCTTATGTTTTATTTATATATATAATATAACATAAGAAATGTGCAGTGTTAGGAACCACGAAGGGCGAAAGGTGTGTTATATACTGTTAATATATATATATATATATATAAAAAAAAATCTGTAACAGAAATTGTGGGCAGACAGGATATTACTGATATCTCTCCTCTCAAACTTACCTGCTGGTACTATCCCAAAATGTACTGTAAGTTGTTTTGATCTTGCTCCCGGAAGGTTCCACTGTGACATATTTGTGCCGCAACAATTTGTTTTTTTATGTGCGTCTGTTAAATTTAGAATGAGCTCTTGTCATGGCGGCACACTGTAGTATGCAGAAGGGAGCCGGAGGTTACGTTGGGTTCTTCACGTCACTGTCAGGCAACACGACAGCTGAAATTACGCTGCAGTTCACTTGCACTTTTATTGACTCCTCATTGCCTCACATTCTCTCCTCTCTTTTAATGGACAGTCGTCAGGGTTAGGTGCAGTAGTTGCAGCAAGATGTTGTAAAATATTCATTCAATTGGGCACTCAACAAGGGAGCAGAAGTGAACGCAAAAATACTGCCTTTGCATCAATAAACCCTTAGGCACATGTAATTAATTAGGTAATCTTTTTTTATATAGTGCGTTTCACAGACCAAGGACACATAGAGCCCTTTACAATGTTGTTGTTCAGTGGTTTCTCACGATAACGTGGTTCCAGAACCAGAACGGATTACTTTACTATCGCATTCGCCGCCATTGCCGAACTACAACCAGCAAATATCTACCTAGAACAACCGCCTCCCGCGCTCGCTGATTGGTCGGATAGGATACAACCGAGGTAACTGGGATCAGACCCAGACGTACATGTAGGGAAATTATAATTGACCAGAGTTCATGGATGTCTAAGGCCAGGCTAGGTTTACACTGTATAGAGGGTTTAAAACATCCAAACGTTTTAGTAAATGTTCACCAGACAAGTCCAGGAACCGACAGCATGGATTGTAAAACTGTTTTTTCTGGCTGTTTTGGGCTTTAAGATGGGGTATGTCCATACAGCTACATTTATAGAATTGTGTGACAAAATTAAAAACAAAAGGTTCATAAAGTTAACAACTGAATTCCAAGTTGGTTGTAGGACACTGTGAAAGTATATCAATGGGATTGCAGAGGGCCACATTAACACAGCACATTTGACCAATGGCTAGTTACATGTGTAATCTGTACGTCGTTGATTAAAGAAATAAAGTTGACTGAATTGTCAAAGTACCAGTTCATAAAGGGCCATGGCCATATAAGTACCCATTTTGAATACATTCACTCAACCTCTCAATATTTCTTTCTTTTATGGCCAATTGACAGTCACCTGATTTCAATCCAATTTTCCATCCAATAAAGTGCACCAGGACCCAGACAAAAGCCGTGCGCAAATCTTCACAAAGGAGGCAACAGTCTGGGACGCGTAAACATCATTAACAATAGACTTTTTGTTCATGAAAATACTAACTTTTCACCAGAACAAAGTATTTTCCCTGAATAGTTGTCGGGTCATTTGCGTAAACAAACATTTAACTGTGTTTCCCGGTAAGACCATAGACGTCAGTGAACACAAAAAGCTGAGCAATAAAAGTGTGAGTGCGGAATGAAAGGACCATGTAGGCTTTCAGGGTGGAACAGATTGAAGGAACATTTAGACTCTTTGAGGAGAGAAAAATCTTTTGTAATAAAAAATATATATGCATGTTTGTTTACAGAAAAATCTAGTACACATCTAGAAAAAATGACCTATTTCTGCTGTGCTATATACATAAAGATTGCTTCCCAACTCACTTTTCTACTTTCAGATTCAGTTTATTTTATTCTTTTGTTAATTCATTGCATTGCATAACCAATTACAACTCAAGAACAAAGAAGTTTTATTCATTCTGAGTCACACTTTGTCCAGTACAAAACAATATATCGTGTTTATGTCATATTGCTCCATCGTTTGAATATTCTTTGACCCAGACTTGATCATTTGTCCTTTGTCAAAGCCTCATTCTTTTTCCAGCCATTAAAAGTTGCCATCATGAAGACATCTTTTTGACTTCTAGCTTCAGCAAGTTTGTTTTATGGACTAATTTCTAAAAGAGCATTTTACTTCATGCAGGTAACTCTCTGTTGAATACATTGACTTCCAAAATCCAAATAATTTCTGTGCTGTCGTCATCCCTGTATGACAGCTCTGACATTTACCTCCAATTTGATTGATTTGTGGCACCACTGCGGGAGCTCAAAGGGGTTTGGGGTTTCGCTGATAAACCAGAAACTGAATGTTAGAATTTTTACACAGCAATTGTTCAACTCAACTGCTGTTTTAGTTTATTCACTTAGATTCTCCCTTACTTGTCTTTGTTTTTGCCTTAATTTATTACAGATGTATATATTGTATAACCACAGTATTGCTTTTTGCTTGAAAATGTGTTTTACCTAAATTAAAGCTGGGGTACCTCACTTTTTCCAGTAAATGATGTTTGGTTTGTCCAAACAGAAACAGTCTTGTAAAAGTAAATTGTTTGAACAAATCAGACCCAAACATGCTGTCTTTATCGTATCAGAAAACATCTAAGAAAGAATCCTGTGGTTGAGAGATTACTGAGTGAGGTCAGTCTTTCTCTTTTTAAATTGAAAGAGTTCATCTGAAAAACATGATAAAAGCCAAAGGATACATGTGAAAACTAACTCTTTTGAGAGGAAGGAACAACATCTTATTAGTTTTTTTTGCAGTCAATTACAGCTACAACATTATAATAATTGTTAAATGGATTTAATTTATTATCATTCAAGTTGTGTTAAAGTAGCAGTATGTAATATTTGCATGTCAAGTCATCATTAAATGGCCCCCATATTTCAAAAGGCGTTATTAAATCATGCTCTTTTCGTATACATCTTTAACTGATAACAGTAGTTCAGCCGAGATATTTGAATATCAAAATTAGTTTTACGACCCGTAAAAGTTGTTATTGTTTTGATTTTGATGTCCTACCCTCCGCCGTTTCGCCAATCAGGAAGTGTCATGTAAGTCCGTGATCGGGTTGCCAGAACTCCGCACGGCTAATCTCAGTGGTAAAATAACATGTGGCCGCAGAACTAACAAAGGTCTTGTTATGACTCTCAAATCATTAATGACAAAACAAAGACTAAAACGAGGATTTATATCGGGATGCCTTTGAACAATTGAGACAGCTGATAAGTTTTTGTGTGATGCAAAATTTGCTGCTTCGAATCCGTTCTTCAGAGGTATTCTGACTGCGTGAATCGGTGGTCCAGTGGGTAAAACTGTGCGCTCACGATGCAGCAACCCGTGTTCGATTCTGGGCCGAGTCTTTTTGTATTTAATTGCATGTTATCACATTCTATGACAGATTGCTCTAAATACGGTAAAAGACGAAGGTCAAGAAGTTTTTTTGCAGATTATAGATTAATTGTAAAAATAATCATTTGAGACCACATGTACCCCAATTAAAATAATGTTAGTCTCTTTTTGATGTGGGACTTTTACATGTTTGTCTAAAAAATAGGGAATAAATAAAATGTAAGGGTGATATTCTCTTGAGCAAACCCTGATGTTGATACGCTGAAGAAATACGTTCCAACATCCATTTTCCCACTCCTATTTTGGACATCAATTGCTTATTTATTTTGGATAATCTATAATTACATTGCTTTTATTTTGTTTTGTGTTTTTTCTCTCAAATGTCCCAAAAAAATAATTCATTCAACATTAGCACGCCTCATGGCAATGTGAATGGAGACAGACAAACAACTGATAAAATAATTCCCTGTGTTTGTTGCTGGATTTGGTGTGTATCTGGCAACCTGAGTCAGGGACAGTGGGAGAGGACTACAAAATATTGACTGTGACTGCAGTACCACTTTTGGCCAGATTTTTGCATATTGTTATAATAAAATACCGTTTTCCAACATCCTCCCTTTACTTCAGCCAAATCTTTTCAAATGTTGGATATACATGGATTTTGTTGTTGTTGACCATAGAAATGAATAGCCTAAATTAAACTTTACTCCCCACATTTACACAGCCCTGACAAGTGAGGTCTTTTCAGATCTCCTCTGTCTTACCTCTGCTCACTCAACTTTCTAGTGAATTTCCTGCTCCTTCTTGTGGCAAAGGAATAAATGATAGAAGCACAGTCATACAGGGCATCTTTCAACTCATACAGTGTTTCTTAACAAACCTTGAGAACCCGATGAATAATAAAAAAGGATGATACATTTTGCAACAATCGCATGGTTTCTTTTTGAATTTGCTTATTGGGGTCTTATCTTCAGTCTCAATGCACTTATTACTGTTGAATTTATGGATAGAAAGTAGAAAGTGGTTCATAGTTTTTATCTATCAAATTGCTACTGTTAAAGAAGCATGTTGCAACATTGTTCCGGATCAAAAACAGACCTGGAGTTGTTTTTCTAAAATCCATCCACACTAATATCAGGAACTTCTGGCCCAAACAATTGAACTCCCTTCTGTCTCAGTCCTGTAATAGTATGATGTCAGTCTACCACTTTGACATGCCGCCATTTGGGAAAAACTCAACTAACCTAACTCCCTAGGTGGTAGCATGGGGATTCTTTTTTTTTACTCATCACAATTGCTTCACCAAATATTTTCTACAGAAGATATCATTTTGCGGCGTGGTGTACAGGCCCAGACCCTTTGGCCATGTCCAGATGTCTGCAATCGGAGAGAGAGAGTGCTGTCTAGGACCCCTCTTAAGGTCCCAACACAGACCCTCAGCCAATCCAGCCCTACACAAAATAGGAAACAAGGGGGAGGAGTGCACGCAATCCCATACCGGGCGCCTAACAGCCCCTAAATGGCAAGTCTTACTTACAGAGCCTTGAGGTTTTTTCTTATAGCCTATATTTCCATACTTACTTCTATACTTGTAGAAGTTCATATGAAGTTAAATAAATATTGTGTTAAAGCCATAAGAAAAGTAGGCTTACTGTATTTACACCAAATGTCAAAAAGATGTCTACAAAATTAAATAAATCCCCACATTATTAAATATACTTGGAGTCCCATTGCATATGTTTGTCTTAGCATTGCTCGTATTGAGTTGGACCATATGCACTGTTTTTGCACTAGTCTTTCGTCAGGTTCCTTCACAGGCCATAGCTCAGCATGAAGCCTTTGCTCCATTTCCTTTTGAACATATTTTTTTTCTCACACTCAAAATGGAAATAAGCAGCGCAGTCCAATGAGAAAAATTAATCCATTTTTGATCTCCTAACATTTTTGATAATCTCGCAAGGGAATTGTTTTTCCTCTGCAAAAGGTCGGCTCCAGGTTAGTGTGGGGTTCATTCGTGACTAAATAAACGTCAAAGAGCTCTTGTGGTACTTTTACTGTTATTTGGAAATTTGCTGTAATCTCCAGTGGGTCGAGGTGACCTTTCCTTTTCCTGTGTGGTTCAGGAAATTGGGTTGATAAAAGTGCTGCTAAAAATAGTGCCTTTAATGTGATATTGGATCATTTATTCTCAACTGATGGACTTGTTGGAATGTCTGGATATTTTAATGGCACATTAATCAGGATCTGCAGACTTTACGCCACAAGCTTTGCTTGCTTAGGAATTGGGGAATTGTCTTGCTTATATGTGTAGAATTCTTTTAAATTATTATCTTTTTGCAAGTTCCTGATTTGAGCTCAGCTTAGTATTGATCATTCTTGAACATAGAATATGTAATCGGAATGGACTGAGCTAATCCACGAGCTGAGCCTAATAGGAAGGTGCTCATGGGCGAAATTATGCTCCCATACTGCCTTCAGCTCCAATTATCTTTTATTTCAAAGTAAATGGCTCATACACTGTAACTGTTCGGGTCACAATCAGCCTTTTGAGCACAGTTATGATTATGATCTGTATGTTTTTATGTTTATCTATGTACATTTACACTAAGATACGAGATGCCAGAGGGTTTGAGCTACATATCCAGTGACAAGGTATAGCATGATATACAGTATTTGGATGGGGCTGAACTTGTGATTATGGTCTGAATTGCTACTTTAGGTTCCTTGACCATTTGGTAGAAATGGACTGACCGAGTGCTGACATTATCCATAGTGTTTGCTGCATGTGGAAGATGCCGATATGAACATAAGATAGCTGGAGCCAATTTTCTTATATGGGCATTTGGTCTGACGATATAAGCTTCACGCCATAACCGAGGGAAACATGTTTTCTAAGGTGAGCTAGAGTTTCCCCTGCAAATGAGGGCATCAAATTGGGTTTACTAAGACTTTATCAACATAGAAACACCAGAATCACAGAGAGCGTATATAAACCACATATTTTTGGAATCCCAAATGTGAAACAAACAGTAACTGAGCTTGAGGGGTAAAGTTGGAGCAAAACTTTCCCTTTTGGGCTTCATTGAGCTTGAGGGGGTTAGCATTGTCCATCTATATATAGTCTATGTCTGGGTTAGCGAGGTAGAGGGCCACAATGACACAGAGGTCTGCAATGGTCTACTACATCCATCAAATGTAATCTTTTTTTGACACTACAGAACTTTATCACTTATTGGAAAAACTTGGACTTCTAGACACTTTTAATCCTTCTAAGCCAACATATGATAATTCTGTGATACATTTTTTGCCTACAAGGCCCTCATGCCATATGTACAAGCATATCACCTGCGAGTGCAAACAGCCGCCACGGATAACAAAAGATAGCATGATCTATTCACGCCATAGACATCCACTTATAATGCAAGCAATTCCATTCCCTCTCTCCCTCTGCTGGTTTTGGACAAGTCCAGATAAAGAAAGCGCTCACGCTCACACTGCACCATACTGCGATTACATAACCTCCTATTGCATGGGTTTGCTCTGCCATGCCCCCATCCCTGCAAGGTTATTTTATTCAAATCAACGGTGTGTAAAGAGCATCCTCTTCACATTTTCTTGTTACTCATTGCGGGCCATATGTTCGGTACATAACTGACAGCGATAGGGTTGAATGCACAATGCTGTCTTTGATGAAATGCTTAGTCCACTACATGATACTCTAGGAGATTTCACTCCAGGATTATGGGTGCTATTGTAGTTTTGATCCATTAAAACTGTCAATGTAAGCTGTAAACTTAAATTTGAATTCATGATATTATGCTGATGCTGAAAATGTTAGTCATGAAATTATCAAAATGAAATTATTTTAATGAATCACACATGTCCAACTATAAGAATGTATGTTTATACCATTTACATTTTCACAATGAATCTTTTATTTATACATTGAAAAAAAGCCATATGTTTGACTATTCTGAAATTTGTGTGAATTGTGTATGAGGTAATTGCTTTATATTGTTATGTATTCATGTGTTATTATTGAAATAAATCAATAAATCAATACATGTTGGTCCAAAATATCCAGCTAGATATTTTGCCAAAAACTTGCAGCCCCAACACAGAGCCCTGGAATGAAACCCACAACCAATGAAATGAAATAACCACAGATGAAGCCCTTCTAACGCCGTGGTGTTTGTGGTCCAGTGTCACAGCAAGAGTGAAACAGTGTGAGGGATAAATGAATTGAGCGGATGAGGTCCAGGTGGCATCACTGACTAGTATTAACCTCTTTGACTGGAAAGGGCGCTCCATCACAAGAACACATGGTCAGAAAGTTTTCTTTGAGCAGAAAAGGGGACGCCATATTTCTTTTTTGATTAGTATGCTTTTTTTTCGTTAAACATATATGCAACTGGGTTCATGAAATGGAGGGAATGGTGTATGAAGTAGCTGAAAAAGTTATAATTATTATTTATACGATAACTAATTTGAGTTTAGAAAGATTGTGATCATTTGATGTATAAGATTTTGATTATCAACACCTGAAATGTGGCAGTAACAGCGTGAGAAGCTGAAGAGGATGTTAAACTTGTTTTAGTGTTATTTTGTTAAAGTATGCAATTATATGCTTATTTATATAGCGCATTTTACAGACCAAGGTCACCCAAAACGCTTTACAATGTTCAGAATGTTCAAAGTCCTCCAAACTAGCTGCTGTGATTTAGGGCTATATACAGAAATACATTGAATTGAAGTTGAATCATAAAAATATAAAGCATGCTAATATTTTCTACTTTTTGTTGTTATCTTAATTACAACTTACACAATCAACTATACTAATGTAAGTATTGGTGCAAGTGACATAATTTTAAGCAGTCATGTTGTGTTGTTGGCAGGTAATCAAAAATCTATTGCCTGTGTTGTTGTCATAAACTTCTCTGTTGCTCTAAATTGTGTATATTCTTGCATGAGTGGTCACAAATGCAGTTGTAATGAGTCCAAACTTTGAAAATGCCCTAGTAAAACTTTCAAGAAAACCTTTAAGAACAAACAAAGTCAATCAATTTTCTCCCACCCTTTCTCTACCCTTGAAACTACTTTAAAAGTGTTTTATTCAGCTTTTTGCGTGGGATTCAGCGTATGCCAGGCCTTCTTCAATAGTGCTTTATTTACATGTTAAAAGGTCATTTGCTTTTATAGAGTAGAATTATCTCCTTTAAGAAGTGGAAGCCAAGGTCAGCAGTGATTCTTAAACCAACATATCTTACAGAGTTTCTCGTGAAAGAAATTATACATTATCTACAGTAATTATTGAGTGAAACTATTTCATTTAAAGGTCTTTTGGGACATTGGTATGTTTATATGATACAGTATATTAATAATATTGGGAAATTAAAGCCGCAAGCAACGTCGAATGGCCCTCGCCGCACCGGCGCACCACCCCGCACCAAGCTGCCCCGCATCAAGCCGCTCCGCATCAAGCCGCCCCGCATTAAGCCGCCCCGCATCAAGCGGCCCCGCACCAAGCGGCCCCGCACCAAGCCGCCATGCATCAAGCCGCCCCGCACCACGCCGCCCCGCACCAAGTGGATCTGCACCACGCCGCCCCGCACCACGCCGCCCCGCACCACGCCGCCCCGCACCAAGTGGATCTGCACCACGCCGCCCCGCACCACGCCGCCCCGCACCACGCCGCCCCGCACCACGCCGCCCCGCACCACGCCGCCCCGCACCACGCCCCCCCGCACCACGCCCCCCCGCACCAAGTGGATCTGCACCACGCCGCCCCTCACCAAGCCGCAACGCGCCGCTCCACAACGCCCCGCACTACGCCGCACCACACCGTACCACGCAGCACCGCGCAAAGGAGGTGGGGCCGCCGTGTGATGATTTGTTGCTGTTGCCATAGAAGAACGTTTGTCAAATTGTAATGAATATGATGATAAGAGCTGCTTGGCACCCCATGGAAAACTTTGCCTCAACCTGTAGGGGGCGCTAATGGGCCAATTTCAAATATTTCACTTTCACTGGACCTAAACCCTTGAGTTGAACATTGGATTCAAGTTTTGTGCAAATCAGACTTTGTTTGTGCAAACGGGAGCAAATTTAATATTGTCCAAAACGGCCAAAAAAAGGTCACATTTTGCTGCTCCCCTGTTCGAACAACATTTCACTGATGAAAAATCGCCGAAGTCATTTTCAAGGTACATGTGTTGAGATGATGCGGAGCGATTTTGAGGCAAATCTGTGAAACGGCCGAGGAGGAGAAGATTTCCAACCGACTTGTATAAAAATTATTGCGGATCATTTTTCCATTTTGCAGTGAAATTTATGGGCCTCCTGTTTGTCAGAGGGCGGAGCCATGATAACATTTTGGTCGTATCTTGACTTGAGGAACATGTGTACCGAATTTCATGAATCTACGACAAACTTGACCTCTGAAACTCCCATTGGCTGTTGTAGGTGGCGCTGTTCTGGCATTTTTTGAGTTCCATAAAAATAAACACCCAAATATCAAATTTTTCACCAGGTCTGATGTTCAGTGTTGCCAACTCCTCAGTAAGGAAAGTAGCTATTGGCTGTCCCAAAAGTCGCTAGAAGTCGCTAAATGACGTCATCGCCTAATTTGCATAATTTGCAATTTGCAAATAACTGTAACGGACGCTGTAGGAGAGAGGAATAAGGTCGTGGGAGAGACAAAAGTGAGTAAAAACACCCTAAATATGTTTAGAACTACAAATGTACAAAAATAATTTCAACATTAACAACATTTAATGATTTTAATGCTTTGTCTAGATCCACATTACACACATCAGTTTTGTCCTGTATTGTTAAATGTTATAACAGCAAATGTAATCAAAAGATTGTTATGTAGGGTGAAATTGCTAGCTCTACAACCAACCCTCCTCCTTTATCCGGGCTTGGGACCGGCAAAGTGACCCAAAAGACACACTCTGGCAGAGTTACTTAGGTTTATTTTTGTAAGTTTTTTTTTTTTTTTCATAGTTTGGCATAACAAATGATTTAATGTGACCCACTACTGAGAGAAAACAGAGTCACGGACAGAGCTGCCGCGGATGGAGTGGGGGGTAGTGGGGGGTGGCGGTGGTAGGAGTGGCCGGGGAGCTTTGGATGTGTGGTGGTGGTGGAGCTGAAGTTCAGTCTGCAGCAGCCTGAAAACTCCCTGTGCTTTTGAGTCTCCTCTCTCTCTCTCTGCTCCGCCCATAGACTGTAGCTGGGACTGCTGCGCAAGGCTACTGTGAGACTGGCCGCCTGTAAGTGCTTTGGGACGGGGGAGGGGCTCACGTTGAGGACAGCAGAACAATACGTGCTTCACGAGTCTCCAAAACACCAGATAAGTCGCCAAAACACCAGATAAGTCGCCAATAACACCAGAAAAAGTCGCTAGATTTGTCGCTAGTCGCTTTTTTGAAAAAAAGTCGCTATAGGGGTCTGAAAAGTCGCTAAATCTAGCGACAAAGTCGCTAAGTTGGCAACACTGCTGATGTTTGGGCAAAATTTTACAACTTTTCATGCATGTTCAGGGGGTGAAAATAAGGCTCAAAGTGCAGAATTTGACATCTCTCGGGCAAAAACAATAGGCCCTTTCCCCGTTCGGGGCTCGGGCCTAATAAATGTAATTAAATGTTAACAAAATAATATTATTTGAATGCTGCTTGAGAAATTCACTATTGCCTATCTTGGACCACTCCAAAATGCAGTCGAACCTGCCCTAGGTGGCGCTGTTAGAACCTACTTTTGTTGGTTTTGGGAGATGGTGGCTGTCAATCTGTCAGACCTGTTGAATGTGGGAGAATATTTTTAGCTCCAGATGATCAAGATTGTATATTTTTGTCCAAATTCTGTTTCCATCCGTTTTTCAAGGAGCCGTTTTGTTTTTATTGATGTCTGGTGTCTGCGTCCTGTTTGACCTCAGATTGGGCTGCCGTCTGAGTGGGTTCGTCTCCAAGGTTAAGATGCATTAGCTGCAGGTGACTGTAGCCTGACTGTAGTGGAAATTTAAATACTTAAATGAATGGATCCGAGAGAAAACAGCTTGTCTTTGTGCAATTTATTTAAAAGGTGATGAGAATAAACAAATACAATAAAACTCTGCAGAGTCAGACAGAAGCGACGCATACTCAAAGTCTGCGTCGTCTCTCTCTGCTCTGCTCACATCTAACATTTGGTAATATAGTCCTGCAAAAAGCTAGAACAAAGAACAAGACATGCCACAGTGGGGGTAAGGTGGGTTGAGTTATGCAGGAAGACAAGGTAAAAGAAGGGAGGGCAAAAGAATGATAGTACACCTGTCAAACATTTAACATTATAACGAGCAAAGGAGTGGTACCGTCGCCTCTGCGAAGGTCATGTGAAAGTGAAGGCCTCTTTGTGCAGGACAAGCGGCCTTTGTCTGTAAATGTATCAGTGAATTTTAGTACAATATATTCTAATATATGAAACTCGCCACAACATGACTCACCCACATCTATCTCCATCAATTATTTCCCATTACCAGAGCAGCCTCTCGGAAAATACTCCACGTTATCATATCCAGACCATTACAACAAGGGCTGGGTGTCTTTCAGAGCCTGCCGATACGATATGTATCTTAATGCACATGGCACAATACGGTATGCAAATACAGGGGACGATTTCATATATTTTTCATAAAGTAAAATTTTTGCTATAAAATAAAAAATGTTGGCCCCTTACTGTATCTAATGCTATTGATGCATTTATATTTCATTCATTGAACATGAATCGTTATTCCATACATAACAAACAAACAAAATGTACGAATGTAATGGTATTGATATTTATGTAAAATTAATATTTTTGACAACTATGTCAACTTCATCAATTGCAAATTAGATGAATACATCCATTTGAATTAGTCGGGTTAGTACTGTGATGAGGGACGACTGCTTGGAACAGAGTGTAAATTTCCAAACTGTCATTGGGTCCTTGAGCAAGAGACTTGCATTGTCTATTACTCACTCGATTCAAGATGGCGCCTCGTACGGTCGACATGGCTCTTTGCTGCTCTCTTTTTCTTTTGTTTTTACTTTTTAACTGTGCATCTGGCTGTTCCTACACCCGTGAGGAACTTATGAACATCCGACCCACCGTTCCCATGGACCTATTGCCTGTTTTCTTGGCATCTGCGGCTGATTTAGTTCATGTTCTAGCCAAAAAAGTGTGGGCCCGTAAAAGGGGAAAGCGAGGAGGCCTGCTCGTGCGTCTTAGGAGGAGAGGAGCGCGCACGGCTCTCCCCGGCATTTTTCTCTCCAACGTACGCTCACTGGGCAATAAGATGGACGAACTCAGCCTGCTCATGAGAAGAAACAAGGACTTCGCCACATCCTGTGTCCTCTGCTTCACTGAGACCTGGCTAAATGAGCGGATCCCGGACTGCGCTCTGGAGCTGCAGGGCTTTGGGCTGTTTCGCGCGGATCGCCATTGTGCGCTCTCAGGGAAGAGCAGAGGCGGAGGGCTCTGTTTCTACGTCAATACAAACTGGTGTAACGATGTGTCAGTGATCTCCAAGCACTGCTCTCCTGCTCTGGAATATCTTTTCATTCATTGTAAACCATATTACTCCCCGCGGGAAATTGTTTCATTCATTCTTGCCTCTGTTTACATACCGCCATGCGCGGACGCGCGCGAGGCTCAGCGCGCACTCGCAGAGCAAGTACTGTGTATGGAACGCTTATACCCGGACTCTCTGATTATTATCCTGGGGGATTTTAATAAGGGAAACTTGAGCCAGGAATTACCCAAATACAGACAGTTTATCAAATGCCCGACCAGAGAGGAGAACACTTTGGATCACTGTTACACCACCGTGCGCGGAGCTTTTCGCGCTGTTCCCAAGCCAGCCCTCGGCTTCTCAGATCACTCCATGATACATCTGGTTCCTGCTTACAGACAGAGACTAAAGCTCTCGAAACCTGCAGTGAGGAGCTCCAAAGTGTGGTCTGATGAAGCTGTGGAAGAGCTGCGCGCATGCATGGAATCTACAGACTGGGACCTTTTCAGAGCTGCCACAGACAGTTTGGATGAATATACGGACACTGTAACGTCATACATCCACTTCTGTGAGGATAGCATCATTCCAACAAGGACCAGGGTCATCTATAACAACGACAAACCCTGGTTCACTGCTAAACTCCGGCAGCTCAGGAAAGAAACGTCTGCTTTCAGGGAGGGGGACCGCAGCGGCTACAAAGCAGCTAAATATCAGTTGGAAAGAACTGAAAGCAGCCAAGTCCCGGCACAGAGAACGACTACAGGAGCAGTTTGGTAACAACGTACTGCTTCTGTCTGGAGGGGCCTACGGGAGATCACCAACTACAAACCCAAAGCCCCCCCCTGTGCTGATGACCACAAGCTAGCTGACGATCTGAACTTATTTTTCAGTCGCTTTGATGCTGCCCCTGACACCTCTCCCTCCCCCACCCCCCACTACTCTAACGACCCACCCATCAGCCCTGCCCCTAGCCTAACAATAGCCGCTAAAGAGATTAAACAACTCTTCCTGAGGCTGGCACCCCCGCAAAGCTCCTGGCCCGGACCACGTGTCTCCGGCCACTCTGAGACACTGCGCCAGTGAGCTTACTCCTGTGTTCACTGACATTTTCAACACCTCTCTGCAGTCCTGCCATGTCCCGGCCTGCTTCAAATCCTCCATCATTGTCCCCGTCCCGAAGAAGCCCAGGATCACAGGACTCAATGACTACAGACCTGTAGCACTTACGTCTGTCGTCATGAAGTCATTTGAACGCCTGGTTCTCTCCCATCTCAAGTCCCTCACCTCCCCCCTCCTGGACCCCCTGCAGTTCGCCTACAGAGCCAACAGATCTGTAGACGACGCCATTAACCTGGCCCTCCACCACATCCTACAGCACCTGGACTCCCCGGGGACCTACGCCAGGGTCCTGTTCGTGGACTTCAGCTCTGCCTTCAACACAATCCTGCCATCCCTGCTCCAGGACAAGCTCTCCCAGCTCAACGTGCCCGATTCCACCTGCAGGTGGATCACTGACTTCCTGACGGACAGGAAGCAGCGAGTGCGTCTGGGGAAGAATGTCTCGGACTCTCGGATTATAAATACAGGAGCCCCACAGGGCTGTGTTCTTTCTCCCCTGCTCTTCTCCCTGTACACCAACCACTGCACCTCCAGCCACGACTCCGTGAAGCTGATCAAGTTCGCGGACGACACCACCCTCATTGGACTCATCTCCAACAACGATGAGTCCGCCTACAGGAGGGAGGTGGACCGGCTGGTGTCCTGGTGCAGTGGTAACAACCTGGAGCTGAACGCCCAGAAGACAGTGGAGATGATTGTGGACTTCAGGAAGAGCACTGTCCCCCCGCCCCCACCCTCCGTGATGGACTCCCCCATCACCTCTGTGGAGTCCTTCCGTTTCCTGGGCACCACCATCACCCAGGACCTCAAGTGGGAGCCGACCATCAGCTCTCTCATCAAGAAGGCCCAGCAGAGGATGTACTTCCTGCGGCAGCTCAGGAAAGCCAAGCTGCCTGCACAGATGTTGGTGCAGTTCTACACGGCCATCATCGAGTCCATCCTCACCTCCTCCATCACCGTGTGGTTCGCTGGAGCCACAGTCAGGGACAAACAGAGACTACAGCGCATTGTGCGCTCTGCAGAGGAAGTGATCGGCCGCAGCCTTCCATCGCTGCAGGACCTGTACGTCGCCCGAGCTCGAGGCCGGGCTGGTCGTATCACAGCCGACCCCTCTCACCCTGCACATGGACTATTCCAACCACTCCCCTCAGGCAGGAGGCTGCGGTCCATCAGGACTAGAACCTCCCGCCACAAGAACAGTTTCTTCCCCTCTGCTGTTGGACTCTTGAACACTTCTTAACCTGTCCCCCCGCCCTTTATAAAGTCACTTTACTGCCCATCATACGTCACTTTACTTCACTGTACTGCTGTCACCTTACATTGTGTGCACCATGTGCACTTGTATATTGTAAATAGTAACTGTAACTCTATTTTAAATTTAAATTTATTCTTTAGAAGTGTTTTTTATTCTTATTTTTATTATCTCTTTTTGACTGTTGCACTGAGCCAAAGCAATTTCCAAGTCTGTGACCTCCCGTTACTTACGTTGGCAATAAAAATGATTCTGATTCTGATTCTGATTCTGATTCTGATTCTGATTAGTAGTAAGTAATCTTTATTTATACACTGCCTCTCACAGACCAGAGTCACAAAGCGTTTTTTATAATTGTCAACATTTGTCTCTCACTCCACACAGAGATGGGGACGAGGTCGCCAGTACAGGAGGCGCATGCCAGATCTATTGTACATGTGTTTTTAGTGGTAGGGGAAACCAGAGCACCCGGAGGAAACCTACCCAGACAAACATGCTAACTCCACTCAGAAAGGCCCTGTTTTGACCGGAATTCGAACCCAGGACCTTCTTGCTGAGAAGCGAGAGTGCTATCCACTCATCCACCGTGCCTTCCGGTCTGTGCAGGTCGTGAATGATTTATTTACAATGTTAGGGTTGCTCCCAAAGCAGTCTGCCCCAGGGCATCTGTAACTACTGAAGAAGCTTATCACCACTGTGTATGGAGGCAATGATCAATGTCAAGAGAAGCGTCTCTGAGTGTCCAGAGAAGCGCTATGTTATGTAGATTACTGTATAAATATATTACCGTACACTGTATCCTGAATTTCTCCTACGGGGATCAATAAATTATTTATCTTTCTGTCTAACTAGTCAATTTTTATTTTATTTTATTTAGGGAAAGCCCCTTGAGATATTTTTTCCAGACTCATGAAAGTGCATTCAATTCTCCTCATAATGACAATGAGTAATGATTTTCTACAATAAGCTTTTTCGTGTTTTTTTTTCACCATGTTGCCAGACATACAGGTATCCGATTTTATTAATACAGTATAACCATTGTTACTCTGGACATTTTGCACTTCGCACAATAATAAATTTTCCCCTTAACTTCAATGCTTCTTTGTACCCTTGTTATACGTCTTGGTCTAACATTTCTAACCTGCTTTTGTGTCAGCTCAACTATATGTGAAGAAAAATCTCACTTCTGCAGACATGTAAGGCCTTGTCCACATGCAGCCAAGATTGGAGACGAAGTGATAAGTGATGTAGGCGGGCTTATAGCTTCACCTTTGATGTAGGAACCCGAATCCAAAGTGCTCTGAGCCGATCTGTCCTTGAAGTGAGCTGTGCATATTCTCGTCCTGGTCAGGCAGATGAAGAAGGTGACTTTTTTCTCAGTCCGTGGGTGTCTTCTGATCGTTGTTAATGAAACGTACTTGAATCATGTTGGCTCGCAGTCATAGCAACATAGGATTTATTTACTTTTACTGATGCAATGTATATGTAGAGGGCCACTGAAGAGGTCATGTTTCTGAAATGTTTTGAACTGTTTTATTCTTTGCTCTGTGTTGGCTAATCTTTGTAAAGTCCTCAGAGATTATTAATGTTGTGATTTCTATACAAAATAAATTCAATTAAATGTTGGTCATTCTGGCTCACACCTTGTAAAAACCTCAAATAAATGTAGAATATTTTTTTAAATGGGCTCCTTAAAACAAAGGCTTGGCATACGTCACTTTGCATGTGATGAGTCTATACCATTTATTGGTTCCACTTTTTGAATTGAATTACAATTGTGGTGTAAAAATCCTTTCATAGCACCTATTGGAATATAATGTCTCTGTAATCCCTGAGCCAATCCACATGAACCAAAAACTGTCACAAAATTTCATATCAACAATTGTGGTATAAATATTTTCTCATGAAGCTTCATAGAAATGGTGTCAATATTCAAAACATATGCACGTTGTCCTTTCAAACATAAGAATACAATGACAGATTTAATCACTATCTATTCACTATCAAATAATGATCTTGAATAACATTTGGACATTTTATTTTTCAACATTTTAAGAATGGTTCTTCACTTAGATTTGTATTGACCACAATATTGAGAAAATTTATCCAGCAAGAATACTTAAATACACCCTTGTACAGATAATCAGCTCCCATCCTAAAGTGTCAGTATAGTGGCCCCACTGGTTCTTCCTAACACGTTTCCAGTAGTCGCCCCAAATGCAACAAGCGTTTATAACAGATGAAGATAACATGTCTTCTTAAACTTTCTGACAAAAACTTCCATTAGTAGAAACATCTTATATTTTGACAACATATTTACAAGTTTCATCTTGTCTCTAGGTTATGTGTAGCCTGGTCGTACCACACCATAGTACAAATTACATTTCGTACTAAGGTCTGGAGGTGCTCCATTGAGCTCCATTTACAGATAGGAGGGGTTAACTCCTTTTGCAGATTGAAACGATTGGATCTGAGTTTACTGTGACATATACAATGTGCCCGAGTCTGTCGCTAGCATTTAGCATTTAGCCTAGCCATCTCCTTTGCCGCTAACGGACCCCGTGGGGAGTAGCGCCACAATTTTTCCAGCGATTACATTTGCTAAACATTTCTCTTGCTCCGGCTTCGATTTCTTGATAGAACCAGACCGGATTACTTTACTATCACATTTTTCGCCAAACTGCAACCTGCCCGTTCAACGCAAACTCTTGACATCACCCACAACTAACTACAACATCTGCCTTGCACGCTCTCTAAATGGTCGGTCGAAATTCAACCGATTGTAATCGCTAACACAGGGACCAGACCCAGACGTTACATGCAGTGAAATTATGATTGAACGGAATGTACGGATGGCTAAGGCCAGGCTAGGTTATGTGCAGGAAATGTGACTTGTTTTTTCAGTCCATATCAAGCACACTTAGTCGCCACATGTTTACATCAGACAGATATGAATTTACTTTTCGTTTTTACAGACTGTCAAAATAGCGCTTGCAGCATGAGGCAATTTGTTGGAAAGCCTTACATGGGATTAAGACTGGGGCGTGTGGAGTTGTGGCTGTTTGAAGGTTGGGTTTCATCATCAGTGACATCTTCAAGGCTTGTCTGTCTCTGCTTCCAGCCGTTTGTTTCCTCTCCATCAAAGCCAGCGCTGCTCCGCACAGGTCGACTCGCATGGCTCTCTGATATCCCCCACGGCACCAACCATCACCACCAATTTGGCGCGGGACAAGTGTGATGCCGGACATGACGGCCCTCCTTATCTGTGTGTTTGTGATGCCTTTTTCAGCAGCCATGAGGTGTTGTTGAGGTCTGGTTTATGTATCGTTTGACTGAAAGTGATAGCTTGAGTTGTAGGGCTATTACCAGCGTTTTATGTTATGCAGATGTTTTGTTAGAACATTTTTGACATATTTTGACATTTACCTAGGCAGGCTTATGTGTCAAAGCCTGATCAGATCTCAGACAGCGGGGAAAACCAAGTGCCACAGTGGGACGTCTGTGGATCTAAAATTCAAACAGTTATTGTGTCCTTAGGCAAGGCTTTCCCTGCTCTGGAACTCACTCTCAATTGCCCTTTGCACTACCAACTCCCTCGCTACTGTTCAAGCATTCCATACTCATCCAGTTTCAATTGTTTTATTTTATTGATTGAGTGCTCTGAAAGGCCGCTAGAAAAAATATTATTATTATTTAGTATTATCATAACTTTTATCTTCACCCACATTGCCTTGTATGAGTCTGGTGTTGGTCGATGTGAAGATTGGCAACCTCTCATCCATCAGGCAGCTGTGACTTGTAGCTTGGTAATATTCACCATTGTGTGTATGATTGAATCATGCAATGAGAATTTCAAATGTGATTGCACATGGTTGCATGGTTTCTAGTGCTGTAACAATGTATTGCTTTGTTTATATATCTTTATGGATTGATTTTAGTTAACTGTTTACAAACTACAACTTTTTTATGTGTTGAGATTTTATTTTAACACACACAAGGAAATAATTGCATACAAAAATATTGGAAATTGCTTTCCAGCTTTACCTGGGCCATACTGAGATATCTTATATTTGATTAATCTGAAGAAGGATTAATGAAATATCCACTCAATCATTATCACCACAAATCAGCTTCTAATTAGTAATGACTGCAGCTCAATACGAGAAAATTAATCATATGTCTTCAATCACGTCTGTGTAAACTTCTCAGGTCTGTGGCCGAGATGCCTTTACGCCAGTCTCCTCATCTTGGTTTCAGAATGTGTGTGACTTATGGTTGTCTGAAGTAAACATAGAGTGAAAATAGCACTATATAACTGTCATTTGTGCTATAATGAGTGGTTTTATTCAAGTCAAAACCTCAGTAAATATATCTCATTTTAAAACTTTCCCAATTACAATGCTATTCAACATGTTGTAAAAAGGCAATTAAAGGATTTTGATTTGACTTTCTGATTGGGTCTTCTCAGTCTTTGTTATGCTTGCAGTGATTAATGCACGTGTCATTTAGCGTCACATCTCTCCGCACTGCCATATCTTGGGCTTGTGTGAACAGAAAGCAGCACCTCCATATGTTTGCAATTGTATACAGTGCGTGCCAACCCACAGCCGTGCAACACTACATTACATAAGAGCCCTATATTACAATGCAATGTCAGCAGGGTTTTTCATTTCCTTTGTTGTTCTTTTCTCGCTGCAGTTCTCTCCTGGTGGACTGAACAAACGCTCCATCTTTCTCCGAGCTGCTGTCTTCAGTCTTCTCCTGGTCCGACGGCACCCACCGACATCAAAGGTATCCCCTCCTCATCACTGTGTGTGGCTTAATCATCAGGCCGTAATTATCTTTGCCGACGGTGGCTTTTCTCGAGAGACCTCCACTTTGTAACTAAAAGAAACCTCCTGGATGATTCTATTACAACATAATCCACAAAACTGACTTGCTGTGGTTGAATGGGACATACGGTGTTAGAAATAATACGCTCTTTTTGGCCATTCAAAATTTGAATTTGACTTTACTTTCTCTTTTCACGTTTTAGGAAATGAATACACTTCCCAATATCTTCATTTGAAAATATATAGGTAAATAATGCTATCGGCTTGCCCTATCCGTTGGTTACCACAAGAAGGTTTTTTTTTTTACAAATTTGAAAATTACCAGCTGCAACCACTAACACGTTATTGCAGAGGACATAATTTCACCTGAGAAATTGTCAAAACTAATCTAGGGCTGCTCTGAATGTGATATATGTGACATATTGGTATAATAATTGCATTGCATTCTTTCCTCTCTCACATTTTTTTTTACATTTGTGTTCATTTTTTTAATGAATATTCACAGATGATGTAAACAATTTTACTTATGGGCCCCTGCCAATAAGCTAATGCAGCTTCCTGGGAGTTTAATTTTACAAAATTCCTACAAACTTAACAAATTAGAATGTGTATGACTTAAAGCTGCACTAACTGACTTTGGGATTTTGAAGCCGCGGACCCGCTGACCTCTCTCTTTCTGCTCCCCTCCCCGCACCCACGAAGATATCGCCCCCCACACACACCCACTGTTGGGACGGAGCTAGCGCCTCCCAATATGGATAAATCCATGGACATGGATTTGCACGTGGCTGGCGTGACCATAGAACGATAGAACCGGGAAGCGCGGAGGAACAAGACTTTCTTTTTGCTAACGGACCTGTAGATTTCTCACGAAAGTGGGGGCTAGTGGTCCGCTGTGATTGGTCACAATCTGCGACCCGAAACACATCTCTTCCTTGTTTCATCAAAACTCGATCTAAAATACAATGCTCTCGCCAGCACAAATCTGTGCTACTTTTTCTTCAAAAGGACGTATATCCCGATGCACTACATGGACATGGATAGCACTTTCGTAATTAATACAAAAATAAAGTCAGTTAGTGCAGCTTTAAGTTTTTTAATATACAGAGAGAAGAGAATTGTATTGAATATTATTGTTTATATTATTTGTTTTATTTCTTAACCAGTGTTTTGCAGTTTTTCCTTTTAGTTAGGACTATAAATTATTTACTTGATGTCCAAAATTATAATCCAAAACTGCATTTGACTGCTAGAAGGGGGCGACAGTAGCTCAGTTGGTAGAGCATTGGCCTTAAGGCCAGAAGGTCGTGGGTTCAATTCCCACCTCTACACCTTCTCCATCGACTCCCACTGATGACTGCTGTCGTTGTGTCCTTGGGCAAGACACTTAACCCCACTTTGCCCAAAGCCCCCACTGAAAGATCAAGGCTATGCTCACACTCAGAGAGCAGCCGTCCTCCTGTGGACTCACCACCTGCAGAGGGTCAGTGAGGGGCTGGTGCTATGAGACTTGGGTGGCATCTCTGATTGCCACCCCCCCTGACCCAGAAATGGATTAAAGGGTAGAAAATGGATGGATGGATGGATGCATTTGACCCATCCTTCAATGCCATTAGGGCCTCTGTTAGAAGCAGTGGTGTTGAGGTACAAAGCCCATCTCCAGATGTTGATGCTCGGCTCGGACAGGACCGGAGCTGGAGGTTATTACCAATTACACATGTTTTCAGTAGTAGAAGAAACCGTTTCACTCTGAGTAAACCTACGCAGACACAAGGAGAACATGAAAACTCTGCTCAGAAAGGCCCTGTTCTGACCAGGATTCAAACCTAGGACTTTCTTGTTTGTTTTTATTTTATTTTTATTTAACTTTTATTTAACCAGGAAAAATCCCATTGAGATTAAGAATCTCTTTTTCCTGGCCAAGAGGCAGCAAGGTTACACATCTACTAGACTACACACATCAAGTAAAACATTTTCAAGTGATTGAGGCAGTCTCGAAAAGTTTTGATTTAAAAGAGAAGCTAGAAGACCAATATCATCAATGATTCTATGTATTGCCCAGCTATAGAGACAATGTTGACAATGGCATTTTTGCACAAATTAGACTAAGTTACAAAATGTATAATGATAAAGTATGCATGGAGTAATTTTTGTTTGGATTTTACTGGGAGCTCCATGAACAAAATTTGAGCTGATTTTCAGTTTGAAATATGTTTATTATTTGAGCCCAAATCTTTTCATATAATCCTTATACATTTGCTCTTCTTTCCTTTAGGCTCATTAAACAGTGCAGCACACCCACACAAACAGGTAGCTCATAATAACTCAAAGGAGAACTGAGGGTGCCGGCACTTTGCAGTAGTTCACATTATGTGTGTTCAGAAAATGCAGCTTATATCTTTCAAAAACATAAATGATTCAAAATGTTACGTGACGCGTTCAAGGAATATATTGAAAAGATGAGCTGCTCAGGCGCTTCCGATAGATTAACATAGCATTTGCATGTATTTCATGTGTCTCTGAATGCATTTTCACACAGAAATCCTCCACACAGGATGGGGGCTTCAAAGTAAAAGCAGCGGCTGTAGATGACAAACAAAAGATGTGTTTCAAGCTGTGAAAGTGATCAGCAGTGGACTTTTACACGTCTGTAATCTCATCCTGGCTTCGCTCCATGTGGTTTCCTGGTGGGCAGCTACACTTTCATTTTATACTAAAAATCAAAGATTCAGATTCATTTTGTTTGCCATTTAAACACATTGTAAAACATTTGCAAAAGTCCCCATTATGTCATTGGAGTGAAATAGAATGTACATACTAGTTAATATTGATTGTCTATAATGATGATAATATTGAATTGGTTTTAAATTGCACTTTTTGGGCAAAGACACAGCGTCTTTGCCCAAAAAGTGCAATTTAAAACCAATTCAATATTGGCATGACATTATTTATTCACTCCATACACGGTGGATGATAAACTACTATTTATCCAAATAAATAAATAAAAACTACTACTGTTGCCACAGCTGCTTTAAAACGTATTTAAAATAACATTAGTAAGCTATATTTTCTCTCCATTTAAAGGAGCCCTTGATAACCTTTATAACCTGCAGTTACCATGGTAATAATATGGCATTCCATCTTTCTCCATGATTTAGCTTTAAGATTCCATCCATCTTCTTCTCCTTAATTCATTTCTGGGTTGGGGGGTGGCAGTCAGAGCTGCACCCAGTACACATAGCTTACCCCTACACACCTTACATACCTTAGATTTAAGATGCTCAAAGTTAAACATAATATTGGAATATTACAGACAAAGGGTTTCCAATGAGCCTGCCCTGCTTGTGACCACGGATAAAAGGAAGACAAAATCAAATTATATAAAGCTACTGACAAGAAATGTCAGTAGTAATGTTGCCACAATTATACAGCAAGACAGCAGAGTGCAATTCATATCTATATTTTCTGAAAGGCCTCATCCCGTGCTCCTATAGTCCAGCCATTGGAGCTCAACGAGTTAATTCTGGAGGTTATGAGTTTTACATGAGGAAGAAGAAAACTATAGTAGTTCTTTCTATAACCAGGAAATATGTACTATTGTCTACATGGTTGTATTGCTCAGGGCTGTGTGCATGCAAAGGCACAGTCAGCTCAGTTTTACTTTAGTATTTCCTCACCTTTTCAAAGTGCAAAACATTCAGAGAATCTGCTGCTATATGCAGCTGTCCTCCCTCCCGGAAAGTTCTGGAATGATTTTTTTCTCCCCTTTTCAAATCAATTGACTTTTATCTTCCCATCCTGTGTTTTGCAAATCCTTCCTTTTAGTTTTATCTGGGAAGAAAACAGCCTAAGAGGAGTTGGAGCTGCAGAGTGCTGCAAAGTCAGAGCAATACCTGTTTGTCTCTATAACTCTCAGTATAATCATTGACAGGGACGGTAGATTGAAGACTGGGCTCCTATTCTTTCCACGTATACCAGGCGAAGTGGGCGCAGGTGTATTCTGTTCCCTATCCTCTCATTGACATCAAATACATTTAGACAGGATATTTATTTAAGATGCAATTACAGGGCATGGGGAAGGGGAAATTGGAGACAAGGGGGACACAGAGACCCCGACTGAGTGAGTCCCTAATCATGTGTCAGTCCCTAATGTAATACTGGCACACTTAATTATGTACATCTTTTGGTTGAATCTGTTCACTCAGACACATGATGCTATTATACCTCAAACACTATAGCAGCACGTATGAAATCCCCTCTGGTTCCACAAAAGTAGGATCTTATGCAAACTAAACAGAACACAGTGCCATTTGCATCCTTCTTTTTTGTTTTCTGTTGATCAATATATGGGGAAAACCATAGAGTGTGAGTGAACTAAAGAGCTAGAGAACTATAGAGTGGACTAACCAAGTGTTGACGTCACCATAGTGTTTGCCAAATGCGAAAGACGCTGATTTGGCGAGCTGGAGCCCATTTCCTTATGGGCATTTGTGACGATGGGCATTTGTGAAGATGGGCATTTGTGATAGATGCCAACTAACATGTTGCTAACACGGTTGAAAGCTGGACTGTCTTGTTAAGGCATCTGATTGGTCAATCCTAATGGGTCATATCTGGATTTACAAAGACAATATCACACTGAAAATGCTAAGATCATAGAGAGCGCTAAACCATGGATATGGTTGAGTGTTACGCAAACAGTTACTGAGCTAGAGGAGTTTATATTTCAGAGTAAGTCAATAAATAGATTTTGTTCATGAAAACTTCCCTATTGGGATTTATTGAGCTTGGGGGCTTGCATTGTCCGTCTATATACAGTCTGAGGAAGAAAACGTATTATTTTGCCAACCCCTCGAAATATGAATCCATTGATTGCAAATAAAACATCTTAAAAACATTGTGGAATTTATATACAATCTAACCAGTAACATTTCAGCTAAAGATATACTAATAGAATAGCATGTTTTGAAGTTTAGGAAAATAAAGTACTGGACCTGTCTCCTCAATGAGTTTCTACAAACTCGACTCACATTTCCATGGAAATGATGTTCCTTTGGCTGTATTCTTCAATATATATATATTTATATGGAGATCTTCAATCTCCGTATAGAAAGTACACTTATGAAAGTTAACGTTACTCACACCATATCAAATGTAGTTCATTGGACTAGTTCTCCTTTTTTCTAAGTGAGTGCATGCAGACTTCAAAGCTGCTTCGACAGGAAGCTATTTTTTACACATGAACAGGTTTGAAAATCTCGGAGAGAAAATAATGTTATGCTTACCCAAGCTACTTTATTCTGGGAGTTAAGGTAGATTGTTTTTACATTTCTATAGATGATTCATATGGCTGGGCTGGGACTCAATAAAAAAAAAAAATCGAATTAATTAGAGGCTTTGTAATTTATTAATTGCAATTAATCAAATTGTAATTGCATATAAATATTTGACCTGAGAACAGTGAGAAGTAATTTTTTTCCCCGGGGCCAACAAACATGGTCACACCAGCTTCTTTGTTCATGTTCACTGTGCCACTGTGGTTTGTTGTTGTCTGAGCCGAATTCATGCGCGTTATTTGGTGCTCCAGTACAATCGGCCCGTCAGGCTCCATCCACACGTAGCCGGGTATCTGCTAAACCGCAGATATGTGTCTTCGTTTGCACCTGTTATCCACATGACAACGCATCATAAACAAATAAATAAAAAACTCCGGGCAAAGTGGAGATTTTTGAAAACTCTGTTTATGCATTTGCGTGTAGACAGAGATAACCAGAGTTTTGCGTTTTTGCACGTCACAGTATGCCCCCAAAAGAACAACAAACAAAACGTGTTCGGTTATGTGTGGATGCAAATTATTTTTTTTAACGGAGGGGGGGAAATATTCGGTTTCAAAAACACCCGGCTACGTATGGACATAAAACTCATCCAGTGAGTCCGCAGTGCAGAATTAAATATGATGGAAATGCGTTGATTTTTTTTAATGCGCTAAGTTTTGTTATAATTAATTAATCTTAGTTGACGCATTAAAGTCCCAGCTCTAAATATAAAAAAAATAAAATAATTCCTTCTCGTTTACCTGCTTGATATTATGTTTTGCTACAAGTGTTGCCTTTTTTGAGTCCTAATTTCTAATTTGAACAAAAGAAGCAACCTCTCCTTGATACTGTGAACTTTGTTCCGTATGTTTGGCTACAAAAAGTTCGAATGAGAGTTTTCATTATGCGATTTCAAGTTTGAGATCGTGAAATAATATTAAGTAAAATATATTTACATTTAGAAAATATGTGGAAAATATATTGAAACAAGTATGAAAAGGATAAATAATGTAATCTGCCTGCTTTATCTATATGCTACCACTAAAGGGACAGGTAGAATTGAAAATTACCAGCTGCAAACAAAACCTTTAACTTAAAAATTGCCAACACTAATTTATGGTACAATACTTTTGTTTTAAAAGGCAAAAAATACCTCTCAGCGTAGTGGTACACTATGACTTCACGCATGAGATTCACACATGAAAGCAACATGTGACTGGAGCTTTTAGATAGTAGAGGCAGAGACCAAAATGAAGTCCGTTGAGTCCTAATCTGAGATACTGTACATGTTTGTGCCTGATATTAGCATGGACTTTAGCAGGTCTGTTTTTCATTAGTGAACACAGTTATAACATAAGCTGAAAAACATTGATTTACAGCTTTTTATATCTCCTATAAAGAGGAACACAATCCAAGGTTTTCACAAACAGTTCTAAACCATCTCTGACATGATTACAGGGGCGTGTGTAATCAAGAATGGGGTTAAAGAGTTGGACGTTGGCCGTGGCTACTCTCCCCTCTGACCGCCCCCATTAATGAACATCTGCTGGCCTCAGCTGTAGATTTGGCAGAGGGGGGTTTTCTACAGCTGTCCCGCCCTGTGCAATGTGGCTATTTTGGGAATCCCCCGAAGTTGCAGTTTGATCATAAGCCATGGGGTGTAGGCCGCGTGCTCCTCATGTTATTGCCTTATAACTATGAGCGAGCACTGGCCTTAGCTCCATGGGGGGTGTGAGTCTATACGGTTTGTCAACGGGAATGTCCAATCGGCACGCCTCTTCTTCAGTGCTGGTGCAGCAGTTATCTCAAGCATTCGGCATAATCAAAAATAGACATGACTGCTACATATACAAGCTCGGTTTCCAAGCAATGTGTTTCCATTTTCAAACCAAATTACGAGCCGCAAACGTACACAACCACACTTGAGCCGCAGGTTTTTCATGTCTCGAAACATTTATGATAGATATTTGGTCCTGTAAAGTTAATCCTATCCTGTCCACATATATATAGCACATTTTATAAACTAGATAGTTTCCAAAGTGCTGCACAGTGTGTATAATAGTAGTAAAGTAATATATATTGCCCCATTTGGTTTTATGGGCTCTACCATAGAACTAAAATCTAAAACCGGAATCATTCTAAAAACAAATACAATTGAGCAGATTTGAAATTAACTCAATTCAATAAAAACAAACAACTTATTAATTAATTGAAACAATATCCGCTCAACTAACCGAATATCAAAATAATCGTTGATTACAGCCTTACCCTCAATAAAACACTATATGAATTCAAACAACTCACGCACACACACACACACACATACACGTTTTTGTTACCTGGTGGGTCCCTTTGACAGGGCCGTTCAGAATGGGACCCATAGACATAATCTTTTTTTACTGGGACTACTTTAACCCTTCAAGATCTAGGGCTATTTTGGAGAACATTCCTCGCCTGGTTTTCTTTGTGTATTAATGCTCATAAAAGAGTCATCTTGTGATGCAGAGTCAAATATTATACATTCTTTTTTTCAGTACAACCTGGGGATTAATAATATTCATACTATACTAGTGTCATATGAATGTGATAAAAGTTATGGAATCATAAAGACATTAGAAAAAAAAAAACGGAAAATAAATGTCTCAATCATTTATTGGAAAAACACCATGAACTTCCATGAACAACTTTTTACACTGTATAGATAGTTTCTTTGGGGTCTTGGGCATTATGTGTAAAAAAATGGAACCTGTAACTATATACATATTCACATAATGGCACAATTAGTGCAAAAAAAACCAGTCGTTTTATGCTTGATGCCACTCATGGAAACAGTTCCTGTCCATAACAAGGCAGAGAGACTCATCACAGGTTTCACACTTCCAGGGGGTGCTTTGAATTTTCTGTTTAGTGGTTCTGCAGTGAACACAGCTTTTTCTCCCATATGAGGCCCGCCTGCTTGGGTCTTCCTGCTGGGATACTGGCACCGGTAAGTGTTCTGCTGGGGCTTTCACAGGAGGCACAGTGGCCGACACACCACACAGCTGGGCTGTCAGCTCCTCCAGAAAGCGTAAATGAGACAACGGGGTCTCTCCCTTTTCTGTACACAACTCCTTGTGTAAAATGTACGCATTTGTGGCCACTATGTCCATAAAATGAAAAAAAAGGGTCCTGTACCAGCGTTTGGTGGAGTGGCGAATAGTGTAGTACTGGATGAGTTGATCTGACAGATCAACTCCTCCCATGTGCTTGTTGTACTCCACAATAGGCTGAGGGCATGGAACGTCCCGGGTGACCCATTTGCCGTCATTACCTTTGAAGCGCCGTCTTGCTGTTGCACCTTCGTAAGCCGGATGGATGGTGGAGCAGATGGAAACTTCACGCGAATCCATCCACTTCACAAACACTAGTGGGCCCTCCCTGATCCACCGTATTGTGCCCCTTTCGTCTTTTTTTTTCATCGAGTTGTTTTCGATGTGGGGACATCCTCTCCTGTTATCCCTGTATGTGCCACAAGCACCGATGTTCATGCTAAACAAGTCCATGAACAGTTTTGGGCTGGTGTAGAAATTATCCACATACAACTCGTAACCACCGCCCAGGAATGAGGGATTTACAAGGGAAAGGACAGCATCGTATGCTAGTCCCACACCGGAGGAAAACTGGGACTTCCCTGTGTAAATAGCAAAGTCCACTGTATAGCCATTGCTGCTGTCTGCCAAGACAAAAAGTTTGAAGCCCCACTTTGTCGGCTTGGCCTTCATATACTGCGTCATTCCTGTGTGAGCCTTTGTTGCCACCATTCTTTCATCTATGGCAATGTGCTGTCTTGGGTGGAAGTGCGTTTTACATGCTATCAGGATGGTGTCCAGAAGTGGCTTCAGTCGGAACAGTTTATCATGCTGAGGGGTTCCTTTTGTTTGGTCATTCTTGGCATCCTGCTCCGGGTCACTTATATGAATGTTCCAGGAGATGGTCAGGTACCGATCTCGAGCCATCACTTTTGCGGGAAAACCTACACTGAAAATGGAGTGTTGTCTCCAATAGTCTGTGACCTTACAGAGCTTCAACAGTGCAAAATAAAACATGAGTCCAATAAATTTTTGCAGCTCAGTTTCTTCCAGTGGGGTCCATTTGTATTTTTTCCCATTTGCTATGTTCTTTGCTGCCTGTTTGTTTGTATTTGTGACGAGATTGGATATAGCACTTCTGTCCACAAACAACAAGAACAAATCCAATGGACTATAGGATGTGGATGTAACGAGCTGGTGTCCTGGTTTCCTTTTTGGCGTGAACTTTTTTGGCTGAAAATTGGTGTCTGGATCCTGTTCACTATTCCACCTGGCTTGATCCAGTGCAGGCCCGGGCCGTGGTGGAGATCTGCTGCGAGCTGTAGATCTTGTGCCCACTGTAGATCTCGTGCCCAATGCCGATCTTGTGCCCACTGTAGATCTACTGCGGACTCTGGATGCACTTCTGCGTCTTGTTTTGCCCCTTGTTGAAGAGGAAGTGGGGGAGGGGAGCAGTGAAGGTGTTGGAGGTGTGAAGTGGGGGGCTGGAACAAAGGTGGAGGTGCTAGCCACACTGGTGGAAGGAGTTGGAAGCTCTTCACGACTGTAAAATAAGTAAAACAATAGAAACTAAGTAAAACAAATGAAATAAAAAAACATGTGGTATGTGCAAAATAACATTTCACATTATCTATTATTGTCAGTGCAAATAATAAACACATCACGACTGTAAAATAAGTAAAACAATAGAAACTAAGTAAAACAAACAAAGCACTTACTCTTCAGCCGGGTCCTGGCGATCACAATAATCAAATTCCTCATCGGTATAAAAACTTTCTGGCTCAGACCCTGTATCATCATCACTTGCGCAGATTAGATCCAGAGCTTCTGCAGCTGTAAATAACTTCCTTGCCATTTTGAACAATTACTTTGCAAAAAGAATCGGAGGAGTTTTTGTGCGTCTGTCTCTAGTGCGCGTCTTCTGTAAATAGATGAGACGCGTCTTCTCACCTCTGTGTGACTGAGAGCATGTGTGACCAAGAGCATGAGTGACCCATTTCCGGGTCTTTTTGTGAAATAAAAAAATAAACTACAACACGTAAGAGGGCTTACAGTGCTATGAAAAACAGTAGGGTTTACATTTTTCATAGTTACGATGAAACAAGTCTTTTTGCGCATCAGTAATAATAATCAGAGCCGTAGTTTCAACCACAGAGACCACTTTGTAAACGCAGAGAAGAAATTATCTCTCTTCCTGCTGATCTTTGGCACCGGCATGAGCGAAAACGGCTTTGCAATTGGATATTTCATGTCACATGTGGTAGCTCGAAAATCCGATTGGACACTGAAACTCCAATAGACATAGAATATCCCCTGTGCGTCACACGGACAATCCGGAACCAGATTCATGGAGCCTGAGGGGTTTTCTTCGCGGAGAAAAAAAAAGTAAGGCGCTAGCTTTTACCGTTCGTGATTAAACTGAAGACTTGTAAAACATGTGCGCCGTTGTCGGTGACGACAACATCGTTGATTAAGGGTTAAGTAATACAAAACAGTCAATAGAAACCAAACAACTATTTCAAAGGAATTTTATTTTAGATTTTTTTTTCGAATTGCAGTGATTCTATTTTTGACATAGAATTTAATGCCACTCCATGTCCGATGTCTAAGGTCATCTGGTGAGGCATTAATGCAGGCCAGGCAGTGAGACTTCCCAGGGACCTTTCCAGTCTGTATGAAAGGTGTCATGGTCTTCTCCACAGCCTTCACCTCAGATGCAGACCATGGCTTTCTTACACGTTCTAGGGAGAGAAATAAACATATATTAGCAATATACACTCCCAGGGTTAGGACCAAGCAGCCTGGCTGTAATCCCCCACCTGGTACACTTACCAGAAGGGGCACTGCCACTACCATGGGGTGCATCTGGATGAATGGTTGAAGGTTCTCCGCTTGAAGTTTTTTTTAGCCCGTCCGTTTGTGAGAGGATCTCTACTGCTCTCCCTGTCGCACAGAAAATAAAAATACAAGTGGCCTTTAGGGGAAAAAAATCATACATATTTTAATAATATCAAGAATTACCTTCAGGCTCAATTTGTATCTGGTCGAGGCTCTTTCCTTCGAATCCCGTCACTCTTCCCTGCTCCATGGCCATCAACACTTTGCTGATTTTGGCCAGCTCCAGTGTCCCCTCTGGTAGTCTGTAATATTGCCTGTGGATGCGAATGTCATGGCCGAGGAAGTTGGCAAGTATGTCCATCTCATTCTCTTTCATATTGAGAACTGTAGACATAGTAGCTATGTGCTTTCTAAGTTTGGTTGAGGATAGCATCTCTGGATGCACCGCACCACATTCTTTGGCTACCTGGCGTAGGGAGTCTGATCCCCTGATGTGGGTGTCTGCGCCCGGGCGGGAAAAGAAGTATGGGTTATGGTCAGAGATGGAACAGGCCCTTCTGTTCTCCACCAGCACCTCCATCGAAGCAATTATTTCAGGAGTCAAAAGAACCGGCACTTTCCGACTTCTTTTCCCTTTAATTTCAATGCGTTGAAAATGCTGACACAGCTTTTTCTCAAGTTGGGACAGTCCCAGAGCAATGTCAGAATGGATCCCAGTCTTACTTCTTAAGGTAAAGGCTGTCAGTGGCATCTTTGAAACCTCACCTTCCCTTCTTCGATTGAAAATAATGACCTCACAAAGAGTCAAAACTGCCAGTTTAGACCAATGCTTAGACGTTGGCTCACTTATTAGGGTTTGCACATATTCAGGTCGACATACCTCAATATGTGCATGCATGGCTCTAACGTCCTCAGTCAGAGGGAGCAGGTCCGGAGTGTTCCACTTGGCTTGCCGGAGGGTCTGTAGGGCAGCAGAAGAAACACAGACGTCCCACCTCTTCTCAAAAAGCAGCCGGCTTCGTTGGAGGTTTTTAAAAAATAGTTCATCAACACAATGCTCCATTTTTGAGTCACATTCAAGAATATCTGCTAGCTTTCTGAGGCTATGGCCGAGTTTGAGGGCCAAGGATGGAGTCTTGTATTGATTTGTTTCCTCATCATATCCAGCCACAGACCTGACTGCATCAATCACATGGTTAAAGTTGGAAGGAATAAAGAAATCCTTAATTGTTTTCAGTTTCCCTGCAGTTTTTGCTTCGTTAATTAACCTACCGACTTCTCTCATTTTCTGCCTAATGTAATCATGCTTAGTCTTATCATGCCCGTGTTTTAAGTACAGGTGCTCTCCGAGTCTCAGAATCCCCTTTTCTGCTTTGACAACACCCGTGACCTCATCTTGATGCATTGCCGAAATTAAAGACCACAGCTTTTTGCTGATGCCCTCCGGTACAGGCTGGGCTAGGGAGCAGAGGGACTGGACCCTACTTCTACCTGGTTTAGCCTGGTTTAGCCTGGGCATCTTTCTGTGAAAGCCGGCACCTGGCCACATGCCTCCACAGCGACTTTCGCTTAAGCAATGCCCCACAGTCTATACAGTGCAAAAACTCACTGGATTTAACTGGGCAATTTGGCTGTTTAGCTGGGACTAAAGTTCCAATGCCGGCCTTTAAAACCTCAAAATTGTGCTCACGGTTTCCACTATTCCTGATCAAATCAAACTGAAGTTTACGTGCTTTAGATTTCACAAGTAGAGCCAATGCTCTGGCTACGTCACTTTCATTTCCATGTTTTCTAGTCAAATGACGGGACATTTTGTGGCAGGACATTGAACAGTAGAGGCAGAAGTGTCTCTTGCTATAAACTCGCCCCCCATTTTTCTTCTTTTGCAGCTGCATGATAACAATCTTATTTGCCTTTGGTTCGTCACTTTCCGAGTCTTGAAGAAAAGTGTTTTTGATTTTTCTTTTTCCATACTTTTTTACAGGTTTCTTCTTGACAGTTAAATCGTCAGAATCTGAGTCAACTTCATCAATTAGGGACTCTTGACTAAGCTGCACAAACAACAAATAATTTGTAATCATTCTATATAACAATTTGAAGTCATGACTTGTAGTCAGCACTTACCAGTGGTTTGTAAGCGTGCGCTTCAGTGTGCTCCTCCATGATTTCTTGCAGCCTAATGAACCACACACTTGCACCTTTTTCTAGCCTGACACCTGATTTCCTCTGTTGTGCTGCTCCATGATTGGCTCCAGCCTGCTGGACTGAAATTGCCCCAGTGTGCCCCTCCTTGATATCCCGCAACCCACCACCAGGGTTCCGACACATAACACACTTTTTTCAGGAAAGTAAACCTCCAGGGGTCCTTTCCATATTTTTACAGAGACTGCATAAGGACCGTTAGAAAAGCATTACCCATTGATTATTAAGCTTGGACCAGTGGGGTCCGGTGTTCGGGCCCCACCACGTAAAACCAGTCCCCATGACGTGAGCGGAATCTCAGGTTATGGAACCCACCAGGAGTTGAAAACAAGTGCACACACACACACACACACACACACACACACACACAACAATGACGGATGCACTGTGTTTGTGCTGTCACTGTGCTCTCTCCCTGTCTGTAACGTTAGCTGTTTGACATGCGAGCGGGTGCGTAGCCATTGATCAGCGCCCGCCAGACCCCTCTTCAATCTCAGCCCGCTTCAGTGGCATCAGTCACATCATTTCCACAATGCTTTGATGTAAACATGGCGTCTCAGTCAATAGAATGCTTTTTTAGTAACTGCCTGATGAATAAGTATGAGCTGGCATAGGGAGTCATCTTTTTCTGTATATTTTTCATATCGAGACAATCAATCGAACAGCAAGATAGCAGTGTGTATGATTCAAGCTGGGGTACCTTTCAAACCCAAAAAGTTGAACTATGTAATAAAATCTATGTGTCTAGTTCCTCAAAATGTGAAAAAGAGTGGACCACCGTCAGTCAGCCAATCAAAGAGTCAAATAGTGACTCACAAGTTAGGTAGCCCAACTTCAAAAGGAGAGATTTAAAGTTCTTAAACATCACAACAATATTGTTAAATCTTTCATTTGACTTCATTAAAATGTGTGCTCTGTGGTATGTTTCTTACAGATGTTGATTAATGAATGACTTTTACAAAAATGGGATTTTATCAAATCTATTTTGGGGTAGCACGTTGAATTAGAAGTTCCACATCATTTTGAATAGGCAAATCCAAAATATATTTCTTTCAGCATTTTAAAAACAAATTCATGAAAATACTAATGGAAGCCGTGGGATGACAGCCTTTCCGTGAATAAGGAGAACATTTTCACACTTTGTAATGCTTTTAAGCTGGTTCTTCTGCAAGTAAACATTGTTATTTTTTCATTTAACTTGTGATTTTCTTCTCTTTTCTCTCCCTTGTTTCCCAGCTCTCCCCTCTCTTTTTGTCCCTCTGCCCAGGCTGCAGTGGGGGATGTCTTTTTGCTAACACCACAATACCTGCTTATATAGGTCTGTATAACACTGTGGATCGCTGCCTCCAAACCCATTTGTCACTGTGCTGACAGCTCCCCTGATATCCCGCCACCATCACTTACACATCAGGGCATATGTGTGACAGCGATACTGCATTTTGACTTATCTGCCCCCAAAATCATGATTGTTTGTGATAATGGACGGTGTGTATGCTTGTATGTATGTGGCAAGCTTGGGAAACTACAGCATATTGCAGGTGGTTATGAGCGGCTTGCATGTGCTGGAATCAAGCCTGCAATAGTGCGTGTGTGTCAAAATGCATTTACGGCTCGGAGCATGACAGTATCGGGTGACAGCGGCATTCCTCCATGTTGATTATGTCTGGTCATTTGCACCCAATGTTAAAAATATCCATCTTTGTGTTGTTGCATTGTTGGGTCATGTTTCCCACTGTTCTCACATGCTGTGTTGACTTGTATTACGTGTAGTAGGGAGTTTTTATTCACAAGATATATTTGGAAACCAGCAGGCTCAGTCTCCTCTTTTGAGAGGAAAACTTTTCTAGCCCTTGTTGTAGCAAAGTATTATTGGAGTGTGACAAGCGCATTCATAAAGTTGTACCTGTCATGCTAACCCTATAAGCCTTTAGGCACCAAATTAGTAATCTTTAATAGCTTATTTTTATTTATTTTGAGATATCTTCTATGTTAAAACTGCAATAATGGGAAGATGCTTGATAATCACTGATTTCCGTTTATTTTTTCAATAAATTAAATTTTTGTGACTACAGTGTGGTCTTATTTAGAGCATTTGCCACGCCCACTTTTTAGTCACATAATTGAACAACAGGGCAATTGTTTAGTTGGTCGACAATTTCTTTGGTCGACGACAGCCCTACAAAATAGGCAGAATTGCATGAGCTCCTTCATCCAGGACACCTTCAGTACAGCAACCTATACAGCGCCTGTGCATTTTTGTAATAATATTTTTTTCCGTTATTGAATTTAGCAGTTCCCAATTGCTTATGATTCTTACAGGCTTCACAGTTTGGTGCGTAAAGGGTTAAGGCTTAATTAACAGACACTAACCAATCCAAACTACTATGTCCATACTAGCATGATGATTAAGTATGTATTTGATTTGACAAGCCAAGGCAAGTTTATTTGTATTGCGCAGTTCATACACAAGGCAAAAAAGCCATGATTTAACATTCACGTTGTATAGATAGTTACAAGAATTCAGTTCAAAGATTGCTTTCAATAAGGGATAAGCCATGATAGGGTGATGGGTCAGGCTTCTTCAGAGTTATTGTATTGACCTGGTGATCTCCTATACCCCTCCTTCCTCCCTTTTCTTTCTTCCTACTCCGGAAGTCTTTTGAACCCTTAAACGGCCGACATGGAGGAGTATGAAGTTCGCTCGGCTGCTAGTATCCTGGCCTCAGTGAAGGAGCAGGAGGCCCGTTTCGAACAGCTCACCCGTGCACTGGAGGAGGAGCGCCGTAATGTCAACATCCAGCTGGAGAGAGCCAACCTGCCTCCGCAGGCCAATGCCACGGCCAACCAGCCCCACGCATGGCAACAGATGGTCATGCAGGTAACCCCCAAAACCCGCCATTGTGTTTCCATGCCACCTCCTCGCTCACGGCTTTGCTTCCTCCATTTGATCTGTTGATTCATTCATCATCCATTCATCATCCTGCGCTCTTGAATGAAGCGCATTGATCCGAAGAAATCTATGACATCAGTTGAAGTGTATTGGATTGGGTAATTATCTAATGGCTACTGGAATACAGAAACATCCTGTGTTATAGTCGTTTAAAGCTGGGGCTCCTAACTATTTGATCACAAAAAATACCCAACAAAAAAAATCTTGTAAAAGTAAAATATGGTGAAAAAATCTGAAAATTCATCTTATTGGAAAACATTTCATATTTGATTCTTTGAGCTGAGAACTGATGCGGTCGTCCTCTCATTTTCACTTTTTTGTCTGCTTGTTTATATCTCATGCATGTATATGACATAATACATGCATGAGATAGAAACAAACTGTGAGCAAGGAACGAGTTACATGGATTTGATTACTTTCCAATTGATGTGACATGACAGTTAGGTACCCCAGCTTTAATTTGAACATTGTATAAGTTGAACAACAACCTTTACTGTGGTGTTGTTGGTAAGTTTTTGAGAGAGTTTTTGAGAGAGCGTTAACCCTATGACAGATTACCAGATTACTTCAAAGTAAGTAAGTAAGTAAGTAAGTTTTTAGTAAGTAAGTTTTTATTTATATACCGCCTTTTCACTGCAGATCTGAGTCTCAAAGCGGTTTACAATTGTTATTTTTGGGCACTTGTCTCACTCCACACAGAGATGGGAGCGGGGTCGCCAGTACAGGAGGCGCATGCCAGAACTATTGGACATATTTTTAGTGGTAGGGGAAACCGGAGTACCCGGAGGAAACCTACGCAGACACGGGGAGAACATGCAAACTCCACTCAGAAAGGCCCTGGTCCGACCGGGATTCGAACCCAGGACCTTCTTGCTGAGAGGCGAGAGTGCTATCCACTCAGCCACCGTGCAAAGTCATGTCTTTCATCACTGGTGTAACTCCATAATCTCCTTTTGCCATTTTGAGAAACTCATCTGAACCCAGTGTCCCGGATGCTCTGATCTGCCATGTGGTGACTCATGCAAAGACTGAGGACCTGACTGATTAGATACAACTCCCCCTCCCCCTCCCCCCGCCTCCGTCCGCCTCCGTCCGCCTCCGCCCGCCTCCGCCCGCCTCCGCCCGCCTCCGCCCGCCTCCGCCCGCCTCCGCCCGTCCTCCGCCGCCCGTGTCACGTGCACTGCGCTCGCCATACCATTTGCAGTTCTTTGATATTGTCTGCTGCGTCGGCTGATTGGATGTGCTCTTTGGCCCTTCACTTCAGACAGGGTCAATGCTGGCTGCGACTGAAAGGAAAAAGAAGGCTGGAAGTCAATAGAAATCCATGTAATTTTCCAAAAATGTCAACAGCAACAACATATTTTGTGTTTTTTTTAGCATTAATTCTGTATGGTTTATTTTAATGGCTACTTACATTTTTGGGAGCTAAATTACGCATCACTCTCTTAATATCCACTGTAGACCAGTAACATTTAGTATCATTGAAGATTAACAAGACATTTTCATTATTTACATTGTTCACTAGGGGTGAGAACCTCAGGGTACCTCACGATACGTTACGCGATACAAAGCTCACGATAACGATTATATCATGATATGATGATTATCAATATATTGGTCAGAAATATTCTGTTATAGAAATCTTTTACTAATGGAATTCTGAATAAACACGAAATAGTTATAAGTGTAAGTTATTAACTAAGTGAAAAAAAACACTTTATTTCATGATAAATGGAATGGAGACGCGCAATGTAGCCATATATTAAGTATTGATACTAATTTGTCTTTTTTAATTCATTTTTTATAATCGATACTTGGCAAAAGCATATTGATAATCGATCGCGTGAGAAAGTATCACGATATCGATATATCGTCATACTCCTATTGTTCACAAATTAAATTTCTTATAAAAAGCGTTCAAATGTTTTCCCAGATTATTTTACAAACCCACCCTCCTACATAATTTTTCCTTAATTATTCCTTCATTTATTTCCTTCACAATTTGAATGGAAAATTAAAACTTATATTTATGAAACCATTCCATCCCTATCCAAACTGTCAGATGATATTGCATACAGTGACACACACACACACACACTGTACCTTTGACTGCATCGCATTGGCACGTCCACTTTAGTTATGCCGCACATGAACCTCTTACATCTCTTTTAATCATAATGCTAAAGGTAGCGCTCTCATGTAATATTGATCCAAAACGACTTGTACGAATGAAACTGCTTTGCCTACATTTGCCTGCAGTCACATTGTGTTAGCGTACCATGTCAGTGCTCATTTTTTGGGACCCGCAAACCAATTCCATCTCATCACGAGGTAGCAGAGAGGATGCTGGGAAGCCTAATAGCCAGGAAAAACTACTCTGTCAGATCTTTCAGCGTCCGGCGGAATTCATAATCAGTTGCTTGTTTCTACAAAGACAACGGCGCTTCATAAACTGATGGTGATTTACTCAACGCTGCTTCAGAGGACAGGCAGTGAATTAACCTGCTCCTTTTTCCCACTTTTCCACTCCATCACTCACACATTACACTGCCTCTTACCTCTGCTTGGGTTGTACAAACTGCGCTCAATTGGCCATGACAAGGAAGCACTTTGATGGCGATGGCCTATTTTACATCTTTCGGAAATGTTGCTTCACTTTGAGGATAAGGTTTTTGGTGCTACGCTTTTCCACAAACTTTTAACTGAAGAAAGACTTCTCATTAGTGTTAGATCTCTGTGTTGCGACTCATAGGGTTTTTGAGCAATACTTTGTTATTACCCTGCCAACAGGAAGCTATCATGTTGTTATCGTCACTGTGTGTCTGTTTGTGTGTGTGTGTGTGTGTGTGTGTGTGTTTGTGTTTGTGTCTGTAAACAGGACTGCACACAAACTTTTGATTTGAGTTGATTTTTGGAGTTAAGTTGGCAGGGTATGTGCTCTCCAAGTGCACGCTCTAAAAGTTTGCCTCCTGTAAAAATGTGTACTGTACTCCACTGTAGTTTTATTTTGATCCTCTACTTTCTTTCACTTCTTCTGCTTCTATTTTTTGCTTTTGCTGCTCTTCCATTTTTGCTCAAATCACAAAGAACCAGACTTGGCGATCTATTGCGCAAATTTGTGTATTTGTACATAAATATATATGTTTTACCAACATGTTTCCAGTGTTTCTCTCTGGAACAAGTTTTCCACTTCTACAATTTTTCCACAATTTTGGTTTAGTGCAAAAAGCCTCTCTGCAGCCAATGGTGCAGATAGGTCAAACCAAAACATTTGGGGCAAGTGGAATTTTACCATGTTTGTTACAGGTCAAGTTAAACTTTGAGGAATTTCTAGTGCACAAAACCATTAAAATATTGTTAACTTTAACAATAAGTTTGACCCTAAAATGTTGAAGGAAAATGTTTGCTCCAAATATAGATTTTGTACCCTACGCTACGAACTAGCACTAATACTGCAGTTGCGGTTGTATCTTGAATACACCTTAAGGCTAATGAACCAGGAAGTAGAGTTGACAGAACAGTTCATCACTGGCCCAAAGGTGCTGCTTGGTCCGTGCCCACCCTGTTCCCATAATACTCTATTGGAGTAAAGCATTCTCCTCAGCAGGGGGTGGATTACATAAGAGCACAGATCAGTAACTATACATCTCTGCATCACAGCCGCCTTATTCGCCCCTATAAGCCGGACCATTACTCTCAAGGAAAATCTGAGTGAATTAAACAGATGCAAGCTCCAGCCTATAATGAGATTGATAGGTCAGTGATGCAGATAGTGCCGCCGCCACTGAGTGCACTAAACTGTAATTGGATTGAAACATCAGTGGCCATCTCTTATCTCACCTCCATTGTGTAGATTGCTATTGTCAGCCTCTAAACAGCCGTTTTCACCGATCCATGCATTCATGGCAGTATATTTTAAAGAATAATTATTATGCATTCATTTTGGTTAGCAACAACTATAACATCGTCGCTTGTAACGTTGTAACATTGTTTAAAGCACAACATTTGATTTTGAATATTATGTCTCCCTTAAATAAATTGGATTGTTCAAACAACACTGATTCTTCCTGTGTATTAAAATGCCCTTTACTGAGAAAAGACCTCTTGTTCTTATACATTTTTTCCCAACATAATTTTAGTTTTTTATTGTTAATAATTTAGTAATCACATGTATTAGATTAGATACAGATTATCATAGTACCCTGCTAATAGTAAATTGACTCACACAAATTGACTTTTTATTATAAACCTGTACATATTACATCAACATAAACACAAACACAGTTTAAAACGGATACACAAATACATAATGTGTATGCGGCTGCTGCTGCTGCTGCTGATGTGGAGAAGTATAGAGGACAGAACAACGCAGAGGAATGCTATATAGCAGCAAAAGTCAGATATATGTGTTAGTCCTCATGGTGTCTGTGGTCTGTGGCTTATTTATGAAAGAAAACAATGTCTAGAATCATCGTCAAACCTGCCAGCCCTTTTTCTAATGTCAAGTGTTATGGGCTGTTATGTGTAATGCTTATCTAGTTACAAGCTTATTTCTTATGTGTTCTGACTGAGAGCTGTGTCACTGCTCATGCCTCGCGCATGAAACATATACTTGGCTCGTATTTTGGGATGAAAAGCGCCTGGTGTCACTTCACACAGGCTTCAACAGAGGGTGTATCTGAAGTCAGTCCGCTGCAGCCTCATACTCGCAAACTTTTTTGTCTGTGTAGCGAATGTTATGCAATCCCAATCCACTCCCACCCATTCAACAAAAGACAACACAATACAAAGCAATATCATACAGTGCAATTCTACAAGTGACATAATTTGATACAATTTAGTTATTTTAAAGAATTATTGTGCGTTACGAAGCAAATTGGGCTCTAACTGGAAGCATTTCAGGTGCATGTTTTATTTTTATCCTGACTGATTTGATTGGTGTTGATGTCAGCAATTATAGGCCACAGGATGCTTGACTTGTGCGCACAAAGAGCATGGGTGAGGTCCTTGTAAACAACACTGACCTACTTTGTCCAGGCCTTTCTAATTGAATTTTGATCCTCATTGACTGCACTATGAGACTTTATGAATAGCTGCCAAGGAAGAGATTTAAGAGTGTTTACACATCCTTGGAGGCGCATCACAACAAAGACGTCTGTCACTCCATTACATCTCCCTGATGTAATTATCAGGGAGGACTCAGTAAGACAGACCAAAACATCTTGTCACGTGACCTTGTCTTAGACCTGTCTCATTTGACACCACATTTGAATGGTGTAATTGATTTTGGCCCAGAGCAGTGTGAACGCCCAGGCCCTTAGAGGTCAAGTGACACATGGTGAAAATGTAATATTTCACAATAGCGTGCTCAATGTGCTTGTCTGGAGCAAAAAAAAGAAGGTAACCCCGTTTGACACAATGTCTAAAGGCTTTGTTAGTATTTGTAAAGACATCATGTAATCATGTGGAAATGGCACCAAGTTGCGTTTTCTTTTCAGGACAAGTGTCAGGTCAAATCTGTAGTAGTAGCAGTGGTAGTGTAGTAACTGCACAGTCTCTAGTTGACATTACAAAACCAGAGTGCAAAAAGAAGTGCAAAGTGGCTAATTACCAAAATATTTATAGAGAATGCAATCAAAATGTAAATTCTAACAAAACCAAAAGTTAACTCAACCTTTCTACCTCTAAAATGTTTATGTGAGTAAACAGTTATTAATTTTTCAGTGCAAAGTAAGAGCAGCCAACACTTTTCTACTTGAGGTTTTTGCCTCGTATTTAGGCGTAATGGTTCCTTTGGCACCTCCTCCACTGTTTATGGGTAGTTTTGCTCATATTGTTTGACTAGTTTGACTAGTCACTCGGACCCTGAGCCTGTCAGAGACGGTAAATGCGAAAGCAACGTCTAAATCCATTTGTAATATTCTACTGTGCTATTAGGCTAATAAACCATAGACCTGTTTCCTCCAGCCCTACTTGTCCCTACTCTACTTTACTTTACCTGGTTGCGTTTCCATTACGCTTTAGTATCTGTTACCACATCCTTGTAACCTACCCACAATAAACCAATACCCGTGGACACTCCAAGCCATGGCTTCCAGTAGCACTCAGTTAGCACACTAGTACCAACTCTGTCTGGATAGAACCAGGGCCAACTTGTTAAACAGGGATGTTGGAAACACTCCCAGGGTAGAGCTAAGTTGGGCTGGTGGAAATGGGGCTTGAGTCTTGCAGAACTTCTAATGTTCATATGTACAAGGAACAAATAATTTGGCCTTGTAATTATTCATGTTTAGTTGCCTGAATTAACCCTTTCAATGATTAGAATGTGATGCTTTCCCTTCCCCAGTAAAGTTTGATGTTTAGTCAGTGTATTGGGGTGGATTAACCATTTCAGCACTGCATATAACAGAAACAAATAAAAGAGAATACATGTAGGTGTTCATTTATTATGTTATTGTCAGCTTTAGAAACATGCTCGGGCTACCCCAGTCAAGTAAAAACGGGCAAACCATAATCTTTATTATTCTGCCATTTTGGTATTCAAACGCCATATTCATGTCTCTGTGTTATTGTCGCACAGGCATGTCATCCCCAGTGCAAATGTTGAGGGAGGTTTTCAAAGCCGTGCGAGCTTCGGAGGCAGCGGAACAGTGGCGGCTTTGATCTGCGCAGCTCCTGTCTGCTGGTGAAGATGTAGAGACCCCCAACCCTCCCCTCACCACCCCTACCCTGAACCCAAAACCCAAGCTGCTCACAATGGCTACAAAGAAACTATAGCGACATCAACATCCATCCTTGCCCTGGCACTGCTCCTCATCCCCCTTGTACTATCATAAATAACTCCACTAACAATACAGCCAGTCCCTAGTCTCTCAATGCCAGCCCCGACCTCGTTGCCTCCTCCCATAAACTTTCTAATTACCTTGGTGCAAATGTGTCATCTTGTGTTTATTTTTGTTTTGCAATTGCTCCCAAGGTTGTCCTACACCTCTTTCCTCACATATTGTTACAAGACTCAGTGGAGCAGGTTGCATTTATTCTCTCGTAGTGTCACACGTGAGCTTGCTTAAACTTTGCTGTTCAAGAGGTTGTGGCCCTCAGAGCATTGCAGTGAATCCGATGTTGTTGTTTTTTGTCTCTATGCTTGGGTCTTATTATTATTCGTATCAATATATTGGTATTTTATTTGTATGCTGCTATAGGACTTCAGGAAGACATAGTATGTATAATTCTTGATGGTTCAAAATGAAAATACGACTATTCAAGACTTTGTTACTTTTTACATGTGTTAGAATGTAACATAATATCTTTAGTAGAAATTATATAGTTTAATAAAAGAGGAAGGGTTAGGGTCAATAATGCTTTCCGCCTGTAACTTCCTATGCTACCACCCAAGGGAGGAGTTTAATTTGTTAAAAAATGACCGGCTTCAAACACAGCTATGAGATTGTAAACGTAATTACACCTGAGAAAACTAAATTATGGGTAATACTTTAGTTTTAGAGGAACATTTTATTTCGACACTGGCTCAATTGGTAGAGCATTGGCCTTTGGGCCTGAAGGTCGTGGGTTCGAGCCCACCACAAGAGCTACTTCACGACTCTGATGTCTGCTGTCGTTGTGTCCTTGGGCAAGACACTTTACCCCACTTTGCCTGAAGCCCCGCTGAAAGATCTCAGCTCCTGTGGACTCAACACCTGCAGGAGGATCAGTGAGGGGCTGGTGCTCTGTGTACTGGGTGCAGCTCTGACTGCCAACCCCCGACCCAGAAATGGATTAAGGGGAAGAAAATGGATGGATGGATTTTCTTTCTTTAAAAAACAAAAGTATTGTCGTATGTGTGTGTGGTGTCATGGTTTATTTTGTATGTATTAATTTAGTTGACAGGGACATTGTTTGCAGCATTAAATGTTTTGTACAGGCCAGACTTAGCTACTAGCTAATTCTCGTCTGTAGTCCCATAGGCAAAGGCAAAGTGAAAGCAGGTTTACAGTGTTCAAAGAATTAATAATTAATAATGGACACCTTTAACCACAAAGATATATATACAACACACTTTTTTACAATCTGGTTAATGGGCCATGTCTTGTGCCATAGTGGTACAATTACATCATACCACAAGTATTGATCTAAAAACAACGATCTGTTTTTGACATGATGTTGTGACATGGTTAAAATGCTCAAAAAAGTCAATTTTGCCTACTCAGTCCCCTTAAAGTACTATTCGCGTGTCAAAAGTATTGCTTCGTGGTGCAATCTCCCTTTCTCTTCTTACGTGACTCACAATACATGGAGCGTGTTTATGTCTTTGTATTTTATTCCCCTTCTTTATTATTACGAGTCCGGTTTGATGTGCTGGCTCAAGAATGGCTCTAAAACGGCTCTAAAACGGCTGCAGGTGTATGGGGGGTTCAGTCCTTTGAGCTGACACGGAAATGACATGAATTCAAGGTAGGGGTCAGACAGAGGAGCAGAATGATTTGAGAAGGCAGTGGGAAAGACTTTTTGTACCACAGGCTTTTTTATATTCCACTTGGGCAGCTCAGACCTCCATCTTTCCAGCGCCAGACTTGGGAGACTTAATGCTTGTCCCAATGCACCACTTTGCCATTTGATCACAGTCTGTTAAGCCATTACTGTACGTGCACTAAAAGCACTAAGAAGCCTCTTTCTTATTCTCGCATTCAACGGGAAGCAGGAATTTCCCATTGAGTTGGTTCTTGGAATGAACTGGATTGTTAGAATACTGTTTATGTGCCTGGACAACCGCACACACTCATACTAACTTCTATCCCATATTACTGTATCTTTACCCAAACTGCAAACTAATTCACAGATGTTATTATGGGTAGTGCATCATTAGGAATTTGGTGTTATTTGAAGAAATCATTCCTCTTAATTTCTCTCAGATTGAGTCTTTCATTTTGGTTGCCAGTTTGTTAGGTGAAAACAAGCTGGTTTTGACCTTTTTATTATTTTATTCACATACGTTTAAACAGAGGTTGGTACAAAGCCATATGAAATACACAAACCCCAGCAGGTAATTTGTATCAGAAATCAGTGTTTAGGAGCTACCGGTGTCACAGGCATGAAGATTCAAGACCATAAAGAGTGTATACTACATACAGTCCCTTTGAAAGTGGTTCATTTAAGCAGGGAAGTTCTTTATCTTTGAGAGTCAAAACTTTCTTAAAGCTGGGGCACTGGGCTGTTTTTCATTTAGATAATAGACTTTGTCCCAACAGAAATAGTATTGTAAAACATAATGTTGTCAACCAATCAGATCACAACATGACGACGAACAGTGTCACTCTCATTTGCATTGGGTGATCTAAAAATGTGGCTCAATAAATGTATTCGGATACTAGTGATAGAACAAAACTATTTTGAAACTGAGGAACTCTTCATTTGGATTTCCTAAGGTTATTGAAATCATAGTTGTTTTTTGTGTTTGGTGCCACACAGCTTTAAGAATATATGTTTTTTTTTTTTCATTTTTCATTTATTTCAGGCAATGGCACAGGTGAGTAAACAAGGTGCAAATATAAAAAACAAACAAGGACAAAACACGATAAACAAAAGATGTACAGTATAAACAATAAATGTACGGTATAAACATGGCCGTATAATTCTGCCTGAAAAGGAGAGGGAAGAATAAAAAGTTATTCAATCCCACCCCTTTATCCCCATTCAGTGATTAAACTATCAACTTCACCGTTACTTTGTTCAAGCATTATTCTACTGTTATATCATGATGGCGTTACCACGGGCAACGGGTTTTATGAAAATGCTTAAAATATCAGCTGCCCTCCCACAAGGAAACCCAATGCCACCTAGGAATTTGACCTCGACCTTCAGCAAACAAAATTCAGTAAAAAAGAAAGAATTAAATTGAAAACCATGGCAGTTTGTTACAGGACTGTGAAGGCATTCTTCAAAGCCTTGATTTCCTTACCCTCATGAGTTTAACATACTGCTCTGACAGTTTTACGACTTGACTTACAAGCATGTAAACGGTCTCTCAATGCGGAACAGAAGTGCTATTGGCCCACTAGTTTTGGGTAAATACTCACTGCCTTTTTTCTCACACACTATATTTTACCCTAAAACATGTTTAATTTTAAAATGTTAAATTTCAATAACACTCAACTCAAAATAACATACAGTAAAGTGCATATAGATTGACTCATTGAGAAATGGCTGAATCAATAGCGGCTGGGGAAACAAATGAAGTGGCTATTTCCACATTGGCTGGTAAACATTGTAAAAAAAAAAGTACTGCCTGTGTCATCTAGTTGTTGAGATAATCTTCCAAGTGCTTTTTACGCATTTGCTAATTCTTAATTATGTTGAGGTTGAGTCCTTTTGTAACGCACTTAAGGCTATTATGGTTATTATGTAGTTACATAAGATAAATATAAAGTTGATTTTCTGATTCGTCTCATGGCAGTTATGATAGATCCATAGAATGCCAGAACAGGAGATTTGAATACAAGTTCAATAGTCTGGATAGTAAGAATTAGAAGAATTTAACCTCACTCTTGAGCATAGAGAATGATATAATAATGAGAAGATATGAGCAGCAATAATGTTGGCATCTGTGTTTGGATTGTGGTCGCACATAACAGAGCTTCATGGCAAAAGTCCAAGGATGTGTGAAGAGACCGAGTGATAACTGCAGTCTTCATGCCCATCTAATTATCCTCTTTCTTTTGTTGCGTTAAATGAATAAAGATTACTTAGTTACGCACTTCTTTAGAAACAGAACTGACAATAAATTATGCAGTTACCATCATGTTAGAGGGCGACAGTAGCTCAGTTGGTAGTTGAGGCAGAAGGTCGTGGGTTCGAGCCCACCTCAAGACTTTCACCATCGACTCCTGCTGTCGTTGTGTCCTTGGCAAGACACTTAACCTCTGGGAACACCAGCCACAGTGGGGCGGCTGCGGCTGGAAAGTGCTAAACTGCCGTTGTGTCCTTAGGCAAAACACTTCACCCCCATTGCCTAGAATGAGTCTGGTGTGTGTGTGTGAATGGTTGGTGGTGGTCGGAGGGGCCGATGGCACAGACTGGTTGCCTCGCTTCTGTCAGTGTGCCCCAGGGCAGCTGTGGTAAAGCGTCTTTGAGTGTCCAAAAAAGCGCTATATAAAACCGATGTTTTTTTTTGTTTTTGTTTTTTGCTATGGTTTAGTAATACATCAAATGCATTGCCATGTGAAATGCGAGTGTTATACAGTAGGTGGCTCTATGAAGGGGTTGATGTCACATACAAAAATGTACATAACGTGTGATTTTATTTGTGTACATTGGTTCTGAATTAAATTATGGAAGCTTGAAGAAAAAACATCCTGCTACACATTGTACTCTGTTGTTATGAAATTGCAAATTCGAATAAAAATTGAGGCTGTATTTCTTCAAATGGGGGAAAATGGCATTTTAGCTCGACAAAAGACAGAACGAGATTGGACGTTAATCCGTATGCATCGCTGACGAGTCATTTTTCGCTGCTTTGTATCTCTGTGGGTCGTGTGTGTGGGCCCATCTCACTTAATTTTGAACTTTTGTGTGAGAAAAGACATGAATCAAGCCTATATCACTCACATACTGGCTTTTCTACATTTTTCACCTCAAATAGGACCATAATGTTGATGGCTGCGAGTCTGAAAAATGCAATCATGACACCTACCACCAATTTGAAATAACCTCAAATCCATACATTACATTTGTCATGCACATCAACAAAGTCTTCATCAATTTAAGCCTGTGAAATCCTACATACATTTTGCCCATCCTTGTCTGTGTTTTTTGTGTGTAACAGCCATGCAAAAACCTCTTTGTCCTGAATGCTTGAGCAATACACCATTGGAAAGATTGCAAAGAACATAGTTTGTGATTTTAATGTAAGGATAGCACTGTTAAATTTCCTTTTGAATGTAACATTTATTACAAAAGGTGACAAAACTGACATTAAACAAATTGATTGCAAAACTATGTGAAATGTGCATGCTCTGAGCAAGGCCATATTTAATCCTTTTTTACTATTCTTGCATATGTATTTTGTGTGTGTATATATATATATATATAAATATGTGTATATATGTATGTACATGTATATTTACTGTATATATAAAGTATAATATGTTGCTGCAATATTCTGAAATTCTGCAATAAGTGCAACACAAGTTTTCTTCAAAAATATGAAACTTAATGTAAAAGTTTCAACACATTATGTCATAATAAACAGTATTCTATCACTCACTGAGTCACTTGGACCTCATATGGGTTCACAATTTTAATGGCTGCAAATCTGGAAATTGTGCTGCCTTGAACTCTGCAACCAATTTAGAATAACCTCAAATCCATACATAATATTTGTCATGCACATAAGTCACTATCAACTTTAAAACGACTGGATCTACACTCCCACATTTTCTTCACCACACTATTTTTCTAAACTTACGCAACGTTCTTGCTTAAAAGACTTGCCAAAGTTTTTTATTCTTGGCATAATAAAAACCCTTGGAAGAGCAGCCCTGGATTAAAGTCTATTAAAACCACTTTTGAAACTCTCGCTTACAAAAACATGCTTTCTGGTTATGCGCATGCCATTTTGGTTTTGTGTACATTACCAGTATGCTCTCTATGCTTTTCTCTGTCTAATGCGTGTTGTTGGGCCATTTCTCCCCAGTACATTTTGGCTTTAGAAAGAAAGAAGGAACATTATTTTGCAGATGAAAGTTTGCTGGAGGTGACTGGCAGTGCGTAGCAAACTGGGTGAAGAGCGGTAACCTTTTCAACGTGCTTTCCACACTGAATGAAGTAAAGTTGACCTAAAACCACTCTGGCTGACGCGCTTATACTTTCACTTTTCTGGTGTTCTTTGACATTGGGGTCTTGGATTACTTTTAACAACATGTAGGCACATAGAAGGATATCGAGCTACCCGTTTTACCTGTTGACGGTTGTAAAGGTCCTTGGAGTGTACACCTTGTGTATTATCCCACTCCAAATTATACATTCATGATATAAAAGGTAATTGCTATGACCTTGGCTAATACTCAAGTTTGATTTATGGACCTTCCTTCCATTGTCCCCTAGATTTCCAACTCTAAGTTGCGCTTCCACCGCAGGAACTGCTGGTAAAAGGAGGGGTGTGGGACATCTACAGGAACCGTCCTCTCACTCGGCCCTCTCAGGGCTTGGTCACATAGGTTTTCACAAACGAACGAGGCCAAGTGGCCCGGATCGTCGCCACAGGGGTGTGAAGATGGCCCGCGATCAGAGGAGTTTATTGTTTCAACCGTGCCAGCCCAAATACGGGTGGAGTACAATGCTCGGCCCAGCTGATTGCACTAATACTAACTTCAGCGACTACCTCGTTGTCCGGAGGAGGCACTCTGTTGGGTCCCTTAAAAGTTTCTGTGAATGGCCCTGTGGGGGAGGATCCTGTAGTGGGGACACGCACCAAGTTCATTATCAAATCATGATTATCCACCATAAGCACATCATCATGTATTGTGAAATGTTGTTGTAGTATCTTCTTTAAAGCTGGAGTACCTGACAAAAAAGTCTTCCCACTGGGTTTAGAGTTTTTCCTTCCCGATGCAGGAGGATCTGTTAACGTCTTGTGAGGTCTATACTAAAAGGACAGTGGTAATGATCCAGGACACTCAACATTCAACAACATGTATGGACATTTATCAAACTTAGGGACATTGGTCATCTGCCCCTTCTGGATCAATACAATAGGTTTTCTGTTTTATTTCTTGAGTTTGAACTGTCCGTGTTGCGATTTTGGCGGTTTTGTAAGTCCTCAGAGATACTTACTGTTGTGATATAGGGCTATGCAACAATAAATGTAATGTAATTGAAAAGTAAAATGTCGTTGGACCGCAACATGGTGTCTTCATGTCTTTAAAAACATTTTACATTTTCATACTTCCCCTGTGACGTTGATTGGCCGAGTTAGGTTGGCCCTCTCTTTTTCATCTCTGTTTTGACAATGCTGATTTAAATATGATGTGACAGAGGCCAAAAAACATGCATGTGAAAACTAGTGATAGAACCAAACTGTTTAGAGCCAGGAACTAGTTACATGAATTTAAATGTGTGGTTACTTTTTTGTGGTGTAATGTTACTCAAGTCTTTGTCTACCAATATGGACAATATTCATGATGATGTTTCCAGTGGATAGGGCATTGGTGCTGTACTTTTCAAAATGTGTTTTCAAATCATGACTTGATGTGTACAGCTGCAGTAATACAGTAATTCCTCTGTAATGAACGATTTGCTGAAATGTGTTGGTGATTGTGAGCCATGCAGGTCTGCCATCAAAAACAGAGGATATTGAGGAATGCACGAGTTCCGCCAATCTTCGCCTTTTGGGATTATCCCTTTCTCTGTTTCGTGTTTATTTTTGTCCTGTCAACCTTCTTTCCTGCACGTCCAGATGTCTCTCAAACTTGTCCTTTAGAGTTGGCCTTCCTCTGACGTTATTAGATTAACATTCCAGCTCGGTCTTGGTCACAGTCGTGGATATATGTGACTGCACATTCTTTCACGTTTGTGCAGTTTCTCCCTTGTATCAAGTGCAGTGAGTGGAGCGGGACAAAGAGGTGCAGGAGGGAGCAGGGCTGCGTGTGTAAAAATGTGCACAGTCTGGGGTGCCTTCGCTTCAATGGCTCCAACTTTTGTTTTGTGCAAGCCCCCACTTTTCTTTCTCCTTCTCTCTGCCTGTCTGTCTCTTTCTATATGCCAACAAAAGGGGAGGGGTGGTGGGCTGACAGGCAGTCGCAGCTGGAGTGCAAAGAGAACTAGTCCCACCCCAAAGATGCCAGCAATGGGGTGAGAGACTTGGAGAAAGAGAGAGAAACTGCTCTTCATGCTTCTGCTGCCTGTCTGGGAACTGCTCTCCTCCTCCCCACTGCCTCTGGCTATTTTATTCTTGTTATGGAACTTTTTGTTGTTGTTTACTTGAGTGGAGAGTGCAGAAAGTTCATCTCGCTATAGAGTGCCTCTTGCAGACTTTCATGGATGAAGACAACCGGCAGCGTTTCCAATGTTTATCCTCTTTATATGCAACCAAGCTCATTCGTTCAGCTGTGTCAAAACAGCATAAATGTGTTAGAATGAAAGAGGATGTGCACAATTTTCCATAGTAAAAGCACTACACAGGGTTATTCTATCAAATTGGAGGGTAGGCTTAAACGCCTTTTTTGTTGATTTTATGCACTGAACCTATGTGTATTTTTTCTTTCTCTCTTTTTGGAAAATATAAAAATACAATTGTTATGTAGCACTTCAAATCCCCTTGTCTTTTAGTCAAAATGATTACTGGTGTTTCATAGCTGCATTTCTTATGTGTTGTAGTTGGGTTTTCTAATCTGCTGTTGGTGAATCAACAATTCTGTGACGCGCTCTGAGGGGACCGCTTTTGGGATTTAGGGCTGTATAAGAATATGCTTGAATTTATTAAAAAACACAAACAACGCTAAAAGATACATATTTATTCCTGAACTAGAGAAAACAAACATACATTTCACCCCAATTACTCCTCATTAGTATTCATGTTTGTATCCACTGGAAGCGTAATCTCAGCCCGAAGTTCCTCCATCCTGCTTTTATTTTGAAAGCAGCGCTTCCGGTAGTCTCGCGTTAGTTCGTTCGCCTTGACTTGGCTGCTGGAGGATGGCTGTGTCTGTCTGAGCCGCTGTCTCTGGTCTCTTCGCGTACAGAGGAGAAACTCAGCGTCTAAACACAAGAACAACGCGTGGAGTCGAGCGGAGGAGAGGAGGGAAACTGAAACTTTCTCCAAACGTGGAATTAGTGGCAAAGAACTCGTTTTTCCCCGCGAGGAAATTCACTATTTTTACGGGAGCGCGGGGGACTTTACTATCATGCCAGCTGAAGTCAAACAGGTCAGTGCTGTTCCATCCTCATTACTCGTACCGACTTTGACAATTATGTATTTTTTGACAACAATGCAGCTTGTATAGGGTTCCCACGTGTTGTTTAGACTCTTTCTGCTTGTTTATCCAGTTGATTTTGAGACCTCTCGTGCGTAATCTCCAAGATGCCAGGACGCGCGGAATTTGTATCCACTCGTATCCACGTCGCCTTCGCGTGTCTGCTGTTTTTACGAGACTTTTGGACATCAGATACACCTATGGACTATGATCCTACCCAGAAACCCTTTCATGCTTTAAATAGTAGCGTATGGGGGGGATATGTTTAGTGGCGGTATGCGTTGGTTTGCGATGGGATTCTATTGCAGTAACGCGCAGCGAGTAATGGTCTCTCTGACACATTTAGGAGCTCCGATGTGTCAGTGCCTCTATAGGATAACTGCGACGCGATTATGGGACTAGCCTCGGAGTAGTATGGAAAGTTTGTCCCTGATCATCACTTGGAAATGCTATGAATGGGAACCGGCGTAGGATTTATAAGCTCGGGGGGATGTTGTGCCAATTGTTGGATAGACATGCCATTAAAACGCTTTTGTCTTTCACTCGCGTAGATACCACTGGAATGCGCTGTGTGCGTGCCTACGTGCGTGTGTCTGTGTCTCTGTGTCTGTGTATAGTGTCTCTACCGGGCCATGGTGTGCATACATTACTGGATGCTTTCCCTGCTTTTGAAGCGCATCCACGGGAACCTACACCGTCGCTTTTGCTATTTTCTCTCTTGGCAATGGCAGCGCAGTCTAATATGTAAAAATAAAGGAAAGTCAGATTTTGAAACGACGAGGAAAAAGGATTGAGACTCGTTGAATAAGCTCGTACCAAGGCTATTGTCGACTTTAGAGTGACCGCAGATCCCTGTCTGGCAGATAGGCGCATTCTGTCAGCTCGTCACATCGCGCTGATAATAATACATTAGCAGTTGCCCTTGTGGACTGGTGCCATGAGATAACTGGAAGAGCCTTTTCCATAAAGAGAGGCTTTAATCTTTTGCAATTAAACCTGATATCTCAACTCCCAAGTGAGAGCTGATGGATGAAACGCACGAGTCGTCGCGCACAAAGTTTCAGATGGATTAAAGGGATGGACTCAAACACATGTCAACAACCTGGGAGTATGCACACTCCTAAAATGGGCCCAGGAGGTGTGGGATGGCCCGTGCTCGTCCGTGACCCCGAGGCACAGGGATGGTTGGCATATTTCAAAGCAGAGCAGCGAATGTGTGACCTCTTCAACTCTGCTGGACATTCCTTCAAAGGAAGCACCTGCCAATGTCCAGTGGCGGGAGGGTAGTAGTTGGCATCGTTGTTTGGCAGCTACAAGAATACATTCATATTGTGTGTTCATGTCACGGCTGGTAGTTCACATTTGGTTTTGTGTGGACTTCAGTTGTGTTATTTGTATTGTATTGATGTTGTTCCACATTTAGTATTGATCAGAGCAAATATGACTCACTTTTTTGGATACAAATGCACATTCAACAGCATAATAGAAAAAGTCGACATATTTTCAAACCACAACAAATGAAACAATGCTCAATCAGTAGTTTTCACATCTGTCAAATTTTTAGATCTGCCTTTTCAGTGAGAAAAGGGAAAAAGAGAGGACCACCCTTACCCAATAAATCATCTCTCTGCTCAAAGCGTCAAATAGTGACTCACAGGGCACTTTCTCACAAGCAGTCAAAAGGAAACATGTTTTCTAACAAGATGAAGACCGCATGGGGCGCCCTAATTTGTCAAACAATATGGTTTATTCATGAAAAGAGTGAAGTGAGGTGCCCCAGCTTTAAAGCTACATTTCTTTAAAAGTAAAGCTATTACAACTACATCATACACATTAAAACCTTAGAATAGTAGAGTCTTGATTTTTACATTTGTCCTACTTTCAAAGTGTGCAGATTGTAGAACATTTGAACAAAGACTGAAATATGAACTGGTTCCATTGTATTTCAGAACAGTGTTTATCTACAAAACAGGTGCAGTTAAATGTCTCTAAGGAGAAGTTAATCCGTGCATCTTAAAAATAATAGAAGCCTTTGCAATTTGAAAATCCTATGCCTTGAAGATATTGTGAAATCTTTCCAAACATCAATGGATTTCCCACATGTTTTGCTGCCATTTAGCATTTACTGAGACCTACTATATTCAATCTTCAGTAATCTAAGCATATGTAGGTAAGTTTTGGGTGAGTAATAAACTTTGTGATTGTGTAGATGCTGATTCCCTCTGACCTCATCTCGTTTCTGCAACAGAGCTTACAGTAAATGACTTGGCCAACTGAAGATTACGGCACAGCCCTCAATTAGTGGGCAGGCTTGCACTAGTCGGCGTCCGAGCTAAAAATAAAACAGCGTTTAATTCTTGATCATATATCACACTAAATCCGATAAAACCTTGTGATGTCGTTTTTTGCTGTTCTAGTCGATTTATCGGATCTTAGTAGACCAACACTTTGAATTTTGATGCAAGAATTTCAATTGGAAAGCAGCAGAAATGAGAGCAAATGCATTAAATAATCAAGCATTTATATTGTCTTACAGAATGAAATATATTACACTAAAAATTACACTAAAAGCTTTTACAAAGGTTGGGAACCACTCCTTTAGTCAACCAATCATTTCTATGGTCGACCTCAGCGCTAATAAAATGGTAGCCAAAGCATCCCATCTCCTCCCCCTGTGAAAATACAGAAGAGGTTTGTCTTGAAGGAGCAAAGAAAACATTATAAATAATCCAGTAGCCATCTCACCAAGGTCTGTCAAAGGAACTGACTTTACGCTTGCTTTTTCTCTGCAGCTAGAAGAACGACCCATCTGAATAACAAAATCATTCATCAGTGATTCAGCCAAAGAGCAAAGCAGGTCTTGACTCGAGGCCTCGGCTGCCAAACCCCTGACAGCCAGCATAGCTTCAACTTGACTGAGCATTCGCTGCTTTTCCCAGATGCCGTTTGATATCGTGCAAAAATTAGGCTCCTGTCAAGTTCCTCATAATCTCTCATTGCCGTTCATACAGCGCTAAAGCTTGAAGGTCTTGACGTTTCTTCAAATGTTCTCCATCGCTCGTTACCCAGGGCTTGTCTTTTGTGGCTAAGGCAGACGATGTTGCGAAGATCAATATTTGAAGACATATAGAGCATGACGAGTGGGGCATTGTGTGTTGAAAAAGGGGAGGTCATGATAGAAGAAATGGCAGTGACCGGAAACATAAGTGGTCAATAGGGCTTGGAGTGTCTTGAACAGCAAAGGGTGCGTCGAGTAGGGGGCAGGGAGGAGGGGGATGGCAGTCTGGAAGGGGGAGATGGAGTTTTGTTTTGAAAGTAGAGATTAACCGATATGGGTTTTTTGAGGTCGATGCAGCTGTTTTAAAAGTTTGAATTGCTTATGGTGATTTCCTTGGCTTTTTTTTTTAAGGGTGGAAATAAACATGGGGCAGGGGCTTTTACGCTAGATATTTTTCAATGTTATTTCATAATTCCTTATGGCAGGGGTCTACATCCTTTTTCGATTGCTACTTTTACAAAAGGTAAATGACTGAGAGCTACTCTTTTTTTAGTGTACATAATCAAAACATGTATAGTTAATGATAGAGCTATGCAATGGCTCAAAAATGAATAAATCAGCATCACATGTATATCATTTTTTTATCCTTAGGTTAGCTACATGAAAGGGAGTGGTGAGCTATTGGTAGCTCCCAAGCTACAGGTTGAAGAATAGGCACCAGACAGAGAAGATGGTACACCCTAGAGCTCCTGCCACGCCGCCATTTTTCATCAACAATTTTACAGATATTTATTTTTTGTTTTAATCATTACTAATTATGTATGGGGATCACTGTTTAGAGTAAAATAAATGATATGATTGTTTTCCTGAAAAATCTAACTTCAAATGGGGTCGTAGGGGAAGAGGAATGTAACATAAAAAAACCAAGATGTACAATGGTAAATCAAATGGCCTTTAATAAAACAGGCAAAAGAGGGTAACAGTTTGTACTGGACCACTTCAGAGTCAAATAAAAAACACACGCTTCGGAATTCAACTTAATCAAAACACAAACACAGAGCCACACAGGCAATCTTAACTACTAACTTTAGCGCACACAGAAACACGTTCTCAGACTGGTGGCAGACAAGACTCAAGCTGCCCCGCACAGAAGGAGCAGGCTGGTTTTCATGACTGGTGCTGATTAGCTGCAGCGACGGATTGGCCAGACGTGGAGAGCGCGACCCAATCTCAAAATTGAGGGAGGGAGCGGCCGTAACATATGGGAAGAAGTTGGAGCTGATATTTCCAAAACAATATTGGTCAACCTGTACTTGAAAGCGGTCCGATCGTATCCTGATGCTGACGTAGCAGAGGTTCTAAGTCCCCATATTGGACATCCATACCCTCCATAATGTTGTACAGGGGGGCTAACATCACATGACCAAGCACATAGCTGATTGGCATGTTACACTATACACCAGACTGCTAACCACCCAGCATCTCCAATCACTTAGTGGCCATTTTTGGTGTGGAGTAACTTGAACTGACTGATCATATGGACAGCTACTACATTATATCTCTGTTTGAAAGTATACCGCAGCATTACCATGTCATGTCACACTTATTTTGATTTATTCTACAACATTCCTTGGATGAAATATTAGCATAGTACATTTCCACTGCTATTGCCTATTATAAAGAAAAAGCACTCAAACTGTCATTCAATTGTGTTATTTCTATACAGAATGATCTCAACACATTGAATAAAAAAACAGGGAAAAATAAGAATGGCGCCTAAAAAGCCATTCTTTTTATATTTCAAAAATATTGATACTAGAAGAAAACTATCAATTATAAGAAAAAAAGAGCAATTATTTTTTAAATGCTATTTATTTATAAAGTTCTTGATCCACACGGAAAAAACCTCATTAGCTCAAACTAAAATGAAATTAAAATGTATTTGAATTAAGTTTAAGGTATACCAGGACCTTCTTGCTGCTCTATGTTATGCATGTTTATGTATTCATTTATATGCATTCCATTCATTCCGGCTTGATTCATTTTGTATGATGACTTTGCATGGCCAGAAAAAATAATTCTAATTTGTTTTTTTTTCTTTCATTTTTGCATATCTCCCACCCATTCAGGCTTTAGGCGAAGTAACCTCCCTTCTCTCTTCATACCGTGACTGTCTAAAACCCTTTTTGACTACAATCACTGTCACCGACGTCAGCTCACTGCTGTATCAGAGAAAGCTCTTGCCTCAGCAAACGTCATCTCTGATTGATTTAGGATAAGTGGAGTGACAGCCAAAGAGAAGAGCTGGATGCTTCAATAACATTCGAGTTTCACTGCAGCTGTGCCTTAAAATGATGGTCGCTATTATCTTGTTTTAGTCTTCTAGTATTTTTTCCTGTTCTGTCTGTCTATGATTAATCTGCCCCGAACGCACCATTGTTCGAACAACCAAGCAACTGCATGGTATTTTTAATGTGGCAAAAAATCCAATATATATATTTATTTATTTTTTACTTGACGCAGGATAACTACCTAACCTTTAATCCATGTAACTAGTTCCAGGCTCTCAAAGCAGTTTGGCTCTATCACTAGTTTGCGCATGCGTGTATCTTTGGCCTTTGTCACATCTTTAGATCAGTGTGTTAACTTGTGGTCTGATTTTTTCCTTTTTGTTTATAGATTATTTCTTTTGGGACAAACAACATGTGAAACACAAAGAATAGGTACCTCAGTCTTAAATTGTGTAAACGTCGCCTGTCACTCTCAACAAACCCTGTGCCCAGCGGCTGAATAAGGTCATCTCATGGATACCCAGTTTATTTGCTGAACGTTTGTCTGCCGGCTGTAGTGACAGGGCCAGTCTTGTTTAGGAGAGAGTGTGGCTCATGGCTCTGTCCAATAAACAGCTTACTACCAGTTCCTCTGGGAAACGGCTATAAGAGCAATTTGTTTTGGATCGCTGAGATAAGCCGATACTAACCTCGGAGAAAGCAGAAACGACTTGTGGGACACGCTGGCCAGATCAACAGGGGAATAATAGTATGGTCACTTAGAGGCTGAGATGTAAAGGAAAGTGTCTCTTCACAGAGAAGAGACAGTATCAAAAGTTTTCTTAATTTTAAGCTTCAAAATACAACTTTTTTGAATACTACCAATTTTTGCAGCAATTAATTACATGCTAATTTAGAAGTGCCTAAAATGCCCAAACCTCACCTCAATCATAACATACATAAACATAAATGACAATCAAAAATATACTGTAGTAAAAATATGAAAAAACTTCATAACGTTAACATATTATAATCATTTGCTATCTTGAGAAAACAGATGTTGTCAGAAAAGCTTACTACTGGGAACATATTTTGCACGACGCGGGCACATTTCACTGGGCAAAGAAAAACAGCCTAACAATCCTAATGAACAAACTTGCTTCTCTGGCTAAAAATGAAAGCAGAGAGTGTTTTCCTTGCACACATAATTGTGTTTGCATGTGTCACTGCTGTAATTGGTATTGCTGCGGACTTCTGTTACAATTCAAGTTGCAGATGTGACATTTTTTGCATAACCCTGAACAAATGAAGGGTGCAGCGTGATTAATGACCTACGAGGCGGTAAAAGTACTTGCAGAGTTTGTATTTATTCATTTCGAATGTCTAACAGCTTCTGCTAACTTGCTTTTATGGGTACTCTTGTGTAATATTGACAGAGTGGAGATGTGTAATATTGACAGAGTGGATGCTTTTTAACATATTTATCTATGCACAGAGAATTGGCACAGATAATTTTCCATTTTTAAAAGTGTCTGATTATGACTGATTATCTGCACCTATATCAACTAATGTCAATATTAATTTTCTTTATCTTTTTTATTGATCAAAGTATTGGTCTTGTCCAGTCGATTGGTCAAAACAACAACGATACAGCTAAACACAAACATGAATTAGTCTACCTCACAACAGAAATATTGTACTTACTCAACTTTAGTTTGATTTATTTTGGTCAAAGTGATCTTAAATAACACAATTTCAGCATCTGGTACCTGAGCGAGCCAGTACTTAAATTCTGCTGCTACATCCCATTCAGTGCAAATGGGAGCAATTGTTTTTTGTCTATTTTTGTATTTATTTTTTTAGATAAACATGCTTTTAGCCAAGTTTGAGTTTGTATTTTTTTAAATGTTGACAAGAACATTTTCACTTTTAATGCAACCAACAATCAGCTTTATGAATCAGTTATCGGCCTCCTTGACTGCTAATTTTTTTTTATCGGTATCAGTATTTGCCCTTAAAAAAACTAAATATCGATCAACCACTAGTTTAGACTTATTAATTTGACATTTTTTTGCACATTGCCCGAAAATGCTTCTATGAAATATAATCAGGTTTAAGTTCAGATCAATATTCTGTCTCATGAGTGGACAGGCGCATTCTCACCCATCACCAGGACGGAGATGTAACGACACAAAGTTATGGGAATATTTGTAATATTTAATGAAATAAGAAGTTTGACTGACTGACACTGATTGATACGCAGGAAGTATCTGTTATGATAGTTACTTCTAATTTTCCACACTTTCTCTTCCTGGTGCCGGTATGTACAGTATATGTGATGTAATTTCTCTACGTTTTTGGTTGCGCTGCAGGACAGAGTGAAAAATATATAATAAAGTTATCTTTCAGATTATTAAATATGCTGTTGAGGAAGTAAGCTGTCTACGTGAAAGGGGAATAAGTGGTTAGAAAAATGACTGATTTACCTAAAGCAAATATTAGCGTAACTTTTCTCTGTACCTGACACATTTATAATGGACTAAAACTTTCAAACAGTCCCATTTTTTGCCCCCGTGTCATCTTGAGGAGCACCCTCACTCGGCCAATCAGCTCTCAGCCCAAGCGTTAAATAGTGACTCCCAGGCCTCTTAGACGTGTTTTCTAATGAGATGACGGTTGCATTCTGGCGACTGATTAGTGCATAGCTTTCTACTCTTACTTTTGCTAACACTTTTTGTTGAGATAAACAACATTATTTATGATAAAAAAGTTGGGAACCCCAGCTTTAGCAGTGGTCATGATAACCTCAACGCACCCATCGTGCAGCTGGGGACCTTTCTGGGCCCCTGAGGCTAGGTTAAATTCTTATTTCTTCAAGCACAAATTTCAAGAACAAATGCCTCTTTTCTGCACTCATTCTCCCACAGCCTCAGTACATGCACATTGTGCCAGGCTGTTCATCTAGCCGCTTGTCGGGGCAGGGGGGCGGCTCTTGCTCGTTTGGTTTAAAACTTTCTTTTAAGGGATTAGCCCACTTCCTGTCTGTGGGTCAGTGACAGGAAACAGTGTTGATGCAGAGAAGATCACTCCTCCATCATTGCACCATCTGTCTGCTGTGGTCTTTTGGGATTAATGACTCCCAATGACAGCTCTTTAGGATCCCTGCGGCTCTGCAGTCTGATTACAGCGTCATGTGGTAATGCGAGGTTTAGACCAGCCTTCTTCACCACTCATGTGCTTTGTATTGATGTGAATGAGAAAGAAATCATTTTCAAATATCTTTAACATTGTTCACTGTCCATTTCATGGGACAAAATAACACCCACTCAAGCAGAGACAATTTGTTCCAAATTGAACAAGACTCAACTCTCGGCATTGGACATGAGTTCATCCATCCATCCATTTTCTTCCCCTTAATCCATTTCTGGGTCGGGGGGTGGCAGTCAGAACTGCACCCAGTACACATAGCACCAGCCCCATGGACATGAGTTGCCAATTTAAAATAATAATGTATTGTGCATGTGCAGGTAAAAGACACACATTTATGTCACATGTAGAAGGATGTTGTGTTTTAGTAACATAGAAAAGATCATTCTTTGGGTCTTTGGCTTTCATCAGACATGGCAGACAAACTCTAACACAAAGGGTAGATTTCCATACAATGTAACCACCAATGCAACTTCTGAACAAAAGGAATCCTTTGCTCTTTCCGTGCCCTTTTAGCAGCTCAGATGTGGCTTGGCTGGAGCGACAGACCATTGGCACCTGCTAAAGGCCACACCACAGGCTCGGGCTTGTAAACTCTGCTGCCCCGCGGTCAGCCTTAAGTACATCACCTCCTCGGATGGTTGGCACCTGTCGACTCATCTCTTCCACTCGCTTGGCTGTGATCGACACCGCAGCACGCTCCACTTCCCGCTGTATTCCCTGCGCATTAGATATGTCTGTGTGATGGGGCGAGATGGAATTTTCAGGGAGCCCCAAAACCAGGCAGCGACAGTCAATGCATGCAGGAGAGGTTCATTACACATATCAATAGGAGTATAGAGGAATGTGCTAGGAGGCGCATCTCCCCATTGTTCTTCGGTGGGACCCTTTTGGAATAGCCTGAAAACATACGATGAAAACAATGATGTGCCTTCATATGTAATAGCTTTTGGCAGGCAGCTCAAAATCTGGATGCCACTATTGTAAGAACTATTCAAACTATTGTGCGGAACAAGCAGCCAAAACACATTTATCTTTCCCTTTTCTGAACTTGTGTGGTTGCTTTGGCTGAACTTTTGCCACTGGTTAGCATAATGTTTATGTGACTGCATTTTTGGTTCCCCGGCTACACTGAAGACTGTGTACGCTCTTCCTCTCCGGGTTGTCTTAGCCCGGAGCTCAGTGGGTGTACAGCGGTTTGGATTTTCTTTTCTCTTTTCACACTCCACTATTTCCTGGACTGGAGCCATCAGCTGTTACTGCAGCTATTGTGCGTTAGTAGCAGCAGAGTTCGAAACGCATTCTAATGAAGTGCAAAGCCTCGTCAGGCTGTTTTACCACCGCTGGGTCAGCAACGGCCAGTCCACTCTTTCAACTCACTGCAAGCTTTGGGGCAGCTCTGCTCCTTAGCAATAAACAGACCAAGTACATGGCATAGCTGCCCACATTAAAAGTAGCTGCACAACCAGACTAAGGTCTAGTTGTGCTTTATATTATATATGCCATATGACATATTTGATTAATTCATCCGTTATTTATAAGAAAAACTCTGTTTGACTCTTATAAAGCTGAAATAGCCACAGGAGGACACCCTAATAGAACCCCCCCCACAGACTGTTTTATCAGTAAAAACACATTTTCATCTAATTGCTCCTCTGTTAAAGAAAAACACATCTCAGCTCAGTTTATAGATTAGTTAATTGATTACAAAAATAGTTATTGATCATTGGAAAAACTTTAGTTAGTTGCGATGAATCGTTACAGCTTTAACAACAAGAGGTTTCCACATTGAATTGAAAATGATGTGGTGAACAGGCGAGAGACAACAGGAACGTTCTTGCAGTTGAGTTATTTGTTTGCTGCGGAGGTGCCAGAATGAATTATGGAGTTACAGGGGTTATTAAGTGCCTTTGACAGAGATGTTATACATTATCTGTCCAGGTTGGTCCAGAGCTGAATATAAGATATATGAGGGGGAAAAAAATCAATCAAAACAATTGGTAATTGTTGTTTGTTATAAAAAGCTGCGTTATATTCGAAATCAAATTTGCACTGGATATTGATATGTCTAGTGTTTTCTAAGCTGCATACATAGATGGGACCTGTTGTGTTTGGCTAGACCTCAAGTTCTCACATTCTTTCCATTATTTTCTAGTAAATTTAAGAGAGGCCTAATCCAATGAAGCCGTTCTTGTGTTGTGAGCGCTCTTCTTGTGTTTGATGAAGAGGGGGCTATGCTGCACTTTCTGTTGTTTGGTTGAGGGTAAATGAAGGAGTGATTTTGGGGTCACCGAGCAGCTGAATTCTAGTCTCAAAGAAATCTCTATATACAGTCGGTTGCATAAGTATCCTTATTCACCTTATTGATATTTTGCCATGCTAGGACCACGAACATATATTTGATTGAAATTTCATGAAATACACACTCTAAGGGACACGCTATTATGAAGTGAAATGAAATGTATACATGATTTTGAACCTTTTTATGAATACAAAACTGGAAATCTGGGTGTGTATAAGTATCTACCAACTGAATCAATACTGAGTGGAACTACCGTATGCTAAAAATTCAGCTGCAAGTCTTTTGGGATGTGTACCAGCCTTGCACACCTTGGTACTGGATGTTCTTCTTTGTAAAACAGCTCAAGCTCAGTTAGATTAGATGCTGACTGCTTGTGAACTGCAGTTTTAAAATCTTTCCACAGATTCTCAATTGTGTCCAGGACTTTGACTGGAGCATTTGACTTGTTTCTTTAAATTAAAGCCAACAAATAAAACACATGTGGATACACTAGTGTGCACTTGTTTGGTGGTTGTACATTCACAAATCTTATTCCCCAACTGAACCAGAGTCCATCCATCCATCCATTTTCTTCCCCTTAATCCATTTCTGGGTCGGGGGGGTGGCAGTCAGAGCTGCACCCAGTTCACAGAGCACCAGCCCCTCACTGATCCTCCTGCAGGTGGAGTCCACAGGAGCTGAGATCTTTCAGTGGGTGATTCAGGCAAAGTGGGGTTAAGTGTCTTGCCCAAGGACACAACAACAACAGTCATCAGTGGGAGTTGTGAAGTAGGTCTTATGGTGGGCTCGAACCCACAACCTTCCGGCTCATAGGCCAATGCTCTACCAACTGAGTAGGGCTGGGCGATATAAACGGTATAAGCGGTATGCGATATAAATTTGGCCCACGGTAGAGATTTTTGTTATACCGGCATATTGCGATAGGTCATTATGTCATCAAATTGCGCAGGCTCTGATGCCAGCAGAAAGGACCAAAACAAACCGGCATTCAGCAGCATTAGCCTAGCACTATTGGACACCACTGGAAACAGCAAACAGCAGCACGGCATTCACACCGTGTTTCTGTCTCTGTATTGTTGTCACAGCGGCCCCAGCAGAGGTAAATACACACACAGCAATCACAGTTTAAGTCTACCTTTTGGCCAATCAGTGTCAAAGGGGCGTGTGTGCCGTGTCCGCAGCATCATCACAGCAGAAGTTTGGGAAAGTTAGCGTCAGATAGCTCAATAGCTCACGAAAGCTACTTTGTTAAACAAAATGAATTGTGCCAAAATGACCATTTACATCAACTGTTCAAATCCAATGCGCTGTTTTAATGCACATAAATCCATTGAATCATCCAGTTCACTGCAAGCGCAAAGAAAAGCGCTTAGGGAGCGTCAACAAATGGCAAGACTAGCTTTGTAAACAAACAATAGCTCTTACTAAAGCCATGTACCTGCACAAAACTATCAGACACTATAAATAATTACCATGTCTAACTGCTGCAGGCTTTGATTTAAACATTTGTGAGTGTTTCTATTTTTTAAATGAATACATATGTTTTTCTTTTCTTTTTTTAAATTGCTTTTACAGTAAATGGTCTTTACTGTAACACACATAAATACTGTATGTTACAGCATTTGTCTTGTCATTTGTCTCACAACTCAAAAAATATATATATTAGATTCTAATATATAAATAATTATTATACAGCTCCTCACAGCAGCAGGAGAACGCTCCATTGATTTGAATGTAATTTCAAAACGTTCTACCGGTCATTATTTTCTATAACGGACCTCTCAAAACAATAATGACCGCTGCCCATGGCAACGCACTCTCTGCTTGTCTTTCAAATGCGTGGATAACTCCGCAAGTAGTTCCGGCCACTCCTGAGCTAGCCACGCTCAATCAACACACTTAAATGTTAATCGGAGAATACTTATACATATACATTCTTCACACACGTGCACGGAAATTTTCAGAATTTTCTGGTCTTGTCTTTATGACAAAAATACTATTTCTCTGCGTCAAAAAGCGATCGTGAAAAACCCGGAAGTAGTTCTGGCCGCTCAATAAACGCAAATGCCAATCAATCAACGCAATGAAATGTTAATCGGAGAGTAATTTATACATATCCAGTCTTAATACAAGTGCACAGAAGTTTTCAGAATTTTCCGTTTACGTTTTCATGACAAAAACACTGATGTAATGCGAGAAAAGGCGATCCCGAAAAACCCGGAAGTAGATACCGGCACATTTTAAGATACCGGCACATTTTCGGACACATTTGCAGAGGATCGAATTATGGATTTAGGTTAGGTTTATGTATGGGTCACTCACCGCTGATGTTCAGAATTCTTTGTTCAGTTTTCATGCAGTTCCAGAGAGTTCTAGTTTGGAAGTTGCCAGCCTAACTGTTGCCCGCGGTTGCCGAGCAACGGGAAAACCTTTTGGGACTACTTTATTTGTTGTCATTAAATAAACTTTTGGCATTCATAAAAGTGATCTGAAGTTTATTTTGTGTGTTAAGTTGGTACAAAGCAGTATAATAAGCGGGATAATGTATAGCCTACAGGTCATTATCGGAAAATAAGTACCGACAGGGCGAAGCGGACCCCGACGCGCAGCGGAGGGGTCTGCTTCCGCCCTGAAGGTGACCTGTAGGCTATACATTATCCCTTACGTAACCATCTTGACTATTTTATGCAAGAACCTGCTAGAGCTATATTGAAATTCACACACCAAATTATACCGCAATATATACCGTCTACCGTCTGTGACCCAAATTATACCGCAATATGAATTTTAGGCCATATCGCCCACCCCTACAACTGAGCCACTGTTGCCCCAACCAGTGGCTTAAACCTCACTGTTTGAACCAGAGTCACCTTCTTAAAATTTTTCCAGTTTTTTCAGGAAACACAAAAAAACATATAAATTACACTGACACCTTAAATCTATTCTACCAACCTTACTGTAACTCTACTTCGGGAAGCACTATCCATCACTCTTCCACGGCTCTACTTTGTCACTTGGTCACTGCCTTAAGTGCTAAGTCTGGGAAACACTAATTATGCCCTCTCATGTCAGGGGCAGCCCCCCTGAAGCATGTTATCAATGGCCTCCCTGTGTCACTCTTCTGAGCCAGCCGTCACAGGAGACCAGGCTGAGAGCTGCCTGGGCTTTCACGCTCTCACACCACTCTTGTTTTGACTTTCCTCCAGATTTGCCATGGACTTACATATGTGGGTTGCATATGTTGAAGAAGAAATATGCTTTGGGCTTCTGCTAGCTCCTAATTACATCTTAAGGGAGAGCGAAGGTTATTATCTCTGAGCTGCGTAACCAAGAGGATGTTGGAAATAGGACTCTTAATTATGGATAATACAATTAAAATGATGTTATGACTTATTTATTAAGAGTGTTAAATTAAGTCTGAGAATCAGTCATCACTGTTCATCACTAATTACCACTTAATCAACTGTTATTTTTTAATGACAAGTTGGGTTCTGTATCTTTCAGAGCCTGCGGATACAATACATATCTACTGCAGATACAGGGGACTTTCAATTTGATATAATTGATAAATGTTTGCTTTAGTCACGCTTTGCCCAATTAAAGAAAAATATAATACAACTACAAATACTAGCAACATTTTTTATGTATTTATTTTTCAAATCCACCCCAGTATATGTTTAAAGAATATGAAATCAGAATACAATCTAAATAAACGATGTAAAAATCAATATCTTTTCAAGCACACCCCTAAAGAGAAGTCACCACTGAAGATCAAATTATGGTTTAGGTTTCTAACATTCTTTGAGTTTTAATTGTTCTACTCCTTTCCTTCCATCCAGTAATCATACAAGAGCTGTGAATATGTTCTGATCTATTGATTGGGAAATAAATACAGTCAGCATTGCTATATTGTGTGGTTACAGATCAGCTGCTTAATATCCTTCTTATTTTGTAGCTCACCAATTGCCTAAACATGTTTCTGCAGTCCCTTAATGTAATCTCTCAAAACGTTGCTCAGTGTGTCGGTTGGAGCTGAGCGTGGCTGTCCAAATGTGTGGGACAGCCTTCAGACGAGAGCATTGTGTCCCTTGCCACAGAGCGGTGTGGAAATCACAGTGGGCACGTGCACACTCGCCTCTGAAATGACAGGCCTCCGTCCACTGCGCAATCTGAGACTCGCAGGCAGAACGACTGGCATCAAGTCCTCTCCCTCGGCCTCCCTGCTCTCCCCATCACTGCATAATAAACAAGTGCTCTGTCTTCTCTGTCCAGAATGACCAGGAAACATAATTAACTTCTCCTGTACTTGGGCTGCGCTCACAGAAACCTTACAATCCTTTGAATACATTTCCCTCTCCAGTTTCGGCCATTTGGCTTGTGCCCACTTCTGCAGGCTATGTTATCAAAGGTTGGTGTGAAAGTCAGAATTAGCTGTGCTGCATTGGCCAGTGCTGGGACAGGCCTCTGAGGTTCAGGAGCAGTAGCGCTCCTGAGCAGGTGACGCAGAACCCATCTTTTTATTTATTTTTTAATGATTGTTTTTAATTTGGACATTTGAAATGAGAAAAACAAAACAAAATACATTGATTAAGCAAAATAAATAAACAAGCAATGTCCAAAATAGGACAGATTTCCTGCTAGATATAACTTGGTACATTTTCTCAAATGTGTTTACTGCAAATGTGACACATTCAGTGCACATTCTGAAATGTTCTGAAAGCTTATACAAGTCTATGATTTCCTCTGCAGTTCCTATATATATGTGGCACTTGTAACTTTTCCAGCAGCAGCATGGCAGCATTGTGCAGTGAAGTTCTGAAGTGGGTCAGTGCTGCAGTTTCTTTTGCTCTCATAGGAGAACAGGAAAGAAGTTATAAAGGAGACACCTCACAGCTATGACTGGACTCTCCGCTGTCCTCAGTGACAATAAAGAACAATGAAATGCAGATGCAATAGAAGAACACCCTTCACAATGGTATGCAGACATCATATTAATTAAGTAGAGGTTTCAAACTAATTTTGTAAGGGGGTTGTATTATAATATTCAACCTTGTAGCCTGAGGGGCCACTATACATGATCTTGCCACGGGCCTTTTGTTTGCACGTGATCTTAAACTGCGCAATATCTATTTTGATTTTGCACTCTTGCGGTGTATTATACAGTGGATGTTAGCTAAAAATACTTGAATGGCCCAAACAAAATCAATAATGGAAAGGCTGAGTTAAAGATGTGTAAAATAAATATTGAGACAAAGGTTTACATGCTGTGCAGATGTCTAATTAAACGGATAAGTGGGCTGTTAGAAGAATATCTTGGTTTATCGACTATGGGCTGCTGTATATTAGGTGAAGCTCTTGCCTCTGGTGCTTGGTTCTTATAACATCACATTGTGTAGTTTCCATCACACCAATTATATCAGCAATGCATGTTCGATCCATCAAATGTCACTGTGCGATTGACAGATTGGTTTGGGGTCGGGCTGCATCTGGAAGTAATTGTGAAAATGTTGCGGCATCATAACAAATAGTCTTGTCTTTGAGTTAATGTGGAGATTTGTCTTTGCGCTAGTTCTATCTCTTGGCGGGGGTTCGAGATTGGCTGCTGTGAGGGATGAGCTGTTGGCAGTCGGGGGATATTTCATTGGTGTCTGGCAAACAGCGGCGTTTTAATTGTTGCATAGCTCTGGAACGTGGCTGGGCCTCTGAAGACTCGAGAAGACACCTTGTATTTGAATATTATACATGCTCAATGCCTAATGAGTTAAACACCAATGCACACCGCTTCAAGTCGTTTTTACACGTTTGACGAGGAGCGGAACGCAGCATTCCTGGCAAAAATAGATTCATGAATAAATTTGAAGGTATATAATGTGTGATTTACCAAAGTACTAACACGGTAATGTGCTCCAGACCTCACATGCTGTCTCTCTTACTGGCAGACTTTCTGGACTTTCATTATTTTCAAGTCTTTTATTCTCTAACATAAACAACTGCTCAAAATAAGTAGCCAGCAAATATTCTACTCTTATCAGCCTGACCAACAACTAATTTGATACTGTATATTGTATCATTATGGGACTGACTCCCTTGAAAAATAGGTTCTTAATCTCAATGGGACATTCCTGGTTAAATAAAGGTTAATAAAATTTTTTTTTTACAAACGGTGTGTACAGTGTTATCATCTACGGCTCTATGCTGTGTACATGAAGTGAAGTCCATGTAAGTTTGGTATATTTTGGTGGATTGCAGCAGCGCCACCTCTGGAGTAGACCAGGGTGAACACCAATACACACGTTTTCTAGTTGTTTGCTAGAATGAACCCTAAGAGATCCTTCATGAGCCGATCACATTTGCGATGCGGTACACTAGCCTGTACTCTCTGCACGGTCCTGTCACTGCGTATGGAAGATGGCAGAAAGTGCAGAGCAAAACTCGGCAAAACATCTAAAAAGAGAAAATCTGGAAGTACTGTGTAATGTGGAGCTGTGTAATCCACGTCTAATCAGATAATAGAATTTTTGAGCAATTTTTGACAGCCCTTTTGTTTGTGTGTGTTTGTGTTGTTCCATACAAAATGATACTGTTCCTTTAGACTTTACTTATCTGTGAGCAGGTGAGGGGGTTTTTAAACTGTATTCACATTTGCTTCATCCAACACCTTTTCAAAACTCTCACTTATTCCGTTATTGAAAAAGACTTGATTGAGTTGCTGTGTGCAAACATCGACCCATCCGAATTGAAATTAATACTTTTCCTGCTTGTAAAATAGAATGAGACAGTGTACAAACAGCCAGCGCTCTGGAGTTAGCCGGATAAACCCTTGGTAGAAGTCCATGTTTGTAAACGGCTCTTATACTGTATGCAGTTGGCTAATGTTTTGTCTCTCTGTTTTACATTGTATTAGCCTCTGATCAATTCTGTGATGATAAGCAATGATGACAGGTCCAACCAGACAATAGCACACATTTTTCAAACTGCCGGTAAAGTGTTTTGAACGTACTCCAGGAATGCGTCAGCGGGGGGTATAATTGTTAGACAGCGATGCAAAAACCCTTTTCAATAGCTCTATAATCACTGGCTCATTGCTTCTTATCCTCTCTCACACCTAAAGCAGGTAACAGGCCCTCCATAAGCTCACCAATGTACGGCTTTCCCGTAACACTCTAGAGATTTGCATAATGGAGCTGGGTTTATTGTTGTCTGAACTGGGAATGCCATTGCCTTTTCAATCCGGCTGACTCACGGTTCTTCCCGCCAGTTCTTATAAAAACAGAGCAGCAATTCTCATACCTAGAATGAGGAATTAATTTTTTTGGTGAACCCATCCCCCACATCTATAGAGTGATCGTATCCCAACCCTGCACAAAACAGTTCTTAAGCACATTATAATTCGTCAGTGGTAGAATGGTTAGCTATGCTTGCGTCTGCCCTGACTGAATTGTTGCTGCTGACATTGAAATTACAATATCCATCCATCCATTTTCTTCCGCTTTATCCGTTGCCGGGTCGCGGGGGCAGCAGTCTAAGCAGAGACGCCCAGACTTCCCTATCCACACACACCTCCTCAAGCTCGTCCGGGGGGACCCCTAGGCGTTCCCAGGCCAGCTGAGAGACATAGTCTCTCCAGCGTGTCCTGGGTCTTCCCCGGGGCCTCCTCCCGGTGGGACGTGCCCGGAACACCTCCCCAGGAAGGCGTCCAGGAGGCATCCTGAACAGATGCCCGAGCCACCTCAACTGGTTCCTCTCGACGTGGAGAAGCAGCGGCTCTACTCCGAGCTCCTCCCGTGTGACCGAGCTCCTCACCCTATCTCTAAGGGAGCGCCCAGCCACTCTGCGGAGGAAGCTCATTTCGACCGCTTGTATCCGCGATCTCGTTCTTTCGGTCATTACCCACAGCTCATGACCATAGGTGAGGGAGGGAACGAAGATTGACCGGTAAATTGAGAGCTTTGCCTTTCGGCTCAGCTCCCTCTTTACCACAACGGTCCGATACAGAGACCGCATCACTGCGCACGCTGCACCGATCCGCCTGTCAATCTCACGCTCCATCCTCCCCTCACTCGTGAACAAGACCCCGAGATACTTGAACTCCTCCACTTGAGGAAGGACCTCTCCACCCACCTGGAGAGGGCAAGGCACCTTTTTCCGGTCAAGCACCATGGCCTCGGATTTGGAGGTGCTGATTCTCATCCCAGCCGCTTCACACTCGGCTGCAAACCGTCCCAGTGCATGTTGCAGGTCCTGGTTCGTTGGAGCCAGCAGGACGACATCATCCGCAAAAAGTAGAGATGAAATCCTGTGGTTCCCGAACCGGACCCCCTCCGGCCCCTGGCTGCGCCTAGAGATTCTGTCCATAAATACAGTGAACAGAACCGGTGACAAAGGGCAGCCTTGGCGGAGGCCAACATGCACCGGGAACAGGTCTGACTTACTGCCAGCAATGCGAACACAGCTCTGGCTCCGGTCATACAGGGACCGAACAGCCCTCAGCAGAGGACCCCGGACCCCGTACTCCCGGAGGACCCCCCAAAGGACACCCCGGGGAACGCGGTCGAACGCCTTCTCCAAATCCACAAAGCACATGTGGACAGGTTGGGCGAACTCCCATGAACCCTCGAGTATCCGATGGAGAGTATAGAGCTGGTCCAGTGTTCCGCGACCGGGACGAAAACCACACTGCTCCTCCTGAATCCGAGATTCGACCATCGGACGAAGCCTCCTCTCCAGTACCTTGGAGTAGACCTTACCGGGGAGGCTGAGGAGTGTGATCCCACGATAATTGGAACACACCCTCCGGTCCCCTTTCTTGTAGAGAGGGACCACCACCCCGGTCTGCCACTCCATTGGCACCGCCCCCGATCGCCACGCGATGTTGCAGAGACGTGTCAGCCAAGACAGTCCTACAACATCCAGAGACTTTAGATAGTCAGGACGGATCTCCTCCACTCCCGGCGCCTTGCCACCATGGAGGCTGCCAACCACCTTGGTGACCTCGGCCAGGGAGATGGAAGTATCCGCCCCAACATCCTCAGCCTCTGCCTCCTGGACGGGGGACGTGACGGGGGGATTGAGGAGAACCTCGAAGTATTCCTTCCACCGCCCGACAATATCCCCAGTCGAGGTCAGCAGCCCTCCACCCGCACCATACACGGTGTTGGCAAAGAACTGCTTCCCCCTCCTGAGGCGCCGGACGGTTTGCCAGAACCTCTTCGAGGCCGACCGATAGTCATGCTCCATGGACTCTCCGAACTCCTCCCAGTCCCGGGTTTTTGCCTCTGCAACAGCCCGGGCCGCGGCACGTTTGGCCTGCCGGTACTGGACAGCTGCCTCAGGAGTCCCACGAACCATCATTGCTCGATAGGACTCCTTCTTCAGCCTGACGGCATCCCTTACTGCCGGTGTCCACCACCGGGTTCGGGGATTGCCGCCGGGACCAGCACCAGAGACCTTGCGACCACAGCTACGAGCCGCCGCATTGGCGATAGAGGAAGAGAACATGGTCCACTCAGACTCGATGTCCCCCTCCTCTGCCGGGACCTGGGAGAAGCTCTCCCGGAGGTGTGAGTTGAAAGTCCGTCTGACAGGGGGCTCAGCGAGACGTTCCCAGCAAACCCTCACTACACGCTTGGGCCTGCCAGGTCTGACCGGCCTCCTGCCCTGCCAGCGGATCCAACTCACGACCAGGTGATGATCGGTTGACAGCTCCGCCCCTCTCTTCACCCGAGTGTCCGAGACACGCGGTCGAAGGTCAGATGATACGACTACAAAGTCGATCATCGACCTCCGGCCTAGGGTGTCCTGGTGCCACGTGCACGGATGGACACCCTTGTGCTCGAACATGGTGTTCGTGATGGACAGGCCGTGACTGGCACAGAAGTCCAACAACTGAACACCGCTCGGGTTCAGATCAGGGGGGCCGCTCTTCCCGATCACCCCTCTCCAAGTGTCACTGGCATTTCCCACATGGGCGTTGAAGTCCCCCAGGAGAATAACGGAGTCCCCGGGCGGTGCACTGTCCAGTACCCCTCCCAAGGACTCCAAGAAGGCCGGGTACTCTGCACTACCGTTAGGCCCGTAGGCCGTCACAACAGTGAGAGACTTGTCCCCCACCCGGAGGCGGAGGGACGCGACCCTCTCATTCACCGGGGAGAACTCCAACACGTGGCGGCTGAGATGGGGGGCAATGAGTATGGCCACCCCAGCTCGCCGCCTCTCCCCGCGGGAAACACCAGAAAAGTGGAGCGTCCAACCCCTCTCAAGGAGTTGGGTTCCAGAGCCCAAGCTGTGTGTGGAGGTGAGGCCGACTATCTCTAGTCGGTATCGCTCAACCTCCCCCACAAGCTCGGGCTCCTTCCCCCCCAGTGAGGTGACGTTCCACGTCCCAAGAGCCAGATGTTGGGTGTGTGGACTGGGTCGTCGAGGTCTCCGCCTTCGACTGCTGCCCAGTCCTCTCTGCACCTCGCCACCACGGACCCCTCTGCAGGTGGTGAGCCCACAGGAGAAAATTACAATAATGAATACAAAATAATAGGTTTTATTTTAACACAGTGTTTTTGTTTGGCTAATTTTAGGCTTTATTGGCAATCAGAACACACCGCTAACTAGGCAATTTGTCTGCACCTTCTTGCCATATGGTTCTCCGACTATCACTGAATTGCTTCCTAATCTCCACAATATGTTGGTGATTTGAGGCTTTTGTTTTGAGCACAAATCTTGCTCCATTCTCTGTGGTTTCACTTGTTGCTATGCTAATTTTCCAATACCTTTTGTAGAATATTTTTACGCTACTGCCAATGCTGATAGACTACTTCTTTTTACAAGGATTTGGCATTAATGTGGCCTTGGTGAGTCCTGGAATTTTGCCCTTCACAAAGAAATGCATAAACATACAACAAAAAATAAGTACAAAAACATTGTTGTTGTTAGTAGGACAAAGTCATGGCCATATGTCTTGCAGATGTTGTCTTTTACGCCAACAAAGATGACTGCTGTAGAGGCAGAACTATGGGATTTTTAAATCTGGAATGCTTCTCACACTAAAATATTTCATGGATGATTTGGCTCTGCATGAGAAAGATTTAGATATAGAAAAAGTATTCAATCACGTTCTCCATATTCACATCCATCCTATGTGTACTTGCCATTTGGATGTGGACCTCTCAATTACAAAGACCCATAGGTTTAGATTTGACTGCATCTTGTGATTAAACATTTATTTTGATCATACATTTTGCCCCATAAGCTAACAAAATTGAGAGCATATTGTTCTTAAAAGTGGTACTTATCCAATATGCAAACCATCCTGCAAAGTTGAACACAATTCATCTTGTTCCCTATTATTGCCTGAGAACAAAGTTACTGCAGAAGTCATTGCTCATGATTTCCCATACGCTCAGATTTGCTATACTATATATAACTTCTATGCATTTCTTTCCCTTCATAAAAGATAAAGTGCTACAGCCTGTCCTATATTTCATGCATTCCACAGGTTTAGTTTGAGAGCTTTTCAGAAATCAACCCTCTCCACATCATTTGACTGAAAAAGTTGTTTTCATCATTTTGAGATATTGCCATGCTCCTTCCAGCCGCTGCTGAACTAATGGGCTTTGGCCTGTCAGTGGTTTCCCCCTCATCGGCGGTTTGGTGAGGCCCTATTGGAGCGGACTACAATAGGCTTTGAAATATATGCACCATGACCAGGACATTCCAGCAGCAGGCTCTCCTGCTAGAGTTTACTGATTAGATAAATCTGCTCCCACTTAAGAAAAACAGCAGTCCGACAGCTTCCAGACACCAAGGCAAGAAATATTTTGTACTGGATAATGCTTTTTAATTTATGGACATTTACATCCCACTACTCTATGGAGCAATGGTTTCTGTATTTGTTTGTAAGTCATTTTTCTTAAAATGGTTTGATTCTCTAATCTGTTAGACAATGTAAATTGACACAGGAGAACAGACAATACACAATAAAACTAACTAAAAATGAAAACCATAACATTGTGCACCAATTTTCAAAATTATAACAGACAACAACTTGATATATCTCACTTAGCGCGTAAGTAGTCTGTCAATTATTTAGTGGATTATTGAACAATATTCTAATTTCTGAGTTTCACATGTAGTCATGTCATCAATCGACTAACTTGTTATAGCCCTTTCACCTCCTCCATTCACGGTACGACAGCTTTAATTAGCATGAATCAGGCATATTGTAATAGTGTTGCGTGAATTAAAAGTGGGTGGTGTAACGGTTGCTTAAATTGCACAGGAGCGGGCTGCCTCTGAGCACATGCATGCGCGGGGCTGTGTACAGATGCTCCGTCTAATTGGGGTGAGATCAGGGGTGTCTCCGCTCTGGAACTCTTCACGCTCGTCAGCCAGTGTCAGGTGTTAGGCTATCGCTGTAAGGCTAGCCATAAAACAGACATTTTGGCATCAGGCTGAGGGATAAGTCATTGCTTTGTCATGCGCAGGGGCAAACCGTCGAGAGTAAAGGACAGAAAATCAATAATCAACAAAAGGGTCTGATTGGTGCCGCAGATGCCAGAGAGCACAAAAGAAATGATGAACTATGATCAATAAAACACACAGTGATGGGAACTCAAGCGCTTAATCAGACCTATTGTTTTGATGTTTGTGTTATAAATCAAATTAGACGTGGCGACATCTACGAGCCACAGTATTCTCAAGTCTAGGGGCTCAGGAATTTAGAGTTATTGTTATTCATCTGATTAGAAGTTAAGATTATGGGACACATTCAAGCTGGAGTACCTCACTTTTCTTGGTTTTGCTTCATGAATACATTATGTGCATTATATTTATCAAGTAACATTTAGTGAACAAATCAGACCACAACATGCTGTATTTATCTTATAAGAAAACACTTTTATGTACTGAGCAGGGATTGGTTGAGGGAGGGTGGCCAAAAGTTACCATTGATAGACTGTATATTAGGATTAGACTAGCCCAATGCATCACCCAAAGTGGAATGTGGAAGAAGCCAATATGAGCATAAGCTAGCAGAAGTTTGACAAATAATCAAATTAACTAGCAGCCAACTCAACAAATTATCAAAATAATTGTTATTCACAGCCCTAAATACATTCTTGTCCTTATACCACTCACACGGTGCGGCACGGTGGCTGAGTGGATAGCACTCTCGCCTCTCAGCAAGAAGGTCCTGGGTTCGAATCCCGGCCGGACCAGGGCCTTTCTGAGTGGAGTTTGCATGTTCTCCCCGTGTCTGCGTAGGTTTCCTCCGGGTACTCCGGTTTCCCCTACCACTAAAAATATGTCCAATAGTTCTGGCATGCGCCTCCTGTACTGGCCCCGCTCCCATCTCTGTGTGGAGTGAGAGACAAATGCCCAAAATTAACAATTGTAAACCGCTTTGAGACTCAGATCTGCAGTGAAAAGGCGGTATATAAATACAAACTTACTTACTCACTTACTTACAAAACTATTATTTACTGCGCTATCGGCCTCAGTATGTTCCCATGCTTGTTGACATAGCCCACGTGATACTACATGTGAACCCTGTGAATCCTGCAGTGTCTGACAGAGTACCTTTGTTTAGGAAGTCTGCATTCCTGCGTAAGGGAAACGGCAGCAGGACAATACGGAGGCCAATGAAGCACAGGATGTTATGTATTTTTATTGTGAGACAGGCCTCCTCTCTGACAATGTTTAAAACCAGGTTAAAGACAGTTCTGTTTAGCTGTGCATACAACTGAGGGATTTTATATTTTTCTTTTTAATGTTCTGTGATTATTTATGATTTTAATGCTTTCTTGTTTTGTTCAGCACTTTGAATTGCCTTGTGTATGAATTGTGCTATATAAATAAACTTGCCTTGCCTATTTTAGTTTGTATCGTCGCTTTCCTCCAGCTCAACTCGGCTCCTACCCGGTGCTTTTGTACAGATTCTGCAAGCCAGTCTGAGAAGCTGACACAGACATTTTATGCAACTTACATATGTTTCCCCCTCCTCCTTTCCTTTAGAAGAGAGATTTGTTTTCAATTGTTCACCATTCTTTTGTTTTGCCAGAGGTTGCTGTTTGTTTGTTTTTTCTTCCAAAAGGATTATTGGAAAGCCCTGTCACTGTCCAAAGTCATTTTATGGCAGCCGCAAAAATACCTTGTTTAAGACGCTTAGCTAGGAGACATTTTTCCTTTTTCTATTTCTATCAAAATACAGCCTTGATACTTTTAATACAAGCTTGTGAACAGATGGTGCATGTTTTATGCTGATATAATCATACAATGGAATGTGTTGTGTTTCTTTAGCTGTATTTTTGTCGACCTGTTAACTCAAAGTAAAGCTAACTTCACACAAAATTGTTCCAAATCAGGATAGATTTTGTTAATGTGACATCACAACATTCCAAACAGCCTATTGTTTAAAAATATAGTAGTAGACAACTGAAAAAGCTTTCCTGGTAACTAGGCAACAACTGTTCGATTTCAACTGTATTTATATAGCACATGTATAACACCATGTACTGTTTCACATTCACTAAAGTGATAAAAAAAAGAAGAAAAAATACTCAGCATGCTGGGTTTGTGAATCTAATCACAATCAAATAATGATCTTGGAATCTGATATTTTGTTGTTCAATATGTCTTTCTTAAATTGCTTCTTAACCATAACGTTGTATCTGCACCTGCCCTCCTCCAACTAAAATAAATATATAGAAGAACCTGAAGGCAACCTATTGGTGCAAGGCATTTAACCCTTGTGCTATACTCAGGGTCAAAATTACCCTCCACAGATTATTTAAAAAATATCCTAAATTGGGGTCTAAAAGGGTCTAATGACCCAGGACTGGACTGGTCTGACTCTTACTCCACTTTTTATACATTGCTTTCACATTTTTCATGGTGTGTAGCAGCTACTAAACACAAGATATTCTCTGATTCTCAAACTTTGTTCCAATAACTTCCATCCATTTAGTTCCATGCAGTACGACAGACTCCATCACTAAATGCAGTTATTTCGGGTCCATTATGTTGTGTAGAACTCATTTCTCAGTGGAAGGAGCTGTTGAATGAGCTTATACCTCCTCCTAAGCCTTTCACTGTCAAAAAAAAAAAACTCTCCACAGTAGGTCTGGCCACAGTCATCTCACACCCTTCACTCTATTTTGGGCCCGAGCTTCCCCCTCAGTGTGCCCCAGTCTCCCTGTGTGGGCCTCTGCACTCACAAAGCGGCCGTGCCAGCTGCTGCAGAGGTGTAGAAGTAGTGAGGTAAAGACATACATTCACTACTTATAGAGAGGTTGTACTTGATATCAACTCAAAATATTACTTTCACTTAGGGCTGGGCAATAAATCAAATTTAGGCATTTAATCGGCTTTTGAAAAAATTGAATTTGTGAAAAATATGAAAATCGTGAAATCGAATGTAGGATGTTGTGATAGTTCCAGCAGCACATGAATTATATTTGCAATATCAGCACAGTCTGTACAAGACTTTTGTAATACGTATTGGGGGAAACAAATTAAAAACATATTTTAAACTTCTTCAGTGACTTTAATGAAAATCGATTTAAAATCAAAATCGTCCAAAGCAGGAAATAAAATCGAGATTTTACTTTTTTGCCATATCGCCCAGCCCTACTTTCACTGGTATTGTTTAGTTTGAACTTGTACCATAGAATTTCTCATTAAAGGACTCAATCTGTGTTCATCCCAATATGGCAACACGCAAACTGTTCCAAAAGAAAAAAAAGAGTAGATAAGGGAGAGCTCAGAGTACAGCAGCACTATTACGGAAAAATACATTTATGATTGGATTTGTGTTTTTATATTTTAAATGTGCTTACCAAACAAGATGCTACTTTTACTTTTGTCTTTGCAAATTACATTCAATTTTGATCTACTGCTACTACTTTGCACAAAGACAATTGTTAGAAATATTGCTGATCTGCTGTAAATTACTGGCCGAAAATGTAATGTAAGGATACATCTATACTCGTTTCGCATATATTAACATTTATAAGAAGAAAACATTTACTCAGCTTGATAAGATATTACTGGCCATATTGTATTTTTATGGCCTGTGCTATTCATCAAATGTTCAGATTCAGTCGTGCAAACGCATGTGGTTGGATGCCGTGTTCAGACTCTGGATTGCGTTTAATGGCAATGAATGAAAGCCATACTTTTGACACATGTTTTTTCTGTTAGGCACAAATACTTCTACTGGTGTGAAATAGCAACCATATTGTCTCTGCAGTGAATAATCGCACGGTGAAAGTGTAACAGTACCAGTTTGGCCCCTTTCTGTGCGAATCGTGCTTCCCTGGATGGGATTGAATTCCTCTGTGGCTATAGGAAGTGTTCTTTTCCTCTTCCATAGTCAACACACATACGCACGCACACACACACACACACACACACATGGTTTGAACCTGCAGCTGGTCCTGTACTGATCATAATGATTTAGTGGTGAACCTGCACTCATCGATATAACAAGATAAACAAGGGGCCAAGGTTAAAGTGATTGTCTGCAGTTTGTCAGAAAAGAAGAAAGCGAGGCACTTGATTTGAAAAAAAAAAATGACGCAAGCTCCCTCCCCCTTCCTTTCTGATTGGTCTACACCTACGTTTTCGTAGCACATTTAAATGTTAATCAGAGAACACATTATACATATACATTATTAATACACATGCACAGAGGTTTTCAGAATTATTTGTTAACGTTTTCATGAAAACAATAATGTTTTAATGCACAAAAAAAGTGATAGCGGCAAACCCGGAAGTAGTTATTATCTTTAATTGAACATTATAGGACACATCTGCAGAGGATCTGATTATGGATATAGGTTCAGTATATAAATGATTATGGATATAGGTTCAGTATATAAATGATTATGGATATAGGTTCAGTATATAAATGATTATGGATATAGGGTCAGTATATAAATGATTATGGATATAGGGTCAGTATATAAATGATTATGGATATAGGGTCAGTATATAAATGATTATGGATATAGGTTCAGTATATAAATGATTATGGATATAGGTTCAGTATATAAATGATTATGGATATAGGTTCAGTATATAAATGATTATGGATATAGGTTCGGTATATAAATGGGTAACTCAGAGCGGATGTTCAGAATTCTTTGTTCAGTTTTCATGAAGTTTCAGAACCTAATGGAGGCTTGATTCGGAGGCTCCGTGAAAACTAACAACTGAGCATGAGCAGCTACGAGCATCAGCGCAGATGATTGACAGCCCTTGGCATGACTCGATTGGTTAACTTCGACGGCCTCGTGGATTCTGAGCTATAGCTAAGAGAAGAGAAGGCGGGACTTACCTGTAATATTAGAATTTAAAAAATTACTTATTTTTTAATCAACATTTAAGGCCAGGAGGTCAATTTAATACAATTCTTAAAATTTGTAATTCATTGAGAGTTACATACTATCACTTTAAGGCCACTATCTGTGTGGGATAGAAACACTTAGTATAACAGGAAATTAACTTAAGAAGAGATTTTGAATTTGTTTTGGCTCATATCAATAATGTTTTAGTTTCTAGGATGATGGAGTGATCTTTAAAGATAAGATGTATTTGAATAGCACAATTCATACACGAAACACATTTCACATTAAAGTATGAAAGTCTACTGGATAGAAATCTTCAGAACACATTTGTCATTAGGCAGAGCGTCCAATTTACAAGGAGCGTAATGGGAATAAGCTGCTTCTCTTACTTTCAGCTTTACACAAGAAACAGCAAGAAGGTTGTAAGACATTTCTGATAATTTGAATTCAGAAATTCAAGTTTTGAAGACATTTGAGTGTGAAGGGTTTTAAATACAATTGTTTAAGTCAATCCATGCCTGAAAGAGAGATTTTGTTTTATCACTTTGGATGTTTGTTTTTTTTGCTCTGGATCTAAAAAAAACAAAAACACATTATGTATGTTAGTATATGTCCACAATTATATACAGCAGCCTGACTCAAGCCCTTTGCCATTGTTAATGTTCATATGCATGCATTTTCTGGCAAAGAAATTATTTATCTCCAAATATGTTCAACCATAAAACATATACAGTGGTCCCTCATTCATTACAGGGGTTGTCTTCTAAAAATAACCTGTAATAAGCAAAATCCAGCAGCTGTTTGTTTTAAGGCCGTAAAACCTCTCTCCACACACTTCATACACTTTTCTAACCACCTGAACTGACTGCTAAAGTGCAATCATTTAAGTATCAAACCTGTATATTGTAGATCAGAGCGCTGCTGCAGCTGCCAAAATCGTTCATGCATTGTAAAATCCTGTTGCAGTGGACTCTTGCCTCAGGGGCAGGAGCAGGACTGAGGGCTACAGGAAGACCTCGGTATACCATCGGTGATCTGATGTTGCATGTGATGTTGTTGGAGTATAGATTTGGCACAAGAAGCATGCTGTAAAACAAGCACGCAAAATTGTGCTTAAAAATATCTGCAAAACAGTGAGCCCGCTAATGGTGAACCGCAATGTAGCAAGGGCCATTGTATGCCTAATATCTTTTTAGTGTTTAATCTTGGAAAGCTCTGGAATTCGGGACAATTATGGGTGTTATGAGGTTAAACTGATTTGGAGTGCTAATCAGCCGGACATCCTCAGCCGCTCAGACGCAAACAGTTGTACTAATGCACTGAATGAGACAAGGCTCCTGCGGCTTCTGTTGTTGCTGCTCCTAATGTCTTCAGCTCCATGCATTCTACTGAGCAATGACGTCTGTTGTTCTTTTTAATTACATTTAAATGAACTACATTCCCCTTGGTTAAGAACTGTGGTTTGTTACAAAATGTTGTCTTGAGTCTACCCCAGGGAACTCAAGAAGACTGAAAACACTATAATTAAGTATACATTGGAATGATTGGCAGCTATTTAGAAAGTGGGGTTTCATTGATTTCTGTTGTAGAAGTGGAAGATTATTCTTATCAAATACAAAGGCATTGAGCCAATGTACGACTCAGGATTGCACTTGTGGTCTACCAGTGCATGTTTACAATGGTATTACAGAATGAATCAAATGCAGAGGAAGAATTTTCCTCAAAGATCCTTGCAAACTGTAAAATACATTGATTTGCTGATTTTTAGTTCATGGTCTGTCCCTCCTGCAGGTATGGGTGAGTCCACTCTTTCTCTACGGTCTCAGATGCAGCTCCAGTCCTCACACTGCTTCCCTCCTTGTATGCTTCTGATCCCTCTAAGTCAAATTACAGAAAGTGCACAATTGACACATTCTTCAGTAATCCACATGTTTTTGAAAACGAAATATTTGTTGTCTGATATTTTGGGTCTGGTCAACATGCAATAAAGAATCTGGTGATCCTGAGAGCTTGCACTGGTCACCAGGAGTCTTAGTGAATTGTGTGTTTTAAATGATAATAAAAACTGTATTGTTGAAGTTTTCAATACAATTCTTAAAAAGGAATGGAAAACCAAGAGCAAAATGTCATAGCTTATTTCTATTTCAAACATCTCCCATGACAATTCAATTCAGTATATATGTATGTAGAGATGTGATATGCACAAAATAGGATGATATCTGGTAGAGTACATAGAGCTGCCTGCAGGCTTTCAGTCATTGGCTTTAAATGTCCTTCCTGCAGTGTGGAGTCTCCCCGGCCCGGCTGATATCTGTCCTCTAAACAAGCTTGAACTATCTCTTAATAGGACAGTGCAGAGTTTGCGGCGTGTCAACACTCCTCTTTGAGCTCACGGCTATTTTGGGCCAAGATCCTGTTTACTGGATACTTCCGAAGTTTTCAGAAGTCAACATTTCCTGTTAGTGTATTTGAGATCCATCTTTTCTCTCTGAAAATGCTGATTGAGGTGCATGTGAAAATTAGTGATGGAACCAATCTGCTTTGAGTAACCAGATACATGGATTTTATTACATAGTCCACTGTTTGTAAAGTTGGGCAACACAACTAAATTCAAAGTACAGCAGGAACACAACCAAATGGGGCTATGGTTTGAAGGTAATCCATAATCTTGGTATATGGTCCCCCTGCAAGCTTGCTTTACGAACTGCTCCTAACCTTAGCCCAAACCCTAATTATAACCATCTATCTATCCATTTGAATAAAGTATTGGGAACAAAATGTGAAAATTGACTTCAACCTGGTCTGAAATACTAAGATTGTAGTGAATCTCATCAGTTGAAAACAAATTTTCCAAGATAAGGCTCAACCGGCGACCCCATAACCACAAATTGAGATGGCCCAATGTAAACAGGGGTGCGTCCCAGAACAGATTGAGATATTTGCGGGCTGATTAAAGCCTGGGCGGGGGTACACACACACAGATGCTATAGGCCTGCAGCTGAGGGAGTGGGAGGGCCGCCACTCTCCAAAAGCATAGTGCCAGCAAAGAGGGGCTTAGCCAGTCACTGAGAGGAGATTATCCATATTTCATCCACATCCTCCTCTTCCTCCCAACCACCTGCAGAGAAACACAGCCGCATGAATAGTGTATGGCACAGTCAAAATTGAGCGCTGCTAACGCCGGATACCTCCTTTCATATTGACACCTTGGGGAGATGAAGAACAGCTCTATTAGAAAGCCAGATTCTGAATACCTCTGAGTCCTATGCCGAGTTCACCACTGATTCGGTTTTCTTCAAAGACCAGAGCTAGCCAGAGGGACTTTCATTATTGCAGAATCTTATTTCGCTTACAAAGTTTTAGTTTTGTGTCTTGCAGAAACCTTGCCTATATTCAAGTACAACTGAGGTTCAACTGAATATATTGCATGGGTGAAAATAGTCCTCTGCATTTTGTCCACGGGTAGCCTGGCCTTAGCCATCCGTGAACTCCGGTCAATTATCATTTCCCTACATGTATGTCTGGGTCTGATCCTAGTGGCTGTGGTCACCTCGGTTGTATCCCATCCGACCATTCAACGAGCGGGGGAGACAGTGTTGTAGGTAGTTGTTGGTGACGTCAAGAGTTTGCGGCAAATTCGCTGGTGGTAGTTCGGCAATGGCGGCGAATGTGATAGTAAAGTAATCCGTTCTGGTTCGGCTCTCAAATATATAGAAATTGAAACCAGAGCAAGTGAATGTTTAACAAATGTCAATGTTGGCATAGATATTGTAGCTCTACTCCCCACGGGCTCTGTTAGTGGCAAAGGAGATGGCTAAAGCTAGGCTAAATGCTAAATGCTAGCAACTCACTCGGGTGCATTACATACTCAATGGTGTCCGATGGTGTGGAAAGACCAGACTAGCTCTCCAGGGAAATTGGTCTGGAAACAACTATGCATCTTTTTAATCAATACAGCTATGCTTGAAAGTTTACATGCTAAGAGATGTAGATTATGAATTAGAATAAAAAATTTTAAAAATCACTCAGGCCTATATCACTAACAATGAGTGAAAAATCTAAAGTCTGCCTTGTTGTGTACATTTTAAGCACATTTTTAGATATTGGACTGTACAGCAAATCAATATTTATTATTTATTATAATTATTATTGGGCCGACAGTAGCTCAGTTGGTAGAGCATTGGCCTTAAGGCCAGAAGGTCGTGGGTTCAATTCCCACCTCTGCACCTTCTCCACCGACTCCCACTGATGACTGCTGTCGTTGTGTCCTTGGGCAAGACACTTAACCCCACTTTGCCCAAAGCCCCCGCTGAAAGATCAAGGCTATGCTCCTATGCTCACCCTCAGAGAGCAGCCGTCCTCCTGTGGACTCACCACCTGCAGAGGGTCAGTGAGGGGCTGGTGCTATGAGACTTGGGTGGCATCTCTGACTGCCACCCCCCAAACCCAGAAATGGATTAAAGGGTAGAAAATGGATGGATGGCTGGAGTTATTATTGTTGAGACTGAATGGTGTTGAACTACTTTGAAACAGTGTTTATTGTTTATGCCAGCCAGTGCTCACTCGCTGCTCTGTATTCAGGACAATCAGGCATAGACTTGTAGATGAGCTGTTGTTTTATGCCTTGTTATTAATTTCTGATTAGCCACACAAACTGCAGCTATTCTCTAACAAGCAGCGCCGGTCGAGTGCAGTATTTATTACTTGCTCCGGAGGCAACAATAACACATTGATGCATTGAAGTGTGGAAGATTTGGACATGATTTATAAACATATTTATGCAGTTTTCTGACGGACAATCAAAAAGTTATAATTATGTGCTCAAAAATAGATAGATAATTTGGGCTGGGCGATAAAACGATAACGATATATATTGCGATAGACACGTGTTCGATATCAATAGAAAACGGGGCCGATAGAATGTTCGATAGTTTCACTTCACTCTGTCAGAAAAAAACAGGAAGAAAACACAGGAAGTAAAGCTGAGTCAGAAGCGCGCGGCATTCTGGGGGATGTAGGCAGAGGCTTCTCGACCTATCACAACCAAGCATGGACCGCAAAACATTCTGAAAAATGCAAAAACAACAATTGCACAATGCGTATTGTCCATTGATCTAAGATTGTTTTTTGAATGCTGTGTCAATGGTTATGCACGTCTGTGCGCGGAATAGAATGTGCGGCATAGGAGAGGCAGTGGACACGGAGACCTGATGCATGCAGCGAAAGCAAGAGATGAACTTTTTTGTGCGGCTATCAGAGAGCCGCACGAAGCCGTCATGGGGACACAAAACAGGAGATAAACCAGGACTTAACCAGGATTACACCAGGACTAACTAATGGGGAGACTGCTTGTGAACATATTCCTCTAGCCTCATTCCTCCGTGACTGTAAACAAGGCTGCTAACGTGTGTTAGCCGACACAACAAACGTATTTATTCAGGTAAAACCCAGAAATGGATTAAGGGGAAGAAAATGGATGGATGGATGGAAAAAATAAATATCTCGTTATCGACCGATTTGAATTACTTATATTGTGATATCGTTTTCAGCCATATCGCCCATCCCTATAGATAATTAAAGCTGGGGTACCTAACCTTAAAATCACGTCAATTAGAATGTTGGGAAAATCCATGTAACTAGTATTTCACATGCTTTTATTTTTGGCCTCTTCTCACATCTTCTGATCAGCTTTTATCCCAGCGCGTCAAATAGTCCCTCACAGGGCCTTTTCTCAATAGATACAAGCTTTCTATATATAATGACTGCTGAATGAAATGTGTTCAAAAACTGTTTTTAATCAGACTACCCAATGTGTAATAAGTTATCTCTATGAAGATGTTCTCCAGGGGCACGTGTTTTGTTTTGGTCAAATGAAAAAACAAAATCCCATATTCACTGACCTCACAATCTAAACGACTAATTGATTAATCATAAGAATAACCTGACTCATCAATCTTCAAAATAAACGTTAATTACAGCCCTGATCAATTTTTGTGTATTTTTGTTGAAATGGGGCCGAGCGTTAGATAAAAGGCCAAACACCTTTATTCTTTACTGATATCGAATCGTATCAAATTGAAAGACCTCTGTATCTGTATACGTATTTTATCGTGGTATGCGTATTGTATCAGCAGGCTTCGAAAAATACCCAGCTTGTGTTTATTTGCTTGTGACAAGAACGCAACTCTGCTTTACCGTTTATCAGTGAAATGCTATGAGAAAAAAAGTGACAGGTTTGCAGCCTCTTTGAACATTTAGTCTCAAAACACTTCTTTATAATACATCCTATCCACCGTATCTCACCACATACTGAAATACCAGGGATTCCATTACTTCGCCTTTTGAATGGAATTTCTTTTTCATTGTCTCTTTAATGTAAGAAAAATTGTCGTTGAAGGGACAATAAAAACTCCATGAAAGGAAGTGCACGTCTGATTTTTCACTCCCTAAAATTCTCATGTCGACCTGGTGTGAACTTAGATTCTGGCAAATGCAGATGTAATGAGCTGTCATCTCCATCACTCTTCTACAGCTTATTCCTACCGACAGATATCCAGGCAGGAGTGGAGGAGATTATTGAACTTTCCTACAAGTCTCTAGGGAATCATGCCAACACCGTAAACCCTAACTCCTACACAAGCAGCTACCACACATCGCCCACGCACCACAAAATTCCGTCTTCTTTGGGCTCCTCCCGCAATCCAAATATGCAACCCCTGTCCAAATCTACTGACCTTTTGGCAGGATTCATTGTTTTACATGGCTTTGTCCTCCTATTTGCTTATTCAGTCGCGCTACGAAAATATTCACACTTCTAACCTCTTGCTAAACTGCTACGAAGAACTGCAATATCTCACGTTCTCTGCATTTGGCTACAGGGAATGACCTAAACATATGTGGTATGTGACTGCATGCGTTTAGATATGTTTATGTTCTGTCTAATTGATGGCATATGTGCAAAATTAGCTTACGTTTCAAAACATCTTCGGGCATTATTTAAATGGGAATTTCAATGCTCTAAAATGTCCCAGTGGTTGGCGTCACTCTTTAAAAGGAAGTTGTAGGTTTTATCCTTGAGTCAACCAAATTTTGTGAAGTAGCTCCCTTCGTCGCCATTGTATAGTTTTATGAACAAAACCAGGGGGTTCCTAATATTTTGACACAATCTACCATTCGATCACAGAGACAGGTTGTTACATAGGCAAGGCAAGTCAAGTCAACATTAGTTAACATTTAAATCAAATACACATAATGCTAAGGATCATAGTACATTTATCATGGATACAGTTTGCAGTTGTATGCACAGCTAAACTGTCCCGACTGTTTCAACGCCCTGTCATAAAGTGAACCCTATGCCTGACCAGCGGCAACGACATGGTGGGTGTGCTCTTCCTCACCTATTTCCTGGGAACCATATAGTTTTGTAAAGTTCTGTGTTCGTGTAACTACTCATTTTCTTCCATGACGCTGCTGTTTTAAGTTAGTAGTAATAGTATTAGGGATCGAATAGAATAGAATAGAATAGTAAACTGTGTAGTAAACACAATTGTAAACCGTTTTGTGACCCTCTCTCTGATGGGCAGTGTATAAATAAAGATTACTTATTTACTTACTTACTTACTTACCAAGTTACACCAAGCTTCGTCGTCTCTGCTGCGATGAGCCAGGTTACAAGAAGTTGATGCGTTCATACCTGTGCATAACGTAAATACATTGTTTTTTTGCACATACTGTATTTTGTAAATTCTTCCGAGACGACTGCTGTTGTGAACTAGGGCTATATAAAATAAATGTCATTTGATTGAATTTAATATTTTACTGCTGGTTAATTGTCGCACTCTTTACACTGAAAAGATATTATTGGATGTAAACCTGTGCATCTATGTTTACTCTTGGTTTAGCTTGTGGATAAAGTTTTGGCTGTTTTCTTTCTCTCCTTCTGGCCTGCCTGTGACCTGTGTCAGTGCTGCTACTTACTGATTGGTTTCCAGACCAGAAGTTCAGTATTTTTCAACTCTCGCCCTCAGCGCCCACAGCGGCGGCAAAAACTTGCTGCAGCTGTCGTGTAGGCCTTTTCCCTTGCAGACGCACCATTGACTTGGCATGTAAGCCTGACATGACGCTTGTTCCAGTCTGAACAGGGCTTTACAGAGCAGTGAAAGTAATGCATTTGCCAAGGTTTTCTCATATCCTTTGGCAGCATCTGAATGTGATCTCAGCTGCTTCTATAGTGAAGAGTTAATATCAGATGTTGCTTATGTTGAAGTTGGGCTCCCATCTGTCACCCCATTCTTGATTCTTGCAGGGGAAATGGGATTTTTCTGCCTTGATGGGAGGCAATCAAGCATTGACTGGAAGACTGGGCTTTTGCTGGGCCCCATGCGTACAGCAGTCTGAGCTTGTCCAGTGCACCGGTAACCTGCTCCTGTCTGGAGAATGACTGTAGCGCTGGGGTATGGGGGAGATTTCTGGGAAGAAGAAGAAAAAAATATGTTGGAAATGATGGCGTGTCTGAAAACGGGAGGCCAAGCGTGAATGAGAGGAGGGAGAGAAGCCCCGATTTGGCACACGATCAGAGCCAACAGAACCCGAGATTACGGTCCCATCAGGCCCAGCTGCACCACCGCTTTTTATTGTTACCTTTTATTGAATCATGGCTAAACCGGCTTAGAAATTCTATAAATTTAACTACAACAATAGAAAATAATAGTTTTCCTGCATACTCTACTTGTTGGTTTCATGTTGAACCTACATCTTGCTATACAAAGAATACATAAGTGCTTTCTGGGTGGTTCATATTTTTTTTACATTTGCCTGATCCCATTTTCTGGTTTCACATAATCTGTAGATCCTTCTTTTTGTTTGGACTTTTTCTTCTGCTGCTGCATCCAATGTGCTTGATATCTCCCTTATCTTATATTCATGAGCATATCTCTTCAGCTGGGTTGAAAAGTTGAGGGGGAAAAATACCCATGTAATAGAGTAGTATTTCACTCACTGGTTATTTTGAAATGGTGTTGGAATAGTGGTCTGATCACAAAAGACAAATAACATGTATTTATATTAGGGCTGTCAAAATTATCGCGTTAACTCACGTTAATAAAATGTTTCATTAAAGCGTAAAAAAAAATTAACGCATGTCCGAATGACCCGCCCATTCATCCATAATATCACTCAGAATGCCGCGGACACATCAATCAATCAATCAAATTTTATTTATAAAGCGCTTTTCATACAAAAAGTGTAACACAAAGTGCTTTACAGTTTAGTTAAAAACAATCCAACATGCCCAGCCCTAAACCCTCCTCCCCACAAACCCCCCCAAAACCACATTTATAATTATATATACAACCACATGCGTATACACACACACACAAGTATAAAGTCATATCAGGTAAAATAGGTAAAACAATAAAAAGAAATGGGGCTGGGAGCAGATGTAACCGGCTGAAGAAGCGTCATCCAAGGAGCCATCTGCACCAGGAGCAGAGAGCCGGCTGCAGCCACAGGGAACGACACAGGACCCAGAGGAGAGAGGGGCCCCAGACCCCACCAGGCCCAGGACTCAGACCCCATAGGACCCAGAGGAGAGAGGAGGCCCCAGACCCCCACCGGATCCAAGAGCCAGTCCCCCGAAGCCACAGCAGACCCCAGCTCTCAGTGCAGAGGGCTTCTCCAGAGGAAACACTGGGGACACTAAAACAATACAATAATACAATAGAAAGTAGAACAATAAAAAGAAAAATAATAAAAATAAATAAACATAGAATGTGTCTAAAAACATAAATAGATGTACTAAAAAGCAATAATAAATAATAAATACTAATCAAAAGCTACTCTAAAAAGGTGCGTCTTGAGCCTACTCTTAAAAATATGAATGTTCTCTGCGGCCCTGAGCTCCTCCGGCAGACTGTTCCAGAGACGAGGGCCGTAGTGCTGGAAAGATGCCTCACCGTGAGTGTGTGTCCTGACTTTGGGGATGGTTAGGAGTCTGCTGCCGGAGGAGCGCAGGGGCCGGGAAGGTTCATAGGATAAAAGCAAATCTGAAAGATAAGAAGGCCCAAGACCATTAAGACATTTAAAAACCATTAAAAGAACCTTAAAATCGATCCTGAAACACACGGGGAGCCAGTGCAGCGATTTTAAAACCGGTGTAATGTGGTCCCGCCCCCTGGTCTTAGTCAGGACACGTGCGGCCGAGTTTTGAAGTAATTGTAAACCTGAAATGTTCTTTTTGGGAAGACCAGAGAGCAGGGCATTACAGTAGTCAATGCGACTGGTGATAAAAGCATGCATCAGCGTCTCCGTGTTGCCCCTAGAGAGAATGGGGCGGACTCTGGCGATGTTCTTTAAATGATAAAAACCTATTTTTGTGATATTCTTTATGTGAGGAATAAAAGTCAGCTCAGAGTCAAAGATTACGCCCAGGTTTCTCACTTGTGATGATGGATTAAAAGAGTGTGATTGGAGTTTCGGTAAAAGTTTCTCTCTCTGGGCCTCAGGACCGATGACTAAAACCTCAGTTTTGTCCTGGTTGAGCTGAAGAAAGTTTTCTGCCATCCAGGATTTCAGGTCTAAAATGCAGTTAAAAAGAGCATCCATTGGCCTGGTGTCATCAGGAGACATGGAGATGTACAGCTGTGTATCATCTGCATAACTGTGGAAGTCAATTACATGCCTGTGTGAGATGGTAACAAACCAGGTAGGCCCTCTGGGATTTCAAGTTTTAAAAGAATACGCGCGTGACCGTGAGGCTGTTGTTTGCTATGAACTGAAGTCCGCCTCCCAGGGCACACCCCAGGGGCAGCTGCGCCCGCTCTGGCGAATGGCGCCGCGCCACAGGAGTATTCTCTGCATGTTGTGTGCTTGTCTTTGGAACCTGTGCGTAACGTATGCACACAAATACACCGCGGAAGTATCTTGTAAACTAAACTAAACTGAACTCGCTAAATTAAAGCTGGGGTACGTACATTTTCCTCTTTCATTAACATTTAACATTTTGGTTGTGCCCAAAAGTAAAAGGTTGTGAATCAAACAGATTGAAGTACATTTGGTATGTATGACAATGTGTCATCACAATTGATAATCTCACTTAACTTCAATTGGAGTGGATTTGAAATAGAATGTTAAAAACGCGATTATCCATCCATCCATCCATTTTCTTCCCCTTAATCCATTTCTGGGTCGGGGGGGTGGCAGTCAAAGCTGCACCCAGTACACAGAGCACCAGCCCCTCACTGATCCTCCTGCAGGTGGTGAGTCCACAGGAGCTGAGATCTTTCAGTGGGGGCTTTGGGCAAAGTGGGGTTAAGTGTCTTGCCCAAGGACACAACGACAGCAGTCATCAGTGGGAGTCGTGAAGTAGGTCTTACGGTGGGCTCGAACCCACGACCTTCAGGCCCAAAGGCCAATGCTCTACCAACTGAGCTACTGATCAACGCGATTAATCGTGAGTTAATCAGAATCAGAATCATTTTTATTGCCACGTAAGTAACAGGAAGTCACAGACTTGGGAATTGCTTTGGCTCAGTGCAACAGTCAGAAAGAGATAATAAAAATAAAGAATAAAAAACACCTCTAAGGAATAAATTTAAATTTAAAATAGAGTTACAGTTACTATTTACAATATACAAGTGCACATGGTGCACACAATGTAAGGTGACAGCAGTACAGTGAAGTAAAGTGACGTATGATGGGCAGTAAAGTGACTTCACAGTGTTTCCCACACATAGACTAATCTGTGGCGCACCGCCACAGATTAGAGACCGCCCGCCACAAATTGCGTTTCGTATTATTATATATATATTTTTTTTGTTACGCTATTTAAAACATGCATCGTCTAGTGCCGCCGCAGCGGTCAATTTGACAGCGGGGAGGGGGGTTTAAAATGTGGCGGCCCTTCGTAACTCTCACTCAAGCTACGCGTCTCTCCCACATACAGAGACCTACACACACACAGCCCCTCCCCTTCGTGCACACCGCGTGTCTCCGTCTCCATCAGCGATCATCGCTGTAAGCAGCTGTGTCTATTAATTTACCGCGGTAAAGTGGCCCGCATCTTTCAGCTCTATGAACATGCGGCCCGCATCGGGGAAAAGACGGTGCGCGTTTTGTTGAGAACTTACGGTAACAGCGGAACGTCCTTTCGGAGTCACCCATTTTTATCGAACAGAAAGCGCGCTGGGGTCAGGGAGACACGTTTTTGTGATTAAAACCTTATAGAGATGCCACCCGGCACACATAGCACCAGCCCCCTACGATTCCTCCTGCAGATTGTGAGTCCTCAGGAGGATAGCCACTCTATTGTTTACATATATAAAGTACACAATTTGGTCCGCTAGTGCAATTTTCAAGTATTGTAACTATTTACTGGAATAAGGTGTGCGACTAATTTCACTTGACTCATGACCTTATTATTGCCCTCTGCCACTGTACCAAAGACCAGAAACTTTTACTGTAGAAATATTGAGAAATATTGAGGTAAAGTAGCCATTTTGGTCCAAAATACCTCCAAAATAGTCAAAACATGTCACTTTTGATCTACTGTAACTTTTTACTGTAAAAAGGTGTGCGACTAATTTCACTGGATTCACGACCTCATGATTGCCCTCTACCACTGTACCAAAGACCAGAAACTTTTACTGAAGAAATATTGATTTAAAGCAGCCATTTTGGTCCAAAATAGCCTAAAAATTGTCAAAACATGTCACTTTTGATCTGCTTTTGATCTGCTGTAACTTACTGTAAAAAGGTGTGCGACTAATTTCACTGGATTCATGACCTCAAGATTGTCCTCTACCCCCCCCCCCCCCCCAAACCCCCCCCACCCGCCGACGACCACCACACATTGCCTTCAAACCTGTGGGAAACACTGCTTCATAAAGGGCGGGGGGACAGGTTAAGAAGTGTTCAAGAGTCCAACAGCAGAGGGGAAGAAACTGTTCTTGTGGCGGGAGTTTCTAGTCCTGATGGACCGCAGCCTCCTGCCTGAGGGGAGTGGTTGGAATAGTCCATGTGGTGAGAGGGGTCGGCTGTGATACGACCAGCCCGGCCTCGAGCTCGGGCGACGTATAGGTCCTGCAGCGATGGAAGGCTTGCGGCCGATCACTTCCTCTGCAGAGCGCACAATGCGCTGTAGTCTCTGTTTGTCCCTGACTGTGGCTCCAGCGAACCACACGGTGACGGAGGAGGTGAGGATGGACTCGATGATGGCCGTGTAGAACTGCACCAACATCTGTGCAGGCAGCTTGGCTTTCCTGAGCTGCCGTAGGAAGTACATCCTCTGCTGGGCCTTCTTGATGAGGGAGCTGATGGTCGGGGGGACAGTGCTCTTCCTGAAGTCCACAATCATCTCCACTGTCTTCTGGGCGTTCAGCTCCAGGTTGTTACCACTGCACCAGGACACCAGCCGGTCCACCTCCCTCCTGTAGGCGGACTCATCGTTGTTGGAGATGAGTCCAATGAGGGTGGTGTCGTCCGCGAACTTGATCAGCTTCACGGAGTCGTGGCTGGAGGTGCAATGGTAACTCACCATTACTATGCGATTAATCAACTAAAACATCGTAATCGTTTGACAGCCCTAATTTATATATGGGGGGGAAGGATAGCTATCCCAGGTTTTAGTGATGTAGTGACTAAATATGTGTGGAAAGTTCTTTTTGAATAAACGTTGCTGATTTATTTCAGAATAGCGATGGATTATAGTGACACACTCATAGATGGAAATGCTCTGTAGTTTGCAGCTATGAGCCTAATGACAAAAGCCTGTGCTGTGGATGTGATATTGGGCTACCTGAGGTTAACCACAGCAGATCTTTGCCTGAGGATTAATTGTGTAAGAGGCATGTAATGATGGCTGGCATGTCCATGGAGTAAATCCTGTTAGTGTCAGCTGTGGGTCACGCCTCGATCTGCGTGTGGGTCCATTAGGAGGAAGGTGACTCTGTTTTTTTATGCATGAATAAGTCCTGTTCGCACAAGCTTCCAACATGCAAATCATGTGAGATCCTCTGCTCTGCCTGCTATGAGGAGGCCAACAACACTAGGGCTGTAAAGTTTTTTAAATAAAACAACCTAATGTGTAACAAGCCATCTCTATGAATATGTTCTCCAGGGGCATCACATGAGACAAGATAGTCCTTTATTTGTCTCACAGTGGGGACATTTCAATATCATTGTTGCGCACGTTACAACAGAATAAGAGGAGGAAATAAAAGCACTCAGATTGCACACATCCAACAGGATTTATTATTTGAGATAATAGATAAAAGAATTAAAACAATGCAATAGAATGCATTATTGTACAATACAATTAAGTAATAAGAATATAGAATGATTTTATTGCATTTACTGTGTTTGAACTGATTTTATGATCTCTTGTTGAGGAATGGACAACGTTGTGAAATCCTCTAAGATGGCCACTGTTATGAATTAGGGCTAGACAATATATAATATTCATTGAATTGAATCGAATGAACATTTTAGGCAGATAAACGCTTAAAATTGTCTAAAATGATGCAGCTTTTTGTTTTGCATAAGGATTCAACAATCGTTCTGTGATGCTTCATACATTAGTTTGGTTCCATTCAAGTTTTTAGGCCTTTTGAATTAGAGATGATGTTTGTGTTCTATTCATTTGCTGTCCTTTTTCTTTGGCCAGGGGCGTTCTCATTAAAACGAGTTCCCATGACTTATCAAGAGATTTCCTGTTTTGTAAATTCACCAACAACAATGGTGAATTGTTGGTCAGGGATTGGTCAGGGATGGTGAACCCTGACCATATCTTTATTAAATTTTAAAGATATTGGATATGATGTCAAACTAAAATAGTTTCTATAGACATGTAGAAGTCTTTTCTTGGTTCTAATTACAAATAATGTGGTTGGATGGATGCACAGGGACAGAACATAATGAATGGAATCATAATATTTTTTTGAATTAATGTTGGATTCTGGACTCTCTGCCTTTTATTGCATTTTCACGTCTGTATTGGGCCTGAGGCTAAAATCTATTCTTGACAGCAGTTTTATGTGCAGCTTTGGGATTTACCTGCACTTGGAATAACATGCTGTATTCAGTTGTTCCCATGCTGTAAGCAGATGTTTCACAGATTGGCTCGAGTTGATTTAGAAAGACTCGTGTTCTACGTGATTTCCCAGGATATGCTTCTGATCCGGGTTTTCCTATTGCTCCCCTTTCACCTTTTGACCTTGTGCACTTCCGAACAACCCGATTATGCTCTGGGAACATCGTTTTAGTTGTTGTTCCAACAAGTACCCATAATATGATCCTATAAGTTTATGCCTTGGGTGAACAAAAGTGTTCTGGCTGGATATGTTATTGCTTCAAGATATTCTATTTACTTTTTCTAATAAGCCACTCGCCACAAGTTGATGCTCTAATCTTCATATTTATTATCTAGTTATTTAGTTACTTATGTTTGTACTGTGTCTATTACCTGAATTGTAGAAAGCAAAATGGTAACATTTGAAATATTAATATGTTGACTATGAGTGTTTGTAAGCTCTCTGTCGCACAGGGATTAGTCAAAGCAAAGGAAGGTTTCCCGCCCATCATCTGTACTTCTTAGCAGGTTTGGTGAGAAACCTTCCTTTGATATGTTGACTATATCTTTTGCTAAATAACTTGGATTTAGAGTAGACAACTCTACAATCCAAGTGCTGTTTTTTCATCATCCTCCTCTCTAGTCCAAACACATGCCTACATTAATCTGATTTGTCTCTTTGAATTCAGCTATTATCCCTAAACTTCGCCTGCCCTTGACAGAAAGAGGCTTCTTCATGCTCGACTCTCCTCCCATCCTCTGGGGACTGCACTCCACCAGACGCCTTTTAATCATTTATTTAGGTCTGTAATGTTACTGTAAGTTCAGCTCCAGTGCAATGAAAAGAGGGGAGAGAAAGTGCTCGTGAAGAGATGTTAACTGTATAAGTATTTGTTTATGTCTAGACTCAAGAGCTACTTTGTATCTCTCACCCTCCTCTCTGCACAAGGCTCAGGGTTGGACGTTTTTTTAATTAGCCTATAATCTGGAGGAGGAATTTTCTCACTTTTAATTTTGATATCATGCCTTTAACGAAATCAGTGTTTAAAAGGTTCAACTTTGTGTAATCCTTCATTCACCTCGTGGAATTCAGAGCATAAAAGGTTAAAGGAGACTTACTACACTAAATACAAAACTTTGTTAAGCTTTTGACCGTTTTACAACATTGTTCCTTCATTCACATTAGACCTGGGAATGTGTTTAGGTTAATAAATGGTAATATCAGGAAGTAAAAGCAAAGTGGTGCCCATAAAGTAAGTGGGCACCACTTACTTTATGGGCACATCTTTATCAGCACATGACTGTGTTTGCAGGTGGTCAGTTTCAAATTGGGATAAAACCTAAAGATATTTTGCCCTTACCTCTGGTGGTACCATAGGGAGTTACAGGCAGAACACATTTGTTACCCCTCACACTTGTTTCACTGTATATTTTATACTAAAACATGACATTATAAAGTAAATAGTCTGTTTATTTAATCTTTAAAAAAGTCAGCAGGCAACAAGCTCTGGATATTTCCTAATAATCTTGGTTTAGACCATATAAACTCTTGATTTTTAATTTGAATTAAAAGATTTAGTGAACACTATAATCTATTTATAATTGTACACCTTGAGAATGTGGGCAGCTGTGATGATTTTAAGAACAGAAGATAAACTTCTGTTCTATTGACTATGTGTCTTACCTGCTGCTTTTGTAATTGGGTGCACTGCCTCCACAGCCATGTCAGCTTCATAGACTTTCAGAATAGGGTTAGACACTAGAAAATAACTCGAAGAGTGCTGACCTCGGCCAAGAGGCCCAGTTCCATTCCTTAAAAAAAATCCTTAATGCAGAGTACAGACAGTGATGTAATAGTTATCAAAATGTAATAGTTTGCTCCTTGTCCCCAACCAAACTCAATATACAAATAATCGATTTGCCATAATGATTTCAGCTGCTAAAAACTCCATTACAAAACGATGGCTTCTCCCCGAGCTTCCACCATGGCAGAATGGGTGAATATTGTAAAAAACATTTACATAATGGTCACAATTATCTTTTCTGTCTTATAAACACATTTGTATTAATACGTATTTGTTTACGTAAATGGGTAATACATATAAAGCCCTTAAAACTAGTCCAACCTAACTCCGTCCCCATCACTCATGTGAAATGTGTTGTATTTCTAATTATTTCGTATAAGTAGTTATACCTAAATATAAAAGTGTAAAGATGTGATTTGTAAATGTAATTAGTTGTCTAAAAATAATGAATCATAATGAAAAAATGTTTGTTCCTGTCCCCAGAAATTGTATGTTGAAGGACCAATAATAAATTCAATCCAATCACAGTATACACATTGTGCCCCTCTGGCCACTTCCCTCTGGCCACTTCCCTCTGGCCTCTTCCCTCTTTACCATGCATTGCTTTTGATTTCTTTGATTTTGACTCCACACTGTTTTGATTATCGATGATTGCCTCAAATGCCTTCCTTCCCGTCTCTGTCACGACATGTGTAATTTTGCCACTCTCATGCACAGCGCCGTAGCTCTGCGGGGCTTTGCTCCTTGGTCCCTCTACTTCCTATTTTCTCCCTTTCTCCATCTTCAGAAAATTCAGCGGGTGACCATTTTTCTCACGCACTCACTCGGGGTCAGGCAGGCTACAACATCTGACTTATTCCCCTCAGCCTATGGGCACTTTGTCTTCAAAACACTGTCCTATAAAATATGAATCAACGAGAGTCCTGCAGGTATTAGCTTTGCCTTGGAAGATGAGTTGACTCGATTTGGAGTCTCTGGAGGTCCGCTGTGTCCACTCTGTATAAAACCAGCAATATAAAAAGAAATAATGGACTGCCAAGGCTACAGACAAAAAGGATTAAATTGAGACAGCTTCACTACTTATTCATTTATATTCCTTTCCTGCCGGCGTAGACTTTCAAAATCTACAATTTTGAAACCTTCAAACTGTAGAAGGAGTGGACTAACTGAGTGCTAACGTGTTTGTGGAAGAAGCTGAATAGAGCCAGCTTGAACAGGCTATTTGAGCGGGAATGTGGAACCTAACTTGTGGAAATATGTGGGTATCAACAGCCCTGGAACCAAGAGCCAATCAGCAGCGGCCTGACCCCATTCGCGCTACTTGCTAAGCTAAAGCCGGAGATACTATAGGGCACAGACGACACCTGATTGGTAACAATATCAGAAATAAAATGTGCCACGAATGGTTTACTTTTCTACGTAAGTTAATAGGAGCCAGAGTGAGTTGGAGCAAAGCTTTGCCCATTAGCACTTCCCTATTGCACTTTGTTGTGCTGGGAAGTTAGCACTGTCCCTTTATATAGATAGATACTGTAACTTTATCACAGACTTAAGGTCCCGATCGACACAGACAAAAGTGCCAATGAGAACAACACAACAATACTTAACCTGCCTTTTGCCCCGGTCTGTCTGTGCAGGAGCAGAGTCCCAGCAACGCCACGTCCCTGTCCATGATGCAGGAGCCCCAGGAGGTGATGGAGGAGACGGTGACCATTGAAGAGGACCCCGGGACTCCAACCTCGCACGTCTCCGTGGTAACCTCCGATGATGGGACCACCCGGCGCACGGAAACCAAGGTACCAACATGGACAACTCACAATACCTCGCTCATGAACTAAAACAACCCTCTAATCAAACGTAGGTGCTTCCTGCATTGTTTTGAACTTCTTTGCTTTCTAAAAACTCATTAGCTGCCCTTCAACCATGTCTATACTGCTTTAAAGTATCGCAATATTGTCGAGATGAATTACTGCGTCCACTACACTCACCGCTTTGCCTTCCCTTTTACTTTTTAAGAACTCCAAATCCCATAATCCTTCAGCCCAAAGCCCTTGAGTTTTTTGGTAATTGTGTTATGGGCTAACTCCGTTGGCGAGTGTGTACAGCTGTGTGCCACTTTAAAAGCCTGTTTAGTGATTCGCCTTTTGTTGTGTTTTGTCGTTTTTCTGAAAGGATATTTCTCAGAACCTGAAGGTGAGTGATTTTACCAATATTCATATTTTTTGCGAACAAGTAAAATGGCTTTCACACCTCCATTTTACAATGCCCATATCCAGCTATTGCAGTCTCTCAAGCTTAGTGCTCACCGCTTCAGGGATACCGCATTTGCTACTAGTGTACTGTGTAATTTGCATGCTTCTCTTTTCTTCTTCTAATGCAGAAACAATGCAAATGGCATAGAAATAACTTTTGCATCATGGTTCTTTTTAATAACTTCCAGACATTGCTGATGGAAAATACATGAGCATTACTATTTTTCCAGTTTTTCCTTATAATATTTCCCAATTATCAATATTTACATCCCTAGGGAATGTATTGCAGTAAAATCTACTTCCTCCATAAGTATAATCAACCATAGTAAACCATTAATTTACCACAATGGCTACTTTATGATCTATTTAGCTTTATCCTATTAATGTTTAGAACCATTATTTAGGTTGCAACATTTCACCTTGTCTAGTTATTATTAGTTACATACAGATACAAGCCTGGAAATCTTCATGCTTGAATTGCCTACAGAGTAAGGTGAAAATATGCGTTTTTCTTACAGAGAGAAATGGCAGTTTGTTTACAATATATGTTTAACCCCTATGGGAGGGGCCACTGTGCAAATGCTTCAATTATATCCAGAAATTTAAAGTATAAAAAACCTCAATGTGACCTAAGTGTCCCCAAGCCTTCTAATTTACAAGATACATGAAAAATAAGCATTCAATTAGTTCCGACCTGGCATTTAAACGCTTTTTCTAACGCTACACTGAAGCAAGCAGATTACCTTTTTGGAAACTCTTTGTGGTGGTAGGTCTAGACAACTTGGCAGCTTTGGAGAAATTGTGTTTTCCCTCTCAGCCTTCAAAGTGCTAGTTCCCAGCTTCAGCAGCGCATTTTATGTATGTGCTTATGTGTGCGTTTGAACCAAAGTTGTGTCTTATATTAACATACTCCCTCCCTTTGATGGTTATCCCTGCTGTAACTGAAGGCAGATAAAGCGCAAGCAGCTCCTCTTTTTCAATTCACAGGAAAAAACGGCAATTTTCAATCAGCGGTTTTGCACTTTTATCAGGATGCCAAAGAAGGGAAAAATTCTTAGATTATCAGAAGTGTGTGGCTGTCGTAATATTGCATTTTGGGTATATTTTAAAGTGATACGTAGAAAAAATGCATTACAGACTTACTTCAACATTATATTCCAGTGCTTATGTATACATAAGAAAGTGCGAAAGTATTCGGCCCCCTTCAACCTTTCAACTTTTCGCCACATTTCAGGCTTCAAATATAAAGATATAAAATTTAAATTTTTTGTCATGAATCAACAACAAGTGGGACACAATCGTGAAGTGGAACGAAATTTATTGGATAATTTAAACTTTTTTAACAAATAAAAAACTGAAAAGTGGGGCGTGCAATATTATTCGGCCCCTTTACTTTCAGTGCAGCAAACTCACTCCAGAAGTTCAGTGAGGATCTTTGAATGATCCAATGTTGTCCTAAATGACTGATGATGATAAATAGAATGCACCTGTGTGTAATCAAGTCTCCGTATAAATGCACCTGCTCTTTGATAGTCTCACTGCTAATTTACACATCACGCGTTACAGCACGTACGCGTTATACGCGCAGCAGACGCGCGTAACTTTTTTCCATGTTAACCTATGATGATATTTACACTTCTAGCGTTATACACGCGTATGACGGACGTATGACGCGAAGCTGCGCTCTAATTTAGGATGGATTTCTAATTTTGTGCGCGCACCAACGCGTCTCCCATTGAAATCTCATGTAAAACATGATTTTTCTAGCGGTCCTTGGCTCTAGATCACATCTGCACACACACAGCACTTGTGTCTAAACATCAGCAGGAGGAGCAGCAGGTTTTACAGTGATTCTGGACATCGGTTTTTTTCTTTCATAAAGTCTCGCGTCTGGCCAAACCAGCGCACAGAGACCATGAAGACAAACACATGCATGTGATTTGTGTTGCTCTACATCAGTCCTCTGGCCCGTACTGTCCTCTACACTGCTCCATAGACTACACAGGGAGAGCATCAGAAGACGCGGACCTGCGCGCACGGCCAGTGTTGATACTCCAAAAAAATGTTACGCGCAGAGAGCGCGCAGTAAACGCGTACGCGCTGTTTACGCCTACTGTGTAAATTCCCTGTCAGGGTTCTGTTTAAAGCGCAGAGAGAACCATGAAGACAAAGGAACACACCAGGCAGGTCCGAGATACTGTTGTGGAGAAGTTTAAAGCCGGATTTGGATACAAAAAGATTTCCCAAGCTTTAAACATCTCAAGGAGCACTGTGCAAGCAATTGTATTGAAATGGAAGGAGTATCAGACCACTGCAAATCTACCAAGACCTGGCCGTCCCTCCAAACTTTCATCTCAAACAAGGAGAAGACTGATCAGAGATGCAGACAAGAGGCCCATGATCACTCTGGATGAACTGCAGATAACTACAGCTGAGGTGGGAGAGTCTGTCCATAGGACAACAATCAGTCGTGCACTGCACAAATCTGGCCTTTATGGAAGAGTGGCAAGAAGAAAGCCATTTCTCAAAGATATCCATAAAAAGTCTTGTTTAAAGTTTGCCACAAGCCACCTGGGAGACACACCAAACATGTGGAAGAAGGTGCTCTGGTCAGATAAAACCAAAATCGAACTTTTTGGCCACAATGCAAAACGATATGTTTGGCGTAAAAGCAACACAGCTCATCACCCTGAACACACCATCCCCACCTCAGCTGTAGTTATCTGCAGTTCATCCAGAGTGATCATGGGCCTCTTGGCTGCATCTCTGATGAGTCTTCTCCTTGTTTGAGATGAAAGTTTGGAGGGACGGCCGGGTCTTGGTAGATTTGCAGTGGTCTGATACTCCTTCCATTTCAATATAATTGCTTGCACAGTGCTCCTTGAGATGTTTAAAGCTTGGGAAATCTTTTTGTATCCAAATCCGGCTTTAAACTTCTCCACCACAGTATCTCGGACCTGCCTGGTGTGTTCCTTTGTCTTCATGGTTCTCTCTGCGCTTTAAACAGAACCCTGAGACTATCAAAGAGCAGGTGCATTTATACGGAGACTTGATTACACACAGGTGCATTCTATTTATCATCATCAGTCATTTAGGACAACATTGGATCATTCAAAGATCCTCACTGAACTTCTGGAGTGAGTTTGCTGCACTGAAAGTAAAGGGGCCGAATAATATTGCACACCCCACTTTTCAGTTTTTTATTTGTTAAAAAAGTTTAAATTATCCAATAAATTTCGTTCCACTTCACGATTGTGTCCCACTTGTTGTTGATTCATGACATTTTTATATCTTTATGTTTGAAGCCTGAAATGTGGCGAAATGTTGAAAGGTTCAAGGGGGCCGAATACTTTCGCAAGGTACTGTATGTATATATATATATATATATGTCTGTTTTCTTAATAGAGTTTGTAGCACACATAAGTATGAGATCCCCGCTACTTCAATGTAAGGAGAGGATTAAATATATTTAGGCTAGAGTCAGAAGACAAAGATTTGCTCTGGGAGATAGTAGTCAGAGGCAACAGATTGGTTTCCACCATGTATTGACCAAGATTACAGGGTGAACAACAAATTAGTGCAACTGAATTGCCATTCAGATATGTGCAATATTTAGAACATTTACAAATAAAGCAACAAGTTAGTCAACATACATTCAATACTCAAATAACCCCACCCATAGTAGAAAAAAACCCCACGTTGGGGAAAAATGGTGAAGGGAGAAAAAGCGTTTTATCTGACCGGTTTGTTGAGGGAATGTGGGGGGAAAGATTCTCTGGGCCACAGGAGCCCCCTACCCGCCCTGGGTTGAGCGACGGATGTGATGTTGGGCCCCCACGTGCAGTAGGAGTAAAGTCTTTGGTTTAGGCAACGTGTCTGGGTTAGCTCGCCATCGTTCTGGAGACCTGGCCTACACAAAGAACCAAAAGCTCCAATAAATGTATTGCTAAAACACAAGGCATCTCTATCAATACACATGTGCATCTAAACGGTTCATAGGGCTAATGATTTGGGGTGGTACAGCGCGCTAATTATTATTCATAACTCTATATATTACACTAAGAATGAAAGTGCAATAGGACAATCAAATTCAATATCTTAAAGCTGCACTAACTAACTTTGAGAAACTTTCGAATCAGGACGCTGTGCTCGCGCTCTCTGCTCGCCCTTCCCGCACGGAGCTTTCACCCCCCACTTCCCTTCCCCCCCAGCCTCTGCTCATGCTAACTGTATACAGAGCTCACGTCTCACAATATGGACACATTTGAACCTGGATGGCGTGGCCATAGAATAATAGAACCGGTGCGGAGGAACGAGACTTTCTTTTGTATGGCTGTTTCGCTGAGTAAGCAGTAACAGGTGACAAAGACATGGGAAGCTTCAGGTTAGCCTCCGCCGCTTGTTTACCTCAGCTGTCTGTGCTAACCAGAGACCTGTGGCTTTTCTCAAGAAAGCGGGGGCCAGTGATCCGCTGTAAAACCAAGGCATTTTATGACCAAAATCATTAGGCTAACCGCTCCCCATGTAAATGAATGGGAGCGTCTAGGCTAGCGAAACGTAATGCAACTCAATGGAGCGGCTACGGTGTATGCAAAAAACATTTAGCTTACCGGCTCCTTGATTGTCTTATGCACACAACCCCGAATGAACAGGATAACGGACGAGTAGACGACGGCCCCTACGAGTTAAGTAACACAAGTAGGTAACTAGAACAAGATTTCTGTGATTAAAAGCAAATAGTAACGAAAACAGACCTGCAGCTCAGCTTTCCTCTGGCGTCCCCACCTCTCACTCTGCTACTCACTAAATACCGCACCTGTGTAGTTGAATGCAGGCGAGGCAGCTCGAACGTGTGACGTCATCGCACAAGCGAGAGGCTCACACAAAACAATACAATTTTATTCAACAATATACTAGTTATGATAATCCAGATTTGACAGCTGGGTTACAAGTTACTTTATTATTATTTGATTGTTTTCTCACAGATATGCCAAGATAACACTTTTTTCAGTTGGACTTTTAAAGGACTTATGGATCAAATGATTTCTTTTGGTTTTGAGTCGTAATCAAACTTTTCCAATTTGTAAAGCGTGAAAGTTTTGAATGAGTTTAGGTCATTGCAGGGGTCAGCACAGGTGGGTCTAACCTATGCTGACCCCTGCAGCCTCCTGATTGATCAGTTTTAGATCAGCTTTTTCAGACAGAAAATTGTAAAAGAAATCCATGATCAGCCAATCAGCTCTCAGCCCAAAGCGTTAAATAGTCTGACAGGGCTCTTTCTTACAAGTATGCTAAACACTCTTTCTGTTGGTCCAAATATGTCATATTTATGGCAAACAAAAGTTAAATACATTGTTTGTCTATGTTCTCGCTGTCACATATGTTCTCTCTAAACATATATTACAAAAAATAAAACTCCTGTCAATTGGCTTTTCTACACAAACAACAAAATGCAATATGATATTATAAGCATCATATTACAATGAGCTCGACCATAGTTGCAGTTATATCCATTCATTGCATACTATTTATATGGGATCTTGCTCAATTCAACCTTAATTACAGTATGCTATATCCCAGCATGCCGTTCTTCTTTGGCCATTATCCGAGCTTCCTGAGGTGCGTCATGTCGGTTTGGATTCAGAACTCATAAAACCGCCTCCCTCCCCTGAACGCAGCTGCTAATGAGTGAAGACAGACCACACAAACAAATAAAAGCACTTTCACTGCTCACTGCGCAACAGGGAGCAGACAGCAGCGATGGTTATGGACTTAAGGAAAAACGCCAGATGGTTTTGTCTTTAGATTGAGATGGATGCTTCACCTATGAGATCATGGTGCACTATATAACATGAGAAATATATACTTGTCAGAATGTGTTATGGGGACAGTTTAATACCACTAGTTTTTCACTGATGGTCTGTTTATTTGATTAGTTTCTATCTGGGAATCATTTAGTTTATCCTATCATCCTGCATTATCTTACTTTCATTGGTACAGATGAAATTACAAAATCATCCACAAGTTATTTTATTTCTGTAATTCAACTTAATATGTGGGGCCACTTGCATGCAAAAGCCAGGTCGTCTCTGAAGCAAGCTGCGGCGCTGCTTACGTCCTGCGGTTTGAGGAGAATGTTGTAATTCCACAACCAACCACATGATGACGATCTCACAGGAGTTGCATGAGAAACCCATGGAGAAACCAAAGCGGTGTCATTTACGCTGCTACTTTCTCCTCTTCAGAACAAAAACATGAACAAACCGAGCTGTTTGAGATCATTACATGTGTTTCTGCTGTAGGTTTATGTGATAGTTCTATGGACTCATTATTTCTTAACTCATTTAACTGTGATGTTGTGAATAAAGACACAGTTCTTGTTGGAATACTAAATTGTATTCGGCACAAACAGCAAAACAATAAGTGGTAAATATCTGAGGCAAACATGAACAATTTATAAGTGCAGGAGGAATGGAACAGACGTGATAAGCTACGTGTGCAGATTCAAACAAAGACAGGAACAGTGCAAAACAAACGACTGCACAGTTTATAAGTTATATATATGTTAGATATGCAACAGAACTCTAGTCCACAGTCTCCGCGTATATCAGGCTCTGAGCCCAAACTGCTTTTCCTTTGTTTCCTTTGAAGCACAAAGCTCTCTGCTCCGAAATGCCTCGTCCATTGTCCCTGCTGCAGCCGCTTCATGCTTCCGCCCAAAACACACACACGGACCAATCACAGCGGAGCTTCCTTGCGGCGACCCTTACGTAGTTAGAAAATTTCGATGCTGCGCGGCAGGCAACGTAAGGGCCTTGCGGTGACCAACGCATTGCGAGTGACGTCACGTCACCTCAGTAAGCTCCGCGCCGCGCGAGTATACACTAGACTTAAGAAGGGCAGGGCCAATTATTGTGTCCTTAGGCAAGCCTAGAATGAGTCTGGTATGTGCTTGAATGGATGTTGATAAGAGGGGCCAATGGCATTTACTGGTTGCCTTGTTTCTGTTGGTTTGCCCCAGGGCAGCTGTGGCTACAGTAGTAGTTAATCACCACTGTGTATGGACTGAAAAAATGATTCCATGTGAAGCGTCTTTTCATGTCCAAAAAAGTGCTCTAAACACAACGCATCATTGTTATTATTACAGTGATAGGAATGATATGCCAACTTATGCCAAGCCTTTGTTTGTTATAATTTTGATAATTATGGATGACAGTCCATAAAAAAAAAGTGTTTTCTGAGATTATTATGATTTTATTTTGGTGTTTTAGAAGATGTGAGCCAAGTATTAACATAATTAACGAATAAAGACGTGACAGAAGTCACTTTGCGTGTAATGATTCTGTCGTATATTAGTTTAACTTTGTGTCTTTTTTAAGGATATTCTAATATCCTGAGTTTGGTCGTGCCATAGATTGATGCCATCTTTGATTGCCACCCCCCTTACCCAGAAATGGATTAAAGGGTAGAAAATGGATGGATGGATGGATTTATGGAAGGATCTGGACAATCTTCAGGAAACCTCCGGGATGGCACAATGAACAAGTGATTACATTTTGGAGATGATCCGGATCTCTTTAAGGAAGATTTCTCTGTCTGCCTTCTGAAGCCAAACACTCCTGACTCCTCTACAGAGCGAGCAGCCAGACAGAGCAAAGGACACGTGTATGGAGGAAAGTGGAAAGTAATTGCGAAACTGCTCTGTACCTCGACTCCCACTCTGTACCTCGACTCCCACTGACTACTGTTGTTGTGTCCTTGGCAAGACACTTAACCTCTGGGAACACCAGGTGCCACAGTGGGGCGGCTGCGGCTGTAAAGTGCCAAACTGCCGTTGTATCCTTAGGCAAGACACTTCACCCCCATTGCCTAGAATGAGTCTGGTGTGTGTGTGAATGGTTGGTGGTGGTCGGAGGGGCCGATGGCACAGACTGGTTACCTCGCTTCTGTCAGTGTGCCCCAGGGCAGCTGTGGCTACAGTAGTAGTTTATCACCACCGTGTATGGAGTGAATGAATAATGACACATGTGAAGCGTCTTTGAGTGTCCAAAAAAGCGCTATATAAAACCGATGCATTATTATTATTATTATTACCTGCTTTTCTTAAACCTTCTCAAATGTATTAAGTCATTGAAGTTGTGATGACAGGGCTGTGCATGAGGTGCTGCCCGGACAGTAGTGTTTTTAAACTGCTGCACATGAGCACATGGATCCTGCAGCTACGTGTTCCTGCAGGATTATATTTTTATCCATCCAAATACAGCTGCAGCGCTGTGTGCAACAGGGACTTAGTGATGTGGCAGTTCGATGCAGCTTTTGTCTCGTTATGAACACACATGTTTCTATTACATCCCAGTGCAAAAGAAACTGATGGTTGGGATTCTTCTTTCACTATGTTCACTATGAAATGAAATGAAAAAAAAATGAAATGAATTTAAATAATTAAATCATTAATCAGTAAAATTAAAACAAATTATGAAAAGTTCATGAATTCTCAACATGGTGTCTCAAATGTCATAATTAGAATACTAGCCATTTTTAGGTATTACAAAAGACATTTTATGCAAACATGATTGAACTGTTCGTTGTTTGATAAAAGCTTTTTCTCCCCCCCCCACTCCTCCTGCTGTAGGTGACTAAAGTGATCAAAACCATCACACGCCGAACGTACCATCCAGTGATTCTGTCTGAGGGTCTCATGGTGGAGTCCAGGCCCGTGACCCGCACCCCCACCCCCACCCCAGTGTCTGTTTGTGAGACCGCCCCGGGGGACACTGAACCAGTAAAGAGCAAATGCATGGGACTGTGGTGCTGTCCTGTTTGAGAAACTAACTCCAAGTCTCGACTAATTAATACTTCCATCCATCCATCCATCCATTTTCTTCCCCTTAATCCATTTCTGGGTCGGGGGGGTGGCAGTCAGAGCTGCACCCAGTACACAGAGCACCAGCCCCTCACTGATCCTCCTGCAGGTGGTGAGTCCACAGGAGCTGAGATCTTTCAGTGGGAGCTTCAGGCAAAGTGGGGTTAAGTGTCTTGCCCAAGGACACAACGACAGCAATCATCAGTGGGAATTAATACTTAGTTAACTCAAAAAAAAATTATGTGGATGTATAGATACAATGGCTTTTTACCAAAGAACAGGGAAAGCAATTTTATTAATGTTAGAATTCCACCACTAATGTACAAAATTCTTTATAAAAATCAAACGTTTTAAATCATAGTGGTAAGGAATGGAATATAAAAATCAAGCATTGTCTCACTTACTAAGAAAATTTGCATTGACCATTTTTACCATAGATTAGCTGGCAAAAGATTGAAAATAAATATTTGTTTTAGCTTTTAAGAATATATTACGGAAACAGCAGTGTTTTTTCAGTATCAAATGCAATATAAATTATAAAATATAACATGGGAGAAGAAAATCCAAAATGAGAAACAATTGCCAGAAAATAATGCGTTGCAGTGAGCTTTACGCCATGCTGGTGAAATTAGTGCCTTACCACAGCCATTCCCATTCCCTGGAAGTGACCACAAATGAAAAGATTGCTGAAAATGGAATAATAGTGAAAAAATGGTTGGAGTTACTACATCCACATTTAGACAGTGTGTCAGCGTCGCAAGAAACGAATCATTTGTGTTTCCATTTGTGAAAGCCATAATCCCAGAGGTTGTAAAGTCCACAATTACTGCTGCGCCCAGACCAGTAGTGGTCCGCTGCACAGACCACTTACTCTGCTGTGCTTACTGTGCAGTGAAGTGCATGGTTTAGCGCCTTCTACTTCGCCCTCCTTCTTTAACAGTTTGGTCAACAGCCGAGGCATGTGAAAATAACTGCTTGTGGTGGAGAGCTTTTGCACGACTTATGTAATTGACTTACTTAATGGTACAGTGAGTAACTTTTCTGCATGTTATGGTATGTCCTTATTCCATTACAGAATACGGATCTGAATACTTACATAGAGGGCCAGCTCTCCTCGATATAAATTGATTTATAATCTATTTTATAATTTAGCCTTGTAAAATAACACAATCTTCTCCAATTTAGGTAAGAAAGTTTAATGCCAAAATGAAAAAGGAACATCTATAAATGTGTTTCTAAGAGTTGGCAACAGTTTGAGTCTAAAACATACAAAAGAAATAAATTGGGAATCTGTTGCTATTCTTTAGTTCAACATCAGTATTCCTATAAATATGTAGTCTATAGCCCTGTTTTTTAAACCAAGAACATTTATACCTGGCCAGCCACACGTTTCTCCTTTCTGCTGCTCACAACCATTCATTCCACAATTATTATCTATAGCTCCAATCAGAAGATGGCAGAAGGCAATTTGCCTTTTGTATTTGCTAAACTTCTCCACATGGTTTCATGACAAAAATAGTGTGAGGGTTAGAGGGGTCAGCCAGGACACAGAGGTGGCCTCCATGGAGGGGGGCATTCAGGGCAGGATAGATGCAAATATATCCTAACACTGTGTACTTTTATCAATGTTGTACATCTTTCTGGATTTGTTGTACATCTTTCAGGACATTTTGGAAATGTAATCTCGCCCACCAAAAAGACACAATACAAATTTCCAAATTGGAAAATATAACATGCTTCTACATTAGTCCATTTTTGGCAGTTGCACAGTCTGATTTTAACTTATTCTCTAAATATAAAATGCGTTGTTCCTGTTTTGAGTTAAAGCAAACTTATTTTCCTTGCCTTTCAGGGAGGAAGGACAGATCAGAATAGCCAAGGACACACATTGCATTTTACCATGAAGCTCAAACTAAAAAGTGAAGTTTATATATCAACCATTGCCAGATTAAATCCCATAAAATTCATTAAACAAGTATGTTCCAATGGTTTTATAATCCTTCCATATTAATATGAGGAACTTGTGGCACAAACATGTAGCCCTGCTCCTTCTGTGTAAAAGCTCTTGTCTCACACCTGTAATAGCATGTTTTATTTTTTGTGTCTGGTACATGAACAAACATGATCAGACACATGAACAAAAACACACAAGTACACTAGATAAAACATACAACAAACCACAGGAAATCCTATCATTTGACAGTCCATACACACAGCGTTGAAGCATAAAGAAATATTCCAAACAGGTTAAAATGCATAGAATCCACATAAATTGCACTCACCCCACTATTGCACACAACCTTTGCACATTCCCCACCATCCCACACATAATTCCTACTGTCAAATAACATTCTTTGCAGTCACATGAAAGTGATTATATCGAATGGTGTTTGTTACAATTAAAACACTCAAGGTCAACCCATGAGAGTGGAAATTACAAACATTTTTATTTTTAACTCTGCAAACACTGAAATGTAACAGCGCCTCTCACAATGGGAAAACAAACCTTGGCTTAACAAAGAAAGCCTCGTTACGGTCGTGCTGAGCCTAATCAAGGCCGCTGAAGTTTGTTTGTTCCACAGTTAATGAGGACGCCATATTGGAGAACCCATATGTGGTTGGTGCTTTTTTTTGCACCAAGGGTAAATGCCTCGTGTCTTTCTTGATATTATTACACGCTCTGGCTCGGCCCTGATTACGATCTAAATTGTGGCACTGATGGAGAAAATATAGAGAGTGTATTAAAAGAGATGGTGTTGCAAATTAAACTGATCGCTCGCAGAAATGAGCCTTTTGGTAGCTCCAATCTTTAAGCTGAGGAACACAATTCCAAACAGACTCCTGGTGCAGTTATGGCACAGAATGGGTTACATATTGCGTGTAATCCTATGAAAATGTTATTATATCGTCTATAATCATTACACATGTATGCCAAGTGATTCAATATTGGTTAGCAATTTATATATATTAAAAAATGTATATAGCATACGATCCAGTTCCGCCTGAAGTACTGTACTTTAGGTTCTTTTTTAAAGAAAAATGTCCAGAACAACAAACGTATCCAATAAATAAACATTATGCACAACTAATTAAAAAAAGAAACTGATTAACTCCATGAACACTTACAAGTTGCTCTAAGTGAAATAAAATTAAGGAAAAACAATTATAAGACGGTTATCCCTGATGCAGGACGGTCTAAGGACATGATCCAGGACATATATTCTTTGGATATAATCATGAGGACCCCCCACGAAAACGAGATGATTCATTTCATGGGGATTATCCGCCAATAAAATGTCCCTAAATAAATAAATAAATAAATATATAGACATGTTTGGACATCGGTCCTTTTCTATGGAACTTTGTGTTTATTATTCCTTATCTGTTGTTAGCAAACTGACAAATGTGTAAAGTTCACCAAAGCGACTGTTTTTGTGAAGTGGGACTCAGTAAAGTAAATGGAATTGAATAGTAAAAAAACAGTCAAAATAGCATGAATGTCCCCTTTAAATGCAGTGGCTTGCGACTATTTGTACCAATAAAAAGATATGGAGTTGCATCAATTATTGTAATGGCTCCACAGTGATAGCTACCCAATGTCGGATAATAATGTGTCATATTTCATTTCTTACTGGGAAAGTTTGAAGTACAAATAATAAAACAAAAGTGGATATTTTAGCTGGATGCTAACAGTTCATCGACTTGGGAATCATTGTAGCTATGGCCTGTGATACAAATGACTTCCATATAGTCATCCACGGAGCACTTTAGCTCTCATCCTTAGCCCTTTTGGAAACACCTTTTCAGCCACAACATGCAAAGTATCAGCCCCCCGCCGCTCCCGCCACTCCATTATTATAAACCTCATTAAAGTTGGAGATGGATTTATAGCTGCAGACAAAATAGCCAATTATCGGCCACAGCAGAATTCACTGGCCGCAAATGAGCTTCTGTATTGGCAGGCGGTCCAAAGAGGAAGTAAGCCTGTGATTCAGTAGGCAGGCTTTCACAGAGAGCGCTTGGGTAGACAGCTTGAAGGAGTAAGTAAAGGAATGGGAGAAGATATCTTGGCAAATGTAATGTTACAGATATGTTATTGGAATGTCTGTTTGATAATGATTTAACAGCGTTGCTCCTGTGTTAGCCTGAATTCAACCAATAGATAAATGTGGTTACAAGACATAAAGCTGGGGTACCTAACTTGCAAACGGCAAGAAACGGAGCTATGTCATAGAATCCATGTTTCCTCGCTCTCTTAACAGTTCTATCCTTAGTTTTCACATGCATGTATTTTGGCTTCTGTCACATATGTATATCCCCTTTTTCAAACAGAAACGTGAAAAAGCTGTTATTTAAGTAAGAGTGGGTTATACAAAGAAACATCTGAAACTAATTCAGATGTACAAGAATTAGTTGTGCATTTTAATCGTGCATAGATTTCTTTCTCTAGTAATGAATCTTTATTTATATAGTGCATTTTATAGACCAAGGTCAGCCAAAGCACTTTACAATGTGCAGCTAGAACAGATATTAGTGTTTCTTTAATCTTTCTTGCATCTCATTTTAACATAGGCATTTGGTGATTTCAATACTGTTGTTGAATCTGGCACAAACAGCCTATCTTATAAAAACAGCACGGAAAACCTCATTTGTTATTTTTTCCCCTGAGGAACGTTTTAGAAAGAATGCGTCTTACGTCCGGATATTTATAATTACTGTTCCTCTGTGCCAGGCATTAGCCTCTATAAACCTTTTTTAATAGCCTTTTTATATCAAATGACTATGAGTAAACCACCAAAGGATATTGTACTAACTCAAGTCAGTCAGATTCCTTTCGCTTTTATAGACTAATTTCAGAAAGATCAATACGTCCTTTGAAATTCATACCCTTCCGGACTTTTTACTTTTTCCTATTTTGATTAACTTGTCTATTACCTTTATAATGTGGCAATAAAGTCTAAAGAAGGAATTAACTATGTATTTTATGAAATGAATATTATTATTATTATTATTATTTACATTTGATTTTATGAAGCTTAAGCGCATATTCAAACTGAAAGACAGAGTGCAATTCCTCCCATCCAGGCCAACCAATCACACAGCCCGGCCAGCCTCTTGCCAACCCTCTGACAGCAAAGCGGGCAGTTTAAAAGGCAACCACTTCCTGACAAGCAGCGCTTCCTGAAGTTCTTAACACCCACCACCTCCCCAGTGCCTCCTCCAGCTCGAGGCTCCCACTCTGGCTCCTGTATTTCCCACACATTTTGTAATGGTAATTTAGATCAAAAGATAGATAGATACTTTATTGATCCCCCGTAGGAATTTCACAGCTGATATTGTTCTTTACAATCACATTTCTGTATTTGCAGCCGGTAATATTCAAATTTGGGCATTAAAAATATTACAAATTCAACTCCCCTGGTGGTAGCATACAGAGTTACAGATGAAAAGCGTTTACTCTTCCTACTTGTTTCGCCATATATTTTCTACTTATGATATCATTTCACATTCTAAAACATGAAATTACTTGTTGAGTCACATTTTTTCACAACTCAGACAATACAGTAGCCTGGTCGTACCACTCTATAGTACAAATGACATTTCGTACTAAGGTCTGGACGTGCTCCATTGAGCTCCGTTTACAAGTGGGAGGGGTTAACTACTTTTGCAAATTGAAACGATTGGATCTGAGTTTACCGTGACGTATGTAATGCGCCCGAGTGAGTCGTTAGCATTTAGCATTTAGCCTAGCCATCTCCTTTGCTGCTAACAGAGCCCGTGGGGAGTAGCACCACAATCTTTACCAGCGATTACATTTGCTAAACATTCCTCTTGCTCCTTGCGTCAATTTCTTGAGAGAACCAGACTGGATTACTTTACTATCGCATTCTTCGCCACTGCCAAACCACAACCTGCCTGTTTGGTGCAAACTCTTGATGTCACCGGCATCGACCTACAACGCGCTCTCTAATTGATCGGTCGAAATTCAGCCGATTGTAATCGCTAACACAGGGACCAGACCCAGACGTTACATGCAGTGAAATTATGATTGAGCGGAGTGTACGGATGGCTAAGGCCAGGCTAACAATACAGATCATTTGAAAAAAAAAGAAAAATTATGACTGATATAATAAGTTAAATAATGGGAGAGGCAGATACAGAACATCTCCTCAGAGAAATGCAGGTGGCATTTACCCACACCATAAAAGTGCACAGTCTACCCGTTGCCATTTGTCCGGTGCATTGCAAATGAGAATGTGCTCATCTGTAATTGCTGTATGAATCAGCGCTAATTAAACCCGTCCAAATCAGTTCTCAATTATAAACTTGCTCGTGCAGATTTGGCTGTGCTTGGCCGCTGTGTGGTGTCAGTGTCACGCTCACTTTGGCATGACTCTAGTTGGAACTAATCACCATTTTTTTATTAATTATTCTTTGTTTTATCACATTGATGTTGAGATTGTGAAAGGCTTGTGTGTGAACATGTTTTTTTGTGGTTGTAACAAGGCCAAGTTAAAGTGATGCTGCTTTAAAAGGTTGCGTTCCTGTTCTAGAATTATATTTCAGTTGGAGGGCAGCCGCCTATTAAACGCTATGGAAAAGATAGGTGGGAAAATAAATTCTGACAATAAAATGTTTTCCCAAATCATTATATATATATTTTACATATATTATACATGTATTTTTGAGTAATATATTTTTGAGCATTGTCACCACTTCTCGACACCTTCGTGAAAAAATAATTAGACAGTTGTTAATTTATACAGACAAACTGACAAAGAAGATTTGTTTAGTGATTTGTCCGGGGATTACAGAGAAATTAGCTAAAATTTTTCAGCTGCAATTCACCACAATGTTAGACAATTTTTGCACTAATTGGAATGTTGTGATGTCACATGAACGCATACTATATAACAATAAACATTTTTCACATGTCTTTTGATGATCTCAGTCTGCGTAATAAAACCTATTCTCTCAGTCTTTTTTTTTTTAAATCTGCTTTTCCGGATGATAATTTTTTATTTTGCCAACTATTCCAAGCAATTAGTTGCAAATAACCCATTGTTTATTTCAGCTTAACTGATCTAACCCATTTCTCACATAATTTACCTCCTATTCGATCAGATTCCTGACATATCTCTCTCCTCTTTGGCAGGTGACTAAAATGGTGAAGACGGTGACCACGCGAACAGTGCGCCAGGTTCCCCTTGGCCCGGACGGCTTGCCCCTGCCCGAAGGAACCTCCCCTCTGGGCAGCTACGACTCGATCGACCGGCGCTACATGAAGAACGGAGGCTACATCACCCCGCAAGCCACCTCCACCCTCACTCGCGCCTACAACAACTCCTACAACGACTCATACGCGGACACGCCCGAGAGCCAGTACATCCGGCATTATGCGCTGCACGATGGCTATGCCGGTCTGACAGACAACTACGGAAGCCTGTCCCGCGGGGTCAACTACCGGCCCCCGCGCTACCCCTACATGCCGAACAGCTACCACCCTGAGAACAGCTACACTTTGCCGATTCGCAAAGACGACTACGGTCACGTTGCGCAGCCGCAGGTGCCGATGGGCAGCAGCACAGTGGATTTGAACCGGTCGCAGCCGGAGAGGTTTCAGCCCGAGCCGTACGGGCTGGAGGACGATAGGCGGAGCATGGGAGCAGAGGAGGAGGAGCCTTACGAGCTGGAGCCGGATTATTCCACTGCAAACAGGCGCACTCTGCCGTCGGCCAACAGAGGGCGCACTCACCGGGAACCGCTGCGCAACGGGCCCCGAGTCAGGTGAGGCAAATATGAGCAGTGTGTTGTGTTTGGCTTGTTTAACCCTTTAGGCACCACAGTTTTATGTCTCACTGACACATTTGGAGCTGCTTTAGAGTTTGGGATGTACTAGATTACTTGTAGTCTGCGTTCAAAATCCTTCAACAACTCTTTACGTGCCAGATTTATTGCCAGAAATTCTATGTGAAATAGACAAAAGGTGAAGCCCTTAAATATTATAAGAGATTGTTGGAAAATATGTTTTATAAGGTAAAGGAAGTTTGGAAGCTAGGTTACTGTATTGACATTTTCAATGTTGTTGTTTCAATTCAGTATGTATGCTAGGAATACCTTCTAAATGTTGTGTTCCAAAATGGATGGATGATGTAATGATTATATTCATTGATGTCTTGCTAACCATATTTGTAGTGGATTTTTCCAGGGTGTGTTTTATTCTATTCTTCACCATATGGGTAGGTAGGTCAAGTGGTCATGCAAAACATATGGATATGTGATTATGTATTTCCTTTGTTACTCACCTTACATCAAACCCTAAAAAGCGGTGTGTTGTTTTCATAAAAGTGCTCCATTACACTGTAGACAAGCAAACAGATGTCTCTTCCTCCAGAGCAACTTACTTGGGAGGAAAAACAGGCAGAAACAAGGCTTTGATTGCTATTTACCCACAAATGGATGGTGAACATGTGTTGGTGTCAGGGGCCAAAGAGGCAGTGATGATTGGAGACAGAATCGTGATGTGAAAGTAGAAAGGGAACAGAGGGTTTTGAGTAGAGATGAGACACTAAGCCTTTCTTTTTAGTGTATTTGTATAGAAAAACTAAAAATCTGTATATTTTTCCCCTTTTTATTTGGGCTGCAATTAACAATTTTTGATAACCTATCAGTTGACTAATTGATTACTTGCTTGGATCCCAAACATGGAATTTTTTATTTTGTTTGACCAACTCGAGTGAAGTGAAATCCCTGGATAACATCTTCAGAGAGATTACTCATTTACTTTGTAAATACATTTTAATTCCATTCTTGTGTCATTGTTGTGGAATCTTGGCTCAGGCATAATGCACTTAATGCACTTATTCAGTTGAAGTAAATCTGAGGTTAGAACACTGGCATGAGTTGTCGTAAGTGATACTGCCTTTTGAAATGAGACTCCATGTTGTTCACAATTTTCTGCAAATCACTTATATTAGTCTGTGCTATGGCCTATCGCACTCATGTTGTGATCTATTACTGCCACTGCTGATGGCGCACACACAGAAATGCACCCAGTCATTCAATATGTCCACATGTTGAGAGAATGAGTAGCTCCCCCATTCATTGAGAGAGACACTGCTGTGACAGGCAATCTGCGGCACCTTTACATGTCACAACACTGTACCAACAACTGCACTCCATCACTAATATAAAGTCACATGTCTTTCACTTGGATGGAGGCAAGCTACCATCTATAGATCTTCCTGTAGTGCTTTCTGGGGAAATGTTGAAGGAAATGCAGGAAGGACACGCAGTCATTCCGTGGATCTATTATAATAACTGGATAGGGTATTACTAGCTTGTAGCTGAATAACTCATGTGCTCGGGGGATTCTCGCGGTACTGAACAAGACTAAATTCACGTGGGCTACCCAGAAATTTTCCCCATAGAACTCAATGTAAACTAAAACAGCGTGACCTCAGCTGACAAAAAACCTACAGCTTTCATAAAGATCGGATTTTGTGGGGATTTTAGTGTCCCTTGTCATCCTGAACCGTGCCGGCACAAAGCGCCACTGAGCACAAACCATGCATTTGAATACGGCGCCATCTTGGATCGCAGGGGCTTGAGTCATTCATGCAACATTCATTTACTTTTGGATTGAGAAAATGTAAGAACAACAAACCTTATCAACAATAAATATGCCTTGCATGTATTTATAATACGCATCACATTTGCCGGCAAAGTGGTTAGCATTCTCGCTTCTCATCAAGAAGGTCCTTGGTTAGAGTGGAGTTTGCATATTAAAGCACTATTAAAGCAACAAGGTTGTTTTGGCACCTGCCCTTCCACCGAAATCGAATTCCTGAACATGAACGCAAACTTATTGTCATTTATTGAATGAAGGGCACTTGAAGTACTACAGTGTCACATGGATGTCAAGGATTTAAATTAGGGAGTTGTGTATTTGCTGCATATTTATGCTTTTTTTTAAACTCTTTTACGCCTTTTAACTCTTTAAGATCCAGATTCAGATTCATTTATTTCAGATTCATTTATTTCAGATTCATTTATTTCAGATTCATTTATTTGCCATTTGCAGTAAAACCACATAGGAAAAACTGTGCAAGACTACCCCAGTGTGCACCAACGACACACACCAGAGCTCTTGCCACGGCGCCATCTTTACGCCACTGGTATAAAGTAAATTGGAGTCAATACCCAATGAATGGTTGCAACTAAGTTACCATGGCATGTTATTACACCAATCACCTTTAGATTCACTGCACAATATTTTCCCTGTACCAGCATTTAAAGTTAATGTTTTAAACCTGTTTTAATCATGCCATTGCACAATTTTGTGTCTTTGCATTCACAGCACAATGAATGTTTTCCTAGCACTAAAGTGGTTTAATGAATCTTGGAGTAAAGACACTTTAATTACACCTTATCTATGCAATGCCAGTCCTCAATTAGGCTGTAGCAAAAATGAAGACGTTTGTGCAAAAACGGCCTCTCAACTCACCACAGTGCACGCATTTCTTAGCCTAGTGGATCGCGTTGTGTGTGTAATCATGTGGATGCGTTTGATAAAAAAGATGAGATCCTCTGCATTGTAAAACCATGCCTCACTCTCTTGGTTAACGGTTTGTGATAATTTTGATTTCTGCTCAAATGGAAGAAAATTGCTGAATAGACAAGTATGGAAATTCATGTTGAAGCCAGACGAAGCGGCTAAGGGCTTACAAGAGTACGAGACTGTGTTTGCATTTTCTGATTGTCCCTCTTAAACTGAGAAATCCCATTTACATATTTTAGCATATTGTGTTAAATTAGCCCTATCATTTGGAGTTAATGGATTTTACTGACAATTGTTCTCTTTGTTTTGGGAATTGTTTTTTTTTCTTCTGATAAGTGCTCCATGTAACTTGTCTGGTGGGTGTAAGTCAACTTTTCCATTTTGTATCAACTAAAATAAATGCATAAATAAAAAGTTACTGTGAGTGGGAGCGATGTGTTGCTAATACCATCTTGTTTCAATGAAAGCAAACACATTTACGTTTAAGTCCGCTCTCGACATTTCTTGTGCATTATAAATCAGAAAATCCTTGTGTCCCCTTGTCATTGGGTTAACTATTTTCCTCCAGCAAATAATACTGGTCGTAGTAACAGAAAGGGACTATTTTAGATTTCAAACATACATATAGAAATTAATCTATACATATCTAAAAAATTGCATTGCTATGTTGGTAAAAAATATCAGATTTAGATATTTTGCCATAATATACCTGCATGTATATAACAGCAGTTGTTTTGGGATAATGGTGAATTTAGACTCTATTTACTTTTACTCCATCACATTTTAAATATTCTGTATTGCATAATCAAGGAAAATGGTTTCAAAATAATTCCTGGACATGAAAATATGGACCAGCTGTATTTTGCCGCCTTCCATCCTGATTGCTCTGCTGTCTGCCTTATGTCAGTTTGATGAATAGTGTTTTTGAACAGTGGTACACGACCAGGGCGTCAATCTGTAATGGCTCGTCTCTCCTTCACTGACCTATCTCTGCTCCAAGTGCTACCAACATATCAAGACCAACAAATCCACTGGGCACTATTTTCTTATTTTTTTTTTCAATTTGGTGATATGATGTAAAAAAAAAAGATTACTGGAATTATTACCAGCATATTCAATTTTTGTTCTCTTTTTCTATTTTATTGTCAGCATTCCCATTGTTACGACCCAGCTAGGGCCGTAACACCCATTATTAATGTTGAAACACAGACAATACAGGGGCAGGTTCCATATAATGCATTTGACTTTTACCTGTTAGATAATATATGTTGTTTGTTCCACAACAATCAAACTGAAACATGTTTTCAGTCTGATTAGAAAACACATTGTAATTTGTTGTGTGTGTGTGCACATGAGTGTGTTATACTTATCCCTGTGAGTCACAATTGGATTCTTTGGGCTGAGAGCTTATTGGCTGAGTGAGGGTGGTCCACACATTCACACTTTTCTGTGAGGCCAAAAAAATACATGCAAATATTTGTGATAGAACCAATTTTTTAGAAACTGAGAAACATGGATACTTGGATTTTATCAAATACTTTTTGGTAGGTTTGAAAGAACAAATAAAATGCCATTAACCAGGGCCTTCTAACAGAAATAAACTAAACAAAAATGGTTGAATGAATGAATCTTTTATAACAGTGATATACAATACATACATTATTTATACATTAAAATAATGAGGCACTGGTTTCCCATTTGTCAGTTGTCTGTACTGAACCATGATATAACTGCTACTGTACATGATTTGAAATGTGTTGCCTGCTTGTAAGCCCCTGGGCATCTCTCACAAATGTTAAGTCATACCTAAGCAACTACAGTATTAAACATTCATTCAATAGACCATCTCAAATACCCATCATATATGTCTTGGTTTACAACATATCTGTCTTGTTGAAGTTTCATCAGCTGTCATCATTACGGTAAGCTCTCCTCGATGAAATTAAATATGACTGAATATTACTATCAAAGCCGTAAACATTGTCGTCAAAATAGCCCAACAAATTAGTGATAAACTTGAGATAAACACTCCGGCTTTTCTGTGCTCCATAAAGAGTCCTGTGTGCCATAAAACAATTATTGCCTAGGATTCAAAATGAGCTCACGAGGGGCTTTGGGAGAAGTGCTCATAAATGATGTTCAGAGGAAATGTGTGGAGATGAGATGCAAACACGATTTCTACTGTGGCTTATCTGCCTGCGTTCAGCCCTATTATCCCTGGGCTGAGCGAGGGGGCTATGTGTCTCCTCTCCATCACAGAGAAATGATGAAAGAAAATGATAGATGATAGAGGAGGAGAAGAATGAATGAAAAAGATCAATATAAAGGACTGTGTTATTATGAATATTTAAACAATGACATGAAATGCTCAGAAGTTACATTGTTGAGATAGCTGTTCATAAAGGAGGACCAAACTGGGAGTAAATAAAGAAGCACTAAACTAAGCGAGGTCTTTCCCTGAGGTAAACCAGCAGCACCCAAGAAAGAGAAAGAGAAGTCATTCTGGATCAATATTTGTGATTTGAATTGGCCTGAGATTGATACTATAAACAGAGAGGATCATTGTATGTGTATAGTATAGGGTGCGCTCACAGCCAGCCAGTAGATAATGAGGGAGATAAATGTCAAAGCGGCATGTGGTTACCAGTGGGGGCGGGTCCCAGCTCAAAAGTGGCCAAAATGACGTGCGCTGACATGCTGCAATACCACCCCGGGCCGATGGGGGTGGACCCGGAATAAGAATTAGCCAATGCTAACATAAAGCATTAGCTGACCTCTCAAAAACGTCTTTACAGGATGGTCCAAAAGTTGGCTCTTGGCCCAAAGCGCCGTTCCACATGTATGTCAATGCTGAGGGGGGTGAATTTCTTTGGACCACTCTAGTTTACTCGCGGTGAATTTTTGAAGTCACTCGTTTAAATGAATGGGGCTCATCCCGGCTGACGCATGCGCAGATGCGTTTTTTTCACATTTTGAATAACTCCATGAAAGGCCGAGATAGGCGTGACTACATCCGTTAATATATACAGTCTATAGTGGTTACGCATGCGGGCCTATGCGTTCAGTTTGATAAGATTTGATTTGACTTCATGTTTGGTTTTCTAATTTGCTGTTGGCAAATCGACAATTCTTTGATATCCTCCTTTATATAAGATATTTTATTTCATTTTTTGCTAAACTGACTTTTCTATACTAACAATTGTCCTGTATTTTGACTGAATACGGAGTCACAGGTATGTAAGGGGCCAAAGTCTTTTTAGATATTGATTCGTTTTGTCTCATTTAGAAATATATTATTAAATCGTATTGAATTGAAAGTTCCCTTGTATCTATATTTATCTTATACCGTTTCATGTGTATCGAGATGCAAGCTCAACACAGAAAGCCTCCATCTGGCCCGGGAATTGAACCCAAGCCCTTCTTGCTTTGTAAAAAATATTTCAATGACCAAATCCAAGCATAAAATGATGGCACTATTACCAGGTTATATTGCAGATGCTTTAATCATGATCATACTGTACAGCATCCTTCAACTTTTGTACGCTTATCTTTGATCCCTTTCTTTCCTCACAACAAAACAAACACATCTATGGCGACGGAGATAAGCACAGTCACAAATATAGCCTGAACATTTAGCATCACATTAACACAAGCTCTGTGATCTGCTGCGATCAGTCCGGGGGCATTGCGTCTGGCCGCATAAAAAAACTCATTCACACACCCCTCTGTATGCCCGCCCCGCACTCACAATGGCGCCAATTTAAATGCAAATCCTGACATTCCCATCTCCCTCACACACTCCGTCCAAACACTGGCCCGTCACAGAGCTAAATTAAGCATGATGGCACAAGTGTAACATCGTATACATCTGAGGCAGGATTCAGCAAAGTGTGCACAAAGCCAGCCTGGCAGATAATGAGGAAGACAGTCAAAGCGACAATTGTTATGTGGTTACGCATGCGGGCCTATGCGACCATGATGATGTTAGGATTATGTCGATGGAGCTTTTTGATTTTTTTCCCACTTTCATTGGGTTGTCATGTCCAATATCTCACATCGGTGTAACCAGCAGATGGTCTTTCAGTGTGGGAGTTTGTGGAGATGCAGACGCAAATAGGAGTTGGGGTGAATAGAACACAACTGTCATGTTTTTCTTACAGCATACAATGTATAACTTGTATCAACTTGTATTATTATCTCGTATTACCGTGTATTGTTTCCTCCATTTAACGTTTTGCTTTTAAAGCTGGTGTATCTAACTTTTGTTGTTTGTCCCAATCAGACCGAATCATGTTTTCCTCCATAATAATTGGAAACCCTGTGTGTCACACTCTTTGAGCTGGGAGCTGAGGATGGTCATAAGACTTGTATACTCCAATTAGTGATAGAACTAAATTGTTTTGAATGTGAGCGACTACTTTAATGGATTTTACTTCCATTTGGGTTTGCGGTAAGTTAAAGTTTAGTAAAAATTTATTTCAGTATTAATTTCATGCAACAAGACTTTTAGTCATTGCCTTCTTACAGAAATAAACTGGTTGATTGGCTGAAAAGAAAATGGTTGAATTGTTGAGCAGCAATATTCAATGAATGCTAAACTAATGAGGCACAGTTTTCCCATTATTCCTTCTATATAAAAAAACTATTTTTTTTATCATTTTGATAAATCATAAATATGATATCATTCAATATTATATATTTAAAATATGTATTGTGTCCTCTGACCTGTGGAGTATTTCTCAATTTATCAAAAAAATATGGTCTAATTATTCTACAGTCTGGGAAGATTATATATTGTTCTAATAGCAATCTATGTATCACGTTTACGTTAATCCATAAATCTTTTTTGTTGTTGTCCTATTTGGGTGCTTTCCGTACACTTTTCTCCACAATATTCATTGCATGTTCTTTTGTTACCCGAATGTTTTGTTATGCCAGATTCCCTTCTAAGTCTCAGCTCTCCATTGTTTGTGGATACAAAACTAAATCGCTCCCTGAAGGTTTGTCCATTCAGCTAATTTTTGCGATGCTCCGCTAACAGCTTTTGTGAAAGTGGAACTGTGATGGAGTTTCCTGCGTCCTCTCATTAATCCTCTTTCCAACCATCTGAACGGGGGGTTTAGTGTCTCGTTACAGCGATCGACTCAGAGTTTTCCCTCTCACTTTGTTTCAAATCGATGCTACTGACACTGAACTGCATAAAGATGAGCTATAAACGTAAAAAGTTGTTTTGGTTTGGACTGGCTTTTGTTCTATTTTAGACAAAGTCCTGGTTTAATTCGGGCACTCGGTTTGATGTCCTTCAGTCGGTCGTTGGCATCCTATCGTAAAACTTGTTATTTTGTTTAAATGATGGTGTAACATCACCATCATTTAAACAAAATAACAAGTTTTACGATGTGTAAACTGGATTGGTATGGAGTAAAGAGCAAAGACACATTTTGCATTATTTGTGCTTCATAAACATGATAATGAGATTTTTTACTTTGACATTGCATATTTTAGAATCTGAAATCAATTCTTTATGTAGAACATATTAGATCAAATAACATTAAGGATAAAACAAGCTCCCGGCGTGTAATACCCACTTCTGCCACAAGAGGCAGTGTCGAATTGGTTGTTTTTTTTGTAAATTCAAAGTATTTTTTCAACAGAGAAAATCATAACATATCTGATGACAGCTCTGATGATGATGAAATAGAGTAAGGATTTGTCGTAGTGTTCCAGGTTTTTAGACAAGAATGTTTCGACGGAAAGAGGTTTGTTTGGTTAAAATCTCATGTCCTTTCTCATTGTAAACTTCCACAATATCACCTTTTAAGGCAGATATAGCTATCATATTAAAAGCTACATTGTTTGTGTATGGTCAGTCTGAGTTAGACACCCACTTTATAGTAATAGTTTTGAGAGCTTTTGTCATTGGCCCTTTTTTAGTCGACTATTGATCAACAGGCCATGTCTTTAGTTCAAGATTTTCTTCTGTCAATAATAGCCCTAATTTTAAGTTAATTCTTTCATTAGAAATGGGGCATAGTCAGTTTGAAGAGTAGACATTAGTAGTATTAGATCTGTTTTTGTTTATTAAGTTACATAACGTTACGCTAAGCAAAACCAATATGTTAGAGATGAGACAGGAATCCCCACAGAGAACTCCCTGATCCTCCCTAACTGTAAAAAACACATAATTAACATAAAACTAATTAAAATTCTAACTCGTATGGAACTTCCTGCAACCACAAGCGAAAGCCACCATTTTGTTGTACCACCAACCGCCATACATCAAAGATCGAGAGAGGAGACCAGCTGGATTATGTAACTCGGATAAACAAGTCTCAAGCTGAGGGGAGCGTGCGTGGGGAGCAGATAAAGGCTGTGCATAAGTACACAACCCTAATTAAATTCCTCTCCCCCTGCCATAACTTTCCCAACTACTGTATGTTTAGAAGCTACACTGCTCTGTGCTGTAGTATTTTGTTAATGTGAAGATCTTGCCCCCCCTAAGAGTTTCTGTTCTAAATAGATTGAGTTCTTCCTGCACAGTTCAATTTCAATTGCAGGGCAGGTGCTAATACATTACAACTGTATGAGAAATAAGTTATTTTTTAAGGAAATAATGAAAAAAGAATGTCCAAATGATTTCCACAATCATTATTTGATAATTGTGGAAATTAAATAAATTATCCATAGTTGTTAAAGTCCTTTCTACTGGCCAACAAAATACATCTATTTATCTTATCGGTTTTGTTGTGGAATAAGTCGACTGTGATCTGAGGTGGGAAAAATGTCTATGGACTCACTAATGGGTCTTATAGACATATACTCACAACATAACATGCAACAACATTGGTACAGCGCTGATAAAGCTGGATTTGCTCCTGATTTATTTATTATTCATGTGTATGCAGGGAACCACAGTTTGGGACACTTTTCTCTTCACAGATCTTTTGATTAACTTAATATTGTGAAATGTTTAGATGATCAGCAATGACCAACAATGACCATGTTTATACTGTTGAACCCAGTGTCAAAAACCTTGAGGGCATCAGACTGCGAGCTATTCGAGGGCCACAGCCAAGTTACTTTTTGTTCTATGAGAGGAACAGACATCAAATCCTCTCTCTCCCCTCAAAGTATTGGCTTCAAAACAAAGAAGAAACAAAACTTCACTGGAGCAAGTTTCAAAGCTCAATCCCTTTGTCTGTGTAGCTGTTTGAACTAGCCTTCTGCTCTGACTTTCAATATGGATTTACAGTACGTTTTCTAAGTCCAAAGAATGATTAATCACTCAAAATTGCTCTTAATGCTGGTTTTAAGGCAGGGGAAAGGCAACATGTTAACTTTGAATTGCAATTTTATCTTTAGCCCCAAGCCGGTGATCGTTGCCTTTTCTTTTGCTTGTGCTTAGGAATCCGCCACATACACCTTCTTGTTAGCCACTTTGCTCACCTCTCTTGGCTGCTCTCTGAACACGATGATCTCTCTGTGTTACCATCGAGGCTGAGGGCTAGTGCAAATGTAAAGTCATTTCTAAGTTGAATGCTGCAACATCAATTGGAGAGAAAAAATTTCATGTTTTGTTTGACTGTTATTGATTTTACTGGTGGAAGAATAATGTATGAAGCCAGGTTGCTTTATAGATTCTTTAGATAAATATGTTATTTGGCGCCCACAGAGTTAAGAGAGACACAAAGAATTTCTTGGATTTGTTTTTTTTTTTTTTTTAAACAATAATGGACACTTAGAGAAACTACAAAGTTCTTGTAACATTTTTTTATTTATTTTTTACATTACAGTCACACATTGAAACATGGATGTTGTATACACTAACTAATACAGTCTAAACAGTCATGGATCCTATACAAAGTAAATAAATAAGAATAAAAATGAAGCAAATACATAAATAAAAAAATCTATATAAATAAAATCAAATAAAATAAAAAATAAATTAAAATATATAAATAAATAAAAATAGGAGGGGGGGGGGGGTCAATCCACAGGCAATGTTTGCAATGATTTACAGTATCTCAAACAGGGACCCCATTTGCGTTCCAAATTGGATTTGGCTTTTTGACAGCTCACAGCCACTTGTCTTTCGATAGAGCAGGGTTAGTCGGGGCCACACTTCTTCCTTTGTGAAGCTAATCTTTTGTGTCTGTGCTTATTTTTCATTTTTTATAGGTGAAGACTTATTGAGGTATTTTTGTCAAATTATATTATAATTATATTGTAGTATTTTATGATAGATTTTTTTATTTATGCTCGGACTGAACTAAAACTGGATCTAAGGTAAAGAAGGCATGGTATTGCACACTGATAGGTCAAATATGTTATTTGAGTTCAATGCTGAGAAGAGAATTTATTTTTCTTGAGAATAGTGCTGTACAACATGCTACGACGGACATATTAACCTTGTATAATCAATACTGCAAGTTAATAGTAAGAATTGAAAATGGTGTCAGAGGCATATTATAAACATGCAAGCCTCGTTATAATTGTTTCACTGTTCAAAATCTTTATATTTTGCTCTACCATATAAGTATCTTTTGTTCTACATGTATCACTTCAACCTCACTTTCTTCCTTCCCAGGGGTTACCCAGACGAGGCGGTCGACGCAGTTGAGTTGATTGACGACCGCCACCACCCATACATCCACGGCATGTACTCCGCTCCGCTGGCCCAACCCGAGAGGGGAAGCATGGCCAGCCTGGACCGCATGGTGGGCCGCCGCTCCCCCTCCATCGACAGCATACGCAAAGACCCACGCTGGAGGGACCCCGACCTACCCGAAGTCATCGCCATGCTCGGACACCCAATCGATCCGGTGAAGTCCAACGCGGCCGCTTACTTGCAGCATCTGTGCTACGAAAACGACAAAATTAAGAAAGATGTGCGTCAGTTGAAGGGAATACCGGTGCTGGTGGGGCTCCTGGACCACCCCAAATCAGAGGTGCATCGTAAGGCCTGCGGGGCACTGCGAAATATCTCCTACGGGAAGGACAATGACAACAAGGTGGCCATCAAAAACTGTGACGGGATCCCGGCTCTCGTCCGACTGCTGAGGAAGACCAACGACATGGAGGTCAGAGAGCTCATCACCGGTAAGAATATTTTATTACTTTGCATGAATAATAATAATAATAATGCATCAAACTTATATAGCGCTTTTTTGGACACTCAAAGACGCTTTACAAAACACATAGAAATAAACATTGAAAAACAAAATTAAGGAAAGGCATTTTTGAACAGGTGGGTTTTTAGAAGAGATTTAAAGTTCTGTAGTGAGTCTGAGTTTCTAATTGGTTGAGGGAGTGAGTTCCAGAGAGTGGGGGCAGCTGCAGCGAAGGCTCGATCCCCCAAGGTTCGGTGTTTAGTCCTGAGGGGGGTGAGGAGGTTGGAGTCAGTGGATCTGAGGCGGCGGGAGGGACAGTGATGATGGAGGGGGTCAGTGAGGGAAGAGGGGGACAGCTTATGGAGGGACTTGTAGCTGAGGAGGAGGACCTTGTATTGGATGCGGTCTGGAACAGGGAGCCAGTGGATTTGTTTGAGGACAGGGGTGATCTCTGGAGCGGGTGTGGGTGAGAAGGCGGGCGGCGGAGTTCTGGATGTATTTTAGTAAGGAGCAATGTAAACGTTAATTAACTTATCTTGCTTTCTAACAATCTGAAACTTCAGTAGATCAAATGGAGAACAGCGAAGGCGTTAAATTTGCAGTTCAAAACGCAAGTGAATCAACGTTGACTTGTTGAATGTTCAATGTTGTTCCACTGCTGCAACTCTTCTTTAAGGTGGCAGTAATAGACACATTTGGTAATCCACATTCTCCCTAAAATAGCTTATGCCCCTATTTGTGTGTGTAAAGTGCTCTATGAATACAAGTTGATTGATAAATTACACTATAACACCTCATTACACTATATCAGCTATTTTATACCCTTTATACTTGGGCTGGGTATCTTTCAGAGCCTGCAAAATCTGGAAAGCATTGAAAAGAAAAGAAAAAAAGATGTAGATTGTATTACATTGTTACACCCACATTTTTACACTCCTATTGGGTTATCATAACAGGCAAATATGGTAATCCACATTGTCTATAAAAGAGCTTAGTGTTTAACCTTTTCCATAAATTACATTCTATATTTAGTCATTAACGGAACAGCTCTCTCCAATTACACAATACAGTATGTATACATTGTCTAATTCTCCAATTGAATGAACTTGCTGTGTAGTGTGTAAAGCAAATTCACATTATTATTACAAGGCCCTTTGTCATCATTTTACTTTAATTGAGGTTTTCATTGCTAAAGTGCTTCCGATGATCTATTTTTAGCCCATGTATGATCTGCCTGATGGGGTAAGTTGTACAAACCTTTGAAACACCACACCTGGAGTACAGACAGGCCGTTTGCTGCTGCTCTGTCAGACTAATTGGTTTCAGGTATTTTGAACACACAGTAAAGTAGCAGTGGGTCTTTGAAGTCTTCCTGAAACCGATAAGACGACCGTAGTACACTGTCAATCACAAGCAACTCCCTACTTTTACTCACTTTATAAACAAATCTCTTATTTTTCTAAAAAAAGCAAAGAGTAAGGAGTGCTCCATGGTACAAGTGTGTAACATTATTTAAAAGACCAGGTGCTCAATTAGAAGAAGGGTTTAACTTAGTAACACAAAATGGAGTTTTGACTTTCCAGGTAAAAAGCAAATGGTGAAGATCGTATAAAATCAAAAAATCCAAGGCACTTGTGGTCAATAGTTTAGAAAGTTTTAAAAGCCTTTATTTTCTCATGGCTGTAGATTAAAATACGCATCAACGTGTTTCAGCCTAGCTTGGCCTTCTTCAGGGTGCCAATAAAATGTTCTAACTTTGTCTAACGTACAGTAAATAGTTTGAGAATTAGGAAATGGCAGGGATGTTTTGTTTTATTTTAGTATTACAATAAAAACCTGATGTAACAGATTTGGATTTAGTACATGAATATTAATAGTAGGTTATAATATCTCAATAATACAGAATGCTAACATATAGGCCTGCATATAAAACAATTTATTATGTAATAGTAGTATGATATAACATTTTCTGGAGCTCCTAATTGTTTCATATGAAATACATCAATATTTACTCGTACAACTGAAAGGAGTCATGGTAGAAAGCATAATTTTCCAAACACCTCTTTTCTTTTACCTACTGAGAGCTGATTTTCTTCTAGGGGTTTTGAGAGCGTGGATCTGTAGGGAACTAGTTGCATGACATTTTTACATAGTTATTTTTTCGTGGTGTCAAATGATATAAGACATAATGCTAACTTTTATTTACAGTCATTCTCAATTTCTGGGCTGTTATGACAAATACTTTTTCATCCTAATTGTTATATTTATTTTATGTCCACAAACCCTTAACAAAGCCATTTGCAGATTATTTACTCTCACCAACTCGGGGTCAAAATGACGGCAACAATAAAACGTCTACTCTGTTCTTTGAATGGAAGATAAACTGCACAGAAAATCAAGTTCCTATTGATTTTAGCGGATGAGGCTTTCTGCTTCTTGTAATGAAATGTGTCATAATTCCTTTAAGAGAGGATTCAATATTGATTCTGTTGCTGTCTTACAGAGTCGGCATCTTGGCTGGGCAAATGTCATCTGGGGACTAAGGCCCTTTCTGTGTGTAGGATCTACAGTAGGCATACTGTGCGTGTGTGAGTTGGTACATGTTTTGAAGTCTGTTTATAGAGTAATGAACAATTAATTGATTACTAAAATATTAATCGATGCTTCCATATTGGATAATTTCTGTAAAAATGCATTTGTTCACAAATATGGACTATAACGGATTTTGCTTAATTTTATTGCACTAAAAATAATATGGGGGTCTGTGGTTCTGTTTTCTATATGATATATGACCCCTGGGACTCTTTATTAAATACAGTATGTGGTTAATATAATTTTTTTATGAAAACCCTAGAACCAACAAGTCACTCCTCCAACAAACTTTTTTACCATTTTTCCATGGTTAAATCATCACCACAAAGTCCTTCATGCTTTCTTACTCCAGTTAAGCCCCGCCCACCTGTGATGTAGGCCACAAACCTTTTTATTGTTTCGTCACAATTTTAACTGCGACAATCGTAAACTTGACTTTTCACTGTATTCAAGCTGCCCTAAGAAATGCTTCATACTTGTGTAATTTACAACTTTAAAAAATAAATGAATCAATAAAAGTGATATTAAGCTATTGTTCTATATTGGCCCTTTCACTTTGGCCTTTTCAGTGAGACATTTGGGTGAGCAATGGCCCTGCTGAAGCTGAAATCTTTGCCTTTACAGCAGCGTGTTGCTCCTCGTTGGTGCTAAAAATAACTCTGCACCACAAGAAGAACGGGGCAGAGGAAAGAGTGGGTGTTGGGATCTTTTTTCTTTGACTCATTATTCATCCCCACCTCTCGCAATCTCCTGTTTGCCTTCATTCATTATCTAAGGAGGTGGTGATTTTATACAGCTCTGTGTTATGCAGCCTGAAAATATTGTTTGTTGTTTGTTTTTTTTACGGAGGGAAACAAGCCAGGATATTGGACGCTTACTAGGATCAGGGCTATAAAAAAAGACAAACAAGATGAATATTAGTGTAAAACTATTTGATAAATGAATTGGGACTAAATCATTCTCTAGAATCATATGTAGCGCCAGGATTTTACTTGTTCTTGAGAGTAGCCTATGGCACAGATTGGGAGCCTCTCTTCTGACAGCTCCCAGGGCAGCTGTTGCAATGTAGACTCAAAACATAGCTGAGATGTGTGGATTCCACGGCGTGTTTACTGTATATGTTTCAAACTGAGACAAAATATGATATCTGCGTTCTAAACAACTAATTGATGGATTAATAGAGGAAATAATTTAATCATAATAATTGTTAGTTACAGCCCTATTTCTGAGGGTTACTGAGTATCTATAATTGTTGTAGTTTTAATGAGCATTAACCCAAAGAGAACAACAACATGAAGTCAAATTACTCTAACTTCAACGACTAATTCAATTGTGGAGGAAATTGTGAAACACTAGAAGGAGCCTGGGCGCCCCCAGCGGTAACATAGGTTGAGATTTCTAATTTAGCTGTTTAAATCAACTCTAGAGACCACCCATAATGCAACTTATAAGACCTATGTTTGTGTTTTTCCAGGCTAGTGTTTTCCATGTTAAAACATACTTAAGTTCTGTTTCCCCCTTCATCGATCCCATTTTTAGCCCATATGTTTAAGAGTTTGCAGTCCTGCTAAAACCACAAGGATCTGAATTTTCTGTGAAGGAAACCAGTGACGTGGAGAGGGTTTTTTCCAATGCATAAGACAGACTAAAACAGCACTTGTGCCTATTTTTAGATCTTTTTTTAGACTGTGTTCCCCCCTTACTGTGGCTGTGGGCTGTTTGTGCCCGACAGCTACGGCACTTCTGGAAAAGTATATTATTAGGCCGATTTAGAGCTGCAATGTTCCTACAGTGAGGCCTCATGTACCGTGATACATTTATATCAAGTAAATTTGATTTATGCTATGGTGACTGACTCAAATGTTTGGTGTGAATAAATGTTTGAGTGAAAGTCCTTAGCTTCATGTACATACTGTATATAGGAGGGTCCCATGTGAGTACTGATTATATTTTATGTAGTCGCCCTAGATTCAGTAAATCTCCCTGTAGGTCTTGACTGTGAAGTATGAGAATGGCCAAGTCAGCTAATTGTGTGAATTAGTGTAATTAAGCCTAGTCTTGTTCTTAAAATTGCCAAGGGATATTTTGAATCCCCCATCTGTTGCCCCCATCCTTGTGTGATAATTCAACGTATTAATGAGAAGCAACGTTAGCAAAGTTGCAGTTGATGCCACCACAGAATTGATTGATTAATTCATGGATTTTTTCATTCAAGCCGAGCAGAGCAGAAATTGGTACATAGTTTCCATTGCAGTAACAAATAGAACATCACTCAATACAAGAAAATAACTTTCCTTTTTGCTCAAAAAGTTGTGAGAACTGAATAATAATTATGCTATCCTGCACCATTTAACACATCGCCAATATCATGGTAATAAATAGAAGCAAAAATATTTTACTAATATGTGATCAATGTTATGTAGCTGTACAGGTTCAACTGGATTATACTCTAATTTTCTCCATGCAGAGATTGTTCCCACTTGGGATCAAAGTAAATGACTCATCCAAGGCCACAACCACAATGTTGGCATTTTTGTTCATTTTTAAATCACATCAATTAATGGTAAATGTCAGAAATTACAGCTAACTTCAAAATCAACATGATTGACCTGCTGACTGTGGAGAGTTATGTCCTCTTTACCCCCTGCCGGTTTTTAATGGCTGATAACTGCGCCTCATCAGCTGGATATCCCATCACCGAGGCAGAGCTTAGGCAAAAAGCAAAGTAAATATCATTCCGGCATGGAGCTCTAACTGCAGGGTCTTACTGACAGTGGAATAAATGTGGATTTTTTCTCCTTACAAGTCAATTTGTATCCGTACTCATCATATAGTGCATGGTAATTGGCAGTATGGTCCATTTTCAATAGCACTCTTACATTTCAAGGCATCCTAAGTGCTTTGTGTGGATGCATGGTTTGAAGTACTCAGTGATAGCAATAAAAACAATCTCTTTACTATAGTCAAGCATGTCATTTCAAACCCACAGTAAAGGGATATTGTTATAGTCATATATAAATGGCCAATACATTGAATGTAATCAACATGTTTTCTGGTCATTCATTTAGTGATTTTCCAAACAATATCGGTTGTTTGATTGTCCAGATTGGGTTGTTTTTATTGTCCAGTTCCTCTGACCAAAGTGAGTTGGTGGTTGTGACAAGGCAGTGAGTTTCAATTATAGAAAACAAAAAAAGATACTGTGAAATCTCTGCCGATTGCTAATGTTTCGCATGACCTAAACAAAGGGCAGAGTTAATGGGCAAACCGATAAATGAGCTGCCGGTGTCATAGATAGATTATTGTTATAGCCGGCACAAGAACATTTTACATATTACATCATTTTAAGTCGGTGATTGACAATGATTTTGTAATTAACAATTACTAGCTGGCCGATTTATCTTTTGATTCAGTTTTAGTTGTTTAGATCCCAAAACTATTCCCCTGGACAACATCTTCATATAGAGATGACTTATTGCACATTGGGTTGTCTGATAAAAAGTACTTTGTAAACACATTCTTATTTCATTCTGCATGCATTCTATAATGGTCTGAGTCATGCAACCGCTTTCCAGCCTGTTTAAGCAAGGATAAAAATTATGAATCGATTACTACATTTTTTGACAACAATTGATTAGTTTCGATTTAATCTATTCACTTTTTGCAGCCCTATACTTTACTTCTAGTTTTGTTGCATTTTCCCTCTATCTTCTTTCTCCGAACATTGCGACTATTAGATCGTTGTAGTCAAACAGATGCGTGTTGTTGTGACCCAGACCCTCCCCACCTCATTTAATTAAACTGCTCTTGCCCCTTGTTTCGTTCCATCGTTCCGGGTAATCCTCCATCTCTCCCCTCTCCTGTGTCCGCTGATGATGGACGGCACAAGGGCTAAGGGAGACAAGGAGAAGAAGGAGGAGAGCAGTAATGGGCAGAACTAAGTTAATAGCCCTCCTAGAAGAGCAGCAAGCCTGCTAGGGCTGCCTGGAAAATGTAATTAGCTTTAGCCATGGCTGCTCCATCTTCTGCCATTGAGTGCCTTTTCCTGCCTTTCTAAGAACAGGAGATGTGAGGAAGCGTGTTAATATTTACTCCAGGGTTTCTCAAAGTTTGACCTTCTTTAAAGTTCTCAGTGGATAAACAGCATTAATAAAACAGAATTGAGCACACTTTGGAGTTTAAAGTCTTCTCGAGTTTAGAATCAGCAAGATAGGATCATAACATGTCAGCTATATGTATTTTTTGCTATATAAGCTTTGGATATGCAAACATATTTTCTGGGAATGTTTGCAGTAAATAGTTTTAATGCATTCAAACTTTTTCTATCATTTTATTTAAATGCATGGTTTCCAGTATTCCAGTACAAGGAATTAATGCCTTGTATCTACTGTAAATGCAGGCACCATGTGCTCTTTGCAGCTTACTCAAAGTGACCATCGATTCAAAATGCATCATACTCATTGAGACGCTTCTTGTGACGCTGAAGTTTAGTTATAATCTATTGTCTCTGTATTGAATTGGATGATATTACTATTGTAAATGTTTTTAGTGGTAGGGGAAACTGGAGGAGACCAACAAAGATACAGGGAGAAAAGCCCTGTTCCAACCGGGATGTGAACCCTGTACTTTCTTCTGAGAAGCAAGACTACTAGCCACCCTACTACTACAGTTGCCACAGCTGCCCTGGGGCAGGTTGATGGAAGTGAGCCAAATAATCTGAGCTATTGCCCTCTCCGAACTTTCATTTTCAAACACATCGTATTCAATGTGAGGGAGGTATCTTGTCCCAGGACAGAACAACCGTTTAGCACTTCACAGCCCTACCTGGTGTTCCCACAGGTCTCCCATCACAGTACTAACCTGGCCCTGGATTGGACCTGGAGGAACGATAACATCTTCATTGTATGAAACATTCAAAAAAATACTTTCTCTGACAATGAAAAACTATAATGGCATGTTAAAAAGCTCTTGCAGATTTAATTACCGATATGTGGCACCAAACACTATTGCATGTGTTGAGAAATTGAATGAAATTAAAGTGAAAGATAGCATTGCTTTGCTTTGAACAGGTTTTATTCATCCACACAGAGGCCATAGTATGAATTAGACATAGTGGATATCATAAAGGATGTATGGTTGTTACAATATTGAATAATATTGCAAAGCCTATACTCCAGCCATGCGAACACTCATTACCATAAAATAGTTTCATATTCGAGGGCTGGGGGTGGCCTGGCGTCATCAATAATACACTGCGTATGTGTTTAAATCAAACATAGGACAGTGAAATAGAAGCGGCTGATATCAGGGCGTCACAGCCTCTGGTCCTGGGAGGCTCCAACCCCCCACCCCGCCACCACCACACACTGGACAGCAAAGGGACGTACGCTCAGACATGACACCTCTCCAACACTCGCTCTTCTTGAACAGCATTGTCGCCTGTGATGGATCTCCACCAGGACAAAGACATGCTTTCTGCTACCCTCTGGCAAAGGAAATCATGAACACTTTTCTGTTTCAGAGCAGGGGTGTCAAACTAACTTTTGTCCAGAGCTGAATTTAAAGAGCCGGTTAGAGATTAGGATATTTTCTGGTGGATTTTTCATCCAAAGATAAAGACGGACACGAGCAATTACAAAATGTGTTTTCGGTTCAAATCATTGATATCATTATCATTAGTTTCATTAGGTTATGGAGATAATTATTGTTTAGATTATGTTTAATATACCAAATTATCCCTTCTTAGTGTGTAGGTAAATAGGTATTTATTTCAAACCTATATTTCTTTTATACAGCATAATTTAAAACAGAAGAAGAATTTAAAAAACAGTTTGCAAATTTTAACTCATGGTGCAGGTTTGACATCCCTGTTTATTAGAGATGATGTTAAGCAGGACAACAGCAGAGACATCTTTTAATGTTGTTATTTAACTGATTCTTTTGTGCTGCAATTTTAAGGTTTTATCCAACATATTTCCAAGTCAAATTTTTGGTATAGTCCTTTTATATGTTCTCCGTTTTTCTTTTTTACTATGAGAAAAGTACAAGAACCACAGACTGCCTTTATTGAAATACCCAAAAGAGGTAGAAGTGGTTAAAAGTCAAACTATGTTATTTAGTCTGAAATTTACATTTGATATAGTGGAAAACGCAGCCCACATCGTCAGACACAGCTGAACATGTTTTATGGCAGCGGAAACGCTCAGTACCACAATGCACATAATGTCGCGGCATCACGCCTCACTGATCTCATAGCAGGGTGTACTCTGAAAGCCTTTTTACATTGAGCTCAGTCTAATCTGTCTATCGTACAAATATTGTACGGTTTAGCTACAGATTATGAATGGAGTGTTTGTTTTATCTGCTCAGCTGGAGACTCGCAGTCATTACAAATTCCCGGGGATAAAACTAATATTGTCTCAGTTACCCCCACCAGAGATGTAGATTAGAAGAGGATGTCAACGTTTTAATGGTCTACAATCATTACAATCATCATTAAAGCTGGAGTGCCTAACTTTGAAACCACAAACAATATGTAAATAAATCCATGTAGCTAGTTTGGTGCTATCACCAGTTTTCACATTCATGTATTTTTGCCCTCTGTCACATTTAGATAATCTTTTTCTGTATAACTTTTGAAACATCATAGTATACTCTGTTATGTCAGACTAATGGTTCGACCTTGCTGCCACAGTAGAGAACAGAACAAACTGCATATCCGTAATTTAACTTTAAGTGGGAAACTTATGTATAATATAAACATATTACCTGCAAATGACATATGCCAAGCCTTTGTTTGGAAGATGTCATTTCTATTTTGCTGATAGGGTTGATATTTCACTTTGTATTTAAGAGTAATTTATGTGTTTTAGATTGTTAAGTAAATTTACTTTTGAAAGATATTCTCATTTACAGAGTTTCATTAATTTTGTATTGTAAAATTGATAGAAACTCTTCAGAGCAATCAGAAAAGCAGTGCGCATTAAACTTGAATGCCCCATTATATTTTAAAAGGTGTGAATGTCCAAAACAGTGCTTGTGTATTCAGAGCGTGTAAATAGAACCATTGATTATTCATGACCATATGTTTTGCCCCATCACGACTCGGCAGCACAGTATCATCTGCAGTTGTAGCGCTCCTGTGTCAGCCTTATATCCTCGGCTTGGTTGCTAACTGGTTCCACTGCCCGCTGGTTGTTTCTTGTCAGAGGTAAAACATATGTTAATATCACATCAGTCGAGGGGATCCTGCTGTCTGCTGCGGGCCAGGTATGACTGTTAGATAACTGTCACCGATAGCAACGACATTAACCCTCTCGCTGTTAATGTGATTCATGCCAAGATTCTCCAACTTCCTCTTCCGGATGCACTTTCAACGAACCCTGCATAAATGAAAAAAACAAAAACAAACTTTCACTTGAAAAGGATTTCTGACTGTGGAGCTGTTCATAATAGAGCTGTAATTAACGATCGGGGGTGGGGGTGGGGGTTGGGTGGCAGTCAGAGCTGCACCCAGTACACAGAGCACCAGCCCCTCACTGATCCTCCTGCAGGTGGTGAGTCCACAGGAGCTAAGATCTTTCAGCGGGGGCTTCAGGCAAAGTGGGGTTAAGTGTCTTGCCCAAGGACACAACGACAGCAGTCGTGAAGTAGGTCTTGTGCTGGACGATTACTTTGACAATAAGGGTTATAGAGATAGAAGCTCTTCTCTGGTTAATGTAAGGTTCCGAAACGATTAACCCATTAAGGCCTGACACAGCTGGTAAAACAGACCTGTAAAACCTTAGGCCGACTTTAGAACCACCTCCAAAACCTGAAGTTTTCCTGAAATTCAACGTCTACTAAATGAGTGATATCACGGCCTCTGTAGCAGATAGAAACATAATTTCAAAAGGATATGAGTGCTGACACTGTGGCTTTCAATTGGCTTTATTATAAACCTTCAGTAGAATAATACAAAAAATATACAACTTCCACACAGGAAAGATGATAAAACAAACAAAAATAATGTGAGACTAACACATGTTTCCTAATCATCAGTCAAAAAGAGTTTGGCAATAAAGTGGCACTAACTGTATGGAAAAAAATATTTCAAAATCCACTCTCAAATAATGACTCACAGGGGCTCTTTAAGTAAGTAATATAAAAAAGCACGACTGTTGTGGTTTGTATTGTTTGATATGTTCACAACATTTTACTTTTGTGCACAAATAACATGCATTGTCAATGCAAGCAAGCTTTAATTCAGTGAGTTTTGGCTGCACTTTGTGATGAGACTTGGGGGAGACGTGGGAGAGACATGGGGGGGAGATGGGAAAGAGACGGGGGAGACGGGGAGACAGGCAAGACCCGCACATGCAACAAGCTGGGGATGGTCCTGATCGCACGTCTATGGTTCTGTCCGCACTCCGCGCTCGGTACGTGACCACATTACAGCTACGCATTCGCTGAGCTGTGGTCAAAGCGGGCACAGTTCCTCCCGAGGTCTGAGCAGAGGATGTTAATCCCGTTCAAGTACATACTGTAACGCAAACAGCCCGCAGTCACACATTTCACAGAAATGATATTTTCAGCGCGAAAAAGGTGGAATTCGTGGATCCGCAGTTAATTCTCCTCCCTGGTATATCTTGATGCATTTCATTGGTCCAGAGAATTGATCAAAGAAGAGAATAGGTCAAAAAAAGAAAAAAGACGTGTCCGCATTACCGGCCTTAAAGGTAGAAGTGCGCAACAGCGCTCCCGGCCTGAAAGGTAGAAACGCGGGAATGCGTTTCCCGCCTCAATGGGTTAATCTAACACTACATTAGTTGACAACTATTTCAATAACCAATTTGTTGAGATACATGGACTCACTCCTGACAGCTCTACTCCGTCTTCAGGAAGACATTTGTTTTCATCTTAAGAAATGATCACGTCACAAACCGGTGTATAACTCATGCAAATAATTCAATTAACACTTTTTAGTGTGTGAATGACTCGAGAAAACTACTATGATATAATCAGAATCTGTGAAAAGCTGTTAAAGTCGATTTTGTTGTTATATGTTTTTACCTTTAGAATATAAATGGGAGGCCCCCACAGCTTTAAGTGCCCACTTCGGTCTAGCACGCTGTTCAGACTCTGAGCTTTAGCCACATGTCGCTTGATTGAGGTTCTGGAGTAAGAGCTTTGTTCTTAAAAAAGTGATAAAAATGCCTGATAATCACAAATGCTAAATACTGGCACTAATAGTATTGGGAGATTTCTCAGTCCTAGGCTGCATATCACAAAAACCTTCAACTATTCTATCATAATATTATGTCATATGTAATATACTGTATATGCCATAGAACCTAAACCAGAGACTGTGAGGAAAGGTGTAACTATACCTCATAGTGATAATAACCGTCTGGCAGTTTTCCCAGGAAGAAGATGAATGTTTTCATAGATTGCCCATGGTTTGCTTGTTTAGTCAATATCCATTTCCCTGCCTCTATACGCCTCTGTAAATACCATATTAATATGCGCCATAGGCAAAGATAAACTTCAAACATCCTCTGCTCTGATGAAAACCAACAACCTGATCATTTTGCCCACGTGTCTGCCAATATGAAAGTTCTGTCACACTGTCAGTATCGTCACCCATACAGTTTTCAGCTGAGATTTGCTTTTGAATTAGTTACATTACAAACCTGAGGGAAACGACAATTCTTACTGGCTTTAGGTGGAAATATCATCTTATAGTTACTTAATAATAATAATAATGCATTGGTTTTACATAGCGCTTTTCAAAGACTCTTCACATGTCACTATTCATTCACTCCATACACAGTGATGACAAACTACTACTGTAACCACAGCTGCCCTGGGGCACACTGACAGAAGCGAGACAACCAATCTGTGCCACCAGCCATTCAGACACACACCACACTCATTCAAGGCAATGTGGAGGAAGTGTCTTGCCTAAGGACACAACAAGAGTTTAGCACTTTACAGCCGCAGCCGCTCCACTGTAGCACGTGGTGTTTCCAGAGGTCTCCCATCACAGTACTAACCAGGCCCTGCCCTACTAGCTTCAGAGGTCTGGATCTGGATTTCACACTTACTTCTGCTACTGCTGCTATTACTATAAATACTGCCACCACTGCTACTGCTGCTACTACTACTACTACTTTACTACTGCTCCTGCTGCTACTATTACTACTACTACTACTACCACTACTGCCACTGCTGCTACTACTACAATACTACTAATGCTGCTGCTGCTGCTGCTGCTGCTGCTGCTGCTGCTGCTACTACATGTTGCATATTGATCGGATTCAGACTTTGTTTATTTAGTGTTTATTTTAAACGGGGACAAAGTACAAAATCTTTAGTCTTTAGAAAATATTTACATTTATCACATGTGCACACATACAATACACATTACAGGTATAAAAAGGCTTTAAAAAACATTTCACAATACAATTCTGACTATACTATACTACTATAATGTATACTTCTGTGCCAGTTCCTTGATGTTGACAACATTGACTATCTCAAAAGTACTTCAGTTTACTTTCTTTCCAGCAACCTTGCATGAATTGGTCTGATTAATGCTGACTTTTGAGAAGGACATGTATTTTTAGTCTGGGACAGTCCCTCCAGATGACATTTGCTCGTATACGTGGTGAGCCTCATTCAACGACGGAAATAGTGAATGTGTCTGGAAAATGTACAGAACTATTTTACAGGCTGAGGGAGTGTGACAGTTTCAGTGCAGCGTTTATGGCCCGTTATCGTGGGACATGGGGAATGGCTCGGTGTGTTATGAGTAGATCAGGACATTTATATATGCCCAGAGTTTGTGTCCCAGACAAATCACCTGTTTTAAGTGGTTCTGAAGAGGAGCAAGGACACGAAGAAGGCAATAACAGCAGGATAAAAGTCAGTCGGAGAACTGAAAACCATGATAGCAAGTATTCAAGGCTTAAACATGTCAAAAGTTTGTGTTGTGTCTGTTTGGAGCTCTGCACAGTGCTAAGATGAGCTCCATCAAAGCATGGACCAACACAACAATATCATTTTTTTTTTCTTTGTGAAAAGTGATTAAATAAATTAATGGATTAAGAGATCCTTTATTCGTCCCACAGTGGGGACAATCTCAAGAAGATGTTAAGGTAAAATTACCATAATACACATTATTTAAGTTTTTCCAGATTTTAGTTGTAAGTGAAAAAGTAAAAACGTATTGCACTCTGTTCCATATCATGTATTCCCCATATGAGCTGCCAGATACGTTCTCCCTGCTGCATCACCTGTTGTGTTACCATTAAAGCATCATTAACTAAGATCACTTTTAGAGCTGAAAATTGCCATATTGTTGCTGATGTAAAGATGAGTGTGTAGCTGTTATGTTCAAGATACATGTCTCATGTGGGAGTATTTGTATTATATGGCTACAGAGATGTTGTCGCACCGTGGCTGGTAATACATCGTTATTGGGGGCGCCACCTGCATGTGACAGCCTGATCTTAGAAGCTAAACAGGGCAGGACCTGGTTATTGTGTGATGGGAGACCTCTGGGAACATCAGGTGCCATGATAGTGTGGCTGCAGGGTTAGTGCCAAACTGTTGTTCTGTCCTTGGGGAAGTCACTTAAGCCACATTGTGTGGTACTGCCTTTCTTCTATCAGTCTACCCCAGGGCAGCTATGGTTGCAGTAGTACACCACGAGTGTGTATGTTTTAAGTGAATGTTTAATGCCTTGCGTCTTCGATGACTAAAAAAGCACTTTATAAAATCTCCCTTTGCCACAGTTATGTTTTCAAAGTTTACTGCTTTAAGGACTTTTCATACTCTCCATCCATCCATCCATCCATCCATCCTACTCATACACTAGTAAGAGTAAATAAGAAATATACCTGTATTTACGTCTCTAATGTTGATGTTTGTGATGACTGCTGTTGTTGTGTCCTTGGGCAAGACACTTAACCCTACTTTGCCTGAAGCCCCAACTGAAAGATCTCAGCTCCTGTGGACTCACCACCTGCAGGAGGATCAGTGAGGGGCTGGTGCTCTGTGGACTGGGTGCAGCTCTGACTGCCACCCCCCCCCGACCCAGAAATGGATTAAGGGGAAGAAAATGGATGGATGGATGGATGGATGGATGTTGATGTTTGTGCTATTTCTCTTTGTGCAAAGGAACCTTGTGGAACCTGTCGTCGTACGAGCCTCTGAAGATGGTGATCATAAACCACGGCCTGCAGACTTTGACCAACGAGGTGATCATCCCTCACTCGGGCTGGGAAAACGAGCCCAATGAAGACTCCAAGCCTCGAGACGCAGAGTGGACTACGGTCTTCAAGAACACTTCGGGCTGTCTCAGGTACTGACCCTGCTCTCATGACGTGTTCTTCTGTTGGACTGGCATTGAAGAAGATGTGTTGTGTTATATGACTCTTGTTAATCCTTCTGTTAAAGCCATGTTCTAACAAATGTTTTACCAGGAAAAACACCGCAAACGATTAGTTGTGACGCAAGGAGAGTCTGGAAAGCTAGAGGGCAGAAGCAAAGCTTCTCTGGCCCTAAAGTTGTGCAGCTTCTGGAGCTCCGACTTTGCCACAGTCTTTTTATTGAACAACAGAAACACATACATAATCATGCATCGAAGATTCCATATGCTCCAAACCATTCTATTGTTGACACAATGGTTAATCATTTAACATAAAAACGTTTCCACTGGTATACCATTGCTGACTACAGAAAAATGTACTTCACCAAGCACATTTACTAACATGACAATGGCGTCAACCCCTGACAAGGTTACCTTATAACCTTATTCATTCATTCTTCTAACTTGATGATATAAACTCAAAATTCTTGTATCACATTCTAGACTTTTATACCAAAACGCTCCCTTTGTTGTAAGTCATTATAAAAGTAATGATTACAAATTGCCACCATAGAAGCTGATAGAGCGATGGATTTTTTAAAAAATCATCATGTTTCAAATATTTTTGGAATGTTTTTTTTAGAGTAACAACTAGTCAGTGGCATTGTTCTGGTTTTGACATTATTTTGTTAAACTGTTTTCTGTGCTGTTGTGGCTTTTGAGAACTAATTATTTAAACACACTATTCCCCAGTGTATTGCAGATCCAGTGTCTTAATGTTGTACTGCCTAATAGTAAAACCTTAAAGATATATCCAAACAAGTAAAGATTGAGGATCTTTAAGCATGCATTCTTGATACGAGACCAAGGATAGGACTAAGATTCTTCACATGCATTGAAGATTTATTGGTGCACGGATGGTTTTGTTTGTGCATGTGTATGGTTGTTGAGAGACAATATAAAAATCTCCAAAGAATTCTTCTGTCCACATTCTAAGCACAGGCACAATTAGCATAAGGAGTGAATTGTTGAAACACCGATGCTATCTCAGCATGCATATTTGACTATTGAATACAATAAAGCAGTGTGTTTTGTATTCTCGGTCTTCGCTCATTAGACTATGAATAAAAATCAGAATCAGAATCAGAATCAGAATCATTTTTATTGCCAACGTAAGTAACGGGAGGTCACAGACTTGGAAATTGCTTTGGCTCAGTGCAACAGTCAAAAAGAGATAATAAAAATAAGAATAAAAAACACTTCTAAAGAATAAATTTAAATTTAAAATAGAGTTACAGTTACTATTTACAATATACAAGTGCACATGGTGCACACAATGTAAGGTGACAGCAGTACAGTGAAGTAAAGTGACGTATGATGGGCAGTAAAGTGACTTTATAAAGGGCGGGGGGACAGGTTAAGAAGTGTTCAAGAGTCCAACAGCAGAGGGGAAGAAACTGTTCTTGTGGCGGGAGGTTCTAGTCCTGATGGACCGCAGCCTCCTGCCTGAGGGGAGTGGTTGGAATAGTCCATGTGCAGGGTGAGAGGGGTCGGCTGTGATACGACCAGCCCGGCCTCGAGCTCGGGCGACGTACAGGTCCTGCAGCGATGGAAGGCTGCGGCCGATCACTTCCTCTGCAGAGCGCACAATGCGCTGTAGTCTCTGTTTGTCCCTGACTGTGGCTCCAGCGAACCACACGGTGATGGAGGAGGTGAGGATGGACTCGATGATGGCCGTGTAGAACTGCACCAACATCTGTGCAGGCAGCTTGGCTTTCCTGAGCTGCCGCAGGAAGTACATCCTAAGGTGACTTTGTATTTACATATGAAGTCGAGCTGGGAATCACTCGTGCTCAGCCTGTCATGTAGCCACCATCACGATCATTAGACTTTAATGGACACTCTACATGTGACGCACAGAATGTTCCCTCTAATCAGCACAGGGCAGTCCCAGGGCTTTTTCTTCAGTAAAAAGTGTTCGTTTTTGGAAACAATAAAGTTGAGCACTCATTCTACATACTATCCTTCTTTGAGGGTGACCTAACACTCAGATTCTGAAAAAGTGCTTCTATCACTAGTTTACCAGCCCCCACTCAGCCCTCACTCAACTCTAATGTATGTAAAGTATGTGAAATATTACGTGTTTTCAAATAAGAGGAAGACAACATGTACACAAAATATTACTCAAACAAGACTCTCTGTTGGGACAATAATACATTAAATGTTGGTTTTAGGTACTCCAGCTTTAAGTTTTTTATGATATTTGACAATTTTATTAAATGAACGGCTTGTATTTGAATGAGAGAGACATATCACCAATTCCACTATGCTTGCTGCCGATTTCAAAACTCCTTACACTGTCTTTCCAGCTACAGATATAATATTATTTTCAAATCATCCGTTAGAGATGTTGATGTTGTATAGCGCCGTAATTTTAATCTGTATAAAACTATGAGACCTGGACTTGACTTGAACCTGAACGTAGACTTGGACTTGCTGGTATAGAGACTTGAACTTTACTTGGACTTCTGGGCAGAGACTTAGACTTCGACGAATCACAGACTTATTTTCATCTCTGGTTTTATCTACTATATCAGAACTATTAAAAGACCAACTGTTATTTGGTTTGTTTGTTTATTTATTCATTTCAGGCATTTCACATAAGGCACAAGTACACTCTTGCCCATCATAGTTTCCAAATAATAATAAAAAAAAGTATTGCTAACATGCATTAAAATAAAATGAAAATAAAAAATAAAATAAACCAAAAAAGTTGCCTGGGTTAGATATTATACCCTACCTGATTTAAAAATACTGCTTTCATCTTGCAAAAATCTTACAACTCTAACTCCATCACCTATCACGCTTTTCTGATATATTGGACTTAAAAATCGCGTTTCTCAACCAAAACCAAACTTCTCAAACCTTCCGAAAGGTCCTCTGATATCGTACATGATTTGGCAGAGTGCTCCAAGCTGCTGCCAAAGGAAATTGTCCTCTTGATGCTGCTGCCACGTTTGATTGATCGCTTTAATAAAGTCGGTTCGACTTTTGCAGAAGAACAAAGTAAAAGTCTCAATTTTCAGTTTCTGACAAAGGGTAAAATATTCAAGACAGAGTTGACATTTGTATCTGAGGAAATCTTCCACAAAATCCATGTCAGACTTACTGCACTTCTTTGAAATGCTGCCATCACCTGCGGAGGACTGCTCTCTTTATCAATGAGTCCTTGCTATTATTTTGTGATATTCTCTTTCCCCCAAGTAGCTATTCTGTCTCTACCTTCCCTGCTGTAGCTGTCATGTTGGCTGCTCTCGCATCGACAGACTGTGGTGACTTGCCCGTGTCTTTTCCCGGAGCCAAACACTGTCTAGACCGCATTGGATCCAGGCAAGAAGATGGTGCCTTGTGCTGGGTGACATCCAAATCTGAAAATCTAACAAGCAAATCTAGCCCAGACGCCATGTACCAGAATGTATTTCACACTCCATTGCTCTGCATCAGATAGTTTGCTGCAAGTCCTCTCCTCTCCGACAAGTGAGACTTTAGCAAGAGGTGAAGTGACTGTGCCCTGCAAGGCAACAAGTTTCTGAGCTTTTTGCGGCATAGAATGTCACAAGCTGAGAAGAGGTTGAAGTAATATCTTGCAGGACTTACAAAGATATATTTTTGGCCTTTACTTTGCTGTCACTGGATTTATTTATTTATTATGGATGGCCCCTTGAGATGAATCCTCTCTTTTCGAGGGGGTCCTGAGGGATAAAGTAATGCAGGAGAGGGTTCTCATACGGTATTTCCCTGATTGTAATTGATATTACAATTGATTCCAAACTAATTTATACAATGAAACTAATCTTCTAAGTAGATTTTTAATAGATATTCAGCGACGATACCGATACCAGGTCCAGTACTGGTTCTCATACTTGCCGAGATGGATCCTAATATATAGTAATGGATATACATACAATATATATCATATGTATGCCCTGAAATGAATCATTATTTCATTGTAGATACATTGTAATCTTAAATATGAACATTTGAGTGTCTTGTATGATCATTTATTTTCTTTAGTTTAGTTTAGTTTATTCCAAGCCGGTACAATACAACACAAGAAAAATAGAAATACATTATGATGCATCCATTCATCCATCTTCTTCCCCTCAATCCATTTCTGGGTCGGGGGGGTGGCAGTCATAGCTGCACCCAGTACACATAGCACCAGCCCCTCACTGATCCTTCTGCAGGTGGTGAGTCCACAGGAGCTGAGATCTTTCGGCGGGGGCTTTGGGCAAAGTGGGGTTGTGTCTTGCCCAAGGACACAACGATAGCAGTCATCAGTGGGAGTCGGTGGAGAAGATGTCGAGGTGGGAAACGAACCCACGACCTTCAGGCCTAAAGGCCAATGCTCTACCAACTGAGCTACTGTCGCCCCCTATACATCATGATGCTATACAATATTAACACTACAACGTGTCCACAAAGAAGAGAAAGAAAGAAAACAGCTAGGAAGGGAGTGGGATGAAGACAAGCTTATTAACTCCCACCCCCCATTAAGTCCTTAAACATATGGTTGTCGCTATTTACAGAAAAAATAAACAAAACAAACAAAGTTTGAGTTGCCTTGTATATGAACTAGCCACAAAATATTGTGCAATAACATTATTTTACAAGCTCAATAAAATAGTATGTTTCTCTTCATTGAATTAATTAGCCAACTGCATTTATTTAATTTCAGACAAGAGGATTGCGGCTCTGACAACATACCTTGTCGACCATTAAATTGCACATTCAATACATAAGCCTGCCATACAAGACAATTCTAACCACTAACATGTTTTCTGATAAAATAAACAGAAAACAAATTTGACTGATTTCACTTTTAGCATGTATTATATATAAAAAGGTACCCCAACTTTAATTGATTGAACTATATGCCAACAAAGCATCTTGGCAAACTTATGAATAGTTGATCTTTGTGTGCTGCTACCTGCCATAGACTCATAGTTGCAACAATCCAGGTCAACTTTTCTCTTGGCTTTTCCCTTTCTCCATCTACATTTTCGGATTCTTTTATACACCTCTCTTCCCATCTTCCTTTGAGCTAAACCCGTATTGGCACTCTGACTGTCACCTCTGATGCCGCTGTGGATATCATTGCCGTCACACCAGCACGATGCATCGCTGTCGTCCTCTTTTCTCAGATGCTGAAGATGGAAATCAGTCTCCATGGTAACAGTAACCAAGCCTGCTGTTGCCTAGACCCACGACGTCTAGAGATAGATTCGCCGTAGCATCAGCAATTCTATTTGCTCGCACAAACACAGAGGCTGCTTACTCCTCGATAAAAGGCGGGATCGTTCCATTACGGGGCCCCGCTCTGTCTTATTTACAGTGTTTACTCTGTGAGCTCAGTCAAAAGAATAGATTTGTGTTTGAGTGCGTGTGTTGGATTCCAAACATGGAGACAACTGATGGGTTCTGATCATACATCTGCTTTTATATTCTCATTTATTAGATGAATAGAATATCATGGAACAGTATTTCGACTGGGGCGACAGTAGCTCAGTTGGTAGAGCATTGGCCTTAAGGCCAGAAGGTCGTGGGTTCAATTCCCACCTCTACACCTTCTCCATCGACTCCCACTGATGACTGCTGTCGTTGTGTCCTTGGGCAAGACACTTAACCCCACTTTGCCCAAAGCTCCCACTGAAAGATCAAGGCTATGCTCACACTCAGAGAGCAGCCGTCCTCCTGTGGACTCACCACCTGCAGAGGGTCAGTGAGGGGCTGGTGCTATGAGACTTGGGTGGCATCTCTGACTGCCACCCCCCTGACCCAGAAATGGATTAAAGGGTAGAAAATGGATGGAATGGATGGATGGATGGAACAGTATTTCTAAAAGTATTTACTATTAGAAATACTAATCCACTAATTTACTTGTTATCATCCATAACGAGTCTTCTGCTTTATCTGGGGCTGGTTAGCGGAGGCAGCAGTGGTGTCCAGACTTCCCTCTCCACACCCACTTCCTGCAGCTTATATGGAGGAATATACTGTCTTTATTTTTTTTATACATTTTTGCCATCAATATCACACACCAATAATTCTGATCATTGGCAAAACGCTCAAGTTTCAAGTCCCCTCTCATCAAATAGCCATGTATATGTTTTACCAGCATAGTTCCATCGCGGTTGATTTGACTTTTTACTTTTACATTTTCGTTCTTTGTATTGAGCAAAACTTTTTCCAAAGTCAAAATATAGCCTTCAAGTATTACTAATCCGCTGCTTTAAAGTCTGTCTGGAAGAGATTTGCTGTAACTTCACAGAGAAGGACGGAGAGCGCATTTAATTACAGTGTAAAACTTAAAGCAAGGTTAGAATACTCTCAGAGGGCCATTTTGACCATTACCAGAAAGAATAATTACCTCAATTGCGAATCTATTTCTCGTCTTGTCTGAACATTGACAGCTGTTTCCCTGTTGTTAGCAAAACTGTGTTAATAGAAGCTCTTTACAGAGGATTAAAGAAGTGTTGGAAATAGTTTCTGCAAATGTCATGGAAATGGCAACTTGTTCTCAATAATCTCCCAGCTGTCAATATGATAAATGTTTGGTTTACCACAGTGAAGCTGGCAGAAGACTAATGCGCTTTTAAACACCTTATTTCTTTTTGACGTTGACGCTAAAACTGAAGGGGAGATGAAAGGGCCGATCAAATTAACCAAGGTGAATTTGATGACAGTGATGAATGATCCGTCTGGAGCTGGATCAATCCCCTTCATTGAATAGAAACTTGTACATTAACTTTGTTTTACTTACTTTATTTACCTGCTCTGATTGGATCCTTGTAATAAAAATACAACATTTTGCTTCTATCTTCATGCGTGGAATATTAGTAGGGCTGAGTATCTTTCACAGCCCTCCAATACAGTATATGGGGGATACAGATACTTTCAGTTCTGACCAAGCAGAGCATCAACAACAGTAGGTGGGTCCCTGGCAGAGGCCCAATGGAAGGATGGCCCTCTGTCAGGAGTCGTTAAGTCCATTGTGCCACTCCTCCTGACAGGTTGTCCTAGTGGCACTGAGGGATGGGTCAAATGCAGGCAAATTTCCTTACATGGTCTATGAAGATGAACCTAACCGTAACCAAATTATTGGCCTTGAAATCTTCGTTACTAAATGGTCTGTTTGATTTGAAGTTTGGCTGTCATTTGTTCCAATTATTTTAATCTGTTCTGGTAGAAAGAGAGTTTCTGCCAATCAAGTCAATCAACTATATAGAGATTCATATGATCATGTTGCATAATAATAACCCTGTATAGCCTTGATCTATTGTATTATTAGTCAGACAGATGTGTTATGCATTCAGGTATTTGCTTTGGTTTTGATGGTGTCTAACCCAGTGTTTTTCAACCACTGTGCCGCGGCACACTAGTGTGCCATATGATATTGTCTGGTGTGCCGTGAGAAATTCGTCTACTTTGTCTAAAAATAACTGCATTCGCTGTTGACGAGCGGTGACTTGTTTTGAACTGTGGAGTAACCATGTAATACTTTTTCAAATCAGTAGATGGCAGCAGATAGCTAAGTACTTTGAAACTGAAAAATTGGATGCGACCACTGGCTGTAACAGGTCAGCATTGTGGCGAGAAAAGTAAAATTGGATGCGACCAACAAATGTGGGAGGGAGCGAGACAAGAGCTTTGTGGCGAGTGAGAAGTGAAAGTGATAGAGACGTTTTTGAAAATGAATTATGCCGTTTCTGAACAGGATTAACATCCTCCGCTCTGCCCCGGGGCAGCTGTGGCCGCGTTGTAGTGGTTTAACTATGAAATGTACAATCGCGAACGCACTTCTGAACTGGGTACCGAGCGCAGACCATAGTCGAGTGGACAGAACCACAGACATGCGGACCGGACAGAACCATAGACATGCGGACCGGACAGAACCATGGACTCGCGTTCAGGACCTCCCGTGTCCCTCATCCAAAACTCCTGAATTTAAAGCTCGGATACCTAAATTTTTCCCATGCACTAACAATGCATGTTCTTTGTGTGAGTTATTATTTGACTATTTGGGCAGAGAGTGGATTTTCTTAGTTTTTTTCCACACAGTTAGTGCCACTTTATTACCAAACTCTTGTTAATTGTATCGAGAAATGTTAAATAAAGCTTAATGTCAAGGCCTGGACTTAAGCATTTTGATGAGAATAACTGTATATTGTGAATATAGGCTACAGAGTATACTGTATACATTATAAGATCCATCCATCCATCCATTTTCTACCCTTTAATCCATTTCTGGGTCAGGGGGGTGGCAGTCAGAGATGCCACCCAAGTCTCATAGCACCAGCCCCTCACTGACCCTCTGCAGGTGGTGAGTCCACAGGAGGACGGCTGCTCTCTGAGTGTGAGCATAGCCTTGATCTTTCAAGATCAAGGCTATGCTCAAGACATTATATGCTCAAGACATTATAAGATAAGATAAGATATACTTTATATATCACACAGAGTATGTACAGTATATATTTTTACATTAGTACTGTATACATTTTTACATTTTCTCCTGGAGGTGTGCCGCAAGATTTTTTCAGTGAAAAAAGTGTGCCTTGGCTCAAAAAAGGTTGAAAAACACTGGTTTAACCTTTCATTAGAAATACAAACAACAAAGCATAGTTTGCATAAGAAAGATAATTGACTAAATGAAATCTTTGAAAAAAATATGAAAGAAGAAAAGGAAGTGATGCATTTAGAAAACAAGATTTGTCCATAGATTTTGTGTTTTTCTTGACATGCTCCAGTGATTGGTCCCATGCCCTTGTCGTGCGGCCAGAAAAGCCTCCTCCATCACCATCAGTTAGTTTGGTTGTGGCCTGTCCCTCGACTGGTCCTTTGTCCTCTGCATACACACACCACTCCCATTGACCTTCACAAACTCCATCTGATAACGTGCAGACAGTGACAGGTTTCCTGCGCGTACACTCAGCCACTTATTCTGTTAGCCATGAACAATAAAATGCCATGCGCCTTCTCTCTCTGGTCATCCCCGAAAGCCCTACATTTATCTGATTTTTGTAATGGCCTCTAAAATGATCAGCTCGATTTAATGCTACAATTATGTCTAAATATGAGGACCTTTCCAAAAAGGCACAGGCATTGTGGTTGATTTGTTAATGTAGAATATATTTTATATAATACAAAATAGAATTATGTTTCATTCAGGTTTAAGGAATGAGGTGTGAAGGTTGTTAGGAAATAGTCCCTTTCTTTTACTAATTCCATAGCTCTAACCCAGGTCAGTTGTTATTGATAGACAAATATTGTAAGATCGTATTATCAATTTGTAACATTATACAGTAAATATCATTGTGCCGCATAGCAGTGCAGAGAATATGTTGCACTAGGACAGAGTAGGGGCCTCATTAATCCATTTCTGGGTTCGGGGGCAGCAGTCAAAGCAGAGAGGATTCCGATTTATGTTTTAAATGATAATAAAGCATAGGTGTAAAGCCCCACGGTGGCACCTGGTGTTCCCAGAGGTCTCCCATCACAGCACAAACCTGGCATTGCCCTACACAGATTCAGAGGTCTGACAGGATCTGGCTTTTGCATGCAAGTACAGCCACATGAATTAAGAGATCAGTAGTTGTTGTTCATACTGTACATCACAAAAGATAAGTGGAGAAAATGGTGAAGACAAATTATATCCTGCACACCCAGTCCAAAACATGCCACGAATCACTAAATAGTCGTCCTCAATGACCTTCTAAAAAAATCACCTGTATCCCCAAAGAAACACCTACCAAAAGACTTTTGACTTTCCTGTGTGTCAAATGGACAGATGTAGCGCTCATAAACCTTACAGCAGGACAACTGTTCCTCAAAGTCTGCAAATGAAACAGCTGACTATAAAATTTCACATTCTGTCCGTCGCGGCCGATGACTTATCACATAAATGGCCGACACTGCTCTTGATCAGTTTACAGTTTACAGGGACGAGTAATGCCCTCTTTGTGACAGCTGAGGATGGATGACTTTATGCTTTATGGCTCTGTACAGATGGCGGCTGCTGGCTGCCATAGTCGCCACCAAACACACGCTTTCATTTGTCTGTTGGCGTTCTCAACAACAGCTATGCATTATTTTTATTTGTTTGAAAAAAAGATTCTGGGTCAGCAAATAATGTGTGACAGACAAAGTGTCTGATGTTGGGCTCAAAAAGGGAACATACTAATGGTTCTATGAAATCCTAGGAAATGAATCAAATTAATTTTAATTTTTAATTCAAGGCATGGCCAGATATACTTTTTGTTTTGCTTTTACATGTTTTTGTTATAATAAAAAGTAGCATAATGCCCCTTTAGTAAACTGGAAGTGCCTATGAAAAGTATTTAAATAACAAATAAATGTAATACGCAAATTGCCTCAACACTTATTTGTCCCTTCACAATGCACTATTCTGTTGTTTTGCATTAGTAATAACAGTTATTTTACTGTTTTTTAAAGTTAAATCAGAAATCGTGATGTGACAATATGATAAACAAAATCTTGTTTTTTTGTTTCCAGTACTTTTAAACCTGACACTGTATTTGATTGTTATATACATGTCTTAGAAATAATTATTAGAGGAAAGTTGGTTATAACCATTTACACAATTTTAGAATAATTGTCCTGGCACATATCTCGGTAAACATCAAAAGCTGCCATTTCTTACCCATTTATTCATACATTTGGCATCAACAAAAGACAGTCTAGTAAATTCAGAAAATGCAATTTAGGGAAAGCAGAACTGACAGCAAAGTATATGAGAGAACTTATGACCCCAGTTTTGTAGTGGTAGACGGAAAGTACCATTTATCACAGTGAGAAGCTGACCTCCAGTGCAAAATCCCACCGATATGAAAACCAGCTGACCACCTGCTGTCCTGTCTGCCGTGTGAAACAAGCAGGTGCGCTCCGAAACGCTACATCTCATATTTATGTGACAGCATGACCTAAAGCAGCAAATGTAATCATCTGCTGATATGGTCAAGTTGTTGTAAGAAACTACCAAAACGAATAACTTTTGTTTTAAAAAGCAGACTATTATATACCGAAATATTTGTTGATCTGCTTTGTTTCATTACGCAATAATGAAACAAAGTCGTCTTGCTCCAAATGTAACGCTTTAAAAGTCACTGACGCTCATGAACAGAGGGTGGACATTACAGAGAGCATTACTTATAAATGTTGGCCTATTTATTTACAGATTATTTACAGATTGGATTCGGTTAGTATTGACTTTGTCTGGTTAGATGCTGTTTGTCTGGTTAATGACATTTATTCTACTTCATGTAATGTATTATTGGTGTATCACATTAATATTTGTATTTTCTTAAGCAAAGTAAGAAGTATACCAATAGGGCAATAGGTCCAAGTCTACTGGAGCATATACAGTATAAGTTTCAAAGAAGTGTGCTATCCTCGGAGCTATGTCTTTCACAGTCTGTTCCATGTCATTTTTGTTATCACGCAAGAGGCCTTTGTGCACAAGTCTGTGGAAGATTGCCCACACAGAGTAACAGTTTTATTCTTGTAAACTCAGCCTTGTCACCTTTGGTCAGCACTGTGCGTAATGGTCAGCGAAGGAAGCTCCTCCGGACAAAAAGAGGATATGATTCTTCTCAGGCCACATTATGGTCAATATAATGTAAAATATAGGGTTAGGGTGTAGCCTGATGTCCTTTCCCGTACCCAGATCCTACAGGTTTGATGATCTCTTCTGAGCTGCAATAGAATATTCTGGATTGTTTTTTGGGCTACGTGTGAAAATGACAATTAGGTCTGTTTTTGAAGAGGGGACAATGCCGTAACATGGTTAAGTTAAAATGTTACATTTTTAATTGTTGTCTCTTTTTTAATGTTGTCCCTATGGAAGGCAATGGTACACATTTTTGTTGTGACAGATATGAAACTCAGAACCATGACAAATCTGCCCACCCGTATACACCAAGGCTCTAACTGCTTGGGATTAGGGCCTATGTTTTGTTCTTTTTATAGTCACCCAGTTATTGTAAGAAAGTGTAGGTAACTTGCGATGTCCTTAATTTGATGTTTTAGCATTAAATACACCCATGAAGCGAGAGCGGATGTATTTTGCCTTTGCCTCCATAGCTTCTCCACAAAGCCGCTGCTCTGTCCCAGGACTGAGGGTTTGAGCTAATGGGATTACGTGGGTTTGAAGGCCTCATAAATGAAGTCCCCAGTGTGCAGAGGGGTGCCCCTGCTCTCCCATAACCCTCTTTAAAGCCGTGCCTTTCACAGTCAGTCTGCCAGACAAGCTAAGGCTGCTGTTTCTGCCGCCACAGTGCTCTGAGCTGATGAAACCGAGAAGGCATTTCCCTTTGTAGCAGCGCAACACTGAAAGCTATATTGATTTTGTTCTGAAAACGCCAACATATAAATCTCTCTGCGTGGATTTCATTCAGTTTTGCATTAAGCTCTGGAGATATGCTTCTCAAATCATTTAGAACATTTCAAGTTTGAATTTGTAGTAATAATGGTCTAATTATGTGTAATGCTAAAACGTTCTGTTGATGGCAGATGTAATGAACCAGATTCACCAGTCATTTTTCATGTGGTCATAATACATACACAACCAAAACAATTATGCCTGGAATAGGGGTTATAAGAGGAACACATAGTTTATCTCATCATTCATATGTCTTTTTTCTCAGAAACGTGAGTTCAGACGGAGCAGAGGCTCGCCGTCGCCTGAGGGAGTGTGCTGGTTTGGTGGACGCCCTTCTCCACGCGCTGCAGTCGGCTGTCGGAAAGAAAGACATGGACAATAAGGTAATATATAGAAAAGCGCTATATAAAACTGATGACATTCAGTAGTTTCAAGGATTTCAACTGTTTAAGAATTTAACCAGTTTCAAGGATATCAGGAGGTTCAAGGATTTCAGGAGTTTCCACACTTTCAACAGTTTCCAGGTTTAAAAAAAGTTTCAAGGATTTCAGGAGTTTCAATGTTTCAACAGTTTCAAGGATTTCAGGAGTTTAAAGGTTTCAACAATTTCAAGGACTTCAGGAGTTTCAAATATCTATCAAGTATTTTAACAGTTTCAAGGCCTTTTAAAGGATTTCAAGGATTTTTTTTAGCAGATTTCCACATTAGATCTGTTCCGCAGTCAATCGCAATGGCTTCAGCCATTGCAAGTTTCTAGTTATTATTATTATTATTATTATTATATTTGATAGAATTACAAAACAGCATGTGTCCATTCTGTGTGCAAGCTTATACTGTGTTCTCCACAAACCTGACTGCTTCATACTATGGAAACACTGCACTCTGAGCTATGGCATAACCCTTTGTTCACATTTGTTGGCCTGGTTCACTTTAACTGCACCAAGTCTGGTTCAAAAGATAAAGATGACTTGTTGTCACCCTTGGAACCTATGGGGAACCTATGCAGACAATGGGAGAACATGCAAACTCTATGCATAGGCTTTGTTCTTGATTCGAATTCAGGACCTTATTGCTGAGAAGGCAGAAGGCTGACCACTGTATACTGTAACTGTGCATTGACAATGGAGCAGACCAATAATTATGATTGCATTGTTGTGAAGTACAGTATGTTGTTGCAGATGGTTACAGTAATTTCTCATAAATAAGAGTGGAAAAATTCAAAGACATCTTCAGCAACCATGTTTGTGATTCTTTACATTTTCTAGTCCGTGGAGAACTGCGTGTGCATCATGAGAAACTTGTCGTACCACGTGCACAAAGAGATTCCAGGAGCCGAGAAATTCCTGGATCCCAACGGTCTGCAGGCTCCAGGCTCCGCTGGGCCCCAGAGGAAGAAGAAGGACGACGCAGGCTGCTTCGGAGGCAAGAAGGCCAAAGGTAGGAAGCAGAAAAAGGCCTTTAATAAAGTTTATTTTGGGATAAATTTGCTTTTAGAGGAACAAGTCACATCAAGTAGTTAACTTTTAATTGTCTGCTAATGTAATGTAGCATGTAAAAAAGAGGACATTACCTATCTTTCTGGAGACATCTGTGGACAGAAATCTTACAATGGAAAAAGAAACAATTAAAATAAATGAAGAGTGCAGAAGATTTTAATTAAACGAGTGGCACACAAAAAGCACAAAAGCAGGTGTTCATGAATATAAATATGTTTTAGTCTCAAAGGAGTTTCACAAGTGCTCATTTCCAGATTAAGTGTTTTTCTTTCTGTAATGAAATGAGAAATCCTCAAAAAATATGAAAATAGTTTGTAAACCAAAACTACTTTTTGTCTTTTCCCCAAATCAGTTACATTAGTGGTCAAGTTTCTCTTTATTTTGACTATAGTATATAGTATTTTATTTGAAACTTTAGCCTTTTCTATAGTGCATGCATCTTTTACAGTGTATTTTGTGTCTTACATGTATCTGTAGGCCTCTTGGCAGTCTGCTAGACAACATTGTTAACTCACTGTTAATCATTCAGTCAATGAGGTGTGACCATGCAAACCTTTCCACCTCTAAACAAAGACTCACCAGAGAATCACTGTGGCATGTTCAGTTCGGGACATCAGCGAAACGTACATGTGTTTACACAAGCAGAGAAACCCCAATTACCCCAATATGTACGTGCCCAGGCTTTCACTAATAAGACTGGTTACTGCTGTAAACCTTTAGACGTTTGTGTTGGGGGAGTAGGAGTAGTCACTTAAAACAGGCACTGTTAAAAATACAAATATTGTTATAATAAATATTGTATTTTGTATCTTTAAAGGACATTGTGGTGCAAATTAAAGGTTCTTGCATCTCAACTTGACCCGAACCCCTACCATTATTCCATTGTTAAATGCTTGTGTGTCTTCAAGTGGAAAACAAATAGGGTTTTACTATAATCATGAAGTTAAGATAAATACTGATATTTAAAAATCAGATACAATATTGATATTTAGCTATATCAATTGAAAGTCCCATTTATCTAAATACAAATCATATATCATATTGTGTGCTCTGAAAGATACAAATGTACCAAATGATTCAAGTTGATAGTACCATGTAAATCATAACACTCTCATTTTAGCACCTCTCTAGAACTTTCCAGTTGAAATATGCTCCAATTGTTTACTGAGCATGTTTTAACATTGTGTGTGTGCATTTCCCTGGTTAACTCATTAAATGGACAAATAAAATTTTTTTATGCTAATCTCCAAACTTCAGTATTTTACATCCCTCTTTATATTTTCTGTTCTGTTTCCAAAAACTCCTTTAATCTACGTTCTTTGAAACAGTCTAATGGGCTGCTATTGCCAGTCCTTTTTGTAGAAGCCTAATTATCCACCTAAATCTTATTCTTGTGTAATTCTCTTTAACTAAAACTTGTTGGCTTCTCGGTTCTATTCAGACAAAGCCGTTGTGAGCCGTCTCCTCTTGACTACTGCACTGCTTTGCCTTGAAACGTGTGCACACAGTTTTCATTTGAACTCTCTTCTCTCCTCACTTTGTGTTTTATGGCTTTGCTGCTGCCTCCTTGGCTAACTATAGAGGAATGGTTTAATCAAGGTGAGTGTGCTTTTTCAGACTATACCCCCTTCTCACCTCTTTCTCACCTCCTTCCACGGCTTTGCCCCTTGTTCCTGGCCGTCAAAAATAGTTAAAGGTAGTCTTGGCTATTTTCAACATAATCCAAGAAAAGAAAAAAGAAAAATGTTGCAGCTTTGCACCTCCTATATGTACATCTTTGCTGCACTGTCCCAGTTAATGGACGAAAAAAAGTTGTATTTAAAAAAATATGTAAATTGCCACATATGCCAACCCTGTACAGTCCCTCCAGAATTTTGCGATGCTGTGATCGCAACTATTAACGCTACTATTAACGGTTACATCATCCATGGCTCACCCACAGCTCGGGGTGCACACCCCATGCACACCGGGGTGACGTGCCTTTCTAACTCTCCTCCTCCCGCGTACGTGGTTCCAGATGACCAGTCAAACAGAGCGAATCTGTATCTTGCTTTATGTCAATAAAACATGTCTTCTTTGGTAAATGAACTTGTTTATTTTATTTGTACATTTATATTTGATCAAAAAATGTAAAAGTTCACAGTAATCGCCTGTCAAATCCTGGAGGGACTGACTATACACGCTTCAGATCTACAAATAATAGAATTACCTCTAATTTTGCAAGAACTTAATTCTCACTTTCTTTGTGTATACTAATTGTATACACAAAGAAAGTGAGAATTAAGTTCTAGATCTGGATTCAATATATTATTGGTACAGATCCAGGAATATTTGTTGGATCAGGGTTGGTTCTATATATTGAGTGTAATTGAGACTATTCACTGGCTGATATTAAACTTTTATATTTTTCAAATGTTTGTCTTGCTTCTTTCTTAATACTTATACTATTTTACCATAATGATAATAAACTAAATAATAACAAATCTAACTAATTTTGTAACAAGTATTCTGCATTGAGTGAAATATGCCAAGCCTTTCGCTTTCTAAAGTGACTTACAAAAATGTATGAATTTTGTTTAGATGGACCTGTACTTTATTATTTATTGATTTCTTTGAACAGGGACAATGCATATGTAAAAGTTCCATCTAGTTTTTGCTTCAAAGCTAGTTTTCAACTTTCGTCCCTGGGCAAGGTGTGAAGATACTATTAAAAGACATATACATTACTATAATAATGGTAAAAGTTAGTAAATAGAATATTAACAGCACATAAGACAATTTTACAAAGTGTAACACAAGAACAAAGTCGGGTGTACAGCGAAGGTTTCTCAGAATATGCACCCCGGTCAACATTGACAAAATAAATCATTGTTTCTTTGTTTTGTATTACATTTTACTGGCCAGATATATCACTTCCGTCTATGTGTGTAGTTGCCAGCCTGTCTGTCTCTCCCCTTCTTCCTCTGTCTCTTGGGCATGTTCTCGTGCATGTGACCAGACCATTATCTGGCTGCATCGTAGTGACTGGACCACCCCCATTTCACCCAATGTCCCAGATGACACTACATTAGTCAAAGTGCTTGTCTTCTCCTAAAACGCTACAATAAAGTGGTTGTACCATTGTGCAGTGTAGATTTGTTCTTTGTTTGTCCTATGTTTTGTATGAGAGTATATTTCCGTAAAAGTTTGTATTGTAAATGTCTGTAGCAAATGCATGCATCTCTTAGATTAGATTTTATTCTGCTGTCTATCAATGCCATAACTAGCCCAGTATCTTGCTTATATGTTCGCTACCTTAAAGGTAGGATTGTATCAACAGGTAAATTGTTTTTGTTTGCTTACTTTTGAGTGGCCGATTATACTTATAATTTAGATTTAGTACATCACATTTACATTACAAGGAGTACATTGCTAAAATACGGCACAAGTGTGGTTAGTAGTGATTTTAAAATGCATTTTGACCCTAACCTCCTTCCCCACTCTTTCCTCTTCACAGGCAGGAAAAATGGTGAAAACGACAAAAACTATGACACGTTGGATCTTCCCAAACGCACTGAACCATCTAGAGGTAGGCTGAGAGGCACCGAGTAACTTTTTAAATTGGGTGCAGGTCCAATTGTGGGCTACACCAGAAATGTTCCCACAGGCTGTGATGTTCACAAAAATGGCTCACACTGCGCGTAGCGATAGACGCCTGCATTCAGCTGCTCATACTGTACGAGACATGAACACATTGACTTCTATATGAGCTAACTGAGGAGCCCATGTGTTTTGGTTTACTCCTAAAACATAACATTAGCAAACCGTTAGTGAAACATAAAAGTTAACTCTATATAATGTCCGAGTAGGAATACTTTTCTGCGTGTGTCCATTGCAATGATTCAATCGGGGCCCGTAACAGTCTTTGCCATAGCCTCCAGTCCTGCCCCAGTCTGTTTACTGTCCTCTGTGACTGTATTTCATGGTGTAAATAACATAACTAGGAGCTATAATTAGATGGATTTTAGTTTCCCTACCTTTGATAGAAACCGGATTTTTATACCCATCACCGCAGCAGCCACTATGCCCAGCCTGTGTGCCCAACCTAAGCCCTAATCCAGTGTGTGCGCATGTGTGGTGTCAGCCTGGTTTGGTATTTACTCTTCAGCTCCTCCATCAGGCTCTAGTGGCAGGTGCTCACAGTCAATAGCACTTCCTGTCTGACTGCTAATTAGCCACATTAGCAGGGCAAAGTGGGTCCTCATTAGGCCACATCTCACACTTAGTTGCAGAGCTTTGCCCAAGTTAAGCGGATTTTGTACTTTTTATCTCTTCTCCAAAGTCCAGCAAATTACATGAGCTTGATAGATCATCAATGCTTTCCACAAGTTATTCACAGATTAGGTCTGACTTAATGGTTATGTACAATTGTATCTACTAGTACTTGAACCACACTGTTTTTTCAATACCTGTTCCCATACTGTATTTTTTTTAGTTCCGTTTCTTTAAGAGAGAAAATTACATATTTATAATGTTAATATATTCCATTGAAGAGTGTACTTTCATAATTCATAACTGCACAGTAACTTTCTACAGTGCTCTCCAGGCACAAACCAGACTTAGAAAATATCTTATCAACTAAAAGTTATCATATTTTTTTTAACTCATTCCATATCCAATTCTTTGACCTAACTTTACCTTCACCAACATAATGTACCTTTTCGTTCTCTCGCTCAATTTCTGAAAACTCTGTCAGGGGGTTATGTTTTCATATGGGTTTTCTAGTTTGTTTGTTAGAAAAGTTATGGATGGATGAGCATTATCAGTAAACATGTTATTATTTTTGTGGAGATCGAAAACTGTACCTCAGACCACTTGGCCCTGACCTGCGGAGTGCCACAGGGGTCAATCCTGGGTCCTCTTCTGTTTAATATTTACATGTTGCCTCTAGGTCAGTTGATTCACAGTAATAATGTCTCTTATCACAATTACGCTGACGATACTCAGGGTCTATGTGTCCCTGACAGCAGGAGAGCATGAACCAGTGGACTCGCTCCTTCACTGTGTCCAGCAAATCGGTGATTGGATGCAAAATAACTTTCTCCAACTAAACACCGACAAAACTGAAATAATTGTTTTCGGACCCCAGAAACAGAGAGAGAGCGTTATTTGTCACCTCCAGGCTCTCTCTCTACAACCCTCAAATCAGGTCAGAAATCTAGGAGTTATAATGGACTCAGACTTAAATTTCAAAAGCCACATAAAATCTGTAACATCAGCAGCTTATTACCACCTAAAAAACATTGCTAAAATTAAAAACATAGTGTCTAAGGCAGACTTGGAGACTCTTATACACGCTTTTGTCTCCAGTCGGTTAGACTATTGCAATGGCTTGTTCACAGGTCTCTCCAAACAGGCTGTAAAACAGCTGCAGTACATTCAACATGCAGCAGCTCGAGTCCTGACTAGAACTAGGAAGTACGACCACATTAGTCCAGTTCTCAGGTCTCTGCACTGGCTTCCTGTTCCTCAGAGAATAGACTTCAAAGCAGTTTTACTTGTGTACAAGTCTCTCCATGGTCTCGCGCCAAGGTACATCCACGACATGTTTGTGCCATATGAACCGACCCGGACTCTGAGGAGCACAGGGACTGGACTCCTGTTAGTGCCCAGAGTCGGTACTAGACATGGGCAAACTGCATTTCAGATTCATGCGGCTAGAGTCTGGAACGGTCTTCCTGAGAATGTGAGACAGGCGTCTACTCTGGCATCTTTTAAATCTAGGCTCAAAACAATTCTGTTTAGCTGCGCATATACAACTGAAGGATTTTATCTTTTCATCTTTGTTGACTATTTATGATTTTAGTCCCATCTGTGATTTTAATGTTTAAAGGTTTTTAATTTTTGTGATTTTATTTTTAATGTTTTTAATATATCTTGTGCTCTTAATGTGTTTGATTTATGCATGATGTGATAGGGGATGTGAAGCGCTTTGCGTTGCCTTGTGTAGGAAAGGCGCTCTACAAATAAACGTTGATTGATTGATTGATTATTCTCACGGTTGTAATATTTTTCTACTATTGATTTATATCCATGGTTTTCAGTATGAGTACTGTTGCTATGTGATTCATGATTTACACATATTAAGTAATTAGCACAAGCATATTACACAATGCTTGTTTCACATGGTGCTGGAAATAGGTGGTCATAATGTTTTGCCTGATCCGTGTCCCCAGAGAGTATTAAGTAGTAGCTGTAGAATATTGTGGTAACGCCATCCATTGGAAGTTTGAATCGCGAGGAGGCAATTATCATTAGGCATAAATGTCAAGTTGAAAAGTTTCCTAGTTCACCCCAGCTTTCCCTCGTGCAGACAGACCAATCATGTTTGACATTTATTAGCTTGGCAAACAAGTGGACAGCCGTAATAGGAGCTGAGATAATAGCTCTCATCACAATAGCAAAACCCCCAAGTGCTTTTGGAACCGTATTGATCATTTCTTTCATTTGCGAACTTTAAAGTTAATCTATTCCAGTCACTACAATAGTATTTGATTGTTGTGTAATTGTTCAAATAACTATAGAGGACAAAGCAGCAATGACGACTTAATTAACCGTACTGCTTCTTATTTATACTTTGAGATGTTCACCCCTTCTGTTCGGGGATCTGCAACTAGCTTTTCAGTTACCTCTCTATTTATTCATTTACAGATGTTTTAAAAGGGAGAAAAAACGTGTCTGATATGTCCTATAACTTGAAATTATGAATATTACACTGGGCTAAACAATACTATAACGCAAGCTGAGAGCCTATTTTTGGGTAGAAAAAATAAAACGTCCATGAAAAGTTACTGTAGATACTAAAAGAAAAGTTATTATGTACTATTTTTTCAGCAGACATCCTTACAGATGTTATCTAAATATCAATAATTGGCATCCATCAATTTCAAGCTCATTTTGGTCTGAAAGAGAGAAAGTGTGACCATTGGATAGAATTTTTTGGTAGATTTTTCTAAACAAAATGAACAGAGTTACTGTTGTTTGGATTGAATCAACTAAAAGGTAATGAAGGCTTGTAATTGTATGGATAGGTAAATAGGTAAAGAGAGAAGGTCCTGGGTTCAAATCCCGGTCGGACCAGGGCCTTTCTGAGTGGAGTTTGCATGTTCTCCCCGTGTCTGCGTAGGTTTCCTCCGGGTACTCCGGTTTCCCCTACCACTAAAAATATGTCCAATAGTTCTGGCATGCGCCTCCTGTACTGGCGACCCCACTCCCATCTCTGTGTGGAGTGAGAGACAAATGCCCAAAAATTAACAATTGTAAACCGCTTTGAGACTCAGATCTGCAGTGAAAAGGCGGTATATAAATAAAGATTACTAAATAAATAAAGATTACTACTAAATTATTTTAAGTTATACTGTAGCTTGTGTGGTGCATTTCCACAAACAAAAGCGAGTTCAAAACCTCCCATCAAAACTGCGATAACTTAATGTTTTTCTCCATTATTTTGCGAATAACATTCTAAATATAACAATTATATGATTTGCTGTCTATATCCTCCACCCCTAATACAAGCCAGCATATATTTGTACCAATACTAAACTTGGATTAAATGGGGAAAGACATGTGAGGAAAAACTTCTTTGTACTTGTCACTGCATGCTGGGAGGCAGATGATTTTTGTGAAAGAGAAAAGCCAGACTGAAGGAAAAAGAAGATTGCCTGTGTGTATAGTAAAAGTCAATAGGATGGATTTCAGCCTTAAAAAAGATGTGATTGTGTGGGGGGCACTGGTCATCTTCTTTGGAGGGCAGAGCTGGAGCTGTGGCGATGGCCCAGGGAGATATTGGAGATTACATGTGTATCCAGGAGCAGATCTGATGACAGAGGGAGAGGGTCAACAAAGCCTGCGTCCCCCACAAGTGATTAATCTGTGTGTTTGGGTTTAGGTGTGGGCCCAGGCAAGCAGCACAAGTATACTGAGGAAATACTCCGGTCTTATGGGGAATTGCTACTACACAATACAAAAGTACAATAGTTAGTCTCAATAAAGTTGTCTAGCATTGACTTTACACTAAAAACTATCATAAATGTATGTTTAAATTGGCATGGAATTGTCTTAAATGAATGTGTTGAATTATAATTGTTGTTTTTAAATAATTGTGGAGTCTTCCGTTAATGAAATTAATTGCCTTTGATTTTGAATTCCAATTGTGAAATGTGAAATATATTTATCACTTGTTATTGTGGTAAAATGTTACACATTTGTATTACAATATTACACATTTTCAAAATGTAACACTACTACTACTATTGGTGCAGAACACAAATTATATCAAACTGATTTAGTTTTGTTTTAAATACTGTTGAATTAATTAACAACAAAACTTGCCTAACTTACTTCAGGCAAGACAAAGCAAGTTTATTTATATAGCACAGTTCCCACACAAGGCTAAAAGAAGAAAGGAAAGATTATAATCATACAAAGATTATATTCATAAAGAATCACATTAAATACAAAAAATAGTGAAGACGCAATCCTTCAATAGATATGATGTTTATTTTTTCTATTTTGGAAAACAGAAATCAGGTATCAAAGCCTCTGCCAGACAAACACTTTCATACACTTTTTTATCGGCGGCAAATCAAATCTATAAAAAGTAACCTAAAATATGCATCAGTAACTTTTACAACAACAAGTTTCTTTAACACAAAGCCCTTTCATTGGGGAACAATATTCAACCAAACACGCTTCTGCAAGTCAATTAGCTCGCTTTCCTTATGTACTGCTCATTCTTGGCATTTTCTCATAAACCTCTATAACTTTCTTTTGTCAAAGGCATCACATAGATCCAGCCACAGAGGATTTCTCCCAAAACCCAGGTGTTTGAGTCAGATCTGTCAGCTGCCTGCAGTAATTAGAGGTGTTCCTTGTGCTTCTGCTGAAAGATATATGTTCTTGTTTCTCACTAATAGCTTCCTGTGTGATGCTGATTGATCACAACAGCATTAAGTAGTGCTAATTAGCCATACGTTTGTGTCAGTCAATGTGACTAGAGTTTGGTGAAAAGACATCTCGAGTAGGGGAAAACTGACTCTACTATATTTTAAACTGTCTCGCTGTCTCAGATCCTAATTTTTCTTCCTCTCTGCCACTTCAGTGCACCCCTCATCCTGTTGGAGATTTATCGCCCTGCTGTTTGCCTCTTGAATACACACAGAGCAATTGGGAAAACGGCAGGGTTTATAAAGGCGACAACAACAAAGTGACGCATCCAGCCACTTTGTCTTGCAAGCCGAGCATTTAATTTGAGGAAAGACCTTATAGCTTTGACAAGTAACACTAACAAGGGCAGTTCTACACATTGAATAACCATCTTTAAGACTGTCTCATTTCATATAAATATTCTGTAGTGTGGCAGAAGGAACATTACAAGCCTTTGTGATATTGTAGCTGTGGCATGGGCTGGCATGTAGCACATATTGCATTACATTTATTGTAAAATATTTCTTGAAATTAATTTTTCATGTCAATTATAACATGGTCCAAAGCACCTCATGTTCTGAACTCTGTATCGTGCTCTTAAATTACACAACCGCACTGCTCCTCAATGTTTAATCTTTAAATTGATTGTAATACCACCCGCAGCACTTTTGTGTGCATGTTTTCATTTGCATAATAATCTATAATACAACACTATATTTCCCATTAGTGATTGTATACGTTATATAATGTTTATTATATAGCTCCTCACATGGCCGCTGCCCATGGAAACGCAATTTGGGCCTGTGATTCAGGTGTGTATAGATTACTCCACAAGTAGTCCGGGCACTTTGTCAATGAGCATATTTACGCTAACATTATCTACTTCAAGCTGTCTAGCTTCGCTCAATAGGAAGATATTTGTTTACACCCGCGTGCGCATGCGCTTCAGAGCGGCACATACTGAAGCATGGATGTGACAAGTACTGTACTTTTAAAAGACTCAGTGGGCAAATAGCACTGTATATAAGCACTTTAACGCAAGAAGATCAGAGGAGATATAAAGACAAGCTAAAAATAAGTATATGAGACCAAACTGAACAAATCCAAAGCCCAGATGAGACCTGGGATGACGAGAAGAAACATTGGTCAGACTCACCTCTGTCTTGGCACTGATCTGCTGGGACTGGGACTCGGAGACATTTATTCTTACTTCATAGAAAACCCGGGACCCTTCACTCAAGAAGGGTCTGTGGTGAAAATCCATTTCTTGCCTTTTTCACCACGGTAAAGTGGCCCGGCTTTTCGTTGTTGCGGTAAAGTGGTCCGCACATTAAAAGCGGGTTGCCCCTTTTTTCTGTTTCTTATGGTAAACGTGGAACAGGAAGCCGTGGGGATGAGCAACCAAAATGCAATGTTTAAGTTCAAATATCACAGTGACCAAGTGTGCAGTGAAAGTAGATGCAAAACTTAAATTTGTTTAGGAATTTTTTTCCCCTTATCCCCCCGGCTTCCCGTTCTACGTTTACCATTAACATTGATAAAAACATTTCAGACACATTTGCAGAGGATCTGATCATGGATTGACATTGAGTATATATATGGGTCACTCACCGCTGATGTTCAGAATTCTTTGTTCAGTTTTCAAGTAGTTCGAGAGAGTTCCTTCAACAGATACGTCCAGTTTAATAAGTAGCTAGCCTAGCCACGCTAGTGTGGGAACTATTAAATAAACCTTTCGGCATTCATAAAAGTGGACTGAAGTTTATGTTGTGTGTTCAGTTGAGAAATAGCTGTATAATAAGCGGGATAATGTATAGAACACAGGTCGTTATCGGAAAATAAGTACCTTCAGGGCGGGGTGCAGTTCTATACATTATTCCTTACGTATTATATTCTAAGTTTGCTGCCTTTTATAATGTATGTGTGAAGCTGGCTGTAGAATCTACAGTCTTAAGACACACTAGGAACCGTCTTCTTTGCTGTGTGAGACGTCCTAGTATAATATACTTTGAGCTGGAGAGTTGCTATTTTTAGTGCCGCAAATCTTACACTCTTGACAAAAGTTTGGACACCTCTGCCCCAAAGTTGAATGAACAAAACCCAGCTCCATTTATAATAGCTGAATGCATGAATCCGATCGTTTCTAATTCTATGTGCGATATCTCTGCCTCTGTGGCGTAGAAGCTACGGTCCTGCCTGAAGGCGAGATGAACATCCTGCCGCAGTGAGCAAATATGTTAAGCCACATTCATTTTTCAAGATAAAGCATCTCTGCATCATTAAGTGCTGCCAGCTCCAATCCGTGGCCTTCTGTCCTCCCACAAGAGGAAAGTTTTAGCTTCCTACTTCTTTGCAAGTAATATGTGCAAATAATTGACTAGCTTTGGAGTATACTTCGAGTGTAGATGGGCAGTCATTTTCAGAGCTGGTGGTAAAGGTTGCTCATTATGTTCAATTACAGTCGATTAAAGTATATTATTATTGGATCATTATAACTAATGCATAGACCTGGGCTGGGTAATTCTTTTCGCCAGGGGGCCAGACATGGGATATAGTCATATTTTGCAGAACCTGACCCACATTCACATGGTCACCTTTTCAGTAAATTTGGCAAAACATATTTGCTATTTTCTGTAAAAGAGGAGAGAACACATTGAGCCGAAATATTGTTTATAACTTTTTACACAATAATAGTTGTCTCGGAGGACTTTACAAAGTTGTTGATTCCTCAACAACAGAGCAGAGAATAGATTAGTTAGAACACGGGAAATACAATAATAACAAACACATAGGAGTCATTGGTCCATTGTGAGTGGGATGGCCATTGTCCATAAATGTTAATAAATGTCCTTCCATTCCCCGGATTTAAGTTGCTCTCACTGAATGGAGGGGGTTTGGTTATGAAAAAATACATTTCAGTCAAGAAAGTAGGCTATATCTGTTTATCAATCTGATGTTTGTTTGTTTGTTTAAATTCTAGTCAGTTTTGACAGCAGCTCCAGGCCCCTGTCACCCTCTGCTCTCAGTCACTCTAATGTCACATTGTATAGTCAGACCCAGGTATTACTGCAGCCAGCTCAGGCCCTGCGGTTCAAACATACCAGGGAGCTTGTCACATAAAAAAAAAATATATGCAGCATGTACACAAACAAAAGCATGCAGGAATGTAACAGTATCCTCAGACATGCAGAGAGGCACACAGTCTGCCGGTTTCCTCACACATTATGTCTACACAGGAGTTCAGACTGTCTGGCACCCGACATCTCTGTGTTGAGCCTCTCTCATTACAGCTCTCACAGCTCTGCACTTCAGCCAGAGGTGTGTGTGCTGAGACTGGGCTGACCAGTGTATACTCTACACATTCTACTTCACACTTTTTGTCAGAGAATAATAATAACACAGCGTGAGAGAAGGGCCGCACATTTTTGATAAAATATCTTCTTTTACAATATTTCTGACGATTGTAGCGATTGTGAGTAAGTTTAAGTCTTGTTTCAGCTATTTGTTAAGAATAGCAACTTCAAGAGAGTTAAGCCTAGCATACATCGACAGAGAAACTGGGGACAACTAGTTGCAAGGCGGCTTTTGGCAACTAAGAGGAGATGATGGGAGATGATCAGTTGCCGAAATCGGTCGATGTGCACGCTCTTACAACTGGAGATAAACAGTCGGTGTCCAGTTTCAGTCAGTTGCCCGTGTTCTACTTTTCGGCAACTAGTTGTGCTCAGTTTCGGAGATATGACCCGATGTGCGCGCTCCATGTGCCGCTCCGACAACGTGTGTGTATTGCGTGTATTGCGAGCCCGCAACAGTTTATGTCAGAAAACACACTGTAGGTGACGGACAGTTGCTGTCGATGTACGCGCTGTTATTCCCGAGACTGGTCTGCTACTGGGAGTTTCCCGTTTTCGTCAGATTGTCGATGTGTGCGGGGCAGCAACTCATATGCGACGGATATAATCAGTTGCCAGTCCGATGTACGCTAGGCTTTACATTTGAGAAAGTGTGCACACAAAGAAATTATCACATACACAATTGTGTTTGTTTAAATGTTTGTATTTATGTTTAGGACCCCCTCGAAAATGAGATGATTCATGTCAAGGGGTTTTCCTTAATAAACTTAACTTAAACTTAACAATTCCCACACAATTCAGAAAATGAGCTCTATATAGTCCAACCATTTTTTGTGTAGAAGAAATAAAAGATTCACTGCAAAAAACAAAAATCTTTTCTAACTAAATTCTTATAATCCGCCATAATATATGTATATAATCTATGATAAAAAATAAGATTTCTCAATGAAATGAGTACAAAAAATTGCTTCTTCTATTGACAAAACTAGACATTTCCCATGAAATTCAACTCCATTTTTAGTCCCTGTTTTCTTTTCAAAGAACTTAAAGGGGACATTACCTGATTCTGTTCTGCATGACCCCATGTCAGGTGTCTGTAGTCAGAGGTCTCAAATTATCACACACACAATTCCCACACGTTTCAGAAAATGAGCTCTATATAGTCCAACCATTTTTTATGTAGAAGAAATAAAAGATTCACTGCAAAAAATATATATATATATATTAGGGCTGTCAAACGATTAATTTTTTTAATCGAGTTAATTACAGCTTAAAAATTAATTAATCGTAATTAATCACATTTCAAACTATTGGCAAAATTATGCCATATTTTTCTGTAAATTGTTGTTTGAATGGAAAGATAAATGACAGCTTAGTGAACATATGTACTGTATTTGTTTGTTATAACAATAAATCCATATAAAATGGAATTAACATTATTAACATTCTGTCTTTCTGTTTAGACTCAGACCAAAACCATTGTTTGTTACAGATGAGGGACATTTCAAAATAGTCTGAAGCAGAATGTCATTAAATCTGTTTGATTTGCTCACACCATTACTTTTTTTGCCACAACTAAACATGAACTGGTAGTCGAAAGGAAAATTAGGTACCTCAGCTTTAATTTAGCGAGTGCGCTTCGGGAGAAGACACGGAGGAGACTGAGGCTCCGCAGTCCAGCTTCAGCGCTGTACATATTGTGTCCACGGTTACGCAAAGACACGTACGCACACTAGAGATTAGTTCTGTAATAGTTCTGTGCGTGGTCTTGGTTATGATCCCATTACGCAGCGCCGTTCACCGTGATCACAGCCGCTGGAAGTGGGACCTGCTGTCCAGAGCGCTGTCGCGCCCGCAGCTCATCATGCAGAGTTTATACAGGAAACAAGTGCCCCGCGGTCACGCGTGTATTCTTTCAAAACTTGAATTCCCAGAGGGTCTACCTGCTCTGTCCCCATCTTACACACGCGCATGTGTCCGCGGCATTCTGAGTGTTATCATGGGACGCATGGGAATGCGTCAATTGCGTTAATTTTTTTAACGCGATTAATGAACAAAATGAATTAACGTGCGTTAACGCGATAATTTTGACAGCCCTAATATATATCTTTTCTAACTAAAAAACATGAGAATGTAAATCGTTGAAATCAGCTTTTTGTTTGTAAATGATGAAGGGAAACAACTATGGCCAAAATCTTAGAAAACACCATTTTTCAGTTGTGTCTTCTTTAAATAATTGCAGTCTTTGCCATTTTCTGATTGCAACCATGAGAATTGCAGTCAATCATACGGCCCTACGTGATGTGCACATGCAATACCAAATTAGATGGCTTTTGTTTATCAAACGTGTTTAATCATTCACGAGTTGTTTTCCACTCAATACTTTCAGCGATAACTTACACTCTGATCATTTTCTTTTGTTCTTTAGCCAACACCAGATGTTAAACGGACCACTCACTTTCTCCACAACTCATTTGAGATTAAAAGTGACCCCGTTCTTTTGCACAGCTGTTGATATTCAATAACGGCTTCGGCAAACTCCACTGTTCCGACTAATTTACTCGGCTGCCTTTGTTGTCCGTGAAAAACTAAGCACCAAGAAGAAAAAGGCTAATTACGAGAATAGCCATCGGCTCACAGCTGACACTTTGGATCCACACACCTCTCCAGTGCATTTCACACTGATGAAAGAGTGATAACGCAGCATTGTTGGGTAAAAATAACACATTTGGAGAGCTTTATTTCTGTGGGACCACCTTGTGTTTTGTTAAAAAGTATGAAGCTTTGCATAATCATGATATTCCTGGGAGGTCTGGAGAGAGTGCCGGCGATGTAATCACTGTTAGTGAAATTATTTCTAGACAGATAAGCAGTGCAGAAAAGCGTGTACCTGTTTGCACCAAAGCAGCATTTTTAGCTATTCTATAGAGGAAGTTCGTTTTGGTCTGGAGTACCCCCTAACCTTTAGTAAAACTGTAAGGAGCGCTTTCCTGGATGTTGAGGCAATTTGTATTAGTTGTCAAGAGGATAAGGATGATCTAATACAACCAAGAAATCAACAGTCCAGGGTCAGTGTCAAAGTTGTTTGCCGAGGATCGATGACTCATTGGGTTAGGGTTAGAGTAGGGTTAGGGTTACGGTAGAGTAATGGTGCTTTCAGACCGGATCATGCGTTGCGTCGGCTTTCAATGCAAAGTCTATGGTGACGACCGTTCGAGCGGCACAACGCACGGACCTCTCGGCACGCACGGACGGACTGTTCAGTAGACACGCACGGACTTGACGGGAAAGTCAAAGGGGAGGGGCAGGAGCGAAAAATCAACGCCCACAGGAGATGGCTTCTGCTCATCCTTTCCCTGGGACGTTCGTGCAGCAACCAATGAGAGAGCAGCAAAGTGGTCACAGGGACATTAGCGGACTGACGAGCGTATTGGAGAAGATCTGTACACAAGAAGCCGCAAGCATAGCTCTGTTAGCATCAGAGCCGGTCAGCTACTTCCGGCACTTCCGGTGTGCGTCACGACATCTCTGTGTGAAGACCCGTGCGTCTGAAAGCTAGAGAATGCGCGTCTGGTGAGCGGGGCTTCAGCGTTTCAGCGTTGCCGGTCTGAAAGCAGCATTAGAGGTCAGGGCTATAGTTGTAGAGTTAAGAATAGAGGAAAGGTTAGGGTAATAAGCCCAAGATCAACATGTAACAGTGATCTTTGACTGTTAATCAGACTGTGTGCTCTAGAATTCCCTTCCAGTTGGAGGGCAGATTCTAATAACGAGTGGCACGGTGGCTGAGTGGATAGAACTCTCACATCTCAGCAAGTAGGTCCTGGATTCGATTCCTGGTCGGAACATGGTCTTTCTGCATATTCTCCCCGTGCCTGCTCCGGTTTCCCCTACCACTAAAAACATTTAAAATAGGTAAATCCTCCAGCTGCGGTAGTCCTGACCAAGCAGAGCATCAATATCTCGAGATGGGTTCCGGTGACCACTGCTCCTGACGTAAGCCTTAGCGGCATCAGGATGGGTCAAATGCTGAGGATAAATTGCCCTACGGGGATTAATTAAGTGCACCTTTACCTTTAATACAATTGATGGGAAAGAAGAAATGTTGAAAAAGAAAGTCAAAATATTATTCCAGATGATTATTTGATGGTGATTGGATTCAAAAATCCGGCATATTATTGTCATGTCTGTTTTTGTATATTGTCACCTTTATGAGAAAATAATTAGACCACAGTTTACATGTACTGACAAAGAGGATGTGGAACGTTGTGACAGTTTTTGCTTCATGTGGATTAGCCTAGGAATTACAGAGAAATTACAAAGCAGCCCTATTCCCCATGCCTCAAAATATGTGCAGTTATAGGGCTAGTACAAGATAATTATTTGTAGCGGAAAGATTTAGGGAATGTAGGAAGGAGCACTTCGCCAACTGGAGGCTTTGTTTGGCTCAGGAGACTGCGGCTTCCAGTGTCTGCGCAAGGAGGCTTTAATCTAATTAAAAGCAGATTAATGGCACACTGACAGGATCGCTGCCACAACTGGAATCTAGTGATGCCATAATACAGTTGTTTTTAGTTTGTTATGAAGAATATTAAACAGCTGAGATTATAACCAGGAAAGAACATTTACTGATCAAAGAAACTTGCAGCTATGATTTTAATGAGCTCAAGTTTATTCAAGACCAATAGATTTATTGAGCATGCACCTACTGTAATAATCAATAGGAAAAAGTGTGGATTATGTCTATTTTTATTTTTTTTACATTTCAAAGAAAAAGAATTTAAAGCTCAACATTAAATCAAGATTACTTAACTTGCTTACTTACCAAAGCTAGGGTTCCTGACTTTTATTGGTCAACAAAAAGGGTATCGTAAATATTGTGTGCTGTCTTTATAGCATATCTGTGAGTGACCATATTACATTTCAAGCTGCGTAAGGGTGGCCCTGTCCTTTGCATTTTTTGTCAGAAAAATCAGAAAACTAGTGATAGAACCAAACTTGAGGTCGAACTAGTAGAGGTCATGCATGATTAGGAAATATGATTAAATCAGGATGTATTAAGCATTAGCAATTATAATGAAATCATGATGTATTAACAGTGGAGGTTGATGATTTTTTGGTCATTTCATTGCTTTTTCAGTAAATTCATGGTATCATCATAATCCTGATGATTCTTTAAGATTTTCAACCATTAATTCATGAATGAAGTCATCCATGAACCAACACGTAATCATGTTAGTTAATCAGAATTCATTATCTAGTAATACATGAATGTATCATGAACTCATGTACCATTTAATATCAAGTGTTACCTATTTTTTTATGGTTTGAAGGTTAGATATCCCAGCTTTAACTCAACATGTTTGACCGTCTGTATATATTATATAGTTATACAGTAGTAAAAACAGTTCATTTCTGTTTTGCTGACACAAAGCACCTGTGTGGGATGAAGTAAGCGGTACAGCTGCGAACGTCACGCAACTGGAAGCTCTCAGACTAATGAATAAATAAAACAAGGACACGGTTAAAGCAGACCGATGAATCAAACAAGTCAAACAGGACCAGGAAACACTTGCACGGCTGTCTTTCTGTGACATAAATCCTCTAAGGCTCTGTGTACAACCACCATTTATTTTGTGTGTGGCACTCCAGGAATTCTGTGATGAAATGCATCTGTAAGTTTCAGGCCTGTACTATTTTTCACGTTATCATGATGGTTATATGGTTGATCGTATCTAATAGAATAGATTGGTGTATAACTGCAGATGTGATTGAACCTGGGGTGCCTTTTTTTTTAAACCACAAAGAATTAATTATTTATTGGTCTCAAAACAGTTCAAAAGTGAGATAGAATCAGAATCAGAATCTTATTTTTATTGCCATTGTGAGTAACAGGAAGTGACAAACTAGGACATTGCTTGGTGCAAACAAGTTAAAAAAGTAAAAATAGAATAAAGCATACATAAAATAAATTAGATAGAGTACTGATCAGTTCTTAGCCCAAAGCATTAATTAGATAGTGACTCGCAGGGAAAGTGTGCAAAAGATATGAAGGTATTGAATAAGACTGTTTTTTTTTTTCAAAAACCCTTTCAGTTGGGGATTTTGTGGTTCAAGCAGTTTTATCCATCCATCCATCCATTTTCTTCCATTTAATCCATTTCTGGGGCTGTCAGAGCTGCACCCAGTACACATAGCACCAGCCTCTCACTGATCCTCCTGCAGGGGATGAGTCCACAGGAGCTTTATCTTGACTTTGTTTTATTAAGCAATGATCACTTTACTGTAAATATATTGTTTTGAGCAGTTTTGTGTGTTTATGTTTCATTGGTGACAACAGTATACCGTCACTTTCACCCACTGTTGCGGCTATCCAAACGCGCTGCACGCTACCATCTAGGCGCTCATAACGAGCGCACCTCACAGCAGGAGACGCGCTCCTCCCAGTCGGCCCCTTCCAATGGCCGTTGTGGGTGGTGCCCTTTTTCCTTTTTATCAGTGATTGTTTGAACGTGTGTGAATGTAAATGAACAATGACTTGTGCTCACTGAGAGAAGTGAAACTTATAATAAAATAAGAAAAGACACTCCTGCCTTGTGTTCGTCCGTAATTTGGGTCATTACTGCAACATTTTGGTGCCGAAACCCGGGACAACAAAGAAAAGTCCATAGTTTGCAGAAGAGGACCGCGCGGACGAACAAAGCAAGATGGAACTGGAACGTCTGAAGAAAAAGAGAGCGTCTATCCGAACCTCCCTCAGCAAAGTGATAAGTAAAATTGATGAAGAAATGTGCAAACAAAGTCCTGATCACGCTAAACTGGAGGAAATGCTTGAAATCATAATTGATAAAGAAAAGTGTTTAACGAAAATGGATGAAGACGTCGAAAGTGTTATTCCAGTAGAGGAATTGGAAAATGAAGTGTCAAGATCGCAGGAGTACAAAGAAGTCATAATACGCAAGAAAACAAAGATTAAAAGAGCTCTCAGAGAACCACCAGAAAGTCCATCAATGTATGACGGAGAGCCTGTGTACCAAAATGTGAAGTTGCCCAAACTCGTGATTGACAAATTCTACGGTGATGTGAGCAAATGGAAATATTTTTGGGAACAGTTTGAGAGCGCAGTGCATAAGAATCCAAATCTAACGAAGACGGACAAATTCAGCTATTTAAGGTCATACCTGGCAGGTGCAGCTGCCAACGTCGTCGCGGGATTGTCCTTATCAGAGTCCAACTATGACAATGCCACTGAATTACTCCATAACAGATTTGGACGGAAAGATTTAATAATTAATGCCCATATGACCAAACTGCTCAATTTAAATCCTGTGAAAAATGTGAATGATGTCAAAGCACTCAGAACCCTGTACGACGACTGTGAAATACAAATCCGAAGCCTTTCATCGATGGGAGTTGTTTCTGAGGCTTACGGCAGTTTACTGTGTCCTATTTTAACAAAGTTGATCCCTGAGGAAATGATTTTAAATTTTAGTAAAGATGTTGCAAAGGACGATGTCTGGAAAATTAATGAATTGATTGAATTTTTAAAGATTGAAGTGGAAAGCCGAGAGCGCACTGCAAACATGACAAGAGGCACACGAGAGCGCAAGGAGCGAGAAGGAGACCAACAAAGTCATTGGGAAATGCGCAAAAGATCAAATCAAATGTCAACTGCATCAGCCCTTTATTCTACACAGCAATTTCAACGCCCTTTTTATGAACGCAACCAGTGTTTCTTCTGTGATAAAAATGATCATGTGTCAAAGGAATGCAATGAAATGAGTGTGCCAGAAAAACGTGAAAAATTAAAAGGAAAAGGAAGATGCTTTATTTGTTTCGGAACAAGACATGTTGCCAAAGATTGCCGAACCAAAGGCATACATTGTGAAAGATGTAATCGTCGTCACTTTAAATCAATGTGCACCCTCCACGACGAAAGCCGACATGAAAATGATCCAACAGACACAATTATTTCAATATCCCCGAGTGAATCAAAACGAGGAACTGTTCTGCTCCAAACCGCCACAGTGTGGATTGAAACGACTGCTAAAAGACTACTAACTCGCTGCCTGTTCGATGGAGGAAGCCAACGCAGCTTCGTGCGTAAAGACATCGCCCGTGCCCTAAACCTGCCCAAAATCGGGGAAGAAACACTGAATTTACATACATTTGGTTCTGATGGTCCCAAACAAGTGAAATGCAATGTTGTAAAAATAAAACTGAGCAACATAAGAAACGGACAAAGCATTGAAATCAGTGTGCTCGAAACCCCCCGTGTTTGCACTTCTATCATGCAAATAGTTGGAGATGAGGTGCGCGCAGAGCTGGATAAAAGAGGCATGCAGTTAGCCGATGAAGCGGTGAGTGGAATGGAGACTGAGGAACTCGGAGTGTTAATTGGAGGAGACAATTATTGGGACATTGTTTCAGGAAAAGTTGAACGACTGTCAAAGAAAATGGTTGCACTTGAAAGCAAATTCGGATGGCTCATCCAAGGCACAGTTTTGTCCAATACAGTATCATGTGAACGAGATGAAATGCAAACACTGCACGTGAGCGTGGGACTTGAAAATGAAATGAATCACACTTTACGCTCTTTTTGGGAGCTAGAATCAATCGGAATTGCCATGGAAAAGGAATCCAAAATTGATGATGATGCAATAAAAATGTTTGAAAATTCCATACAATATAAAGACGGACGTTATGAAGTGTCTTTGCCGTGGAAAATCGAAAAGAAAGAACTGTCGTCCAATTATGGAATTGCAAAGGCGCGCTTTGATCACTTGATTAAAAAATGTAGGCGCAATGTTTGTCTTTATGACGATTATAATGCAGTTATTCAAGACTATGTAAAACAAGGAATAGTAGAGCCAGTAAAAAGTAATGTTAATGAGACAAATGTATATTACATGCCACATCGTGCGGTAATTAAAGAAGAGAGCTTAACTACGAGGCTTCGGGTGGTATTCGATGCCTCCTCTCATGCCCCCGAGTGCCTTTCGCTCAATGACTGCCTTTTGACAGGCCCTAATTTAAATCCTGACCTACTTGGTGTTTTGTTACAGTTTAGACAAAATCCCATCGCCTTTATGGCAGACATCTCTAAGGCATTTTTGCAAATTTTGATAAATAAAAATGATAGAGATGTGTTGAGATTTCTGTGGGTAAATGATTGTCCAAATAATGTAGCTGTACAGCCTTGCGTCATGCGTATGACCAGAGTCCCGTTCGGCGCATCCCCGAGTCCATTTCTGTTGGCTGCTACAATCAAACACCATCTTAAAAGGTTTGAACAAACAGATCCAAGCGTCACATCTATTTTAAATAAATCCCTATATGTTGATGATTTAATTTGTGGAGCACAAAGTGTAGCTGAAGCTCATGCTCTCTCAGTGCGCGCAAAAGACATTTTACACTCTGCTGGCATGGAACTGCGGAAATGGAGCACGAATTCTGCAGAATTAAAACACAAATGGATGGAAACAATGGACATGTCTGTAAACGAAAATGTTGAAGTCAATGGCAATGGACTAAAAGTTCTTGGACTCAGTTGGGAAACAAATGAAGATGTTTTCACGTTTGATATTAAACATGTCATGGAATTTTTACAAGAAACAAAGAACACAAAACGCGGTGTGTTGCAAGCGGCTGCGCGAATCTTTGATCCCATTGGATTCTTGTCACCTTTCGTGATCAGAGTAAAATGTTTATTTCAACAAATGTGGGAACGTGGCATAGATTGGGATTGTGATCTGCCAAATGATCTCCTGAATGCGTGGCAACAATGGTGCTTAGAACTGCCAGCCGTCAGACATTTAAAAATACCCAGATACAATATTGAATCATTAAAACATGCGAGTTTATTTGTTAAAAAAGAAGTTCATGTATTTACTGATGCAAGCGAATCTGCTTACTGTGCCGCTGCATATCTGCGCGCCATAGATTGTGATGGACAATGTTCAGTCTCTCTTATAACAGCCAAGACGCGCGTGGCCCCGTTAAAAAGGGTTACGTTGCCAAGACTTGAACTTTTAGGCGCAGTTATAGGCGCGAGGCTCAGTCATTATGTCACTCAAAATCTGGACTTGAATATGTCACAAGTAACAATGTGGACTGACTCGATGATAACGTTGCACTGGATCAAAAGTTCTGCAAAACAATGGAAACCATTTGTTCAAAATAGAGTGCGTGAAATTCAAAGTTTAACGGAACCTTCTCTTTGGAATTTTTGCAAAGGCACTGAAAATCCCGCAGATGTCGCGACAAGAGGAATTTCTGTGAGTAAATTACTTCAAAGCGATCTCTGGTGGACCGGCCCCCATTGGCTAAAGGAACTATTTGAAAACAACAAAGACAATGGTGCAACGTTAATAAATGAAACTGATATCAACTCCGAAATGAATAAAATTGTGTGTTTGACTAGTGCTGAAGAGGAAAGTGAGTTATTGCCACTAAAAAACTACAGTGCCCTCAGTCGTGCGCTGCGCGTAACAGCATGGATAAAACGCTTCTGCCAAAATGCAAGGAGTGAAAAAACAAGTGGCCCTCTCACGGCAAGTGAATTATCCCAAGCTGAAAGTTTCTGGATTCGCAAAACTCAAGCAAAGTACTTCAAAAACGAAATGTTTTCTTTACAAAATGATAACGAATTAAGCTCACAGTCAAAACTTGTTGCATTTCGCCCGTTCTTGGACCAAGACAATTTAATGAGACTCGGAGGTAGATTGCAAATGTCAGACATGAACTTTGATCAAAAACATCCAATCATTCTGCCCTCTGATTGCGATCTCTCCAAGCTTCTTGTGAGTAAGTGTCATCGACAAGTCATGCATTCAGGACTGCAAGACACTTTAAATCAAACAAGAGAACGATTTTGGATAATAAAGGGAAGACAGCTAACAAAGAAACTAATACATGCATGTCTAATTTGCCGCAAATTCAGGACCAAACCTGGTCGACAGGTTTCAGCACCTTTGCCTGGACAGCGCATCAACGAAGCTCCTCCCTTTGAAGTTACAGGCCTCGATTTCGCTGGTCCGCTTTACACCAAATCTCAAGAAAAAGTATTTATCGCTCTTTTTACATGTGCTGTCACTCGTGCTATTCACTTAGAACTTGTATCCGATTTGACCACTGAAAAGTTTTTAATGGCTTTTAGACGTTTTGTATCAAGACGAGGATTATGTAAAACTATTTATTCTGACAACGCAAAAACTTTTAAAAGAGCAAACAAAGAACTGTCTGTATTATGGGACTCTCTTAACTCAAAACCAGTCCAAGATTTCCTTGCAGAACGGAGGGTAACGTGGAAGTTTATCGCGGAGAGGGCCGCCTGGTGGGGTGGAATGTGGGAGAGGCTTGTGCGTTCAGTTAAAACTTGCCTGAGAAAAGTTGTTGGGAGAGCCGCTTTGAAATATGAGGAGATCGAGACGCTTCTCGCGGAAGTAGAGGCTGTTATTAATTCCCGACCTCTTACATTTACTCACACTGGCAGTGAAGAACCGAGCCCTCTCACTCCCTCGCACTTTCTGGTTGGCCAGCGACTTACCACTCTTCCCGCAGCTGGAACTCTGACTCTTGTCCCTCGAATGGACGCAGACAAAATGAGGAAACGATGGAGTTACAGACAAAGACTTTCAAATTTATTCTGGAATCGTTGGAGCAAAGAATATTTATTAGAATTACGCTCTGCTCATTCTTGCACCAACGCAAAGGAATTTAAAGACTTTAAAATCGGAGACGTGGTCATAGTCCACGAAGACAAATTGCCACGTCACATGTGGAAAGTGGCTCGAATCACCGGAGTTTATCCCGGGCGTGACGGCAGGGTTCGCTCTTGTTTACTTATGCTTCCCTCAAGATCAACGCTAAGGAGACCCATCCAGCTGCTCTATCCCCTTGAACTCTAACCACCAAGTGATGAGCTGACTGGAGTCGGGCTCATCGGCGGGGAGTCTGTTGCGGCTATCCAAACGCGCTGCACGCTACCATCTAGGCGCTCATAACGAGCGCACCTCACAGCAGGAGACGCGCTCCTCCCAGTCGGCCCCTTCCAATGGCCGTTGTGGGTGGTGCCCTTTTTCCTTTTTATCAGTGATTGTTTGAACGTGTGTGAATATAAATGAACAATGACTTGTGCTCACTGAGAGAAGTGAAACTTATAATAAAATAAGAAAAGACACTCCTGCCTTGTGTTCGTCCGTAATTTGGGTCATTACTGCAACACCCACCCCTGTTTTGCTCTCCTGCTTCTGCTCCTACTCACTCTCAATTTTCTGGACCAGATCGCTGTCAGACATAACCTATGAAGTTTGAATGCACAACACCGCTCTGACAACTTAAGCTATTTTCTCCCATCCATTCAAGTACCAGTGCTGCCAGCTACACAGAGCAGGGAAGCTGTCCATCACATGCTCCCATATGGCTCGTCTCTCTGGGCTATTGCTTCATCTGTGTTGCCGTCTTTTCTACCCTTTTCCTTTCTCGTAGGCTGCCCCATGTTTTATGGAATTGCTGGAGTTTTTTTATGTGACCAATTACACATAATTTTTGGGTCGTACGGTGGCAGAGTGGTTAGCACCGGTCCCTGGTTCAAATCCCAGTCGGGAACAGGGCCTTCTTTCTGATTGGAATTTGCATGTTCTTCGCATTCCACGTAAGTTTCTTCCTGGTGTTCTGGTTTCCCCTACCACCTTAGAGAATGATTTCAATACTTTTACTTTTACCATAGATTTCGGCTATCTATACTTCTATACAACCATTACTTTTGGATCACAAACGAATACCTGCTTGTAGAGAAATAGTTTTGTCTTTTATATGTGTTCACTTATACAACAACATATTTCATCCCTGACCCAGCATTACTCATCGTCTGGGTCGACGCCTCTCATGCAGCTTTGGTTTTGTTCAGCCTGCCTGATAGCTTCTAAAAATGATGGGAGCTGACAAGTGATCCTCGCTGCAAAAACATATCAGCAGGATACACTTTTATCTCGGACATGTTGATATTACAAGCCAGGATTAGATAAAGCTGCGGTGAACAGAGCCGCAGTGCACAAATTGTGAGCTTGGTAACTGTCACACATTTAGATTCAAGTGTATATGATTGGTCCAGCAACTTCAAAAATTTAGTTTACTTTTTCCTCACTCTATTTTGTTATTATTTCCAGCTCGGAGCACCTGGATTCTTGGCATGTAGCTTTTACCTCCAAATGGAAAGCTTGAAATGCAATTTGTGACTGTGTTGTACCTCTGAGCCTCTCAACCTTTCTGTTCTTTCTGATATCCTAACATGATCCAATTTGGAAGATATTTGTCCAACAAAACCAAATTGTTATTAGTATCTCCATACTCACTATAACAGGTCAAAATGGACTCATTTTGCCATTACTTTTTTAATTTCAGAGGAAAAAATCTAACTCAAGCCAAAACATTGAACCTATATCACATTACATGTAGTAGGACAGTGGCAATAAACAGCTATTACCGTTCTTGTCTATAGCTACAGGCAAATTCCTCAGCAAAACTTAATAACACTTAGGCTCCTGAGAGCAGACCTTCTGGCTGACTATTATTCTACATTTTGGATTGAAAGAATTTGGAGAAAAGACGTTTTTGGGTAAAGCCATTGCTGGCACTTCTAACAATATTGTGTCATTTTGTCAGCATGTGTTTTGCCGGTGGTGATGTGCGCTTTTTGGAAACCAGCGGGACGTCTCTGGGCCTATCTATGTGAGAAAAGACAGGAAGTGGTTCCCTGTCATTTCAAAGGCAGATGACTGGAAAGACCACCATTGTGTAAAGTGAAAACAAGCATTCAAGCCTGGGACAGTGTTGAGTTGGTGAAGCAACCCTGTGGAGAAATGGCAAGTTTTGATAGAGGAAAAGAAGGACATATAAAGCTTGACAGAACTCTTTGCTGCCCCCTCCACCCCAGGGCATCTATTGGCCTGACGTTGTCCAAAAAATGCTTAACCTTGGATTGCTTTTGTCGACATTCAACAAACCCAGGCTATGTGGATATGTAAATGTGCAGTGTTATAATTATGAGGCCAGTTCACGTTCGAAATTAAGCCTCGAATTTGAAATCCTGTTTGTCTGAAAGGGTGACCAAAGGGTATTGCCAATGGTAACCGAGTGTTTGTCTCGCATGGCTTGAGGCAAGTCTAAACAACAAGTGCAGATGGCTTCCCAGATTATCTCTTTATTCAGTATTCATGCCTCTGATTTTATGATCATTAATATTTTGCTGTTGGATGAGAGCCATTATGGGCTTGAAATGGTTTTCACTAATGGGAATGTTGATGTTAATTTGAATTGGACATTGGTGTCTTTGTGTAAACTCACCTAGACTTAAAAGGCATAAAGTGTAGAAGGAGAGGACGAGCCGAGTGCCTTTCATGGTGTTTGCCGCATCCTAGAAGAAGCTGATTAGACCTAACTAGAAAAGGCTCCATGAGTAGGCTTTGCAACCAAAGAGGAGGAAGACTGTTTTGTTCAGGATTGTGTTACTTCAATAGACTGTGTATTAGGAGTGGAACAAAAGTTTCTGACATCCCCCAGAGTGTTTGCCTGAATGCGGCAGAAGTCGATTTAGACTACCCACTAGCTAAAGCTGAAACTTATTTGTTTGGGCTTATAACTGGATTTAGAAAAAACTAAAAACGAGATTCGCCAATGGTAGTTGCGTGCAAAGAGATACCGGTAAAGTCTGCGCACTTTCCTCAGTAGAAGAAACAAAGAAGATGGCGGTGGTGGTGTTGCAATATTTTACAGTATCAGAAAAAGATCTGCGTTTGGCAGTTTGCGAAACGTGTTCCAGTGAGATTTTTAGAGGGACTGCATTCAACGCAACAAATCTCAATGGAGATTTGAGAAACAAGCATGAGGCGTTGTACAACGATTGCATGCAAGCTGAAGAAAAGCCGCCAAGAAAAATACAGGGATGAGAATGGGAAATTTTAAAGAAGTCTGAAACCACAGCCAATGCTTCTGAGGAATTGTATTTCACTGTGGCAATAGCAGCGCACACACTTGTCTGCTCCTTCGCTCACAGCTCACACACAACACGTTCTTGTCTCAAGCAGTATGAGCAGGTGAACGTGTGCCTCCATACAGCGCATCACTCGTGTCTCTTTCTTCCTGTCTGACGCACCCAGATTTAGATACCGCTAACGTTTTTTGATAGCTCCATAAAGTCTCTACAGGGCGCCACTCTCGCGCCCGTCTGTTTACAAATCGCTTTTAGTGAAAATTTCGCCAATAGACGGAAAACTCTCATCCCTGATAATATATATACATAAATAACTAAAAAGAATAAACATAAGCCATCGGCCAAGTTGTTATGAATGTGTGTGTGTCCTGAACTGTGAATCGTCTTTGAGTTCTTGAGGAGCGCTATATAAACACAATGTAGTATTATTATTAACAATATTATTATGTTAAACATCGGTATCAGCCAAAAATTCGGTGCATCCCTAGTTAGCTGTGTAGCAGTCCATCGATGGAATCAACACCTAATTGGTGACTTCTAATATACAAAGAAAATATCAAACACCAAGATTAAGGTTTTGTCAATGGGAGCCAAAATGTTTCCATACAATACAATACAATACAATACAATGTATTCTTGTATAGCCCTAGGTCACAACAGAAGTCATCTCAGAGGATTTAACAAAACCATTGAAATCACCAACACAGGTCAGAGAATCAACAGTTAAAACACATGAAAAATATAAAGCACACACAGAAGAAAATGTCCATACATGTTGTAGAATGCTAAAGTGTCCTGATCATCACCAATCCTTTCTGTTGGACACTAACTGTCCAACAAGACCCTCCTGCATCGACAAGGAAAAACTCTTAAAAAACCCAGTGGGAAAAAGTGAGAAACCTTGGGGAGAACTAGGGAAACCCACAGGGAGGGAGACCCATGAGCACTATAGGCTTCATAGAGCTATAGCAATATCCATTTAGTATACAATATATGGAATGAACATTGATTTTGTTTTGCATCTATTTTGACTAACGTTACATCATATTCCCAAGCAGAAAGCCTAACATTCTTGCAAATCAGCAAGACATTTGTTTTTAAATCTTTAGCAGACTATTTGCCCTCTAGGTTGAATTAAATTTAGTGAAGATTTGTAGCTGTGTCGTAACAGATTTGACACCTGAGAAAGCAGCACCGACAAGCTGAAAGTCAATTATTGCAGTTCTCACAGTAATTTATAGCCCACATTAACATGCTCCTCATATCTGGGCTGATTACTCTAACACCTCACTGTATGGGATTCACCGCCAGCATACCAATGACGCAGAAATATTTTGCCACGCTTTGAATCATTGCTGTGACACATATTTATTTTAGGTTACACGACTAAATGTGGACACACATTATTGCTAGCAACAGAGGCTGCCTGTTTAGTGAACCTTTTTGATTTAAACAATATCAAAAATCACTGCTTCCCTGATTTTCTTTTATCAGTCCATTTCTGGGTCGGGGGGTGGCAATTGGAGTTGGCACCCAATTCTCATCGCAACAGTCCCTCGCTGATCCTCCCGCAGGTGGTGGGTCCATGGGAGGATGGCTGCTCTTTCAGTGACAAAAAGGGGAAAACTTGTGAAAGCCGAGGGACACAACGACAGCAGATCACAGTGGGAGTAGGTTACAGATGTCGGTGTCTCGTGGGGGGCTTGAACCTATGACCATTTTGTCGTAAAACCAATGCTTTATCAACTGAGCCACTATGACCCCAACCAATACTAACAAATATGTAATTCATGATATGTCTTGGCCATTATCCAGTATCGCCATACTGGGATTATCTCTGAGCCTTGTATCATACATTGTATCTTGATTGTCCCAGGGATTCCTCGTCCTACTTCCAATCCACTTTATTTATATTTCACATTTCACAATCAGACCGTACTGCACAGAAATATTAAAAGCACGTCATAAAAATCAAAGTCATCATCTCTAGCTTGAAAGGGGTGTTAGTTAGGGTGACCCGGAGACGTAATGGTTAGTGCTTTCAACTCACAGCAAGAAGATCCTGGGTCCTTTCTGTGTGGAGTCTGCATGTTCTTTCCCTGTCTGCAAAGGGTTCCTCTCCACCAAAAGCATGAACACTACACTCATGCATTCTGGGGAGATTCTGACATCTCAGCGAGATGCTGTTTAATGAAGGTCATTCAATAAATATATATGGGTAAGCCAGGGCCATGACCTGGCCGTGTTGCATCGGGCAGCACTGCTGCTAGCCTGAGGTTTTAGAGGTGTGAATGTGGATGAATGAGTGTGTGATACTTCTTCCTGTAGTCAGCTATAGATAGTTAGATGCTCTTGAAATAATTTTTTCATTTCTAAATGTGTGGGTTTTGATCCTGTTACACTGGAGTTGCATAATTTATAACATGGAAATCCACATTTCCATATTTATTTGCTAAGTCTGATGCATGTACAACAGTTAACATTATATCTTTCCCTTGTTTGCCTGAATTGACAGAATGCAACTTTTTAACAACCTACTTGACAATGCGAACGCAACGTAATCCCCTTGTGTTTTACATTCTCCGGGCATGAAAAGAATAATTACTTACACATCAAGCAACTTGTACGAGCATATTTTGTCCACAGATTTTCACCATCCCATGTGACCCTTGCAAATTGACTGGCTTTGTTTACATGTTCACAAACAGCTCACCTTTTAGTTTTTTAATGAAGCCGCAAGAGCCAGAATGATTATTATACAAACAGAGCTATTTTAATGACATTGTAAAGTACTTTGGCCCTTCTCTTCCCTTATGTAAACCACCAGTAGGGTTTTTCCTCCATGTTTTGGCATTTATTTAAATATGCAGAGGAATTCATGATTTAGAATTTTCTATCATAGGATCCATATATTACAGCGTATTTCCTAGCCTAATCAGCCAGACCCTCTACTTTCTGATTCATGTTTAAAAAGAAACTATAGTTACATATTATTGATTACTTTTTAAAAATGTTATTATGTGGGTCTGGCTGGTCAGGCGATATATTCCATATGCAAATATGACCTGGGAATTCTCTGCAATTATTCATAAGAAAGGAGAGCAACCCTGAGTCTTCTCTTTGGAGCCATCTTGCAGTACACTTATTTGGTTTGACGGAACAAAGAGAGCTTTCCAATGTTCGCTTAAAATTGCCAGGAAGTCAAACGCTCAAAGGTCAGTTCTGGAATAATATTGAATATTTCTGTAGTTACATGCAGTTTTTCACTGAGTTTAAAAATGTAATAGGAGAATATATTGAGAATGTATTGTCTCTGTGGTCTCTCAAAGGTCAAAAGCTATGGAGACAATGCCCTTTCACATTGCACAATGATAATTCATTGGTTCGCATTTGTTTTTTAAGGATAATGCGCAGTATCAAACATTTTGTATTTAACATGAGTTTATATTTCACATATTTAGGATGAGGAATTGCACAATGACTAATAAAATGATCTGTAACCTTAGTATAGCTGTAAAGCATAGTTTGACGAAGTGCAAATCCTACCTCTATTAGTTAATTAATTAGTTAATTAGTTAATTAATGAATTAGTTAAATTACTCTACCTTCATAATAAATGTAAATGTAAAATATATATTTTTAAATATAAGTATTTTTATTGTAATTTTATAATATTTGTTTTTTATTTCCTTTTTTCCCTTTTTGAACCTGGACAAGGATATTTTCCAGAGTATGAAGGGAGGGTCGCAGATGGTGGGAGGTTGGCACACAACAATTAGTTTCAATGCTACCCTTGTGTACTCAAGTTTTGTATTCCATTTTTTGAAAGTGAAAGTTGGAAAGAAAAATAGCCTCAGATGAAACTCCACAAAGAAAACTGGATTCCTCTGTCCTACCAGACTTCCTTCTGGGTGTAAAGGTAGAAAAATTCATGTTTGGAAATATACACGCTTTTGTAACCCATAGGAGTTTAGTTATCAAGCTGTACTTGGAATGCTTAATATACCACTTTAGCGCACTCATATTTGACCTCCATAGCAGTCCCTGGGTAAATTGAGTTTGAGACCACTTCTGTAAGTGCATTCAAAAATAGAATAATAATGCTATGGAGAAAAACACTTGTAGCTGTTAAATGATTCTAAATTGTTAAAGGAAAGTAGTGAGGACAGTGACAGGAGAATAACAACGTTTTTTTTTCATATACTTTTTTGCTCCTTCAAAAACCTGGTGTAACGTTCCCCGGTGTCACGTTTTCTGACAAATGAAATGACAGTAAATACATGCAGCCTAGTTCAGTGCTTGTGTTGAGGCGTTGCTCTTTTTGTCTTGTCTTTGTGGAATGTTTAGGCCATGCTTTGTTTGTGCATAGAAAAAAGTCATATGTACGTTGCGCCATGTGGGAACGAGAAATGCATGGCCATTTTATCCAGTAATAAGTCACATTGTCTTGTGTAAAAGAAAAGTCAACACGACTGTCTGGTCTGGTTTAAAATATATAATTCACCTTTATCTAACACTATATGTAATAATACAGAAATAAATGTAAGAAGTCTCATTTGAATTGTGGAAAGCTTTACACAAGATAATATTCCTATAACTTTATCCGTCAACATACTGTAATGCTGTAAATGCTTAAATGACCATTGTGCATACACTTTAAACCTTTGGTAACCAGGTTTTGTTGTTGAAAAAGCCGATTTGAGTGGTCAGTTGTGACGAATCAGGACCAAGTCAGCATACAAGTTTTTATTGGGAAATATATTCAAATCGTTATTGTCCTAATGTTTCTTTCGGCTTTTGACCATGTTATCGCTCATTTTGTCATTTACACACACAAAGCTGTTTTCCACGTGATTCAGGCATGTTTGAGACATTTATCATGTACGCACATATGACCAAACGCGCATTAAACCTCTGAAGACTGACACCGATTCTCGATCGGAATTTGGTATATGTGCAGTGTCTCCCAAAGTGGGGTCCGCGGCCCCCTGGTGGGCCGCGAGGGTACTGCAGGGGGGCCGCGGGAGGTCATAAAAAAAATAAAAAAAATATATAATTATTTAATGTTAAATTTATAATGTTTTGTTTGTAATATTAAAATATTTGTGTTCATTATTTGACTTGAATAATCCACTGTAATCATTTTTGTATTACAATGTTTGTAGCAGAGGCTATTTCCCCAAAATAAAATAATCAGAAGAGCCTATTCTTAATGTTCTTGGTTATTATTTTGGGGGGCCACGCAGACCCGTCGGATTTTTAAGGGGGCCTCGGTGTTACTGAGTTTGGGAATGGCTAATGTAGAGGATCCAACCGGCATGCAAGGTCATTTTTGTCATTGATCTTGCAACATAGTATAGCTCAATCTTAATTATCATATGAACCACATGATCGGGTCATAGATTATCATACTATTGAGAGCAGAATGGGGTTATGTCCCCTTTAAAATGGTTCGCTTGTGGCCAGTCAGAACTATGATTCTAAAATCCCCATCCCCAACACATGATTTACATGATTTATTCTATTACCCGTAGCCACTTGTCTTACTGTTATACTCTTAAATTGCAGCCGTGTGAAGCCATTTCATCCATCTTAATGTATTGGTATGGGAACTCCATCACTTCAGGTCATATTTGCATCTAAACTGATTGGGTTTTTTCACATAATTGAACCTTTGTCATGGGGAGAATTCTGAAACGTCCCTCCGTCCCTCCAAACTTTCCTCTCAAACAAGGAGAAGACTGATCAGAGATGCAGCCAAGAGGCCCATGATCACTCTGGATGACCGGCAGATAACTACAGCTGAGGTGGGAGAGTCTGTCCATAGGACAACAATCAGTCGTGCACTGCACAAATCTGGCCTTTATGGAAGAGTGGCAAGAAGAAAGCGATTTCTCAAAGATATCCATAAAAAGTCTCGTTTAAAGTTTGCCACAAGCCACCTGGGAGACACACCAAACATGTGGAAGAAGGTGCTCTGGTCAGATGAAACCAAAATCAAACTTTTGGCCACAATGTAAAACGATATGTTTGGCTTAAAAGCAACACAGCTCATCACCCTGAACACACCATCCCCACTGTCAAACATGGTGGTGGCAGCATCATGCTTTGGGCCTGCTTTTCTTCAGCAGGGAGAGGGAAGATGGCTAAAATTGAAGATGGATGGAGCCAAATACAGGACCATTCTGGAAGAAAATCTGTTGGAGTCTGCAAAAGACCTGAGACTGGGACGGAGATTTAAATTCCAACAGGACAATGATCCAAAACATAAAGCCCAATCTACAATGGAATGGTTCACAAATAGACATATCCAGGTGTTAGAACTGAGCTGAAGACTGCTGTTCACAAACGCTCTCCAGCCAACCTCACTGAGCTCGAGCTGTTTTGCAAGGAAGAATGGGAAAGAATTCCAGTCTCTCGATGTGCAAATCTGATAGAGAAATACCCCAAGCGACTTGCAGCTGTAATTGCAGCAAAAGGTGGCGCTACAAAGTATTAGCGCAAGGGGGCCGAATAATATTGCACGCCCCACTTCATTTTTTTATTTGTTAAAAAAGTTTAAATTATCCAATAAATGTTGTTCCACTTCACGATTGTGTCCCACTTGTTGTTGATTCTTGACGAAAAATTAAATTTTTATATTTTTATGTTTGAAGCCTGAAATGTGGCGAAATGTTGAAAGGTTCATGGGGGCCGAATACTTTCGCAAGGCACTGTATAATAGACCGTTTAAGCTACATGTTCCCAAAGGCCTCACAGAATATATTAATTAAAAAACACAAGAAAAGATTAATTGTAAGTGAATGTAGATTTGTTCTTATTATAATTGTATGTGATCATCTTTAATTTATTCTTATATATTACAAATTTCCTAACCAATGCTACTGATTGTCAAAGGATGTTTCCTGTATAATATGCAAGATATTGTGTTAAAAAACTTCGCTAAACTACCGTTTTTTTTTCCCACAGAAAGTATAATGTGTAAGTACACAACATGCTGACAGCAAGAAACAAGGTTCTCTTGTTAATACTCGTAAAAATCAGTCACTAATTGACTGTTTGGGCTGACAACTGTGAAAGTGGTCTTCTCTTTTTTACTTTTCTGTCTGAAAAACACATCTAAAGATGTGACTCGTACTCATACCATAGGACCCGATCCGGGTAACTGATACCCACATTTTTTATTTACATTAGCTTCACGACAGCAGACAGATGTGCGGCATGTGTTGCCATGGTGATCTCCCAAAGCGTTTGCAAGCAGATGTCGGCCATATAGCAGTTTTTTTAAGTAAACGAGTGACAAGAGTAAAGCGGTATGTGTGTTGTATAAGGCAAAACTCTCACGTGGTGGGTCTAAAACTAACATGTATAACACCCGCAACTTGATCAAACATCTGAAAACTCACCACCACCACCAGTGAGTATAGCACCTTTGCTAGCACTGGATCACAAAAATAACAAACTCTACGATATAGTTAGCGAATGTGGAACATGACAGTGGCTCTTATTGTTGACTGTTAAAATTATTGCTAAAATGTTTAATTGTTAAAACATTTTCTTTTTGTTGACATGGGAAAATAAAACATTTTAAATTGCAGTAGTATTAGTTTTATGAATTCCCTGGGATAACACAATTGTAGCGGAATTTGGTATCGGCAAGTACTCAAAATAAGGTACTCGTATCAGATTATGAAAAAAGTCGTATCGGTGCATCCCTAGTTTAGATAGAATGAAAGTAGATAGATGGATTTTATTACATACAGTAGTTCCATTGTTTGTCCTAAGCTTTAAACTTAGTTCTGGTTTGATCTTGCATAACATATATACCAGCAATGAAATATGTTCCTATGCTCTCAAAGATACTCAAAGAATGTTGGAGCTACTGTGTATATTGAGAATGTATTTTATGTGTTTTGAAAGCAGCTTGTGAATAGCAGGCTTTGATGCTGGAGTGAGTGGCAGGGCTTGAGTCTTTGGTGAAAGCTGAAGCTCAATGTCACCGGTTCATTCGTGGAAGTGAGAGGAAAATCTGACAGATGTGGCCGAGGTACCACGGCGTATGGGGAGAAGGGCAACGGGATGAGTGTTGAACCCTGGGGAACGCCTGACAGAAGAGAGCACCTAACTAAACCTAAACCACAAAAAGTCAACTTTAAATGTTTTGATCAGCTTTTCAGACAGAAATGGTAAAAAGACAGGACCATCCTCACTCAATTACCCCAAGAGTCAAATTGGGACAAAGAAAAAGTTAGGTACCACAACTTTAAGTTGTATTTAAAGTTTGATTCAGGCTAGAATTCACATTATTCACATATTACAAGATAATTTGTAAATTTGTGAAAAAGAGAGAACAGCTACTTTGTTTTTGCTTCTGTCTTATCTCAGTACATTTCAAACCTTGCTCTTGTACTAGACAATAGGTACAAAGTGCAAGGCCAAATTTTTTTCAAAAAATGTCAATGTTATAATTCTCATTCCTGCAATGTCTTGCTCTCATATCCCTTCATAATACATCAACATTCTATGCATTTTCAATACCACATCCACTATGATGTTTGAAGTCTGTCAGAGGTTACTGGTGTGGTGAGGCGCTCCGAGCAAAGTCAGGGTCATTTCACACTGACATGTCTGCTCCCCCCTCTGAATTGTAATACTCCTAACAACCTGACAACCACTGCCCCCAAAAGACAAGCCGGGATGACTGATGACAACAACAAGACCTCACTGGGAAGAACCGTCTTGACCCGAGAAGGGCTGTGTTGTAGACCGAGGGCAGACTTGCTTGTGTTCAACTCACTGGAGACATGCAGAGGAAATGTTTGGATGGATCTCTCACGGATTCACAAGACTCTTAACAACGAGAAGATTTAACTCTGGTGGTTTAATGTTGTCTTTTGTTCAACTGGCTAACCCCCAATTTACACCAAGCCTCGTAAAGATAGACAGACAGCTCCAAGAATAGCTTTTAATTGTAATGAGCCTGGCAATTTACTCCAGTGAAGTGAAATTACACTATGCGCTGCTTTTAATAGGCTAAAAATTGAATTCACGTACCCTGGCTTCAATCTTTCAATCATGGAGCTGAAAAGAAAAAGGCATAGGAAGTAAATTTCCTTTCTACAGAGGTCATATTAGGACCATCATTTCAGCAGATTGTCCTGATACCGTATAAATTGCTGTTTCATGTTGAGACCTCAAACAGGATTAAACATAATGGCCAAGGAAAAATAGCAAGAAAAAAACCCACATATGCATATTTAAATGACCTATTTATTAGTTTATCATGTTTTGTTCCAACGCAGTTCTGAAAGCACAGTCTGGGTTTGCTGGGGAACTTGGCAGCGGCACAGAAGCAGGCTTTAGTGCGGGGAGGAGAATCTGCCTTGGAGATGAAGTGTGTGTCAACAGGAATGCCTTCAAGATGGCCATGGCTTTGCTGAGTGCGCAGACAGCGGGGATCGAAATATGAGGAGCATGTTGAATGTTGCTGACTGTCTGGTTCGTGGGGCCTGCCCTCTCTCGCGCCCCTCAGACACACTTTTGATGTACAACGCATGTTTTGGCTCGTGGTTACAACCTGGGTCTTTTACCGCTTGACTTCTCTTTTGAAAACGAGTTCTAGGTTTCTTTTTAAGTACCTGCAAGATATCCAATTATACTTTTGTATTCCGAGTGTCTTTGCTAGAGGGGAAGGTTGAGACTTTCTGATTGTTAGCAGCCAGACTTCCGCTTGCTCTGAAATTATGGGTGAGATGTAGATGTAGATGAAAAACATGTGTCATTACAGATACAGGGATCGGATCTCTTTCAAGCTGTAAAGTTTTGACATAGCAGCAGTCCAAGCCTTGTCAGCTCTTCATCAGTCATGATGGGATCAGTACCCACATAAAACAGGATTTTTCAAAAGAACTCTGGGAAATTGTGGCCTCAAAAGACTTGAGAAGACAGTATGTTGTTTTCTTTAGTTCTAGCCTACAAGGATTTTAAATTACTTGATAGGAAACAAGTTGTCTTTGAAAAAGCAAAGGAAGGTTTCTCACCCATCATCTGTACTTCTTAGCAAGTTTTCCCGATGTTTCGTCCTCAAACTAGCGGACTTCTAGCGGAAGTCCGCTAGTTTGAGGACGAAACGTCGGGAAAACTTGCTAAGAAGTACAGATGATGGGTGAGAAACCTTCCTTTGCTTTGACTAATACCTGTACGACTGAGAGCTTACACAAACTTACGTTGTCTTTGAAATAATATTTTTTGTAAAAGGGTGTTTTATGTTGTGGCTTCAAAGCTCCCAAAATGCACCATTATCCAACTGCTATATTTTAACAGACCACAGTTGGGGAGCCACACATTCTAAATTAGCTAGAATGTGATGTAGCTAATTTATCTAGCTATTTTATAGATCTTTCAATCCATAAAATTGTATGTAACAAAATCCATATGACAAGCTCCATGCTGTTGAAACAGTTTGGTTTTCACATCTTTACAAGTCAAAAAAGAGGTTAATCAGCTCTTAATTAAAGACAATAAACAAAAGATATACCATCATTTGGAGGGAAGGTGTTATTTTTTTTATTTTATTTTTTTATCTTGGCCCGGTTTATCATGGAAAGCAGTGGTTCTAATTGTGTACTGTCTGTTAAGCATTTTACAAGGAAAGGGACTTCTTTATTAGCCAAGAGACCAAAAAAGCTTGTTAGCAACTGTTGCCATGACCAAAATGTAGAGAAATGTGTTTTCCTACATTTAACAAATTTAAATATGTTAAATGTTAAGCAATTTAATTATGAATACAAACCTTATCAGTGACTTTATAAACCAAACTAGAAGTTAACTGTTCATTGCTGTAGGTTACGGTGACTACAAAGTTATATAGAATCTGTAATTTAATTAGGTTAAAAAATTAATCAACAGTGGTTTGCATTGGAATCATCACTGACCATGGTTTAATGTTATTATTAAATAGTCGATGTTTCCATACATTTATACACATTTTAATATCTAGAAATACAAATCAACCAAGCAGTGAGAAACTCATATGGTGTCTGAGGTATTTTGCTTTGTTTTTCTTGACTACAATGTGTGTGACGAGTGTGACAATATATTGATATCGTGATGTATCGTGATACTTTCTCACGCAATCAATAATCAATATGCTTTTGCCAAGTATCGATTAAAAAAAACAAAAAAAAACATATATATTATTATTATTTTTTGTTTTATTTTTTTAAAATTTGTATCAATACTTAATATATGGCTACATTATGCATCTCCGGTCCATTTATCCTGAAATTAAGTGTATTTTTTCCCTTAAAATGTTTCTTTTGTTTATGCCAATATGTGCTGTATTTGAATCCAGAGTTGAGAATTAGTTAATAACCTACATTTATAACTATTTAGTGTTTATTCAGATGGCTTTACTAAAATATTTCTATAACAGTATATTTCTGACCAATGTATTGATAATCGTCATAAAGTGATATAATCGTTATTGTGAGCTTTGTATCGCGTATAGCACATGTGTCAAAGTCAAGGCCCGCGGGCCAAATCCGGCCCGCGAATGAATTTTACATGGCCCGTTGCCTGCCATTGACGGACTATTACGTCAATTGCGTTTTCCGCTATTTTCATGTTCCCAGATGTCTATTATATCTAATATGTATGGGGATAAGCTTGAGAGCATATTGAATCGAGCCAGCAGGTGGCAGCAGCGCTCTCTGAATGGTTTGAAAACAGCTAGATGCACTTGTTGTGCCTCTTTTTTCTCAGCTTTTTGGTGATTTCAGTAAAACTTCCCTCTACTCAACTGGGGGTTACAAGCTAGAAACAAACTTATTTTTGCTGATGATAGTAGACAGTCTATTCTTTCAGAATCTGGTTTCGGATTTCAGATAGTCATAGTACACAATATTCTGTGGGTCTTGAAAAATCTATAAAAATCATCAGAAACTGCTGGAAATATGGGAGTATCTGTTCTGAAATAGGCTGGCAGGCAATGAGTTAATAAACATTGAACCAGTCCGGCCCTCGGCTCGCAGCAAATTTGTTTTTTTGGCCCTCTGATGTATTTGACTTTGACATGCCTGGCGTATAGTATCGTATCGTGAGGTACCCTGAGGTTCCCACCCCCACTTTTTCTTCTTATTTCTTCTTATTTTCACATTATAGAAAACAAGACGATGTAATTGTGTTTAAAATACTCAGAAAAACAGCCTTCTGAAGTGTGCTTTGCCTCAACTGTTGACAGATGACAGTGTCGCGTGTGGCATAAAAAATGTATGAAAAAGACTATGACCTTGAGAAGATGGCTGCTTTGATCTCCATTCTCCCTCCTTTGTGGAGTTTTTGTTTTACATTTTGTGAAAAATTCCTCACCAAAAATCCTTGAAGAATAAGTGTTGCTATGTTAAAATGTTTTTCTGTCTCTTCTGTGCTCTCTCTTTCTTTGCCTGCTCAGTCTAATAGCTGATAATGTAATTGCGTTTTCATCAGAGGGAGCCTTAATGATTGACTGGAGACTCTGGGTTGTTTTGTGTGCTGTAGGGAGATAAGCCTGGTTCAGTAACACTCTGCCTTTGGATGGATGGTTTGATCAATGCTTTCTCAGTCTTCGTCCGTCATGGTTACTCAGAGCTACTGTATGTTTTGATATGAGATAGCTGTCTTTGAGCGAATACTCTATTGCTGGTATTACTACCCGCAATCACACTAGTGATAATCGAAACACTTCCCTATCCATCCATCCATCCATTTTCTTCCCCCGAATCCATTTCTGGGTAGGGGGGGTGGCAGTCAGAGCTGCACCCAGGACACAGAGCACCAGCCCCGCACTGATCCTCCTGCAGGTGGTGAGTCCACAGGAGCCTTGATCTTCCAGCGGGGGCTTTTGCAATTTAAATACTATGATATCCAGGGGAATAACTCGATGAAACCATTTACTCTTCACATGTAACGATGGAAACCTATACTTCTGAGACAAGGCCAGCAGATGCATTTAAGAGCACATGGAAGATTCATGTATATATTAGAAATGTATTTGGATGCATATAGGGGACTCACTCATTTTGAGCAGTACACTGTCCCTTGCCACACATGTTTTATTGTGTAAAAGAATTTCCTGACTTGTGCTGGTCACCGATGAGAAAAAATAGTCTTGATTTACCCTCCGAAAAAGAGATGATACCTCTCAAGGGGCAAGCCATAATAAGTAAAAAAAATAAAAGACAAGAAAATGTGCGTATGTTTGTGCTTGGTGAACATATAATTGAGAGCTGCACTGATTGGATTTACACTTGACATGTCTGATACCAACATTATTGTTACTTTCATACAACAAGAGATAGTCAGTCATCAAAAAATTGCAATTACAGGTCAATCCATGAATGCATTCTATGTTTCCATTATAGACCTTGTAGAGCCTAATCTTCTGTTTTCTCCCATGTTACCAAATCGGTGTCATTGTGGTGGTCTTGCTGCTGCTTCTTCTGCCTAATTGGCCACATGTCTGGACTGTTGCCTGACCGATACTGATGCTCTTCCTTGCAGGTTTTGAGCTGCTGTATCAGCCTGAAGTGGTGCGTCTGTACCTGTCTCTGCTGACCGAGAGCCAGAACTACAACACTCTGGAGGCCGCTGCGGGCGCTCTGCAGAACCTCAGCGCGGGACAGTGGACCGTGAGTCTGGGGGAGGGACAAACACAACGACATATAACAGAAAGGTTTACTTATCATGCGCTTTATAGATCGCATTGTATATGATAATTGTGCTCAGGGCGATGAGCTTTGGGTAGTGGCTGAAAGGACGAGATTGTGGATACATGCGGTCGAAATGAGAGGTTGGTGCTTCCTTAGAGGTGGGATGATGAGATAAATCACATGGAAGGAGCTTGGATAAGAGCCCCTGCTTTTCCATGTCGAGAGGAGCCAGTTGAGGTGGTCCTGGACGCATCTCTGGAGAGATGATCTATGACCATAGACATGTTGGAAGGGATTTCACACTGACTGAAATACCGACATTTTTGACCACACTGCTGTCATCATAAGTTGAGTGATGGAGATGCTTTGATATTTAGCCTTACTGGTTAAATTCTTTAATTAAGGATATTATAATAAGTGTGTATCCCGCATAATATATGATCACAGTTTTGAATGATTACAGAATAATTTCTAATAATTCAAATATTTCTTCCCATCAGTGCAGTCTAACTTCATTTTCATGTTAAATGGTTGATTTACAGTGACAGTGCAAAGGCCTAGTCCTCACATATACTGTAGTGTGTGATCTGACAGGAGAAATTCCCAAATTTGGAGGCTTTTGTTTTAAAAGCTCCATCCATGACTTCACAGTCTAAACATTTGTCATAGTATGCGATTTGAGCCTTTGGATTGAAAGGGTGGAGTAATTTTTACAATGCATTGTGTTAAGCTAATGCATTGGTAATACACATTTCAGTTTTATGTCCCCTATCATGGTTCTCTAAGTGATTACATATGAATATTAAATTGTATGATTGAAATTGGATCAAGCACTTGACTAATGGCAAGTGTAACGACGTTTAGATTTATTTGTTAATCCTTGCCTTGGTTGGAACCCCTGAACTACTGGTGCAATTATAGGATTAGATCAGGGTGCGCTCAGTCCCTCTGTGGGTGTGTTTGCTGCTGAGGGAGGCTATGAGAGCTGTGGCTCACATTTATTCCAATTAGAGAAGCCTGGTGCTCTGTCTCTCGCTAATGCAGCAGAGAATTATCAACATGGCGGCCGAGCTGTCAGATGCCAATTTGCACTTTGCACCTCAGGCTGGAGTGGTCACTTGTGTTTTTCACTGAGCTGGTCGTATTCAGCCTGCGGGAGCATTATCACCGCCGCACGTCTTTTCACACCCATGTGTCACTCTATAAACACATTCGTCAGTGTTTTGGATTCTGGCTTCACTTGGCTCGCTCACTGCAGCCTGTAAGTTGTTCAGCAGATCTTGAGTTTCACATTTTCTGCCCTGAATAATTCATTAGTAATGATTTTTTACCAAGGGGGTGTTTTGAAAGGATGCCTTCTCAGATAGCAGTATTTTGGGGTTGGTGGAGATCTTCTTGCATGCTGTGTCCCAGGAGGGGAGATCTATCGGTCCGGTTCATCTGGGCCTCTGACAGAACCTGTCCCTTGTCCCTAGGAGGATATTTTAGCTTTTTTCTGAACCCTCATTCTTCACTCAGCCAGTATTCTTCAAAGGCTTTCTACTGCCACCTTGTGGTGCAGTTGTTCACAGCTCTGTCTAATTACATCTCAGGGGGTATAGTTACTCAGAAGAGAGGCTCTTTTATGTCACACTCAATGTTTCATGTTACATGAAAATGAGAAGTAAAATGCAGTGATGTTTAAATTAAGACAAATGATATCATGTTCATTGTAAATCCCCTCCGTGCAATGCTGGGAAGTCAACATCACTTCAGACAGAATGAGGGGTGAGTGTCCTACTAAAAATACCCTCCCACACCTCTGCTAATGTTAAACTCTTGACCCTGACTTCTGTGGAGCATTCCCTCTGGTTCTAAGCAAATGGATGAGGTCAAAGGGGGCAGTTCCCATGGTAGGAAACAGTACATCTGTGAGAATGTCAAACAGGATGTTTCTGATGACATTCGGTTCTGTTTAACTGACCTCCTGAGATGCAAAACGACTGTTTTTAACATACTGTCCTTGTATTTTACAGTGGTCAAACTACATTCGTGCCACAGTGCGTAAGGAGAAAGGGCTTCCCATCCTGGTGGAGCTGCTGCGTTCCGACTCAGACAAAGTGGTCCGAGCTGTGGCCATCGCTCTACGGAATCTCTCTATTGATCGACGCAACAAAGACCTGATAGGTAGAGCAAGGACAAACGCATTCATATCCCTTTAGAGACATGGCCATTGTACAATACAGCTAATATATTATGTTTTATTTTGATTTTGCTCACTGAAAATATGTCATAACATTATTAGGAAGCTACGCCATGCGGGACTTAGTGAGCAACCTGCCCAGCGGTCAGCAGAGGCCAGCCAAAAACCTGGAGGAAGACACTGTGGTTGCTATACTCAACACCATCCACGAGATCGTGACGGACAGCTCAGAGAACGCTCGCTCCCTCATTCAAGCACAGGCCATCGAGAAGCTGGTGGCGATCAATAGGACAAGGTGATTTTGGTCAATTAAATTTTCTGCATTTTCTAATATCATGTAAGAAATGACATGTGTAAACAAGACTTATTGTAGAATATGTGTGTGTAGAATAAGCTCACATTAGACACACTGAATCTGTCATAATTACTGCGTGACCTTGAGCACCATTTGCATTATCATCTGGCATTATCAGTATTCATGCAGGATAATATAATGTGTCTCTAATGGGCTCTATAATACTATCTGCTTACAAGTCTGTGCCCACACACTCAGAGCCATCCATTAATTAACAAGGCTTTCATAACCAGAGGGCATTGTGAACTGGCCTGCTTATGCTTTTGATGTTTCCTTTCTATACAGTCCGTTTAGAATAGCTTACAGGAAGTGTTTTGTGCGATGTATGTGTGAAATATGTGGGATTTATTTTACATTTAAGCATCGATTTCCAGTTATGGCGTTACTATTGCACACTCACCCACTCTATATGGAACAAATTTCAACTTCTTAAAAAAAGCTGTCGTTGAATACTGCATTATTCCCATGGCGTAAGCTGTGTCTCAGAGGTAGATCTTTTTTTTTTTTACATGTTTTTGTCTCAACATTTCAGCCAATCCTCTCGTGAGACAAAAGCAGCTTCACATGTTCTACAGACAGTGTGGAGCTACAAGGAGCTGAGGAACGCTCTGACCAAGGACGGGTGGAACAAAAGCCACTTCCAGGTAACCAATTATTTAGAATTTCCAGGTAACCAACTATTAGAAGTTGCTTTGATTTGCGATATTACATCTTTTATTTCTTCTGAAAGCCCACAGTAACATCGACCCCGAAAGCAACAAAGAATGGTAGGACAGGCTACGACGACACCACTTTACCACTAATGGAGAAAAACCAAGGTTTGTTCAATTACAATATATTTTTTGTCATATGAACATTTCCTTTTCAAAAACAGATACGTGTCATTGGAAAACTATTTGAAAGGCTTACAATTTGCCCTTTACCAATTAGTCTCCAGATCTATGTTAATGCCATCAGTAAGTAAGTAAAGTTTCACCCCTTCTCGGGCCAATCTTTTCAAATTTACTGCCAATAACAAAACATGTTGAAGATTGTAGCTGGAAGAATACATCTTTTTGACACATTTTCAAATGAGATGTGTTTTTTTTTATTTGCGAATGAGTGTTGCAAAAACAGATGGTGATATTGTGTAACTCTCTCTGTGGAGCAATTTCTTTAATTTTATCGCTCAGAAATATCCTCTGTAAATATATACAGACTTATTTCATATCACATGAGAAGGCTTACTGGTCCCATACTGTGTCATGTCTTGTAAAAGTAGGTTTGTGAACAAATGAGATCACAATACTGTCCATCTTGCATACTTGTAAGAAAGAACCCTGTGAGTCACTATTTGACGTTTTGGGCTGAGAGCTGATTGGCTGAGTGAGGGTGGTCCTCCCTGTTTCACATTTCTGTCAGGAAAAGCAGATGTGATTGAGGCCAAAAAGACATGCGAAAGCCAGTGACATAACCAAACTAGAGAGGAACAAGTTGCATGGATTTCATCACACTTTTCCATTTTATGTTATTTGAAAAATACGTACTTAAACTTTTAGCAATTAATCAACCTTGAAGCAAATTAGGGGATGGTTCCTCCACCTGAATTAGTGCCATGTTATTACATTTGATGCAACTGGGACACATATAGGACATGTTCATATTCTATTGAAAAGTGAAGAAACATTTCAATAGTGCTTTGCATATTAATCAACTTTAAGTCTTAGCCTCCCACGGCAGAAGCAGCAGTATGCACAGTGTATACGGAGGGGGTTGAAGTAGTTTGGCCAAGCATCAAACATCTCGCCGACAGAGGAGTCAATAGCACAGCAGCAGTTTCAATGCTTTGAATCTTGGACCACTGCCTCCCTTTTTCCTACTCACAAACTACACTTGCCAGCCCACCCTTCATTTTCATTATTCAATCATTGGCTGACACCCAGTACCTGGAATGCCGTGAGGTTTTTGGCCCATTCTCTGTTTGCTGCTGTTGTACAAATAGCACTTAAGTGGTTTCCAAACTCCATTAAATGTGGCGTAGTTGATATGAGACCTATGTGCGAGTTTGGCCAGGTTCGACTTTACAAGTTGCCAATGAGTAGATTTTGTAACTCTTCCCAATATATGCAGCTCGGTAATTTTTTAAACCAACATGTTATTCTCTGTCATTCTGACGTATCTCAAGATTGAAAATAATTAGCTGCTACACCCCACATCATTTATCCACGATGAACTGAAATTAGAATATTGTTCAAAAGTTCATTTATTTCTGTAAATCTACTGATGTCAAGCCCTCAACTTGTATTAGACACCACAATGTGTGTAAATATATTGTACACTTACTTACGGTATACAATAAAGCAACAAACTCTATTGTTTTTAGTTAAATGGAATGTAGAATAAAAATATTAGTGGTATAATAATAAAACAAAATACTTTAGTCTAATGTTTATATTAGAGGTCGACCAGGGGTGGGCTGATTTTTACATATATTAGCTACACTTGAATATTTTGTGCAGGCTCGGACAGCTGCTAAAGCAAAACAATGCTCTGTAAGCCGACATTTAGACCGACATTTAGACCCAGTTCACTATTTAGCTACTGAAGCAACGGATCCTAATTCTTACATAGAGCACTATTTATCAACAGCCACAGCTATTTAACAATCTTAAATAACACACAGAATCCTTAACAGTAAGATTTCTTGGTAAATAACACAAGAAACTCTGAGGAGGTTAACATAAGCTCACATTAAAGATCTGCATAAAGTTTTGTCCGTATTAGCCTTAACACTATAAAAGCTGTATTTTTCTGAGCCCTTGACAAAAGTGGCAACTTTTAGGCCAAGAGTTACAATATTTGTTATTTGTTTTGTTAAATAACCTGGCCTACTAATTATAATTATCGCACCAGCCCTGAAAAAACCACATTGGTTAAAATATTCAGCAATATATCTCACTTGCAGATGTCGCGTTTGCAATGAATAAATGTATAATGTGTTTTAGTCTTAAACAGAGGAGCAGTCATTTTCAGCCCTTTAGGTCTAATTTAATCTTTTTTACACTGCAGCACTTGGAACGGAGTGCTTTTCAAGATGCTTAATGAGGACAAGGTCACATTCTCTCCTGCTTGTAAACCTTACATGATGAAATGGAACCTATAGAAACAGAGATTAAAAAATGAATCAAAGCTTAAACGTAATGCAGCCTGTTGTGTCAGACAGAAACCCTACTCTTCACAGACTAACCACAGCTCTGTTCTCTGCCCTCATTAGACGGCTACACCACCATTGACCACCGAGACAAGGAGTGCAAATACAGGAACGACGGATCGGTGGTGGACATGACAGAACGGGAGCCTCTGAAGGTACACGCTCTTGTTAGAGAATGACACCTAAAATGAAGAATGGTTTTCTCTTTAACTTTGTCCCCATATGTGACAGGCCGCATAGGATATACTGTATATGAAATTCATGTCTATAGATTGTGAAGAAAATGATAAAATTGTACTTTTGGAAATGTGTCCTAAAATGTCTTAAAATCTATCAAACTGGTTTTATCACTCTGCGATCGTATGCATGTATACAGCTACAAAAAAAATATGTTAGAGAAAGTAGCTACAAACTAAGACTATAAATCTCACACACATTTTTTAGCTGTCCTAGACCACAATGTTAAACTATAGACTCTTTGGAATGTCGGGATGTCATATGAACGCAACCTATTGCCTTAACATACACCGGTAGTTTCCCAGAATCGCTAAAGCTATAACGACAACCGATGACTTCCTTTTTGTTGTTAAAAGTCTGAGCCTTATTAGTAGTTTTAGTATCACTGATTATATCCAATTTAAATGCAGTCTTCCTTGCCCTCGTGGTGACTGACTGTGGTGGTCTCATCATTAAAGGCCCTTAATCCCCTCTGCTCTATTCAGCGGCGGGATGTTGTCATTCGCCGTTAATGTGTTCAGCACTTTGGACAGCTCCAGATCTGAGAAACTCTGTGTAATGGGACTTTTTGCTGCTGGCGTCTACAAAGTAATTAAACTGGGAGTGATTAAAGAGACCGCCAACAAAAAGCTCCTCATGAAGACGACCCTTGGTTTGGCATTGAACACTGGAGTGCCTTATCAAGTGCCTGCTGGGTTGATTGCACAGCTGCTTGAGACCAGAGCCCGTTTGTTTGTTTGTGGTCTAGTCCATAATCCAGCCTCAAAGAGAAGTCACAGGAAAATGGCCCCAGAGGACACCGCCTCGAGTCATTCTACGAGAAAAGGTCTTTGGCGGCTTGATTAGGTTGAGCTCAATTCAGTGGAGGATATGAGATGTTTTGAATTATGTTTTCGTACCTAATATTCCACAGCAAGGTCAGAAGAACACAAGGGATTATGGGCAAATAAGACACACAGCCTAAGATCTATATTTGATCCCATTATGTTAGTTTTACGTTGATAGAGCATATTAAGGCTGCAAAAAGATACATTGAGGTGACTGGTGTTTTCAGATGGTTAGAAGTCAGTAAAACAGAGTTTGAATGGAGCTAATGGTTGGGTAATCTGCAACTAGACTCCATATAATCTGAGAGCTAAATGTGGGATACCTAACTTTTTGGGGTAATAATGAAGTTATAATTTATTGTCTCCAGGGAAATTCGTCCTCATCCTGACAATTTCCAATAGGGCAACTTGTCAGGATCAGTTGGAAGGGGACCCATCTCCAGATGTTGAGGCTCCACTTGGTCAGGACGACCAGAGTTGGAGGATTTGAACTACTGCACATGTTTTGCAGCGGCACGGTGGCTGAGTGGATAGTACCCTCCCCTCTCAGCTAGAAGGTCATGGGTTCAACTCCTGGCAGAACAGGATGGAGTTTGAGTGGAGTTTGCATGTTCTCCCTATGTCTGTGTAGGTTTCCTCCGGGTGCTCCGGTTTCCTCTACCTCTCGAAAAATGCTCAATAGATAAAATCCTCCATCTCTGATAGTCCTGACCAAGCCGAGCATCAACATCTGGAGATGGGATACATTTCCCTACGGTGACAATAAAGTGCACTTTTTTAAATTTATTTTTAATTTAACATTCTAGTGGTATGTCCACAGTGTTAGTTCCAACAGCAACTAACACTGCCTACTTTTGAACAAATCAAACCACAACATGCTGTCTTCATCAAATTAGAAAACTTTTATACTTTGTAAACTTGTAATGAAAACCCCAGGGAGTCACTATTTGACACTTTGGGCTGATAGATGATGGCCTGAGTGACGGTGGTCCTCCTTTTACAGTTGAAAAGGCTAATCGACAGACCAAACAAAACTTGCATATGAAAACTACTATTATGTTACAGTTGCATTGTTTGTCTTTAGAATATACATACCCCAGCTTAAAATCTGTTTCATCATGAGTGACGGTATATATCATTGTTTGGAATATGCAGTTGGGACGAGTTGTAAAAGCCTTCATTAGGATGTTTTTACTGCTATTTGTTTATTTTAGGTTATTTTATTTCATACATTTTGTGTGGGTTGGAAATTAGTTAACCCAGTTTTAATGAACTCAATGAATTAATCCTGAGACATTCAAACATACTTTTGATTTTGTCCTACTCATTTAACAGTGAAAAAGAGTTTGGGGTTAGAATATATACAGTACATGGAATTGATTTCAGCCTAAGGTAGAAAAGCAGTCTGTCAATAACATGGTTTGAACTTATTGAAATCAAAAGTAGCTTAAAGGGAGGTGAAAAGTCTCCCCTGAAGAGTGAAAGACAAGTGAATAAGAAGCACATCATTTTCTTAATAGCAGACAGCGATGCAGTGACGCTTTGAAGCTGTAGATATATTCATTCAAGACAGTCAATACTATTTGCTGTGGTCTTTGGAGAGTACAGGGCCCGAGCTTTTCACCATCTGTATTTGCCGGAGGTGCCCACTGTAATTTGAATGCCACTTCTATCTGTTCTCTCTTTCTTTCTGTCCTCTGCATGGCTCTATATAATCACTATACAATCCGCGTTCCCTAACACAGAATTCTTTGATCCTGTAGGTGCCTGTCTTGGAATTTAAAAAACAAGTTCTTGGTTAAATGTATTGACTTTTCTCCCCCTTTGTTTTGCTGTGTTTGTGGTTTCTGCTGATAACGCTTGCCACAGAATGACACAAATAGGAAGCACTATATCAGGAGTAACAGGCCGGCAGTCAGTCTGGTGGACGCGTGTGATGTAAAGCCCCAGCCTGTAGACTCCTGGGTCTAAAATGCATGCCGGGTAGGTCAAGCGAACGGCACCCAAACCAATTGGGTGTAACGTCACATTAGTTACTAGTTTGTTTGTTCGCCCTGTCTGCTTTTCACCCTCCTTTCACCCTGTTATGCCATCTCTGAACTCCAAAAAATACATTCACATTCACAACACCAACACAAAGCCCTGGTTGTGACCTTGGTCTGTGAAATGTGCTAGTCAAATCAAGATTACTTACTTACTCACTACAATTAACTGTACAGAACAGAGGGAATATTTAACCACATACAAAGCTGTCTGAAATAATCTTCACTCAAGCATAGAACTATCATTACACAAATATAAGCCAAGCCATAACTCGTCCACTTGAAAAAAGGAGACCTCGCACTGTATCTTCTTATAAAAGCTGTTTCCATGACTACGGCTTCAGAATTATTTCTGTAGTCTGCACTTCTGAGAAAGAAAAGGATTTGTAATAGCAGCGCTACTGGTGCTTTATATTATATACTTGTAACATCTAAAATGTTGTTAAAAGTATATAAAAGCTTGGCATAACTATCAGGGCTGCAGCTAATTGATTATTTAATTACCTATTGTCATCAACTCATTTTATATTAGCTGAACCTTCCATAGACCTAAACATGCTGAAAAGAGGTTTTTATGACTCAGGTAATTCTATAATGACTCCAGAATGACATGAAAATTCCAATGTTTACAAGTTTTACAAGTACATCTCTATGATAATGTTCTCAAGGGGAATCACTTGAGAATTGTTTTGGTCAAAATCCCATGTTCACTGACCTTTCAGGATCTAAACAACCAATCGATTGCCCTAATAACTATATCACACTCAAATGTTCAGTGACTTTTGTTTGTAGCTCTTGATTGAGCGGCGCAGCCTGATTGAAATGTATGCCGAGCTCCAGGGACAGCCTCCCCTTGAAAGACTTAGCAGAAATTGGTGGTAAATGATGAAGGGGAATGGTTCTTGTGCACTCCAAAGAGCATCCTCTGGAGACACAGTTATTTCCCAATGAAAGCTTTAGCAGCAAAGATAAATATATGCACACAGACACTCATAGAATCTATTTCAATGCATTCGTTTCCAGAGGTCAGAGCAGAAAGATGAATAATGTATGCGTTCTCATAAGTTGACAATATACTTCTCGAGATGAATACAAACCAATACAAATGTTATAATACAGATTTTAATGTATTTGAAAAAAAACTGTGATACAAGTGAAGATATGTTGTAGTTATAATAATTATATAGTAAACATTCACCAATCATTCTTTATCTGCGCAGTGGAATCACATTGAAATGACTGTAATCTCATTATCTCATTAAAATCACATCCTGTCGTACGATGCATGCATGCAATCATGTCTTCATTGCATGTTTCACTAAAAGCTCCATAACATGTGGAGCTTTTCCCTGTGGGTGTGCTTCAGCCTCTCTCCTTCTCTGCCTCCCTCCTCATCCTCACCTCTTTATCTCAGCCCTGGTTTAGTGCTCCATCTTCATCCGTGCCATTGTAGAAGTGCTTTACCTCTGGAGAGCTCCGCGAGGAGTAGTGTGTGTAGTGATGTCTGTAATGAGTAATTAGTGAAATGAGAGTACAGGTAAGGATACGCCATGTCATTGTCTGCACATCTGTCTCATTTACATGTGCGACGACCGATGCCTTTCATTCATATTTGTTGACTTGTTGTTTTCCAAATCTAAATACGCCTTACCAATTGATGAGGACAGAGTTAGCACTTTTAAGCATTACCAAGACGATTTAGCGGATTTGAATTGGCTTTGTCACACCGCATAGTGATAAAGAAAATATATATATATTTTTTCAATTAAAAGACGCATATATATCAGTCCCTCCAGGAGTTTTAATGTTGCGTTGTAATTTATTATCTCGATTCATTGTTTTAACTAAATGCACTCAAGCACTCACACAGCTCATCAAAGTCAAGAGCCCAAAGTGCCGTACACCCCACAATGGTTAACGTATTAAGACATGAAAACACAATATCGCAGAAAAAAACAGCATACAAATTTGACATAAAAAACTAAAATCCAGAGTCAGCTCAATTTGTGCGAAAGCCAAAGAAAAAAGTGTGTTAAAGTGCTGTAGTGACTCTGACGTACAAGGGCACTCTCAGGCTCAGATTATGTAATATTTTCAGATTCTGGTCATATTTGCATTATGTAAGAAATATTTTCAATAACTTTTTTAATAACTACCCTTAAATCAGTTATTTAGGTTTGCAACAATCATTAAAAATGCCCCCAACTCCTGAAAGTACTGATATTTATTTTCAATGAACTGAGATTTGGACAACAACTTCTGCAAACTGCGCTGAACGGTTCTAACATGTTTTTATTTTTGTTTTTTTGCAGGCTTAACATTAAAGCGAGGAGGAGGAATTCATATCACCACTGCCATTTCACGAAAAGCCACATGGAGAAGACTTTGTACAGAAAAAATAAAGAAATAAATGAAAAGGAAAAAAAAAAGATCACAACTGCGAACACTCAGAAGCAGCCGACGTTTCCTGCTTTTGAAGAAAAACATATTTTAAAAAAAACACCCACAAAAATGGATCACAGTTACTGCAACTTTTCTCATATCACATCAACATTCCCACTGGACTGAACACCATGTGAGTTTTTTACCATAGTGACTCTTGTGGAGCGCTTTACCAATGCAAGCAAACAGACTGGAGGCCGGTTCTGAAGGAGATTAAACAATGAAGGATTGAAGGAGATAGAAAAGATGGCAAATATTATGTTGGACGATGAATGGAATATTTTTAGAACGTTATACAGATCTTGTGCTTTTGCATTTGTCTCAAAGCCAGGAATATGAGCATGTGGGGAAAGCCAATGAATGTTTTACATGTTGGAATGGACATTTGAATGACAGAAATAGACAGCAAACCGAGCCGTAGCAAAGTCGAAGTACCGCAATTTTGCTATCAATAATTTAAAATACGTTTTGTCAACTGTGTTTTGAAAAAGGCTGCTTAGATATAAAAGAGACTTGTATCTGTGACGTCAAAGGAGATTGCATTTTGTTAGAGATGTGGAAGGGACTTTCTCCATATAAGGGGGAGTCTGCATACAGTAGAAATGTTTGCGAAGTTTGCAGCAAGTACTTTCTACACTGACAAAATCTTATCTATGAAGGATATTGCAAGTCGATACGGTACTATTTTCTACTTGCATATTACCCATCATGCTTTGCGCCTAAGAGAGGGGTGTCACACATATAAGCTGTTAATGATAAATGGTCACGTATGAGACTCATCAAGGAACCAATCTCACACACATACATGTTTGCTGACACACATGGGGAAGAAGGTTAAGTTTCTTGCCAAGGGACACACCAATGGGAGCTGGTTTCACACCTGCTCTGAGATGTGTGAGCTCCGATCGGAAAGCTGAGAAGGAAACCTATGCTGAGTTTGACACCGCAATCACGCAAAAACAATATGCCACTGACAATAGAAATAATCGCCATCTGCTGTCCGTTTGAAGAACTGCACACACCATTGTAACAATAGGAAGGAAATATGAGAATATGATGGATGGAATTTTCAAAATCAACTGGTTATGGTTTAGATTTTTCCAGCTTTGATTTTGTGTATTAAATCGATGGCTGCCTGCAATGCATTATGGGACTGCGCAAGTAGCGGATTAGTGGTTACAGCAAGAGTACAGGGCGTTGCTCTCTGCTAGAAATGGATAGATCTTACAAAAAAAGAAAAAAAGTGGTGGGTTTTTTCCTCCCTCATTTGATGGTTTTTATATAAATGTATATTGAGAACAAGGATATCGAATTCAACGACGGGAAATACGAAATTCGTAGTTGTTCGCAAAGCACATTTCAATTGATACAGCCAAGAAATAACGAGAAATGTGTGTCATCTATTTATATTTTGTATTGTCAAAAAAAAAAAGTTTATCTGTGTCTTTCATAAGCCAATGTTGTGATTTTATGCTTCTTCAACAATGACAGCGTGGAGGACGGAAGAAGGACAAACTTTGAAAAGATAAAATAATGGCATTGTTGTTAAATGTTTTCATAGCTTATTGCGCCACCATTTTGAATTCTTCACCAGTGCATCTTTAAGAGAGGTATTTTGTTGTGAGCATGACAAAAAACAATTGTACAAATGTTTATATTCTATTCTTTCCAAGTGCCAGTTTTCGTGGTGTCATTTGGATATTAACTAATTCATTGGTGTGCTAAAAGGATGGGATTTGAGGCCAATTTAAGGACACTGTACAGAGCAAACCACCATAGTATATATATATTTTTACAAAGAGCTAAAGGAGGATAGTATCGGGAATTATCAAAGGCAGCCATTTTGAATCTCTTCATTTTTATAAGACCGCAAACTAAGCCTCTAACTGTGAGATAAGGGAAAACTGGTCAAAATCACTCATTTTATAAAAGCAAACGGCATGCGCTTGCATCAAAGTCTGAATTTCCATTTTATTTGTGACTTTGTGGAGCTTGCATCTTTTACAGTGTTTACACAGATATGTGTCGTGGTAAAAAGTCAGTAAACAGAAATGTATACACTTTTCCTTTGAGCGTTTTAAAACAATATTATACAAGAATCCCTTCTTATGTGTGTCCTCAAAGGTCTGTGCTGTCTCTCGGTGATCATTTTGAAAAATCATTAAGCAGCACCACAACCAAAGGATTCTCTCAATATTGACAAAAAAGTACGAAATTCAAGAAAGGACACAATAATTCAAACCAACCTACCTGTGTAGATATTTTCAATCGACATTATAAAAATTACTGTACAACTCAGTAGCAGATGTGTTTGTACCTATCATGTGCCTTAACCTTTTCCATGGTAGTTCAAATATAAATGTGTTTTTATATCATGTTATTCCTCCCTTTTGACTGTCAATGCTCTCACCCTAATATGTATCCTCTGTCAGATCAACTTCTCCTTTAAAATAGTCCCCATGTTTTCCCAATGGTGCACCTATCCTTTCACTCCAAGTAGTTTTAGACTGTCGGTGGCTGAGTTCTGCCTTGTATAACATTGTATGATAAAGTTTCAAAAAGATAGTCATTCAAAAACTGGTTTTGATTTCCTAGAGGAGTAAAAATCATTTGGTAGAGCCGAGCCATGTCACAGTGACAGAATGTATTATGTTAATTTTACTAATACCCAGAGGCAAATATTACGCTTGTTAAACATAATGGAAAAATACTGGTTTGTAGAGTATAATAATTTGGTGTGTTTTCAATAAATCATGCCTGGAAAGAATTTGCAATGTGTCTGTGTCATGATGTCACTAATACGGATGAAAAAGATTTTTCCAGAATATGATAATTTGGTAATATGTAAGTTATCAGACTCAGATAGAGATGAGTGATGCATTTAGACTAAAAGCATCACTTTTAACCTAAAAAAGCATCGCACTTCTAAATAAAATATTCCCTGTATGCTTTCTTTAGTATACGTGTGTGTGTGTGTGTGCAAATTAAAATACATTACAAAAATAAAGTAATATACAAACAAATAGAACAGTGTAATTCAATTTTTACCCTCCATAGTTAATGTGTATTGGTTTAATTTATTTTGTTGGATGTGGTTACAAAATAATGCTTTATTTTTCTTCAGGCATTGAATAGGGCAGTATACGTCACGGTCGGGTCCTCAAAGCAAAACAATATGGCGGCCTTGTGCAGAGGGAGGCACCGGTGGAAAACAAAACATTATTTTAGTATCTTAACAAGAACATTATCCGGTAAGAAAGCAAGGAAGAGTGAATTATAGGAGTTATATCTAATTGATCATCCAATGTTGACTTTGGAAATGTGCTTCGTTCAGCGACAGGGCCTCGTTTATGTTGAATTAAGTGATGTAACTAATCTTTTATCCTTGACACAAGACAACTATTAGTCCATTTAAATGCTGTTGGAATTATAATAGAAGATACATATACGTGTGTTGTTTTAAGGGTGACATTCAGTCTTTATTGTGTGTGTGTGTAGGTAAATATGACTATGACCTAGTAGTTCTAGGTGGAGGCTCAGGGGGTCTGGCCTGCTCCAAAGAGGGTAAGGTCACAGCATCAAACTTGGATGTATTTTTAAAACACAAAAAGTTACTGAGCGATCATGTCTTTTCAGCTGCTCAGTTGGGTCAGAGAGTAGCCGTGTTGGATTATGTGGAGCCCTCAGCGATTGGTAAATATTCTGTGTATAGTATATATCCATTCACTTTTAATCCATAAAAGGAAAATAATTATAATTAAATAATTGATATTAAACAGGTACCAAGTGGGGTCTTGGTGGGACATGTGTAAATGTCGGCTGTATCCCCAAGAAGCTCATGCACCAGGCGGCTCTGCTCGGCACTGCGGTGAAAGACGCCAAGAAGTTTGGCTGGCAGATCCCAGAGCCAATCTCCCATGACTGGTACAATTCTAAAATTGCACATTTTTTATATAATTTCTAATTTAAACTTGTAATCTCTTATAAAATCTTGAGAGGCACATGGAGTAATTTTGTCTCAACACCACCACCTAGAGGCGTTTGTTGTGTTTTTGTTCAGGGAGACGATGGCTGGAGCGGTGCAAAACTATGTCAAATCTCTGAACTGGGGTCACAGAGTACAGCTCAATGACAAGTAAGTGGTTTTAAGATTATCCTGACATCTAATGCTTTCAAAAAATTAAATCAACTAAATGGTGTTTTTGACAATGACACCAACATAATATAATATGTAATATGTACATGGTTTATTTGAGCAAGGACAGATACAGGAAACATAGAAAAACTAGTACAGTAGTGTGATGCTTGCTTTTAGCCAAAGCTATTTCACAGCACTTTTCCCTTGTTTTTCATAAATGTTAGAATCTAGATATAATTGTATTTTTTTAAAATCTTGCATTGAATGTTATTTTTCACTCTTTTCTTTGATTATAATAACAAGAATTATTATGTGTTGATTTAAATATTATGTGTTTTACAGGAAAGTCAAATATCTGAACATGAAAGGAAGCCTGGTGGATGAACACACTGTTAAAGCGCTCAGTAAAGCAGGCAAAGAGGTGAGCAAATATACTGCAGTACAACAGCCCAAAGTCACTGATAATCGTCTGACAGTCACAATACCGTGAAGTAATCATTCACTCCACACCCAGTTGTGATATTCTACTAAAAGCCACATCTGTCCTGGGGTTGGCTGCTAATCTCACGCACACACCACATTCATATTTGTTTGGGTTTTTTTCACATTGGGTGTATTGCCGGTGGCTGAGTGGATAGCACTCTCGCTTCTCAGCAAGAAGGTCCTGAGTTCGAATCCCGGTCAGAACAGGGGCCTTTCTGAGTGGAGTTTGTATGTTCTCCCTGTGTCTGCGTAGGTTTCCTCCGGGTGCTCCGGTTTCCCCTGCCACTAAAAACATGCACAATAGGTATGAATGTAAATGAGAGAGTGAATGGATGGTGTTGATTGGAGCTGATGGTTCAGTGTGTTCGGCGACTCGCTTCTGTCATCACAGTGTGTGGAATGATTGGAACGATATCTGAACTCTGAACATTGTAAAGCGCTTTGGGTGACCTTGGTCTGTAAAATGCGCTATATAGATAAACATTACTTACTTACTTACTTGCCAAAGGACACATCAACACTATACCTACTGTACCTCTAAGTAAAAATTAAAATTGCAACTGGTCACCCCCTTCACTCCTGGATCTACAGCCTCAGTCCTGGATCTACTGTACACCCTCAGTCCTGGATAAACAGTCTCAGTCCTGGATCTACAACCTCAGTCCTGGATCTACAACCTCAGTCCTGGATCTTCAGCCTCAGTCCTGGATCTTCAGCCTCAGTCCTGGATCTACAACCTCAGTCCTGGATCTTCAGCCTCAGTCCTGGATCTTCAGCCTCAGTCCTGGATCTTCAGCCTCAGTCCTGGATCTACAACCTCAGTCCTGGATCTACAGCCTCAGTCCTGGATCTACAGCCTCAGTCCTGGATTTACAGCCACTGTTGTGATCTAGGGCCATTGACAAATACATTGATTTGCTATTTTTATTATTCCATGTTGCATTGGATGCATTTAATTGCTTAAATATAAGATAAGATAGACTTTATTGATCTCACACAGGAGAAATTTACAATAATATTTACTCTCTGTTTCTTGCGTTCAAAGACAACACTCACGGCTAAAAACATAGTGATCGCTACTGGAGGACGACCCAAATATCCCTCAAGTGTAAGTAATGGTATTTTTCTCCAACCACAGATATTTTCTTTTCTTTACTTTTACCTAATTTTTCCTGTTTTGCCTACTGCCACGCAGATTCCTGGAGCTATCGAGCACGGCATTACCAGTGATGACATATTCTGGATGAAGAAGTCCCCTGGAAAAACGTAAGTGCATATATTTTGAAAGTATCGATGCATGTTTAAAGTTGTATTGGGCTGTTCCTTGCATTTTTAGTGACATTATGCAAAATATGTTTCTTTTTTTTAATTACTTTGATACATTTTATAACATTGCTACTTCATCAAGAAAAAGGACTGGAGTTGTTTTTAGATCCACTCTAATATCAGGAACTTCTGCCTTAAAGCTCCTGTCTCAGTCCTGTAATAGTATGATGTCATTGTACCACTATGACATCATACTCAGTCGTTTTCTATGTATTGCCCATTGATTTGTTTTGATAATTTCCTCAGTGAAATCACATTCTTTACGATCACACGTCTGTGTTTGGTGCCTGAAATTTTTTTTGAATTTGGATAAAAACAAAACAAATTCAACTCCTCCCTCTGGTAGTAGCATAGGGAGTTACAGGTGGAAAGCCCAGTGCTCACTCTAACTTGGAAGGTCCCACTGTCACGCACTGTAATCTGTCATCGGGGACACACAGTTTGTTTTGCTGTCTTCCTGTCAGCCTGTCCGCGCCTCCTGATTCAGATTAGCAGCGTGCATCCTCACCTCTGCAGAACAAGGCCTTTAATCCAGCCATTTAGCTCCTGTCATCGCTCGGTTAATTGGTTCTTCCCTGACATTTCCTCTTGGCACTGGCAGCAGACGGTGACTAGTGGTTGTGGTGTACCTGGCCTGATGCTCTTGTTTGCCAAATGATGACAGAACTGCGGAAACAATTATCGTACAATTTTGTGTTTTCTTTGAAACACAATTTGTCTCTGCCTCGTTCATTTATACTCAGCCAGTAACTAGTCTGTTACTAGCCTGGACTTACAGCGGACACTGGATATTTCTGTACGGTAGTAAAGCTGTTACCTTGTGCTGCTAATCGTCGCAAAATGTTGACATTTTTTGCATGAAAAGGATTTTTTGTAAAAATTGTGTGGTTCTGACTGGTCAGTTCCTTAGAACATCATGAAGTAGGGATGCAAAAATCTTAATAATTTTACTTTAGTTATAGCTTCATTTCTTTTTGGAAAAACAATTATTCAAGTTTTTTTTTCTTCAACAGTTCAGTTCTGTAATAATTCAATCAATTGAAACAATTAATAGATTATTAAAACAATTGAAAATGTTTTTAAGAAATTGATTATTTTGATAATTGTCATTTGAACCATACAGACGTCACATGTTGTGAAGAGGTGTCAGTTCCATAATTACTCTAAATAGAAACAGAAATGTGTACAACAGTTTTTAATTAAACCAATTTTGAAAATAGCTTGACTTCAGCTTTATATTTGGTTACAGTAAATACAACACATATCCACGGACTACTCATGATAACTAACTAAAATTAATCAAAAGAATAAACACCAGAATTATCAAATCGTCGTGAATACACACGGGGCACTGTTTTAATTCATACACCGCTTACTCATCGACTAGTCCTACAATATTAAATCCATATTTCCCCCAAGTGAACACTTGGTGGCAGTAGAAATGCATCGTCTGCACCTGTGGATTGTGTGGTATTTACAGTTGTGTGCTCATCCGGACAATTACCACTGTACTTCTTCCTGACACAACAAGTACTTTGGTATGGAAAGCAGAATTATCCTCTTCATGAGAGCACTTGACTTCAGGAAGTCCTTTGAAGTTGAATCAGTCTCTTAAGTTTCCTCTGCCTGCGGCTGATGTTGTTGTCTGCTGTAGGTTTGCTCTCGCTGCAGCTCGCTTTGTAAAGAGTGTTCTGTTGAGGTGCAGGTGATGTCCATGGGTTGTATGACGGGACAGCTGAGTGACGGCGGCTAATGGAGCCTGGAGCGCGCACACAACAAAAGAATATTAATTCTGTGCACAACTATCTACAGTTGTGCTTGAAATTGTACAGTTTTAAAATGATTTCCTATTTCTTATTTTATTTTCTACATTGTTGTTGTGTCTAAGTAGCTATTGTATCTGCACAGGACCGATGTCAGGATGGACTTACATGAGCAAGTTGCTTCAACCCAATCCTTTGGGATTGGGTTGAAGCGGTTGGTTGCATGGACATTCGATGAATGTAATATCTGTTATTAATCAAACAATTGACCTGGGTAGATCCTAAATGTGCTTGCAAGGGGGCCCAGGAATTTACAGGAGCCAAGGAAAATGGGCAGCTTTTCCACCTAAGAGGATACAGAATTTCATCCACAGCTACCACAAAGGACCCCAAGCTTGAAATACACGCTAGATTTAGAACTGGGAGACAGAAACTTCTGATCAGGGTCTGAAGAGTTTCTTTTATCATTATAATATGAAAAAAAAAAAAAAAAAACACACACACACACTTCATAACAATACACACAACGGCTTCACACAACCACTAACAAAGAGTGGGAGTTTTAAAAATCTCCAAATTATGCGGGGCATAATTTTTTGCCCCCTCCAAAAATAATAAATTAAATTATAAATAAAATGTAATACTATTATTTTTTTAAAGCTGTTGTGCCTGAAGAAGTTTTGATGCCCACTGAAGAAATTGATTTAGAAATTTCCAGCTTCATTTTTTGGTAGCCTTTCTTCTTGCTGTTCACGCCACCCACGCTCGCAGAGACAGGTCCTGCGAGGAGCCGGCCAAGGTCAGCAGCAGCCACTGATACCGGATAGCAGCTTTTGTCCAGTACAGCATTGGCCAGACTGTTAAAGCACATACTACCACTGCCAGGGCAAACCTGGTGTGTTTCTCTTTTGTTTTGTTTATCCCTGGCATTTTTGCTTCTGAAATGTGTTATTGCAAGAAAGTTTTTGCTCCTCTGGTATTTCCCTTCATGTGAAATGACAGTCGGTCTACAGCATTCCAGTCAAACGCGAGGTCAGGGAATTGGTTTATGTTTCTGCATTTCATTTGAAGAGAGTCTAAACATACCAGAGAATTGGTTACATGGTCAGAATGGGTTTACAGTTGCTTCAGCCATATTCTTTTTTTTTTTTGGTTGTAATACAGTCAGTAAATGTCTGACTATCTGTTATTAACCAAACAATACATTCATATATAGTTTGTTAAAGATAGAATTTTGTGACTTTATTGAAAATGCATTCTAGATACAACATATGACTTTGGTTTCGGGGACCCTCTCTGAAACATTTAACACCAAGCAGCGACTCAAAGACGGACTGACTTAAAAAATTAATATGTTAAAATACAGTAGCCATACAGTAGCCTATTTTCTCAAAGTATTCTAAGCATTGCATTATATTATGAAGCCGAAATTAGTATAGTATAAATTCAACTCCTCCCTCTGATGGTAACATAGGGAGTTGCATGTGGATAGCATTTGTTATCCTAATATAGTAGTTTCACCATATATTTTTTAATTACGATATTTCACATGACACCGTCTCATAAAGCATTTGGAAATAAAATTAAGTAATATTCAGAATTTTTCCACTTGGGAAAGTAAATACATTTGATTTCATTTTCAGCGGATCTCAATGTTGTTTTTTTAGAAATAAAAACTTAACCAAAAACTAAAACGAATGTAGTTTTATTTTTTGCAATGTAGTAGACACATATTTGAACAAAGTCGATGTCAACACTATGCTCAGGGTCAGTGAAGGAGGCCGGTTGGTTGCATGGACAGTCACAGCAGCTCTTTGCCTAATCTCCTTTAAACCACTCTACAATACGTGCCGAGTGTCTGAGTGCCCTGCTGATGTGGGTGTAGGGGCTTTTAGTGCGACCTGTTTGGAGGATGTGCAGACAGTGGAGCATGGTGTTAAAACAAGGCCTCACCTGGGCATGGCAGGCCTCACTCAGCAGCCTCACGTGCGGACTTGAGCCTGACCGCAGCACGCCCCATCTGGAGGGATTATCTCAATGCTAGCAATTAGCTCCCTCAATCTATACTCTGCCAACGTAATTCACTCAGACCACACACGTATGGGTCCCTAAAATAACTTTTCTCCTGCTGTTTTGTGCCATGTTTTTTCTCAGCTTCATAATGTTGTCATCACTTGTAAATTATCACTACTTTAAGATCTGAAATGTTTGTACAGTGTATGACCGCTATTCAGAAATCGTCGTACACCATATTTGTATTTTGTCTGATTCATTTGTTTACTCTTTTCTTCCAGACTTGTGGTTGGAGCAAGTTGTATCCTTTTTGTTTGATTGTATCTCATCAGAACAGGGAGTTTAAATTTGTAATTCTACAATTTCCTCATAACATTTGTATTCATAATTTAATCAAATTGGATCACCATTTTTATCCTATTCATTTTGATCTACTTGAAAAACAAAAAACTTCTGATTATATTTGTTGTCAGTTATACAAATGTAATAAACATAGATGTATTGCTTTTATTTAAATTGCATCAACTTGGGATTTTTTTAATTCTATGGATTTTACACCGTCAATTACCAATTTATCAGCCGTTTTTCACCACTATATATCTACAGTATATACATCTATATTTGTCAAGTAATACATATTTTTTGGTGCAAGGTAGCCTCAAACACACACAAATTATATACTTCATAGAACAAACTTTTTTTTTTTTTTTTTTATTAAAGTAAGGCATTTTTTTCTAAATGTGATTTTCTGGAAATATGGATCCTACATTTTTAAATCAAATAGTCCTCCCCCTCCAGCCCTAGTTTCCAGTAAACACAGTCAAAGTCATTCTTAACGTTTGTCAGATGTGGGCCTGGAGTGTGCAGGGTTCCTCACTGGTATCGGCTTGGACGCCACCATCATGGTTCGCAGCATTGCTCTTCGGGGATTTGACCAGGTATTATAATATTGTCTATTACTGATACATATTTCCATCATGTCTTTTTGAACCGTCATTAACAGTGAGTCTTCTCTCCCGTAGCAAATGGCTGCTTTGGTGACTGACTACATGGAGGCCTATGGGACCAAGTTTGCGTGGAAGTGTCTCCCCAGAAGAATTGACAAACTTCCATCCGGAGTTTTACGAGTGACCTGGACCGACACGGAGACGGGCAGCGATCACCATGACGACTTCGACTCTGTACTATGGGCGGTTGGTAAGTTTGTCAGTAGTAAAGAAATGCTGGTACTCACATGGAATATTACAGATTTCAACTTCTTTAATGCCACATTTGATTTTTTTTTTATTCTGAAAGTTACTTAAAAGAAATGAAAAACTTTTTATGTCAGTAATCATAAATCGTTCTAACATAAGTCTCAAATCTATAACATGTTATAAAATCTGTCTAACTTGTTTTTGAGAGCTAGGAACAAGTTAGATGGATTTTAGAATTCAACAATTATTGCTTTGTCAAACTAACTCACTTTTTCTGTTTAATATATAATCAAACACAAAGTTAGGTAGGCTTTCTAAAGACCACACGATCTCGCATGAAATCATCGCAGCGACCCGCCTGCCTTCACTCAGCAGCCATTGTTATAATTTCCACTATTTCACTTCACTTGAATACTTTTATAATTGTTATAATAAATCTGTTATGACATTTCCGTCCTGGCCAGTATTCTGCTAGGCCCGGCCCTGGATACACTGCAGTGTCAGCTTAAACACAGATGAATCAAAACTAGAAACAAAGCGATACGGAGTGATGGGAATGGCCAGGGGAAAAGTTAATCACCTAAACGTTATTCTGCGAGTGGATCGGAGCAGAGAGCCAGGATGCACCCACACACAGGGTCACCACTTTTCTTTCTGTTCTTTCTCTTCTTTGGGGCCTTCCTGGTCATGCCGGCTGTCCAGGAAACCACCTCTGCATCTGTCACTGCCCCAGCCACACTTCCGTCAAAGTCCGCAGTGTGTGTTAGCGCTGCTTCACTCGTGTAGCGGGGGCCATTGTGTAGAGAGGCAGGTTTTTGTGGGGCCTTCGCGTGTGACAGAGACGAGGATGTGAGTGACCTGTTGCTCATGTGACGTGAAGCGATCCCGAGATGAGCGGTGGAAACTTATGGAAATGGGCATTATTCCAGCTTATTTAGTGATCAACATGTACAGGTGAAACTCGAAAAAAATCACAATATCCTTCAAAAGTCTATTTTTCTTCAACTTGCAATGGTAAACTAATACTGCATTATGACACACGTTACACACACAATGGGATATATCACAAGATCATGTCTTTATTTAATGTTTTAATGTTGCTCGCAGCTTGTAAAAACTCCAAATATTGAAAATTAACAGAGGCATATGTCACTTTGTAATGTTCTGACCCTTTGGAAAAAACAAAAAACACATAAGACTCATTACTTGCAAAGATGTATCGGCGTCATTTCTTTTGTTGTCCTTCTCACTTTTTGGTAATCATAATGTAAATATTATGAATGCACAAAAACAAATATATAATGAAGTCTATACCATATATTGTTTTCACATTTTACAGAAATTTACAAGATTCTAATTTTCCGAGTTTCACCTGTAATGCCAAGATAAAGAGGCTTAGTCAAAGGCTGTATTCAGAGGATTTTGGGCTGTAACACGTTAATCAATTATTCAAATAGTAATTTTGTAATCTATTCATTAATTTTTGAGACCTTTCAAAGGTCTTTGATGTTCTTCAGGAGCATCACTTGAGCTTAGTTTTAGTGGAATGTTCACGATCACTTATTCACTGAACTTTTGCGATCTATATAACTGACAATGAATAATCAGAGAACTCATCGATTTATTAAAATATACATTTGATTACAGCCCTAATGAGATTGGCGACAGATGAGAGGCTGCTTTGTCTTTATTATTGAAGATTGATACTAATATTGTACCAAAGAAATCACATTATAATCACACAAAAATGAAATATCTCACTTTATAGCATACTAAAATGGATGTTGTTTTTACATCTGTTACTGCATCGGCAACAAGGATATTTCCCCGAGGAATAGCACAGCTGTTCTGTAGTGCAAGGTGTAAAACTGCATCTGTGATTGAATCAACAGATGTTTCAGCAAAGCCCTGAGACTACAAGTTGGTTACAGAAGATTTATTTATTTGCTGGATATAAAGAACATGTTTCTACATGCAGAACGGTGGCTAGCACTCTCAACTCTCAGCAAGAAGGTCCTGGGTTAGAATCCCGGTCGGAACAGGGCCTTTCTGATTGGAGTTTGCATGTTCTCCCCGTGTCTGCGTAGGTTTCATCCAGGTGCTCCGGTTTCCCCTACCACTAAAAACATGCACAATAGGTATGAATGTAAATGAGAGAGTGAATGGATGGTGTTGGTTGGAGCTGATGGTCCAGTGTGTTCGGCGACTCGCTTCTGTCATTACCGTGTGTGGAATGATTGGAACAATATCTGAACTCTGAACATTGTAAAGCGCTTTGGGTGACCTTGGTCTGTAAAATGCACTATATAAATAAACATTACTTACTTACTTACTATATTTCCGATAAAGAAAAGGTGTGATCACTAATAATATATTGTGATCATACAGTATAGGGTAAATACAGTTCATATATGTGTGTAAAGTGCTATTTAAACACTTGTATTATGGAGAAACCACAGACAACAATACTGTGAACTGGTGTGCGTGTGTCGCCCAGTTCAGAATACTGGTCCTGCTCTTTGATGTCTGCTGCAAAAGTTATGAGCACAAGGCCACTTCCCACAAACAGGACCTTACACTGGAGGTCAGAGCTTTCCAAACCTCAGTGGAGTTATTAAAGCACTCGGGCTCTGGGACTGTATCAGTCTGTCGGACACATCCTTTGCCCTGCCTTCCTGCGCTCAGGGCCGCTCCTGGAGCAGGTGTGGCAGAAACGCTCCAGGAAGAACAACACACACGTTTCCTGTCTGAATCAAGACATCCATGCATCTGTCAGTTTCCTCCTGAACATTGAATTTATAGGATCTTTTATTGTTCTTTGACTAAAAATGTTTTGTTCCACGATACTGCATTTCATTGCAACCAGACCAGACAATATATGGATACACACTATTAGTCTATTGGGTTGTTTTAACTTTTTTATCTGAGAGCACTTTTCTAAAGTGTCCACTGTAGTGACAACAAAAACACAAGAATGAGTACATACAGAGATCCAAATGTTATAATGCAAGGGAAACGTGGGAAGTCAAGTGGTCTTTGAGGATCTGTGGGGAAATTAGCGTAGAATGCAAAGAGGAAAGGTCCGAGGCACTCCCGACTTATCTCCAAAATCCTTTATTGTAGAAGGGACATAGCAACGCATTTCGACCACTCTCTGGTCACTTGCCTTGAAGAAGACCAGAGAGTGGTCAAACTGCATCATGTCGTCTAGTCAGAGTGCCTCACACTTTCCTCTCTATTCTACTTTTGTGTAGTGACTTTTTTTTTTTTTATTCATGAACATGCACAGAACAAGTGAAAGGAAATGTACAATGCGGACATATATGATTACCAACTTGGGAGTCCTTGTCTGCTGTGTGTTCCTTCCTATAACTCTTTCAAGTTTCTCTTTTGTATTTGCTCATTTGATTGATCAGATATGCGTCCGGCTTCATTTCAAGTTGCAAAGAATTGTTTTGACTAGTTGGCCCGACACTTCCTACTAATGTCACTAGCGATAGTGTTCAACTGTTTCTCTTATCAGGCCGAGTCCTCCGCTAACAATGGAGCTGAGGCTGCCACTACGAGCGGCTCTGCACACAGAAACACACTAAAGCGGGAGATCCCTCTGATACGCTTTTATATAGGCCAAAGCTAATTTTACTATGAAAATAAATAACCCTTTCTTGTTGAATTAAGCTCAAAGTCCAGGCTGACTTCACTTCATCAGCATTTCCATCTGTGGTGGTTCCTGTAAAAAAAAGTAATGAATAGTGAATAAAAGGACTGTATTCATAACCAAATATTCTCATTTTGAATGGGACCTCAAAATGGCAAGATAAAAACAGTACGATTTATTTCTACAGTTGCTTAAAAGTATTGCCTGGTCACCCACGATCCACTTTCATTGCCAGTAAAATAAACATATTTGTCCCATTGGCTTTCTGTACACGACAGAAGAGGATGTTTTGACTAGTTGAGTCGCAGACGGGGAGGCAAGGCAAGCTCTTTTGTATACCACAGTGTGTACACAGTAATTCAAAGTGCAAAACAAAATAAAGAAAAATCCCATACATTTATATACATGAAAAACATTAATAACCACAATGCCACTTTTTTTACAGAGACAAAAGGCTGACGTTGTTTCACAGCTACAGAACTATGTACAGAATTGGAACTCCTTGAACATTTGACCACAGAATACTGATCCATTTGTCACCCTGGCTGATATGGCATTAATTACAGATTATTTTAATTATTGTGTAGTTGGTCGATTGTTATTCAGATTAATTGATTTGGTGTTGGATCTCTGAGGGTCAGTGATTATGGGATTTGTAATTTTTTTCCCAAAGCATTACATTTCAAATGTCCCCCTGGAGAACATCTTCATAGAGGTGAGTTGTTTGATAAACATTTTAATTTGATTCTGGAGTCAGTGTAGACTGATTTGAGTCATAAAACCTCTTCTCAGCGTGTTTATGTAAAGCTCAAGAAGTTATTCATTGTTACTAAAAATGTCATATACATTAATATAGGTTCTAAGCCTTATAACTGAATGTAAATGTCAGTGGCTTTTTCTGTACACTGCAAAATGTTTGTTTTGTCCTGCTGCCATTGAACCAATTTGAAAAAGAGATGGTTCATGTCAAGGGGCTAATTTTATCTTAAAGAATAAATGATGCTACATTAGTTGGCAAATATTTCAATAATCGGTTCATCGATGAACTTGTTTCAGCCCTAGTACCTGATCACAAGTACCAAAACCAGAAGGCCAAAATGGATAGACCACTGCATCTCTATAATATACTGCATTATTACTCAATAAAAACAACTTGAGAATGAAAAACATATTCTAGAGTCTGGTTACTAATGCAAATGCACAGTGCACATTAACTGACTTGTTCCACGTATGGTAGACTGTTCTGATGTTACAGAAGATAATATTTACAAGCCATACTTCGGGGAATGGGACGTCTCCAGTGAGCTCTCCATATCCTTCAGCCACCCATGCAGCCGAGCTCCAGGCCAGTCCCTGCAGCCCCCCGGCCCGAGTCACGGAAGGGGGCACGCTCCAGCCAGTATAGAGTCGGCTTGTTATTTTTGCTGTCCAATATGGTCTACACGGCTACCTCGGGGCCCGCTGTTTATTATGCTACCGTGGCTGGTTGTGCGCGGTCCTTGCGTCGTCGAAAAGCATCCGTCAGCTGCCCCCCGTGAAGTGTTACAAATGGCACCTCTGTCTGTCCCCCGGGAGTGATGGGAAGTCTTGTTCAGCTGGCCAGTTTTAAGGCTGACCTGTCCTCCTGCCAGATGTGCTCTCATTTAAAATCTCTTTCACATTTTAGGTAACATTTTGAGACGTTTTGGATGGTAATGGCTGTATAATCTTTTATCCATTTTATTTTACTATGAAGCAAATGATGAAGGAAAGCTAAATGTTTGTGTTAGTGCGACATTGTTTTTTGTTCTATCCACACAAATATCAGGAGCTTCTGGCCCATATGTTTAACTCCACCCCTTCTAAGCTCCGGTCTCAGTCCTGTAAAAGTATCTTGTCATTTTTACCTTTTGACTTCATGCTCAGAGAAGTTGTATGTCTTTTAAAACGCATAACAAGTATTTCCCCTAAATTAGTATTATTAATCTATAGTTCACACTAGCATGGCTGTGTTTTCATCCTGTATCTTTTTATTTGACAAAAAAATTAATTAAATAAGTACAGGCGGAACCATTTTTTTTTTCCTTGACATAATATATTTTCTAAGATACTCATTCTAAAACATGAAATGACAAAAGTTTCATAATAGTTTTTAAAGACCAAAAGTAATGCATCAATGTAGCTTGGTATTATTTTGATAGGGACAGTGTACAATAAACATGAGCTAAAGGGATTGTTGTACCAGTATATGGAGAAAAACATGACTTTTACTTATTTCATTATTTAAAAATGTGCCTATTTTTGTATTGTATACTGTATGTTGTTGCTGCATTGAGATATTTGTTCTGAGTGCACTTTAATTTCTACAAAGCTGACTCGTACTTGTCTGGGATAAGGGCTGCTTCCTGGCTGTTTCCGTGGAAATGTTATAACAACAATTATATATGTTTTGTTAATATTCATACGATGGCCAAAGCTTCAATATGTGTGGTAACAAAGTAAGAACTATTTACTAATTAGACTCTCATATAAAGTGATCTTTGTCTTTGATCTTTGCTCTTCAGGTAGAGCCCCAGAGACTAAAGCACTCGGTCTTGACAAGCTTGGCGTGCATCTCAACAAGGACACCGGGAAAATAATTGTGGGAGCTGACGAATCCACATCGGTGCCAAACATTTATGCTTTTGGGGATATTGGTGAGGTAAGATGAATTACTGTGTAGTCATTAAAGTCGGTGAAGAAGCCACTTTAGTTTTTAAGGGGAGTCAAAGTTTTGTGTGTGCATTCCGTTTCACTTTTGTAACATTGTACTGGCATTTTTAAAGGACCAAGAAAAGCACCCGTAGAGCACATATCTCCAGCAAGATCCATTTCTTAAAACATAAATCCTGCATACACACAGATTTGGATCACCTCAAAATTTGAATCCGTTCTCAGCCCAAAAGATTAGTGACAGTTCCAGGAATTTGAATGTTTTTTTGTATATAATGAAGACATGCTTCATAAAATGTCTTATTTTTCTCAAAGTTGTGTTTTCATGATACCTGCCGGAGAGGAAAACAGATAATATTAAGGTCATATATTATGTTTTTGTTTTATGTTGGCCTAGAAAAGAGAGAGAAGCACTTGAAATACAGAAACTATTTTATTAAAGACAATATTTGTTATCACTTTTGTGTGTGTTTTTGTTCACAAAAGTGGATCCTTGGCCTCGAAAAAAAGAGTGAGTCACTTGTAAGAAATGCAGAAACTTAACCAAAAAACAGAATGCAAAATACAAAAGAGAAAAGAAAAAATACACCCAAAATTATTACTTTAAAGAGTCCACACTTCTAATTCTGGTGTCTAAGGTGTCTATGGTTGCAAACTGAGCAGAACAGGATTAGAAAGGCAATTTGATCTATGCATTCCCTTTTCAACCAGCCTTGTTAATAGTTAGTCCTGCTGTGTGTTATGCCGCTGTTGTTTTTCAGCACAACCAGCTGTGTGCTTGCTTCCTGCCTACCAGGCCTCTCACACATACACACACATGCATACATACACACACATGCATACATACACACAAACATGCATACATTCCCACGTACACACATGCACGTGCACACTCTGTGACTTAAAGGCTCTTTGATGAGTCCTACTTCACCCCAATCTGTCTGTCAGCCTTCCACAGCAGCGGGAAGTTTCTTTCCTGGGGCGGAGGATGATATCTCTATCAATTTGTCCAAAGCATTGTTGCCATTCTTATGTTTGTTGTATTTAAACAAGTGCAATCCGCCAAGAAATGCATTATAGTGACTCACGCTGTCTGCAGTGTAAACACTTACGTTGGATATGGACACACGTGTGCAGGTATGTTCGAACAACAGGATGTGAGCTGGTGATTTCAACAGGTTCATGTCATACCTTTAGTATTGCCCTGCAGCGGTACAGTTTCCAGAAATGTACTGTTGTGTATGTGTGCCGCGAGCAGCAAGCCCCACCACTTTTGGAAGATGAAAGATATTTTAACTGTTTTACTGTATTGTTTTTTGTTTTAGCTTTTTGTTAGATCTGGCAAGTGCTTGAAAAGTGTGTATGTATATATATATATATATATATATATATGTACTGTATACAACCGTTAACCGTTCAAAAGTTTGGGGTCACCAAAGTGTTTTCCATGAAAAATCACACTTATTCACCACCATACGTTGTGAAATGAATAGAAAATAGAGTCAAGACATTGACAATGTTAGAAATAATGATTTATATTTGAAATAAGATTTGTTTTACATCCAACTTTGCTTTCGTCAAAGAATCCTCCATTTGCAGCAATTACAACATTGCACCAAAAAACAGACATTTGCAGCTAGAATAGTCATTTACCACATAAGCAATAGAGTGTATTTCTTTACAGTTTAGACTAGTTTAAAGTTATCTACAGTGCTTTTCCTTCAAAAATAAGGACATTTCAATGTGACCCCAAACCTTTGAACGGTAGTGTATTTGAAAAGTTATTTTTTTCTACAACCCTTTGTGGTCATTATGCAAAAATCCCATTTTACTCACACGTTTCACTGGTATATTTGTTTTTCTTTAGGGTCGTCCAGAGTTGACCCCCACTGCCATTAAAGCAGGACGGCTTCTCGCACGCAGACTGGTTGGTCAGAGTTCTCAGCTCATGGATTATGACAATGTAAGACTCAGAAAAAAATTGAAATTATCTATTATTTAATTATCATTTTTCACTGATCCAATGCTGCTAGTACTTATATTTGGTTAACATGCTTCATTTGAAATATTATTATAGGATTTATCTTCTCATATAAAATAACATAAACATAAATATTGCCAACATTTTCTCAAAAAAAAAAAAAAAACATCTGAAAAACATAATAAAAACAAAAACATGTTCACCGTCTTCCAGGTTCCAACGACAGTCTTCACTCCGCTTGAGTACGGCTGTGTGGGATTGTCCGAAGAGGAGGCTGACAAAAGATATGGAAAAGAGGGTATAGAGGTAACTCATTATTGATTCTGCTTAAAGAGACGCTCTCTGCCATTTTTGCACAGAAAAACGAAGCTCTATAACAAGTTTGACCAATAATAAACCAATATTTCATGTGCACGTTCCCGACTTGTGCACATGTTTAGTGTCCGTGTTCCTACATTAAACCACACACACTGCAAAAAACAATATAATATGAAGTAATAATTGCTTGAATCGAAAGGTTTCTGTCTTAATTTGAGAACATTCTGAGCCAATCGGACGAGACATTTAAGTTCAATTTCTTTCTTTTTAAAACAAGATAATTTTTTCTTGTCCCATTGGCAAATCTTGTTTTAAGGCAGTCCAAAAGTTTTTCCAAATTTGAGCAATTTTTTGACTTTTTTGGCAGTGTATTTCCAGCATAAACTGTGAGACTTTCTGTGACTCGGCTTATACTTAGTTGTTATTACCTCCACAAAAAAACACATTGTTCCTTAAATCTTCCAAACGTATTCTGCTCACACAAGCATGTGGCCTGTGCACACCAGCGGCCTGACAAACAGCTGCGCGCGCCGGTGGATAATGGGTGTTGCAGGTGAGGTGCGGCCTTGAGTGGCAGGCGAGCAGGAGGCCTGATGGAGGTGTGCAAGGGGCGATGACAGCTGCGCTTAGATCAGAGAGGTCGCAGCAAAACGCGGCCTCTAACAGCTGCACGGCCCGCCAACTTGTGTCGGCACGCTGGCTGTCGGTCTTACAATGCAAACGCACTCGCATCTCCGGTAAAACGTTCTAAACCTATCAGTACCAGGAGCCAAAAAGACGTTGTACCCATCACGGTTCAGCCAAGACTTCATGTTATGTGTTTGTTGCCAGTGGATATTTAACTTTTACACTCCCAGATATTAATTTCATTTTATTGGCATTCGTTTATGACGTTTTTTCACTCTTTGATAGTAGTAGATAGTAGTAGTAGTTGTGTAAAGCCGTATTTTGTCAATTGAACACAAACCTGTTTTCTATTTTCAACTTATAACATAATTGAACCGCTCTGGAGAGATCTCAAATGTGCAGTTCATGCAAGGCGGCCCCGGAAATTACAGTAACTGGAGGCTTTTTGCAAAGAAGAATGGAAAGCCCTAGCATCATAACATAAAGAGCCTCATCCACAATTATCACAAAAGACTTCAAACTGTCATAGATGTTAAAGGCAAAATAAAGTCTTATTTTGAAATAATAGTAAAACAAAAAAAAACAAAAAAAAAAACTTGAATAAGAGTGGGGAAAGTGGCGATACGGCGCACCTGGTCCGAACACAAAAGTTTGATGAACTGGGCCCTGGTAGTTATTCTTTCATAAATAGTCTTTAAAAGGTTTGAAAAATACTTTGATTTGACGTGAAGTAAACGATATGCAATTGTTTTTTTCTCCTTAAATCTATTTTTCCAGTTAAAAGTTGTTTTATTTTTAGAGGTTATACCTAAAAGTGCTACAAGTAATTTGATTTTCCGTATCCAGGTCTATCATGCATTCTACAAACCCCTGGAATTCACTATTGCAGAGCGGGATGCTAGCCAGTGTTATCTAAAGGTATGTAATAACTTTATCGTTCTCTGTTTGTGTATTGTGAGGGATGTATGAAGCAGCTGAACATGTATCATTGTACATTTCCAGGTTGTATGTGAGCGTAGGGAGAAGCAGAAGATTTTGGGTTTGCATTTCACCGGCCCAAATGCAGGAGAAGTCACACAAGGCTTCGCTCTGGGCGTCCAGTAAGTTGTATAGTGAGTGTGTTTACAAACCACGGAGTTTGTCCAAAATCGGCAAATAATCACACAACGTTTGGTATTTTGGCTTTTGATTTTCCCACCTGCTCATCATTTCTGCAGTGTTCTTAAAACCACTATTATCCTTAGACCTTCAGGCTCTAAGGCAATGCTCTTCCAACTGAACCACTGTCGCCCCCTGATTGAGTAACCTGTATCTGTCCAAATATATTTCTAATACATGTTTGGCTTTTCCCTCTGCGCTCAAATGCATCACTGCCAGCTCAACTGCAGTAGAACCAGCACTAGCACCTCATTATGAACTGGTTTTCACACCTGAATTCCCGGGCACGGGTTTACACACATTTTTATCAAATGTAATTGGGAATAGGTGGAGAATTCTGTTTTCACTGGTGCTTTGTAAACTCTATCTTACATTTGATTGAAATCCTTCATAAATCTGGCTTTTCTATTTTCTTTTCTTTTTTACCAGATGTGGTGCTACATACGCTGACCTTCTGAACACTGTTGGCATTCACCCGACTTGTGCTGAAGAAGTGACAAAGGTCCATATCACGAAGCGCTCTGGACTGGACGCCACGGTCACAGGTTGCTGAGGTTAAGTCCCCTCGGCCCATAAGCACACAGGCATCCTCTCTCTCCCTTTCCTCTGCAATAACTAAATGACCATCAGACAATTGTCAATGGCACGTTGTGGGAAGATTAATGCGTATTCCTCTTTCATGCATATACATTTTTGGCCCTGAAGTGAGCGTCTATAAATAAGCAGCATCATCGATCAGGATGGAGGCCATGTTTAAGTGTTTGTTGAAACCATAGAACTAACACAGTCCGAACCTAAACGTTTCTCTGAATATTCTGCAAATATTGTTGTTTCTCTGGCTGTACTTCCTGTCCATTAGTCTTGGAGGTGACACATACCATACACCCCCTCGCCTCCACACCCCCATGACACTGATGGATGGCCCCAGGGCCTTCGGCACAGCGACACCGCCCCATTTCCCATGGACACACACAAACAGTCAGCGGGCTGCTGTCAGTCAGCCAGACCAGTCAACTTGGGGAACCCCGTTCTGTTTAGGTCCACTACAAGTCCAGAAAACCACAGGACCCTTTTCCCCAACATGCACTGCTCCTAACCAGGCAGCACATAAAGCAGCTGAGGGCAAGAGGAGCCAGCAATCCTAAACCACAGACAACTGGGCTCAACTTTAACTACACTACTTCTTTCTACCTAAAGATGGCACTGTTGCCCTCCAAGTCTTACTGCAGTGATCCCTGTCCAGGCATTTTTTAATTCAACATTCATCTGATGCATTTAATCCTCTTAATCCCTTTAAGGTTATTAACTTCTTGCTTGACAGTCAGAGGCTTTTATGGAGCCAAGCTGATAAGGGCTATCTGCAGTGTGTTTGTATGGATGAAGGACTGGCCATAGAGAGTTAGCACTCCAAGATCAGATGGTTTCTTTACATAAATGAAAAGGGAACAGTGGCAGTTCGTTTGGCCAATTTTGAACATCTTCAACCAATTGTCGGTTTCCTTGGTAGAGAGGCATTAGAGCTGTCAATATGTGGCTTTCCACAAAAATTGGTGGACCAGAGTGGCTTGTGGGAGTCGTTTATTTGTATTTGAAGTCTAATCTGTCCAGTCTGATTAATGGCTTTGATGAGGGGAGTGACAGAGTGCCAGAGACGGAGAGAGAGAATGAACAAACTTGCAGCTTTATTTGGACCGTTTCAGAAAGAGCGCTGAGTTTGAGTTTTGGGGCTGGGGAGGGACAGAGGGAGATTCTTGTGTGCTGTGTATAGGCCGAGGTGCTGACTGAAGGACCCTGACCTCCTCTCAGCGGGAACAGCTTGACTCTATCACTCTGAGCACGGAGGGCTCACATGAGGCTGCATGGCAGGGGCAGGGGCAGAGGGAGGGTGGGATGGACAGAGCCAAGCGGTGCAGCCACACAGCTCCATGTTTGCCTGCGGTAATTGAGTCCGTGTTCCTGTGCTTAACGAGGCACTTCAGAGACCCCAGAGTGGCCCACAGCAACATGAGGGAAGTCATTGGTGTAACTGTAATGTCTGTTTGCTTTAAACCCTCCATTTCCTTTCAGCTTTTTGCTCAGCTACTCTGTTACTTTGTGTACATTTGCATGGAGTAATATTCTTTTTTTACCTTTACAACTTGTGCATCTGAAATGTTTTTTCCCCTGTTGTTTCCATTCCGGTCTCTGGAGCTGTTTTCTCGTATGTCTGAGCTGATTCCTCACCCTGGAGGTCAGGGTTCACCTATCCTTTAGTCCAGTTAATGATGACTTGCACTTAAGCCCAAACCTGGGGAGTGCAGGTCTGATGTCCACTGGCTAAGAACTTCACAGTTGTAAATAGAGAATACTTTGATGATTTACATAATTTATGTAACAATGAAGCTTTACTATTAAAATATTTATGAACTTTTGATCTGTGTGTTTTGTTACATGTTTGTATAATTTCTGTAATCTGTTCTTACTTTTGTCTGTATGATTGAACAGGCTCATCTTTGGTGCTGGTGTCATAGGGTGATCATGCTTTGACCCTGTCCGTCTCTGCTGACAGGCAGCCCTGCTCTGCAGCCCTGTCACTCAGCCTTGTGCACCAACAATGGCACAAATTCCAGTGTGTTTGTTTGGTTAAGGACAGGGCTCTCCGAAACCCCTGAACCTCCTCAGGATCCATAGCAGCCACACTCACCCTCAGAGAGAGGACTGTGTCAGGCCTAACCCAGACACGGCCCTCCCGACACAGGAATATCCATCCCTATTTAGCAATTGTGTCTCCTGTGTCCCTCACAATTGAGCAAACGGGCTAAATCCACCTTGAAATGCACTTAGTGGAACATGTCAACATGTCAGGGTGCGCTCGAATCGACGCTCCAGCTTAATCCAGTCCATTGAATGCTGACAGTTGTCTGTGAGTCAGACATTCATGGGCCTTTGTCACTTGAGGTCTTGAGCCATGCTGAGGGAGCACAACCTAAAACATACATCTGGGGTGAAAGCTTCAGGAGGAGGAGAAACCGATACAAGTCTTGTGTAAACATTCAAAAAACTGACGCTACCAACAAAAAGACTAAACCTGGGTGAGGATTATGCCTAAGAAATGAATAGGGGCCAATTATGACTGCTCTGTTGTTCTGCCAGTTTCAGGCTCAGGAGCTGTCATCCAGAGATGCCTTCAGGGCCCTGATGAGATGCACAGGCTCGGGACGGCTCATGTAGGAAAAGACCACTCAAAACTTATAAGCCCAGGTGGGTCTAAAAGCTGCTCTGCTGGATTTTGCCACTCTCAGCTTTGTCTGGTCTGGCGACTTCAGATACAACATAGCCATATATAGCAATGTCAAATCAATCAAGCTGTTTATTTCAAAACCTGTTCCATACAATTCCACAGAACAAAATGGCAGACACAGATACACGCACATGTTATGAAAAGTGGTTGGATGAAGCTTCACTCATACACTTCCAAACCCTCCTCACCCATTTAACAGAGATGCAGAGATTTGGAACCAAATTGTCCAAAGATTATAAAAAAAATTAAAAAAACGTTCGAACATGAACACAATTCAATACAATATCATGGTAAAAGACAAAACACTCTCCGACCCTACACCTCTCTCACACTTCCTGCTCTGTGCTGAAGGCATGCACTACTTTAATAAAAACAAAAATCCAACATGTTTGTTTTTAAATCCTCTGTTAATCCGCTCCAAACACGCACATTGACTTTAAAGTAGCTCTAAATATTCACTGTAATTATGGTCGGCATCGCTATTACGGAATAACTTTTGTTCACAGTGATGCATTGATCTTGAAAAATATGTACCATTTTGCAATCGTTTCTCAAAGCTACTTCCCTTTTCAGCTTGTTTTAGCAGCCTGTTGGAACAGCGAGTGGTCAACTCTTTTTAGGAAGACGAGCTCTCTTTGTTGCTGCGCAGAGGTGAGGGTCTGTGAAATGTTCTTATCTAACCCATGATAAGAACAGGATACCCCAGGAAAAGCCCAAACTCAATACACATGGCTGCTGCTGACCTTATCTCCAGGCTGTGATGGAGCTATGGTAGCTTTCGGCTTATCTAGAATACCCGTGGATCTATGTCGCACACGCCTTTGCTTGAAGTTTAATGCTGTTATTTATTTGTGGTTGGACTCCCCAGTTCTAGCTAAACGGGTTTTTACAACTGGTAACCTCAAGTCTTAAATCATTTGGGCAGGTTTTTTTGCCACACAGGAAGCCTTCTGATTAGTCCTGGTAGCTTCAAGATTTACAACCTCACATATTTCAAAATAGTGTGCAGCTAAGATATATTGTTATAATTGCATACACCACAAAATAGCATGAAAAAAAGTGTATGGTGTAGATTTAATGTGAAGAAGACTAATAACACCATGAAAACGGCTGATAATTGTTCAGTCTGATGACCTCATTTGTATGTCATCGCCGCACCTTTATTATCGGCACAATTGCAGCCTGATGTCATATCTGCGTTTGATCAGTGTTGGGTTTCGGAAGTGTTTGTTAAATTGGTTTTCTAATAGCCTAAAGGAAGTGCAGTGTTGATGTAAAGATTTAATGCGTTGCCCTCAATCGCCTCAGTTTTGTCATAAACTCTGTCAAAACCTGTTTGTAGAAGATTTTTAGGACAGTATATGTATGTTTTTGGGAATAATAGATGCTTGGTTTGATAAGTTTCAAATGAGAATTACAAGAAAGCATTCAAATATGAATATGAATTAAATCAGGTCACCCTAAAGCTGGGGTGTCTAACTTTCAAGCCAAACAGTTTTAAACTATGACTTTAAATTCATCAATTAGAACCAATTGAAAGAACTACCTCGAGTTTTCACATGCGAGAAACACCCTCCCTTTGCCAATCAGCTCTCAGCTCAAAGAGTCAAAATGTGACTCATTCAAACCCATGATTTTATATTTCCAATGTTCAAAAGATAACATGTTTTCTAATGAAGACGTTATGTTGTGTTCAGATTTGCTTTCACTATTTTACTTTTACAAGACTCATTCTAATAAAACATTATTTATTTACAAAAGTGTCTGTTTATGGACTTCAGAGTGAACTCTCTTCCAGAGCAAGAAAGAGGAGTGGACATGGCACGTGTCAATTTATTTTTTGCATGAAAAGGTAAAACAAACTCTGTATGTATTGTTATGATTAATTTTTTTGTATTACATTTAAAAATATAGATCAGTCTGGTTTGTCATAGGCCGAGAGTCCAGCTGATGTCCCTGTGAATACATCTCCATAAAACCCAGTGGAAGTGCTGACACAGAGATGGACAGGTTATGTGGAGCACATGGCTCACCCAGTGGGTGCTGTCGGTACCTCTCTGATTGAGTATTTCCTGTTTGGCATAAAACCTCAGTGTGTTCGTCCAAACTTGAGCCCCTTTTGCTGAGTGTATTGTAAGCTCAGCCCATGGAGCGCAGTTATGTCGCTGTGTGTTTATTTGCTGGTCAGTGATAAGATGAAAGATGGCTTGTGTGGCATGTTCTGCATGTGAGTGGGGGCAGGTGGGAATGTGCATGTGGGTGTGTCTGCAACTTTAGCCACATGTCTGAACGATGCATGTATGAACAGCCATGCATTCAGTGCTAAAGAGTTCCCCCAAAGTTTCAACCTTCGTTTTTAGCTCAGCCTTGTATTTCCTAAACAATTGTTATCAGACTTTCCCCAAGAGTGAGTCGGTGTCACAGACAAACCTACAGCCTGTATGTACATAACCAGCTCAGTAGTCTTCGCCCTTTGGCCTCATTGTCCCAGATGACGAATGGGCCCATACAGCAGCAGAATGAAGACTATCATTACTGTACATAAGGAGTCTGCTCAAAGAGGAGGCTGTGTCTCAAATAACTCGCCTCCAGTTTGTGTACGCAGACCTATGACATCTTAGCCTGTCTTTATCCATTATATATATCATCCATTATAATATATGTCTGGATCAATTTTTTACATGGGACATGGTGTACAATTGGCCTAATAGTTGAATATATCCTTACAACAAAAACCTCTACAGGCACTATACTGTAAATGGTTTCTTTAAGACTGATTGTGAAGGGCGACAGTAGCTCAGTTGGTAGAGCATTGGCCTTCAGGCCTGAAGGTCGTGGGTTCAATTCCCACCTCTACACCTTCTCCACCGACTCCCACTGATGACTGCTGTCGTTGTGTCTTTGGGCAAAACACTTAACCCCACTTTGCCCAAAGCCCCCACTGAAAGATCAAGGCTATGCTCACAGAGCAGCCGTTCTCCTGTGGACTCACCACCTGCAGAGGGTCAGTGAGGGGCTGGTGCTATGAGACTTGGGTGGCATCTCTGACTGCCACCCCCCTGACCCAGAAATGGATTAAAGGGTAGAAGATGGATGGATAATTGTGAATTTGTGACTTCTTTTTGAGTAATCCAATTATGTAAGTTTTAATAAAATGCTGGGTTACCTTTTCGTTACATGATTAATGCCTGGGGTGTATCCAAACAGAAAGAGTGTGGTATAGGTGAAATATTATGAACAAATAAGACCACCACATTATCATATTTTTTGCCGCTTAGGCTGAGAGCTGATTTTTCCTCTATTCCGTCTGAAAAATCTAAACACGAGACAAAAATACGAAATGTGACAACGAATGATAAAGCAGTTTTGAGAGCCAGGAACTAAAAGATGTGCAGTATTTCTTTAAAAAAAATTGTAGATTAAAAGTTAGACATCGATTTAAACAAATTCCTATAACCTAGAAATGTTGTGGACTATTTTACGGAAAGTGAAGTGTTACTTTTGGACGAATATGTCTAAAACAATCGCTGGTTTGAGTGACATTTATTTGCTTTTGGGAGGAATTGGGGGTCAGATAACACCGTGCTGTGCGTTGACCTTACTATGAGAAACGGCGTCATATTCAGAGGAGTTTGAAGAAGAGCTGATAACATTATTAACTTTACACTTGGATGGGCCTCCCTCCTCCGTTCACTCAGGGAGGATGTCTTTATAGCAGATAGGGATTGTGCATCTGCTTTCTTGCTTTCCGCTCTGCACTGAATCATTGTTTTGTTCTCCTCCTAAAATGTAACCAGCGAACCGGTCACTCCTCACCCTCTCTGAGATCTCTTCATTACCACCTGCAAAACAGCCTTAGAAAAACACACATCCCTTGGTGACTTATGCTTCAAAACTTTCACACAAACTTGACCCGCAGAAATAGAGGAACATATGAAGTAATGATACGATAATAATAATAAACTTTATTTATATAGTACCTTATTTATAACGAATTTGCAAAGTGCTTCATGACAATAGAAGGCAGTACAGATTATTAATAAAACACAGTAAGAAGAAATAATGTGGAGAAAAATGATACACAAATCATTTACAAATAAGTATTACAAAAAGGTAAATTGATCAGAGTGGGGTTTAGATAGTGGTTTAGATAGTGGTTTAGATAGTGGTTTAGATAGTGGTTTAGATAGTGGTTTAGATAGTGGTTTAGATAGTGGTACTGATGCACGCCGCAGGTTGCTCCAGAGTCGATTGGCCCGGACTGAGAATGCTCAATCACCTTTCTTCCAGAGCCTCAACCTTGGATTCAAGATTCAAGATTCGATAATTGATTTGCCATTTGCAGTAAAACCACATTGGAAAAACTGTGCAAGACTACATCAGTGTGCACCAGACCTTGGGACTACCAACAGGAGCCTACAACCTGCTTGTAGGGGGTCAAAAGATCAGAAATGCAACTTGGTGCTAGACCTAAAATCATAAATTCAATTCTAAAACGCACAGGGAGTCATGTGAGGGATGCCAAACCGGGGTGATGTGCTCCTGTCTTTTAAAACCAGTGAGAAGTCAGGCTGCTGTGTTCTAAGTTCTGTAATAGTTTGTCATAGTACCTATGACGACATGCTCAGAGCAGTTTTCGGCAAAAAAACAAAGATATTGACCCTACATTTGTTTTGGAAATGTCTCATGTAAAATTACATTCTTTACAATCACATGGGTTTGTTGATAATTTTAAAATTTGGGTAAAAAACAAATTCAACACCTCCATCCATTTTCTTCCCCTTAATCCATTTGTGGGTCGGGTGGGGGGTGGCAGTCAGAGCTGCACCCAGTACACAGAGCACCAGCCCCTCACTGATCCTCCTGCAGGTGCTGAGTCCACAGGAGCCTTGATTATTCAGCGGGGGCTTCAGGCAAAGTGGGGTTAATTTTCTTGCCCAAGGACACAATGACAGCAGTCATCAGTGGGAGTCGTGAAGTGGGACTTTCAAGCTCTAAGTCCAATGCTCTAACAACTGAGCCACTGTCGCCCCCTTTTTTAACCATATATTTTCTAATTTAGATATGTTTTCACATTCTAAAACATGAAATGACAAAGTAAATATTTCTAAATGGACAAAAATAATGCACAATATTTCTCCTTTAAACCCGTAGGTTCTACCGTTTGGTCCATGCATTGCAATGACATCATCTAATTTCCCCAGTTGATTCATTGCTGTCTTTGACCTACACTTCCTCTGATCTTTTAGCCACACTGTACATTTTTGACATGATGAGAAAGACTCTTGGTGAGCGGGTTCCTGTAGACTGTATGCTACATCTCCTGTCTATTTTGACCTTGTGTGTGGTTATTTTGGCTGCTGCTCCGTCTGACCCGCCTTTCTAATTTGGTGATGAGCTGTAAAGTGACCTGCCTGCCCCCACGGCCAAGCGGCTGGACCAAAAGTGAGATTCCAGGGATTTCCTTACAACTCCTGCGTCGGAGGCATGATACAGAACCCACACCCTAAGCCCATCACGTTTCTCCGTCTGTCACCTCCTCTCCTTCACCGACCAACAAGGAGACTGCTGGCATAGCTCCGTCCCGACTCCATACCCCAGGGTAAGCTGAGACTGTAAGAATAATTGATGAACTTGATGGGGATGGGTACAAGGTGACCACCTCCTGCAAAGGGGTGAGTGTCCAGGTTCATCCATTTGGACTAATTAGTTCAAACTCACTATGGGGGTTCCTTATGTTTCAGCATCTGCTCACGAGTTAGAGCCATTCCATCATAGTCAAGATTTTAGAGAGTAAAACAATAGTGTAAAAAAGCTGTGCACATTATGAATTGGTGGACTGGTATACCATCAATTTCAATTTAAATGTATTCAATGTATTCTTGTATAGCCTAAATCACAACAGTAGTTATCAAAACCGTTGAAATGGCCAACACAGATTATAGAATCAAACGGTTCAAACACAAAAAATATAGAAAACTTTTTGGTCCATGGGGGGAGTTGACCAATGTCCATAAATGTTGATAAATGTTGTAGAATGTTGGATCCTGGATCATCACCACAGTCCTTTTTGTTAGACCACTAACAGTCCTGCATCAGCAAGGAAAAACTCTAAAACACAGTGGGTGAAAAGTGAGAAAACTCAAGGAGGTCCACATTGAGAGAGGGATCCGCTCCACACAGACGGACGGGCTATAGATCCAGGACTCAGGCTACAGAATGAGCCCCAAGGCACGTGGCTCAGGCCTCATCCTATGATGTATGATATTTGTTATTTAGAAATGTAATTGTTGCTGTACATACTAGGCCCAAACCATTAGATAAAAAAGACATTTACACTAAATAATTACAAGATACATACAGACATAACAGAAAATAATAAACCCCAAGGAGAGATGGAGTGAGAGAGAGAGGACCCTGGAAGGCTCTGGGCCACAGCATTAGGCCTGCTGTATGTTGCATATAAAGCTGATACACCGTCCAATAACCCAGAGTAGTCCATCCCAGCTCGCTATTGCTGGCTGTGAGGTCACTCTCAGGTCCTACTGGATTGGTCAGGGAGGGGTCAGCCAGGAGCCAGTCACAACATCAGATAATGGGGAAAATCCATACCAACAATAATGATTGCCGAACCCTACACAAACCCTAGACTATACGAAATGTGCACTGTATTGCAATGGACCATTCAACTCAAACGTTTTAATCAGCCCAACAATCTTCAATTCAACACAATTACAAGTGTACCAAGTGTACTGTCAATGGGATATAATATGAGCTTCAGAGTCAGAATCTGTTAAAAACATGCTAAAGATAGAAAATCATGAGAGAATGTTCTAAAACCTATTTAGCTTGTCTCTATCACATGGATGTGTGTTTCTTATCTAGAAAGTGCCACTTATTTGAATTCCTCAATAACGCACATTTTTGTTTCTCTTTCACCCCATTACGCGGACATAGCAGTCTTTCTCACTGATGCACTGGGCTTGTACTGGTGATTGTTTCATTTCAGAAGGCTGAGGGGATACAGGGGACTAATCCTGGGCCGCAGAGGAGGTTTAAAACACTCTGGTTTCATCTAATCTTCCAGCTCAGACTCAGTCGAGCTTGAAACCCGCTTTCTCCATGATAGGAATGGACAAATAAAAGTCTCTCCCACCACTCTTATGAAAGGGCTCTGTGTGCTCTGTGGATTACTGTCCTGTTCTCCGCACTGCCTTTCTCATTTTGACTGGGAAGGATGAAAAGACCCCTGTTTGTGCATGCTCTGGGACGTTTCCACATACTTTGTGTCATTATGTTTTTAAGGTTATAGGTTATAGCAACAACTAGCTATTAACATCAATATTCATGTATGTTATTGTATATGTCGTTTTTGCTTTGGGTTTCGACTATATACATATTAATTAACCAATAAGTAGTTATAATTAATAGTTACCTAATGTAACTTAAGTTCTACGAATAGGTGCGTAGTCCCTTAGCGGACTTCGCTAGTGGGATATCACGTGACCCCCAGGTCACAGACACCAGAGAGATCAACAAAAAATGCTCCAATCACTAGCGACCCTCCTCTATAAAGGCCCCTGCTCCATAGCCGCGCCCCCTCTTGAACTCTGCCAAGCCGGGCTGGCCTGATGGGCTCGTAGCTAAGGGACTACGCACCTATTCGTAGAACTTAAGTTACATTAGGTAACTATTAATTCTACGTCATGGTGCTACGTCCCTTAGCGGACTTCGCTAGTGGGACACAACGCGGAGGCCGTAGGAACATGTACTCCCAGCAGGCCAGCGAAGAGTGATTGGAGCTCCGCCCGAGCAAGACCCTCACACAGTGAGAGGACTCAGAGCAGAAAAAGCAATTGCGTGTTACAGGGCCACTCCTCCCAAGGATACCCCCACGTAACACAGACCGAAAGGTCACTCGTAGTCCCAGGACGCCTCTCCCAAGAGCTCCTGACGTGGACTACTTGACTGACCAAAGCACACACAAATATTGCACCTGCAGGACGCCACTCCCAAGAGCTCCTGAACCAGGGCGGAAAGTCAAAGTCGGCCCCTAAGAGGGGAACATAAAGGTTACAACTCAGTCCGCTGCACTAAGCACGGAATGGGCCACCGACCGGTCCGACACATCCAAAAGGTAAGACCGGACGAAAGAAGAGGACGACGCCCAAGAAGCCGCACGGCACACGTCCTCGACCGAAGCCCCCCTGAGGAGGGCTGTAGAGGCCGCCACCCCACGCGTGGAGCGTGGGGTGGCGACCTGAAGCCCACCTGAAGCCCACCGGGGGGTCCAGATCCTGAGCCTGATACACCCGCCGCACAGCCGTGGCGACCCAGTGCGCCAGCCGCTGAGCCGACAGCGGGGCGCCCCTGTTCTTGGGGCCCAGACACACAAACAGCTGATCAACCAACCTGAATGAAGACGTCATGGTCAGGTAATGCCTAAGCATCCTGACAGGACACAGAAGGTGCCGCCGCTCCTCCTGCGGCGGCGAATGGAATGCCCTAATCCTGATCACTCTCGACCTGAAGGCCGACCTGATGACCTTAGGGAGAAAAGCCGGATTGGGCCACAACTCCATCAGGCCGTCGCCCTCTCCAAAGGACAGGCAAGACGCATGGACGGAGAGCGCACACAAGTCGCCCGCCCTCTTAGCAGACGCCAACGCCAGCAAGAGGGCAGTCTTAAAGGCAACACACTCGGGACTCGCCTCCGCCGCCGGTTCAAAAGACAGACCCCTAAGGACCACCCTGAGGTCCCAAACCGGGGGCGTTCTCTGAAGCGGGGGCCTCCTCCTGCGCGCCCCCCGCAGAAAACGTTTGACCAACGGATGAGATCGGGCTGTGAACCCCCCGAAACCGTCGTGACCCGAGGTAATGGCTGCCGCGAACACCGCCAAGGTGGCGACAGCCCTCCCTTTGTCAAAAAGTTCCTGCAGGAATCCCAGGACTCCCTCCAACGCTTGGGATCCCAGGAACGGGAACCGCACCAGTCGCTGAAGAGCCTCCATCTCGTGGCGTAGGCCCTCACAGTGGACGGCGCCCTCGCCCCCTGAATAGTCCCCACCACCGCCGGGGGACGACCCAGGTCTACGAGGTTCCGCCTCTCAGCCTCCAAACCCAAAGCCTGCGGCCGATTATCGGGCGTGAAAACAGGCCCCCCCCCCTGGACTAGAGCCCCCGGCTCGCCCGGGAGGGCCCAGGGCTCCATCACCGCCATGCCCCTCAGGAAGGGGAACCACCGGGCATGTGGATTGTCCGGAGCCACCAGGATCACCGACCTCCCCTCCTGTTCGATCCTCCGCAGCAGGACCGGCAGGAGACGCACCCCTAAGGGCGGCTCGTCTGCGGCCCTTAAGGCGAACCAGGACGGGCACTGTGCGTTCTCTGCACTGGCTAAAAGGTCGACCACTGGACGACCGAACCTTCGCCAGACCTCCGCAGCTACCCGTGGGGCCAGGCCCCACTCGTCCTGGAGTGGGCCCCCCCTGGACATCCTGTCGGCCCCCACGTTCCGGGCACCCGGGACGTGGCGCTACCCTCAGGGACAGGAGGTAGGAGATAGATCATGCGCTGAGCCGGTTGCAGCCTGCTTTTCTCCCTGTTCACCACAAAGCCCAGGCGCTGTATGTGGGACAGGACCCAGTGCGTGTGACTCACGGCCACTTCCCTGGATGAGGCCAGTATTAACCAATCGTCTATGTAGGTTAATATTCTTACCCCCGCGCGTCTGAGCGGCTCCAGTGCCGCCTCCACGCACTTTGAGAAGGTCCGAGACGCGAGCGTGTAGCCGAAGGGGAGACGGCAGTACTCGTAACTCCTCTCCCACTGCGAAGCGCAGGAACCTCCTGTGTTCCGGAACTATCGGCACGTGAAAGTAAGCGTCTGTCAGGTCTATGGAGGACATCCAATCTCCCTGCCTGACACACTCGAGGAGCTGTTTTGTGGACAGCATCCGAAACTGCCGTTTGGAAATGCACTCGTTCAAAGTGCGCAGATCCAGAATGGGACGCACCCCTCCTGACTTCTTTGGCACTAAGAAGTAAGGGGAGTAGAGCCCCCTGGCGGCGTCCTGTGGGTCCACCTCTACTGCTGCGCCTCGACTTAGCAGAGAGGAGACCTCCGCTTGTAGTTCCACTAGCGATCCCCGTACCTGAGAGCGCGTTGCCCGCACGCCCCGGAACGGCGGTGGCTTTCGGGAGAATTGCAGTGCGCAATGTCTTCTCCAGCCACGGATCCGTCAATAAGCCCTGCTCCCTCCAGATGCTGTAGAAGTCTTTGAGGGGCGGAACGGGAGCTGGAACACGAGACGTCACAGCCCCGCCCTCTCCTGGTGTTTTTAGCAGGGAGGGGGGGTGGGCGAAAGGGCATGGGGGCCCCCTGCGTCATACCGTGAGCGCCGGGGGCGGTCACGTGTCCTGCAGGCCCGACGTCATAAGTACGGGCCTGACGTCATAAGCTTCGGCCGAACACGCGTTCGGCCGAAGCACACACACCTCTGCTCACCAGATCCCTCCGCCTGACCTCTCTCTGGGAGGGCATAGCATGAACCAGAGAACCGGAGCTCGTAGCTCGCGTAGCGCACTGCACACCCTGCTCTGGGGGCTGCAGGCCAAGCGAAGCAACGTTATGGGCTCGGGAAGTAACACAATCAGACACATTAGACATGTTACGTACCCCCAAATGAGACTCAGACAACGAGTACTGATGAAATGCCGGTCGGCCTTTATTGAAAGAATTCTTGCCACCCCGGCCTCCTCTACCATAGGGAGGCCGGCGGTGGGTGCGTTGCTCCCGCGAGCCACCCGTGGATCTGTCTGGACCCGGGGGCCTCGTCGAGGGGGGACGATGGACAACAGAGCGCAGATACGGGTCAGGACGCCTCCCGGGCGAACGCTCTCTGCCTCTGTCCCGGCTCCGTGATGGCTGGTGGACCTCGCGCCTCGGTGCTAGGTGCGGGGCTAGCCTAGCCGAGTTCTTAGCTGCAGACTCCAGTCTCGCCACCAGGGCCTGCATGTCCGGGCCGAAGAGGGACGTCTGGGAAACAGGCAGGTCCAGCAGCTGCCTCTTCTCCGCCTCCCTGATGTTAGCCAGCCCAAGCCAAAGGTGCCTGGCCCCAACTTGGGCTGCAGCCATGGAGCGGCCACCATCCACGGCTAGCGCCTGGCACATGCGCAGGATCGCCGCCGAGGTGGTCCTCGCCTGTGATAGGAGGTCTCCACTGAGCGCCTGGCCAGAGGAGAGCGACCTATCCAGGGCCCCCGTGATGAATGCCATGTTGTTAGCCAATGCGACGACCTGTGCCGCATTGGCATAACATCTATCCAGCATCGCCAAGACATCCTGTCCCGCTCGGAGGGAAGGAGAGGTCTGGTGCCGGTCCACACGGATGCGGAGGGCTGCAGGGCCACGCGGACTGAGTCCTCGATGTCCGGGACACCACCGGTCCAGGACCAGTCCTGCACGCTGCAGTACATGCCGTACCCCAGAGCAGGCCTCTTGGCTGCTAGGGGCTTTGGCCACTCACGTGTCGCGTAATGGACGATCGGGTCCATCCGCGGGCACAACGTGGGTTGTATCCTCCTCCTCCCTCGAGTGGTGGCGCCCACAGAGGTGAAGTCCTCCACCCTCTGGATCGGCTGCGGTGGTAGAGGAGCATCCATGATGGCCGCCGCGGAGGAGTAGAGCCCAGGCATGTGGTCCAGCGGAAAGCGGTCCGGCTCCGGGTTCGACACCACCTCGTCCAGAGTGAGGAGAGAGCCGATCTCCGAAGCCTCTCCATCCTTGCAGTCACCCCATTCCGCGGGTACGGGCGGAAGGTCGAGTGGGGCCCAGTCAATCTCAGACTCCTCGTCCTGAGAGGAGTCCGGACGGGGCGCTGCAGCGGCGAAGAACGCGCGCCTGCGTTCGCTCTCCTCCCTGGGGAGAGCGAGACACGAGGCGCAGCTAGCGCTCAACGCCGCATGGCCCGGACCCAGGCACATGAAGCAGCTGGCATGCTGGTCCGTGCGCTGGAGCCTGACCCGACACGCCGAGCAGCGACGACGTCCGACGCCGGAGGGCGAAGGGGAACTCGGACGAACAACGGAAGACATCTCAGAATGAAGTAAGTACTGTGGTAGATCTCAATCGGCGCCAGAGTGAATGAGGGGGCGCGGCTATGGAGCAGGGGCCTTTATAGAGGAGGCTCGCTAGTGATTGGAGCATTTTTTGTTGATCTCTCTGGCGTCTGTGACCTGGGGGTCACGTGATATCCCACTAGCGAAGTCCGCTAAGGGACGTAGCACCATGACGTAGAAGTAGTCTATTATAAATAATATATAAGTATATATATAAAAGTACACATATTTTTTCATCACAAAGACTAGTCTGCATTTTAATTATATGAAATTTAACTGAAGGAAATGCCAATAGTAGCAACTCAAGAAATAAGGTTGTCCATTGTTTGATCCATTGTGTAACTCGGTTACAATTCAATATAAATATAAGTTCTATATAAATACTTAGTGAAGCACGTTACTTACTTACTTAAAAAGTAGATTTAAACTTTCTTGAAACTGCAACTATATACTATAATGGTAGTATAAGTAAGTATTGATTTATTAATACATCACTTTTTTTTGTTTCAAAGTAACTTGCCACACAATACTAATTTGTAACTGGCTTTAGCGATTTAGGCAGTTTTACTAACTAGAGAAAAAGTGTGAGGAAGAAAGAAAGGTGTAAACTTTGCGCAAATGATTCTCATATTGGCGCAGTTGCTATGATTTTACAGTAATAATGAGACTGTGAATTTCTGTACAGGCATCTTGAAAGGACCTCTAAAGCCGTCACCCTGGGGTCCTTTCTCAGCGGCGCATGTTTTGTTTTTGCTCTGAGCAGAAGCACGAGAGAATGAGGCTGATGAAAACATCCACTTCAGACCACATTCAGAGGCGTTCCCTCTGAGACACTTGGTATTTCACATTTTATAATTCATCAACATTCATGACAACAATCACACGGAAACATTGTTTACAATAAAGTGGTGTTTAGCTAAAGTGATGTTAGCTCTGTGCTAAAAGGCTTCATCAAACTGATGACAACATTGGACCTATGTTCATAGCTGTGGTGTGCGTAACGTCATAGGCTGTACCCGAACGTCCACACTATACCCCATCCACTCACTCACTATGTAGGGTGTAGTGTGGACATTCGGATACAGCCTTAGTTAGTCTACTAAAAAATATACAAAAAGGACCATTTAAGACATGGTATTTGCATTGTTCTCAATATTAGTTTAAGTTTCTACTTTGATTCTCTGGCTTTTAGTACTGCGTGAATTGTCTGGTGTGGTGTTTTGTCTTTTAATTCAGTTTAAATTAGAATTGTATTTACTATTAGAACTTATGTATATTGTTATTTTATTTATTTATTCGTTCTATTTAGAGTTCTTATATTACATGTTATTTATTTAAGTTGGTCATGTCTGTGTCATTTATGCTATATGAATTAAGTGAATCAAAACTAGATTTTTTGTACTTCTTTGATTGCACCACATCTTAGAGTGAAAAAGGTAGACTAGGTAGGTAGAAGTAAAGATGCTGGGAAAGTTTTTATGACAATACAATACAATTTATTCTTTTAAAGCCATAAATCACAACAGCACAGATCAGAGAATCAACAGTTAAGACACAAAAAGAATATAGAACACGTTTTGATAACTGTCCATACATGTATGGACAATATGGACATTACATTATTATGAATCGATAAAGAATCAGATGATCACTTTTGGCCAAACATATACAAAAATACCATATTCTCTGACCTTTCGGGATCAAAACAACTCATCAATTTTCAAGATAATTGTTGATTACAATTGTTAATAAGATTGAATTGTGGGTTAATCTCTTTTATTGCCAGTAATTAACTTTTACGACACGGCATATCAGCCATGTCAACAGTTTGTGACTTATTTCCCTGTCTTTCTTCTGTCACTCACTACTAACCCTTGCATCATTCTAGTTGTTTGTTGCATCCTGTTGTAATCATAACCTTGACTTATTCTCATATTTGTTGCCAACGCCCAAATCTCACATAAGATCCCTGCTGATGTATGTGACAAGATGCTGTCAACCCTCTTGTGTCTCTTTATCCAGGAGTGTCCAGGTAGATGACCCTATGGAGGAAATGGGCGATAGAGCAAACAGATAAGGCTTCAGGAGGTCTTAAAGCAGAAGTTGCTGACATGGTCCTCCATCAGGGACTGCCTCAATGACACCCACAAGCCCTTCACTCCTTATCAGCCCCAGCCCCTGCTTAGCATTCACGCCATTCACAGGAACAATGCCACGTCTTCCCGCTCACTGGGCCTGTGACTGACAGTGGGTGTTGGTGCTCTTGTCCGACTCGAGTCTGTATCTGACGTGGGCTGTTTGTCCAGTCCCGACACCACCGCTAAAAGACACAATAAAGGGCGTGTGGTGTAGTCCTCCACACTTCCCACTTTGTTTGTCTTACTAGACTTTAATAATGGAGCAGGTCCGCTTTCAGCACAAGCGCTTCCTCCACCGTGAGCGAGGTCAGATTTGTCCATAGATGCAGATTCAAGCTTTACACTGGAGCACAAAATTTCTCCTGAAAATTTTGCTAATAATATTTCCCTTTCAAATGTAAATTGGAAATTAGGGCTGGATCGAATCTTTTAGCTGTATGTAGCAGAAAATGATAAAATGCCAGTGTTGGATGAGGAGTGCACAAAACATTCATGCCAAGGATACTTTCTATACTGTGACCTGGCTTCCCACATTTCTTTTATTGATTTTAGTTTTCTTTTTCAATTTTTTCCTACAAATAACATTTCTGAAGAACAAAAAATGGCCTTGTGACTTGTTTGTCCCAAAAGTGCTCTGAAGTCTCTACATAATATAATAAATTAGGCTGATTTTATTTTTGATATTGTAGTTTTCCTGAAATGCATATTAATTATGCAACTAAAACAATTTAATAAATGACTTTGTATTGTATTTTATTATTTATTTCATTCATTCAAAAGTGACATCATGCAATCACCACAAGACCGCCAATCCAACATAGCATGAATGAAACGGAGCAGAGGAGAAGAACAAGTCTTATAATATCTGCCCCTTTTGTTGCTTCACACTTTACATGCTTGATTAGTTAAAGGTAATAATTGATGTAAGAATAAGCCCTATTGTAAACTTTCTGACAAAACTCTTTAGGGAAGAGCTATGTGAGTCAATATTTGACACTTCAGGCTTAGAGTTAGAGTGTAGAGAGTATATTTTAATTTGCGATGGATGGATGCAAGTATAATATTTTTTATTAGATTTATTATAGCTTATCCAAGACGCTTCTACTGTGTACACCCAAACCCTGTACAATCAAATTTTCACGTTTCAAACAAAACAATCTGAAATGAAGAAGATTCCAGATAAACAGAACGTTCCACAAAATTGCAGATAAACAGTATTCGGATATCATCAATGGTGACTGATGGACTACAGTGGTATATTCTAGATTTGATGTATTACAAGTTTAATGATATCATAAATGGCCTTTATAACATTGCGATGACGGCTGCACATGCCTTTTTATTAGGCTTATACGAGGAGAACAGAAAATGCCGTTTTCTTACAGCCCGGATTAACATTCGTTTCTCTAGGTTTAAAACGCGTCCCTCGCTGTGAAGGGTATCTCGACCGCATGCTTATAAGTTACTCGTAATCTGCTTTTCGCTTTTCATCACGCAGCTCAGATCTCATATTCAACCACTCCGATATCACAAGATCTTGGGTTCCTATGCCGTATAATGGCTCTTGTGTAAAGGCAGGCATTATAACGTTTCTATAATAAACCCCCTGTGATCAGCGTATCCTCTATGTCTTATTTATGAATGGCCAAATTTGACAGGGAGCTGCTCAGGTGGGGTTGCTGTTGATCACATGATACGGATTGAGGAATTTGGACAGCCCCCCCCCCCCCCCCCCCCCCCCGCCCTCTCGTTCCAACCTGCTGTAACATTTGATGGCACATATCATAAGTCTCCTCCCTCCCTCTCGCATGTGCGGTGATGCTGAGGTGGGCCGTACAGATAGTGGGGCACGTTTGATCTGAAGGTCGCCAGCCCCTTGCCGGTGTTGAGAGATGCTTGGCGGACCGGGTTGGCTCTTATTTAATAACATGAAGGGGAAGCGGACCTTTCTCTCATAATTAGGCCTAATTACGCAGGAGGTGTGGACAGACGGCCCAAGAACAGACAAACTGCCTTTATCCATGGACTTAGAGTCATATTACACAGAGCTGTCTTATCTGTTTCAGGGCCAACGGGAGCCGCGGCCCTCCACTCCAGCCTCTTCCCACTGGCTCCTGTTCCTGCAGGTATGAGCCGGGCTGCCTGATTTATTATGACCTGTCACGGCCTTTATTAGCTTGTTACTCTACAGTTTTTGACTGGGGAAGCAGGTGAAACTCAAAAGCTCATTTATGTCTGTACTTCAACTTGAAATGTGAAACCAATATTTGATATAATCATCATTACATGCAAAGCGACACATGCCAAGTCAAAAATGTGGTTTATTGGGGTTTTTGGAATCTTTAAGCCAATTATCAACATCATAACAAATAAAGGCTCGATAGATGCCACTTTACGTGTAATGAGAAAGGCATAGACAGATCATAGTTTCACATTGTAAGTTGAATTACAGAATGAAATGGACTTTTCAACAATATTCTAATTTAATCCATTTTATACTTTCTTTTGAAAGGCCTGGCTGTCACGATAATTACCACTGTTTGGTTGAACGTTTACACCACCTGGCAGAGATGTCATTATTTTGACCATAATTCAGAGATCCTAAACACAAAGAAGTGTTTTTTACCACTCATCGATGGTGAACCATGTTGTCAATAAACTTGTTCTCTATTTTCAAGTTATAACAATCATGACAGGTAAAATGTACAGTTCATGCACATTTACAGGAACTGGAGGTTGGCTATAGGGAGTGGGGTGACCATTGTCCATAAATGCAAAGAAAAAAATGCGTAAATGTACTGAATCATCACTGTCCTTTGACCCTCCTGCATAGTCAAGGAACATCTCGATTCCCAATTGGAGGGATCTGCTCCCACAGACGGATAGGCGGTAGATCCAGGACTGAGGCTGTAGATCCAGGACTGAGGCTGTAGATCCAGGACTGAGGCTGTAGATCCAGGACTGAGGCTGTAGATCCAGGACTGAGGCTGTAGATCAAGGACTGAGGCTGTAGATCAAGGACTGAGGCTGTAGATCCAGGACTGAGGCTGTAGATCCAGGACTGAGGCTGTAGCTCCAGGACTGAGGCTGTAGATCAAGGACTGAGGCTGTAGATCCAGGACTGAGGCTCTAGACCCAGGACTGAGGCTCTAGACCCAGGACTGAGGCTCTAGACCCAGGACTGAGGCTCTAGACCCAGGACTGTGACTGTAGATTCAGGACTGACGCTGTAGATCGAATCTCCAGAGGCTTGACTCTACAGCCTCAGTACATCCAAGCCTGCATCCCCCTCCCAGGTGGGCTTTGTTAGACAATATATTTTGGGGCTCAGTATTTATTGTCTGTACAGTATCGTGCTTTGATGCAGTAGCATCAGTGGCACCAGACCTCAACATGACATGCAGTCTTCATCTTATTAGAAACATCTGTTAATTATATATGACTATCCTCGTTTGAATTATTTTTTCTCTCAAAACTGTCTATTTGTCAAATACACAATTATTGTCATTCTGACCATGTTATCTTCTCAAGGAAAGAGCTACTTGTAATTATCTGACCTAATGTCTTCCTGTTTCAAATATTTGCTCTGCTGTCACTTTGGGCTGCCACAGAACAATTCTAGCATCCATGTAAACAGATTGGAGTGACAAGCGGCCTCCATCTTGTTTGTTTACAGTTACACTTGGCGTGCCGAGTGTCTGGAGCTGGCACCACAGCAGCATAACCTATTGTTGTTGCCACTTCCAGGACTGACTTTGAGATAACAAGAAACGAGCTCAGGATGTAGCGAAAGGAGAGAGGAGCTTAGATTTGTAGCAGTAATGGTTTGTGGAGTCATTAGTCATGTTAGTGTGGACTCGAGTAATTAGGGTTGGCAATCTGGGATAAAAATGCATCACAACTATCTCATTATTGGGTGATCACTTTGTCTGATTATATTTGTTCACTTTAATTACAATCAAAACAAGAGTCTCAATAATCACACTCTACCAATGGTCTTTCATCTATATTTTGACTTGTTAGATGCATATCTACTCGGCCTGCATGATAAATCAATCAAATGAAATTACATTTGTTGTGGTTTAAATTAACACATTGCAAAGACTGCAATTATTTATGTTATTTGCAACAACAAAAAAAGTTCATACAAAGACGTAAAAGAGCATGATTTAAGGAAAATTGTCTGTTTTATATCTGAATATTTGACATAGGGACCTTGTATCACGCACAGTTGCATTTTAGTCTTAGTGGGTTTGTTCCAACTTCCATTGACAAATCTTCAACAATACGATATTTTCAGTCAAAGACAACATTCAAGCATTTCATCACTATTTTTTGCAATATATTCTTATTCCTGAAACATTGATTGTGCTATACTGTAGTTTAACTGTAATGTATCTGATTGATTTCTGCACGCTTCATGTATCTCCCCAAAACAGTGTACTCGTAATATTTGCACATTTTTCTATCCATAGTAAAACAAACAAACACGTTCTTTCCCCATTTCCAGATCTAAAATGTTATTATATTCTCTTGTTAAAAAGTGTTAAAAAAGTGTTAAAAAATATCTGCTATTCAGTCTCTGCGTCAAGACCTTTGAAACACCAACAGAGGCAGCTAACATCGTGTCTGCTGATTTTAGGTCCAGCTTTGTCCTGAACTGGTTTGGTTTGAGTGACGTTAAGCTTCGCCTCGCAATGGATAATCTCAGAGTGCAGACCGTGGATATAGACAGTTTTTTGTCCTGTTTGCATGAGTCACAGGGGTTTCTGTGGTCGACTAAAGAAGGACAATGAGAGCGCCTAAATCCACCTGTTATCAGAGCAAGCCTCCCCCGCATTCACTCGCAGCAGTCCGAACGTCTGAGGAATGCAGCCTTACCCACTCTTTACCAGTGCATAGACCATACACTAAAAACACAATGTATTTTTGGGACATGTTTCCTCATACCACACAACGAGTTCGTACGGTTAGTGATTGGGAAGCTCTCTGTTCTGTGGAATTTCTTGTGATATATCTGATAAATGTGTCAAAAAGAAGCTATGTTCTGCGTCTTTGGAAGTCTGCTAATGCTGCTTTTATGTACTTGTCAATTTTGGGTAGCGTTGTGATTTCTGAAGGTGGAAAAGATAAATATGGCGCCTACTAACAAGTTAATCAATTAATCACAACTCATCGATTATTGAAAAAGTTGTCAACTAATTTAGTGATCAAGATTTGTTTGTTTGATCGACAGTTAAGAAAATAAATGTTATAGATTTATGCAAACCTGCGTATAAACATTCAACAAAAAATAAACAATATCCATTAACAGTAATACACGGAAAAGGGGAGCCATGGACTTGAACTTTCTACGGTTTTATTTACTCAAAAAAATCTGTTATGACGGGAAAGACATTTTCATTTCAATCGGCAAAGTATTTTTAGCCAAACAACCCAATAACAACTCATCTGTATGTTTTCGCGGCGTTACTTGAGCTTTGTTTTGGTCAAATGTGTAAAAAAATCTCTCATCAATCATCAAAATGGTTTGAATAGTGAGACAGTGGGGTTCCTTTAATGATTATTATTTATCACTGAAATCTCTTTTGGGAATAATACTTAAATGCTCTTAAATGTTATTCTTGATTTGATTATTTTTCCATACTGCTAAATTTGTAACTTTATGTTTATTTATTTTTGCAGTGTTTGGAAAAAATGTCATACAAGCTGACAGATTAAAAAAATTCAGGTACAGATTGTGATTCCTCAATAAACAAAAAAAACAATTCAAACAAATAAATAAATAAAAACCCAATAAAATATAAATCATACATATTTATCAGAAGGCTGGTGCTGAAGCCTCCTCTGTGAGCGGTTGTTCTGCCGGGCTGCATGAGTGAGCGTCTCAGTCTGCGCGCTTGTGGTGGTGTCTTTAATTAGGCAGGCCGGTCCGCTCTGTCTCTCCGCTCCACAGATTCACATGGACAATTTAACCACTAACCTTCTGAAAATGAGCTGCTCCTGAATACCTCAGGCTCCGGTTTCACAGTCCAGACCTGATGGAGGAGACGTCACGATAAGTGAAAACAAATAATGAATGAGGAATATTTCATAAGTTCAGTTCAATAGATAAAAAGGCAGATAAGATATTTTATTGATTCCTTGTTGGAGAATATCAGGTGTCAGCAGAGATGGTGTAGCCGCTGGGTGGAGCAGGACAGGTCAAAGCTGTAATATTGTACCTAATAGTACTTGGTAACATTAATTTATTCATTAGTAAAAGGAAAATGACTTAGTGAAATAAATTAACTAGGAAGCCCTTCTCTTCTCAAACAAGTGGTGAATCATGGATGTGTTGCTAGTAATGATTGCTTTAAAATGTGTTTTGCATTTACTCCATTTTGTGGATGGATTATAATCGTAATAACAGTATTTCACTTTTTTCACACACACAAACATAGCCTCTGACACGAATTCAAATCATACTTCAAATTGTCAGAAGTTTTGTCCTGAATACTTTTGGATCAATCGGCTTCTCAGAATATCTCAGAAGCTCAGTCAGGGTCAAGTGAGTACCAGGATGGGAAGCTCTATTGCGGTTGTGTGCTTAGGTCAGGTGTGTGCGTGACTGATCGGTGTTGGTCAAAGATTCTGTCAGTCTGCCCCAGGGCGACTGTCGCTAGACTATTAGCTGATCAGCATTGTGTTTAGAGCAAATGAATAAAGTACTTTGGGTGTCACGAGAGGTGTTATACAGTAAATCATTTCCATCATTATTATTTTCCTTTGATTTACATCCGAGTGATGACAAGAAGAGATACATGTTGTGTAGCTGAAGTCGGAGCCAGTCCGCCATGTTGCCAGAGCAGTGTTTTAGTGATGATGCATTATTTCCTTACTGCATGCCTGCGGTCGCTTGGGTTTCCTCAGTCTACAAACAACATAAAAGCCTGATCTGTTACCTGTGCCTCTGGGACAACGGCTGTTGATCACAGGAGGAGTGAGAAGCCTGAATCTGCCACTGTTTACTGTAATTAAGCTGTCAGTGGATGTGATTTATCATGTATTGAGTAAGAGGTATTATCAAGACTTTTGAGTAGGAAGAGAAACTGTGTCTCCAACAGCCACAGGCTTTTATAACAATACTCAGAGATAGACTGTAAATTAGAAACAGTCATTTATTTACTTTGGTGTTTCATATTTTGCACAAACTTCAGTATTTTCATATTAATTATACAGATATCTGCATAAATCACCAGTCTCATCAGTGTTTTACATTTGTGACCTTTTTAAAAAAATACATATATATGACTATTTACCTTTAAACTATGTGCTGTGATAACATTTTAGATTATATTCAATTATATGGTTGTCAAGTTTAGAATAGTTGAACATTTTTCATGGTTACTGAGTTTGACATACCAGCAGTGAGGGGACTTGCATGTGACCCCTCATTGCCCCCTCTCTGCACAGTACACAGGACACCCAGTTCATAGCCAAAAGATAGATGCAGGTAAAAGAAGCCTGATTCAGGAGTCTTATCATCACACCATCAAAAAGGAAGGTGAATAGAAATGAACAGACTAAAGCTGAAGTCATAATGATGAGAGTATAGTGTAAGTAGTTCCTAATCTTCAGAGTCACAGCCCTCTGCTGCGCCTTCTGTCGTTCTAGACTGCACATCATATGTTTAAACCATACGACCGTAAAGCTCCTCATTGTTTAGTCTTTATTACTCACTGTATTTTCTCTGTTGCAGTTGATGTTGGGATGTCTCTTCCTCCTCCAACTCCCATCTACACCCTGAGGGGCGCTGGGGGGCCCCTCAACACGCTCCACTTCCACTGCAGCCAAGGAACCACTCCTCTGCTCTATTCTGGGTGACATATTTGCAACATACATTTTAAGACAAGTATCCTATTTTGCGCTGCTCTCCTGAAGATTACAATGCAGGAAATGTGTATATTTATTTTGTCAACCCTTTTCATTTTTACCGCCTTTAATAGTCCAGCATGAGGTGAATCAACTGTAATTATATGGTTCAACGCAGAAGAATCTAATAAATCATTGTGTGTTTTCTAGTTCTGGGAAGGGTTCTATCCACATTTGGAATTTAAAAACACGACGGCCTGAAAAGGTCATAGAAGGACACTCGGGGAACTCTGTGATATGGGTCGACACCGTTCAGTCAGGACAAAAGCTTATCAGGTGAGCCTCAAATGCCCATTTAATACCATTGTCCTCGCTCACATTTTTAGATTAATTTATTGCAATGTTGTTTTTGTGTAGCCAGGGACGAGACATGCGGATCTGCCTCTGGGATCTCGCAGAAGGCCGCGGCGAGGTTGTGGACTCAATTTGGACCGGCAGTGTGGGATTTTGTCAGAGTGCAATTTTGGAGATCAGTTCTGGAAAGTGGCTTCTGGCTTTTCCAGGAGAACAAACTGAAGAGGTGAGATGTTAAAATGTCAAACATTTCATGTTTTAGTAAATATTACCACAAATGGGTTGTGTTCATGTGACATCACAACATTCCATAGAGCGTTAAACATTGTGGTAGAGGGAAGTTTACTGGTAACTAGGGTAACGCTCAAAAGTCAGACCTCAGTAATATATAGTCAGTTATAATTCTGTAATTCCTGGTCAGTCGTGAATTTAAAAAGAAAAACGTATGCATGATGGGGGCCAGTAGAAAGGACTATGATTTATAATATAATATGAATAATTTAAAAAAATACAATAGAGTTGTATTGGTAACCCCTCACTCATACAACACAACACAAAACACACACACAGACACAAGATTCCCCCAACACTTTCCCCCATCACTTTCTCCTCTGTGTTAAAGATTTAGTAATGGAATAGTTTTTTGAATTAATCTGTAGACTTCTTCTACTCCTCGACACTCTTTGAATTTAAAGTTGTAAACATGTATATAAATAATTTCATGCCTGGCTGTCACACAAACAGTTGAAACTGCTGTGATGAGCCTGAAGCTTTTGAGATGACACCACTCAGCCTCTGTTCCTGCTTATATTGCCTTCAGATTCATGTTACTTAGTCCAGTGCTAGGGAACCACACTTGAAAGGCCCGGAGCGGTCATTCGATCCAGCTCAAACGTGCCTACGCTGACCAGACTCCGGCTCACCAGGCACCAGGGCGCCCAGCACCTCAATAATGCCATTGTCCCAAACAGACATAAACACGGAGACACCCAGAGAAGATAGACTTAAACAGGCCCGTGCTCATTTTTGCATTTGGTCTCCGCACCCTGTTGCCCTTAGACAGATTCTTATCATGTATTACCAAACAAGAACACCTTCACATGCAGCAGTTCATATAAATGCCCAGTGGTTGATTTATTGCTTTTTAAGGTTAGGTCCAATTTGCATGCACACCATAACACAAAAACATACCGTCCCTATTTCTGGTGGTTTCACTGTTTATAGCTCTCAGTGACTCTCGACTGCGATGGTAGAAACATTAATTAATACTGCGGGTTGAGTATTTACAGGCAGCGCAATGCCACACAAGAACTGCTCATCACCGGAGGCGCTGAGAAGGCCTTTTTAAAAAGCTCTCTTTGTCAGACAAGCGGAGGTAAACACGGAGAGGACAGATGTGGCCCCGCGCTAAAATACAGATCACTACCTTAAAGGGATGTTTGATTTAAGCCTAATGAGAATGGATTCATGCATCGTCCGAGCAGAGGAAGTGACCGCGTTTTTTGGTCAGGGTTCGGGCATTAGTAGACGCAGGGCGAGTGTGTCGTAAGTCTCATTAGATTGTGTATTTTATCAGAACCGGTGCCAATGTGTGCAGGGAAATGCTATCAACGTCGGAGAATGAACTTTAATAGGATTTATTATAGACAACAAGGCTGCGGCGCGATGCAGATGGATCATCCAGTGCTGTAGTTTGGAGCAGACTCCCTCGTTCACATTGCACAACACAATGACTAGTTGTGGCCATGTTTGTTTTTTTTCGTTGGGAGGTACAAACTAATCACAACTTGGCAAAGACGATGTGGACATTAACTTGAGGCTTGTGCTGAGATTCAAAAGCAAAATAAATATCTTTTTATTTGCGTAAACGATGGCTAGTTATTTCATTGGAGAGACATGCACTACTCATATAATTATAGTCATTTGTATAGCACAGTTCATACACCAGGGAACTCAACGTGCTAAATAAAACAAGAAAAGAAACCTTACAGTCCTACAAAATAAGTGTTCAAAGAATGCACAGATGCAATATAAAGAAATCAAAGTACATTAGAAAGAGTGTGGAGACAATTCAGCAGTTTTATGCACAAAAGATTGTCTGAAATGCTGCTTCCCCGTGTTTAGTCTTGACTATCAAAGGATATTATCTGTCCTATAAAAGGATATCAACAAGTGTGTAATGTTATTAATTACCTGATTATTCCAGTGCAGACAATAAACAGAGAGAGAGTGACCAAAAATGTCTATTAACAGCCACTGGGCAGGATAAATGAATGATATTGAAGGATATGAAGGATATTTTGCAACACATGAAGGACTACTGCATTATCAGCTCAACATAAATAGCCTAAAAATGTTAAAACTCTACAATTTATTTTATTTATTTAACCAGGAAGTCCCTTGAGATAAAATCTCTTTTACGAGGGAGACCTGACCAAGAACGCCTTGGAAACAAATAACCTACACTACCGTTCAAAAGTTTGGGGTCACATTGAAATGTCCTTATTTTTGAAGGAAAAGCTGTAGATAACTTTAAACTAGTCTTAACTGTAAAGATATACACTCTATACATTTCTTATGTGGTAAATGACTATTCTAGCTGCAAATGTCTGGTTTTTGGTGCAATGTTGTAATTGCTGCAAATGGAGGATTCTTTGACGAAAGCAAAGTTGGATGTAAAACAAATCTTATTTCAAATACAAATCATTATTTCTAACCTTGTCAAAGTCTTGACTCTATTTTCTATTCATTTCACAACGTATGGTGGTGAATAAGTGTGACTTTTCATGGAAAACACTTGGGTGACCCCAAACTTTTGAACGGTAGTGTACTTACACAACAACATTATGAAAATACATCAAATTGGTTAAAATATCCAGCTCAAGAGTAACATCTGCACATTTCAGTCAATCTCTCCTTCAATAGAAATTTAAATGAGACCAGGAGACAAAGTTATTATTTTTTTTATGTTATTCCTGCTGCATAGGAATGGACAATGGAACTCAATATAAAAAACAGACCATCTAGATTACCCACTATTATAAGTGGAAACAATCTTTACACAGAGAAAGGTCAAACTCCAATCTCCTACATTTCCCATGGTAAATATAAAGAAGAGTCTGGGGATAGAGTTTATAAAGCAAAAAGCTCCAGACAGTAAACACTATTAAATCTGTATGTTGATCAAAATTTGAAGTAAAAGCCACTTGTACAAGGTTAGATGGTAAATTTAAATAATTATCAATACTCTATGATCTGGTAATCCTCATTCTTTTGCAGATCAAGATCGTTGAGCTTCCCAGTAAAGCACCTGTCTGCACTTTGGTCCCAGACTCAAAGCTGGGCATGGTCATGTGCATCAAACTGTGGCAGGTATGTATCACAACGCTATAACCAAGATAAACTTTATTGATCTCACAATGGAGACATTTACAATTCAGTTTATCTAATCAGACATTTTTATGAATTACCATTTCAAGTAGCAGCTGGTGGATTGTGATAGGCCTATAGAGTTGTACTACGAGGATGAAGGAAAGGTAAACAAATGCATACGATACGTGGCACATGATTCATCGCTCCTCAGTGCGTCCCAGACCATTTTTTCCACTTTGTTTCTTCTCAGCTGGCAGAAAATCCAAACTCTGTAATTAGAGCGTTGGGAAGGGCTGGGGGTTCACAGCCATATATCAGCCTGCAGCTGTACATCCAATAGGATTGCAGCAAGAGATTGTTTTCTGTTATGTCAATTTTGCCACAAGGTTAATTTTCCGACCGTGAACAAGAAGTCGTAATCATGTGTATCTTTTTGTTTTAAATATTTTTTAGTTTTTTAACGTTTTCAATTCTCATGCAGTTGATCCAGCGTTGTGGATATGGACAGTGTAAATTTAAACTCAAACTGACATGATGATGATACTATACATTAAAAACTCCTACTCATTTTGATACTACAACAATGCTCAAACATTTTTCATTTTAGTAATAATTAGATACTAAGGACAATTTCTGCCACTGATGACACTACAATGTTTTTGTCCAGGACTGATATCAAAAGCAAAAGGCAAAAAAATCTGAAATCTGTGCAAAAAGAAAAAGAGTCAAAGAAAATCTGACTTTAATGAGCTGCACTAGGACTGAAAAACTCGTTTGCGCACTTCCTGTCTTTTTTCACCCTCTGAGTGTTTCTATCTCTGCCAAATTTAACATGTAAATTTCTCCATTGTGAGATCAATGAAGATGATTTTATCTTAAATAGTTCTATTACTGTTCAGCGTTTTACAGTTAATTATGATTATCCCTTTTTGGAGACATGAACAGAACAGCCCTGCTTTACCGATGACAGATTTGTGATCGTAACAATACAAAAATAAACGCCTTGATTCTAAGCTCCATATGTAGCGCAGATCTTGCCTTCCTGTTATTAGTTTGATGCCATAAAAACTAAGTAACATAATTAACCGGAGTGCGACCACAGAAAAGGTTACTGCTTGTTGAACAGACGATAGATACGTGTTTTTGTTTAGCCCAGACCTCGTTGACTTCAGCGTTACACCCACCTTTCATCAGTTGATTCATGAAGCCAAGCTGTTGTAGCGTTGAGTGCCAGGAAACTTAATGATCAATTATATCAGTATAAATTATATCACATCCATGCATCACTGCGCAGGCATCTGTATCTGTCTGACTTCAAAGCAGACAGGCCCAAGTAGCGCTAAATCATTTCAGGCTGATCGCTTTAAGGATCCACTCTTGTTCATCTGTTTCAAAGACAAGAAAGATCAGCGCAGTGAGAGAAGAATGAAACGACGAGGCCCTTTGTGGAGAACACTGGGCGCACACTGAGGCTGGCGGTTTTACACACATGCGGTTTGTCAGTCATAAAATGGCTTATGATTTCTTCCAAAGCCCAACGCGCTCCCTGCTGGTTCCCTCTCCGCGCTCTGCAGGAGGGAACATAAGACTATCATCCCTGCGCTCAATCTGTCTCTCAAACGATCTAGGCGAAAGCTCTTCTCAAATCCTCACTTTCTCTTTGTGCTGATTAGACGTGAGACAATTACCCGCTGCTATTACCAGGATGGACTCTCCAACAGATTGATCGTCGGCGTTTAGGCCGTGTTGACCGGAGTTTATGGAAAAGATGAAATGCAGTGTCCAACTTCACATCAACAGGTTCTCATGCATGACACTATGGCTGGGCAGAGGTGTAACCGTAGCAACAGGCTCCTCTCACTGCGCTGCCGAACGGAGCGTTTTAAGAGATCTTTTGTTCCCTCAGGCACAAGACTTGACAACAGGTCTGTCTCAGCTCAAAATGTACACTTTACTGCTATTCTAAGTAACTTTTAGAATGACAGGTGAAACTCGTAAAATTAGAGTATTGTTCAAAATGTATTTCTGTAATTCTAATGTGAAACCAATATATGATATAGACTCATGACATGTAAAGTGGCAAATGCCAAGCCTTTGTTCTGACATAACTTAACATAACTTTTTCTTTACTTTGCTCACTCTGCGTGTAATGATGAGTCTATAATATAATAGTTTCACAAGTTGAATTACAACATTAAATGGACTTTTGAACAACATCCAGATTTTCTGAGTTTCACCTGTTTATGTTTATTGATGTTTGTATGGATGCATGTATTTCTGCTGCTGGACACCTGAGTTTCACAATAAAGTATCTATCCATCCAGCCCAAAGTCCAACCTGGGCTTCATCTGTAAGGTGTATTTGAAAGTGCACAACAATATGGCGGCCAGAAAGTCTCTCCATATGTCAGAGCCCAGCGTCGGCCTGGAGCGGGACAGTGGTGATGTATGATGTGCAAGGCTTTTAATGTGAACAGAGGCTGGCGGGAAGAGGAAATGTTCCTATACAGATATCCATCACTCTCAGCTCATCGCCTTGTGCCTCGTGGCCATGACATCATAGAGGACCTGGAAAGAGCACTGCCCCGATCGCTTCCTTATGTGATGGGATAAGAGCTGGTCACGTCAACAAACAACTATTGATTCTTTTCATCACTCACAAAAGAACTCTTGATGTGACGCAGGCTCTTCGCTTATTTTATGCTCATCTTGTAATTGGCTGCAAAGTTCATTACCGTTTCATTGATTTTTAAATGGCAGATATTCATTCATAGTTTGGCTTGAGGTAGATCTGGTTTACTACAACTGTTTTAAAGCTGGAGTTTCTGGTTTCATAAATATGTTTTGTTTGTCCCAGCAGAAAAAAACTTGTTAAAATAACGTTTTGTGAACAAATCAAACCACACTATGCTGTCTTTATTTTATTAGAGAAAACACACTCTTTTTTCATACTGAGAGCTGATTGGCTGAGTCAGGGCTGCTACTTGTTCTTGTAGAAAAAGCAGTGATAAAAGCAGTAAAAAACTAGTGATAAAATCAAAACGATTTGAGAGCGAGGATCTACTTTTATGGAGTTTTGTAAGATAAGATAAGATAAACTTCATTGATCTCACAATGGAGAAATTTACATGTTTCATTTGGCATAGATAGAATCACTCAGGGTGTGCAAAACATGTTAAGAGATATATTATGTACATTAAAATTGTATATGCGTAACCTGGGCCATCCAGTACCCATTTCTGTTCTAGTAGATCAGTATTATTAAGACATTCACTTTGATCTATGTATGGTAGAACTGTGCTCATTAGCCTTGAAATCTCTGTATACACTGTACAGTTCTCACCCCCCTCTCCTCATGTCTTCCTTGTATTTATCTTTCCGGCTGTTATTTTCCTGATGTATCCTGTCCTGAAGCTGCGGCCCTCCTCGGCAGACCCTTTTGTGGAGGATATAATGAATTAGGTGTCTGCCCAAGGTTCCCTCACCTCTGCCCTGTGACATCATCAATCAAGGAGGTCCTATACTTAGTGAAACTGTGGGCCTCCAACGTGGCTGAGCTGCAGTTAAGCCACCGATATTCGCGCTGTATGTGTATTTGTTTCCATAATCTGTCTTTGTGCGTACCGGCTGATGTGTTTGGAAGAGATACACAAGTCTTGTTAGATTTTGTTTAAAGTTGGGAGAAGTGAAATCTAGCTTTAAGTAAGAAGAAGAAGGAGGACTTGATTGATGAAAGTATGGCCCCTTCACATATGGAAAACATTTCTTCCCCATATTTTTGCTTGCATGGCACAATGCTTTTTATGCCGGCCTGATGGTGCGCTCAAACTATTCTCCAATATATGTGCAACATCACAGGTCAAGAAGACATTTTTTAAGTCCGTAATAATTCATTTTTTATGTCATTTTGGAAGGATGTTCTTTCATTCTGGCTTCACAGATGAACTACAAAAGTCCCAGTGATGAAGAAAAATGGCTGCCATTCATTTTCCCGTATCCTGGTTCAGAACGTTGGGTTTTTCCGTCTTTCTTCTAGCCTCCTGGGATAAAAAGATGTATGCAACTTTTAATTTCATCAGTTCACCTTTTGTTGCACTGATGTCCAAAAACCTGCTGGTGTTTTGGGCTGGTTTTGAGCTAGTTTGAGACTTCTGGCATCACTTATCACGCTCTACTTCGGTGGACTGAACAATATCTAGTTTCTCTCTGCTCTTACCAGCGACTTTCATCAATTCTATTTTTATTGTAGTGTACATTATATACATTCTGATCATATTTCAGATCATACAACGCAAGTGCTTCTGTCCTGCATTTCACTTGCCGACAGTGCGGCCCAAAGCACTGTAATATGGATGAGGAGCAAAGTGAGCAGTAGTGTAATGGAGTGTGTGGAAGATAGAGCAGCAGTCTGATGAATGGAGCCAACAGCGTCTCTGGAAGTGTCAGCGCGGGCTTCCAGGAAGATAACCTCTGCTCCTCGCTCTCTTCTCCCCTCCCCTCTGCCCCTCCTGCCCCCAGCGTTACACTGCGCTGTCTGTGGTTCTCACAAAGCTCTCGTCACACTTTCTACACGTCCGATCTCCCGCTTTTTATTGTTATACTGAGTTGGGCTGTCACAAACTTTTGATGTAGAGTTATAATCTATTCTTTGACAACCGTGGATATTTTTGTTGGTTTTAAGTTGTAAAAGAAAAAAATTTATGCAGTTAAGTTCTACCTGATTGATCTGTGTTCTGTCTTTTGTCACTTTTCACGGCAGTGTCTTTTCAAGACACCGCTCTGATCTCAAATCAAGTTGGCAATCAGCATGTTTTCTTCCTTAGGGGCCAAAAATGACAAATCATCCACGTATCATGGATCACATAACTTATTCAAACATGCAGAAATAACTTGAGGGGAAACAACTATAATAATAAGTATACCCTTAGCCTTTTTGCTTTGATCTTACATTTATTTTCAGCCGGATTCCGGATGTGGCCCTCTGTTGCTGGCGGGATACGAGGACGGGTCCCTCCTGCTGTGGGATGTAACTCACATCTCAATCTTGAGCCAAGTCCAAACTCATCCTGAGCCCCTGATGTGCCTGGCCTTTGACCCCACCCGTCTAAAGGGCATTTCAGGCTCGTCAGACTCCAAGCTCTCCTCCTGGATTGTGGACAGTCAAAACAAAATTCAGGTGAGGAGAGCCCCTATTATCACATTACTATGTGTCTATTCCTGTGCTTTTTGATTTAGTCTCCTTCAACATATGTATATTATTGGCTTTAAATAATTGCTCTTGGCCTTTCAAATGAAAAAAGAGACCTACTTTGTCATTGCATAATACATTCAGTAGATAATATATGGTATCTAGGGTATTACTATTGGCCTGTCCAATCCTTATGCTACCACCACGGGAATGTGGTTATCATAGGAAAAATATTATCTTTGTTATTAATAAAAATAAATGATCGTCTTCTGGTTGAATCCAGCTCTCGCTCACGGTGCGAAGGCTGCCTAATGGGAGAGCGTTGTGAAAAAGTGCCTTTTTTGATAGAAAAGAAATAACCCAAATGAACCCAAATGTGATCATTTTATTTAAATATTCAATTCACTTTTTGTGGAAGCAAAAAATAAACTTTAAATATTTAGAATAGTGTAACGTTTTTTTCACTTTCTAAAATTACATGCATATACATACAAGCATACATACTTAGGGGGGCTTTTGCTCTGTGAATTGGGTTCAGCTCTGCCACGCCCCCGACCCAGAAATGGATTAAGGGGAAGAAGATGGATGGATGGATGAACATGCACACATATATTTTAAACTATACAATACATCATTTTTATGTCTAGAGATTTAGATAATGCTTAGATACATTAGAGCAAAGGAAGGTTTCTCACCCATCATCTGTACTTCTTAGCAAGTTTTCCCGACGTTTCGTCCTCAAACCAGCGTACTTCTTCAGAGTTAGGAGATGTGAGACCTGCACTCCACTTGAGCATCCCAGCAGACAATAGGTCTGTGACATGCTAAGGAGTTAGGGTCGTTAGCCTCAGCAGGGTCGTTAGACCTGCTCCCTTCTACATCAGACCTTAGATTGTTTATGAGTTAGTATCAGGATTAGGGTGTGGCTAACCACACCCAAAGGTTATAAATCTCCAACGCGCGGTCTGAGAATTCATTCCCTGAAGAAGTCCGCTAGTTTGAGGACGAAACGTCGGGAAAACTTGCTAAGAAGTACAGATGATGGGTGAGAAACCTTCCTTTGCTTTGACTAATCCCTGTACGACTGAGGGCTTACACTAACTTAGATACATTAGTTAATTAGTGTGTTCTACTGTACAGGCTAAAATCCCTATAGAAGCCATCTAAACTCCTGTGGATTTTTAAATGTATTTTATTGAGACGACTTTGTTCTTCATGCTCTGCTCTGGAGGCCCTTGCAGCTCAGATTTTTTTAAATCTCGGAGCTAGAGCCATTAAATAACTTTTACTGCTTTCATTTAACAAAACGTCACTGCTCCATGACCAGTCAAAAGCTCTTGTCCAGTACCCCCACCCAACCATCTCTCATGATGGGCTTCAGCTCGGGAGGTATCTGCCGTTTGGCTTCTGGACTTTTGAAAAGGACCACAGTCTCCAGCTCCAGTTGTGCCCATGCTTCTTGCTTGTTTTCAGTCTGCAGAACCTATTCTTGTTTCCCTGCTCGTAACCTGTCCTTGTTACATTTTATCCTTGTATCCGATTTGCCTAGACACAAATAAATATGCTGGTAAAGCCACAGCGTAAGGACAGTGGAACAATGCAATTAAGTGCTGTGGCAAAATGTGACTATTTATCTTATTTAAAGGGATTATTTCATTACCAGCTTTTCCAACCCTGGTCCTCCCTGGCATCTTTCCTGTCCTCTTCTGAATCCTGCCTCGTGATTGTGCTAGTATAGTCTCTGGCCTTTTCTGTCCTTCTCTGTTGTTGGAGCGGCATCCATTTTAAATAGCAACAACTAAATGGGTTTCAAAGTGGGAATTGTCCGTTGTCATAGCAATCAAATCCATGAACAGCAACATCTTTGTTTCTGAACCTCTTGATAAATATTACTTTCAGGTTAGCAGGCGGGATATTAGCTCCCACAAACCAAGCTGCACAATATGTCTAAAAAAACATCATAATCGCAATTTTTTTTAATACTACCCTTTAAAGTGATTGTCTGGAGTTTGTCAGAAAGAGAGACAGAGAGGTACTTGATTTGAAAAAAACTATGCAAGCTCCCTCCCCCTTCCTTTCTGATTGGTCTACACCTACGTTTCCGTAACACTTTTAAATGTTAATCAGAGAACACATTATACATGCACATTATTAATACACATGCACGCAGGTTTTCAGAATTATTTGTTAAAGTTGTAATGAAAAAAATAATGTTTTTATGCACAAAAAAGCGATCGCGGCAAACCCGGAACAAGCTATTATCATGAATTGAATATTATAGGACACATCTGCAGAGGATCTGATTATGGATATAGGTTCAGTATATAAATGATTATGGATATAGGTTCAGTATATAAATGATTATGGATATAGGTTCAGTTTATAAATGATTATGGATATAGGTTCAGTTTATAAATGATTATGGATATAGGTTCAGTATATAAATGATTATGGATATAGGTTCAGTATATAAATGATTTTGGATATAGGTTCAGTATATAAATGATTATGGATATAGGTTCAGTATATAAATGATTATGGATATAGGTTCAGTATATAAATGATTATGGATATTGGTTCAGTATATAAATGATTATGGATATAGGTTCAGTTTATAAATGGGTAGCTCAGCGCAGATGTTCAGAATTCTTTGTTCAGTTTTCATGTAGTTTCAGAGCCTAATGGAGGCTTGATTCGGAGGCTCCGTGAAAACAAACAACTGAGCATGAGCAGCTACGAGCATCAGCGCCGATGATTGACAGCCCTTGGCATCACTCGATTGGTTAACTTCGACGGCACCGTGGATTCTGAGCTATAGCTAAGAGAAGGGAAGAGTAAGAGAATTACTTGCCCGTAATATTAGAATTCATAAAATGACTTATTTTACATCAACATTTAAGGCCAGGAGGTCAATTTAACACATTTCCTAAAATCTGTAATTCATTTAGAGTTACAGACTATCACTTTAATGTAATAATCATCAGTTATTTTTATTTAAAGGCAAGTTAAGGTTGATGTGATACAGTATTACAGTATTTTGCAATATCTTTGTTGGTTTATACAATTTAAATGTCTTAGTTTAAATACTTCATTGAAATATAGACTGTTAATGCAGTCCTGATACCACTATCACATTTATTTCCAGTATTGTGTAGCCCTAGTCTCTGGTGTGAATGAGTGGTTTGTGAGTGTCTCAAGTTACCATTTATGTCAATGTCTAAGTCAGCTTTTTTTGTATAGCTTTCAGGCCTTCACAGGCCTGAAAGTTTAAAAAGGTTTCATTAATTACCACGTTCACAGAAAATTCAGGATGTCAGGAGAAAGCGCTGTTCTCCTTAGATTTCTGGAAATGAAATTTGTACTCATGTACTCTGTAAGCACTTTCTGATCATCAGTGCAGATTTGCGTAAGAAGACATCATTTTGTATGTGTTTTTGACTTTTTTACACTGCCCTGAAGAAGCGTGTTGGTCTCTTTCCCTAATTAAAGGACTTTTTATCAGAGTGCCTCGGATTTTTCCCTTTTCCACAGAAAAGGGTATCTTTGTTTCAGCCATGCTATTTCTTATCCTGAAGAGCACCTGATTTTACATACGTCTTTGACATTTGGACCCTGTGGCACTAACTCCTCCTGTTTTTGAGAAGTTAAGCGTCTTGTGTTTTTGACATGTTTGTGTGTCAGGGTCACACTTAATATTGTTTTCCACTTTAGTCCACTATAGTTTACTAAAGTAACAAACAATATATTTTGTTATATTCTGCATCCGGAACATTACAACTGATCAGGAAAAAAAATTTGGTTTCAGATATCTCCAACCACAACTTTAGTGCTCAGACGGTTTAATATGCTGCTGGAAATGTTTACATATGAAAACAAAAGATACTTGCTTTTTTCTTTGACAAATCTTCAAAATTGGCAAAAGTCTTCCTCAACCTGTTAGCAGCCATTAAAAGTTGTGATTTTGATTCGATTGCGATTAATTGTGCCGCCCCAGTTGACCATAACAATTGAAAGTGTTTTTGGTTTCTTCCACTTCTGTAAAAAACATATGCAGCAATGACGGACAACGTTGACACAGACCTACATTTTTTTCCAAACAATCTTTAGCTCCAAAAGAGATCACAGCAGCTTTGTCCTTTAAACCACAGAGACGCGACGCCTCATTTAAAGCTGCATTTCTTTTTTATTTTGGGAGAGAAACCTCCCATGCTCCTTTTTTCCCTCCAGTCTCCACGATTCAAGCCGATACACAACACTCTAGCAGAGGGAAGAGGGTATTATTCTTTCCTAGGCTCTTTTTCTCCCCCACAAATGGATGATTGAATTAGAAATATTTGCAGAGGCTAGAATAATTCACCCTGAAAATGTGACTAGAAAAACACCAGGAAGAATTTCGATTCAACACACGACAAACAGGAGAAAGTGGATTTTTGGTTTATTTTTCTCAAGCAACAAAATATTGATTCAGCATAGAAATCCAGGATGAGGATGACAGGAAAAAAGCACACGAAGAGGGAAAGGATCCAACGGGGGCTTTTAAATTATCCTCAAGTGCAGCTCAGTGTGACGTCCAGACAGTTCCCCTCAGTCCTTCCCACAAAAGTATTCCTGTGTTGAAGCCGTGGTGGGTTTCGGGGGTCTGCTGGGTGGCGGACTCGCACGACCCACGAGAGGTAATAAAAATATCAAAACCTCTGAGGCCCCTTTAACCAAACAGAAAACACATCTGCAGTAAACGGAACAGTAGTTCACAGTGGGAGGCTGCGATAAAGCCAGCAGAGTCCATAAGCCACAAATATTAGCCCACTTCCACAAATTACCCCTGCGATACCAGTCATATGGCCGCGTGTTTGCCTTTCTCTAGGGTTGTCAATCGTTAGTCCAGTGTTTCCCAACGAGAGGTGCGTGGACCCCTTGGTGTCCGGGGGGGTATTGCAGTACTTGAGATGATTTTTAACTTGCAAACATTGATAATAACATGTTGTACATTGTTTAAAGCTCTCAAGAAAACAACTTCATTCATTATTTTATTCAATTCAATTCAATGTATTTTGGTATAGGCCTAAATCACAACAGTAATCATCTTAGGGGACTTAGATGGGGAAAGTTGTCGATTCGCCAACACGGACCAGAGAATCAAACACTTCTCGAACAGTATTATTAACATTGGACCCAGAATTCAATCAATTATAATCGGTCAAGTAAGAAAGGTAGGGACAATACTTTTTATCCAAGTTTGGTACAGTAAAAGTTTGTTCCCGAAAAAATCTAGTCAAGTTAAATAACAGAATATTGATCAAAAAGGATTTTTGTATCAATGCAGTGTACTGTATATGCTGGCAAAGGGGGCATAGGGAATAAAAACTTTGGGAATTGGGTATGTCTACGTAAACTGCAAGAATGAGCAGAAATGGAGACAAAAATTCTGAAGATTTTAGTATGCACTTTTTTATTTAAGCCTGAACACATTTATATATGTTCCTAATCATGTTTTCATTTTTAGACGGCTTTTTAAAGTCTGTCTTTTCATAAAATGTATGTAAGCCTTTTCCTTCAGGATCAATAAAAGTAATTATCTATTTATATCAACATATTAGGTAAGGAATTTAGTCATATATTAAAAGTATAGGCCATGCCCTCTTTTTCTCGACTATTTGATGAAGAGAACATTCATTTAGTTTTTTATCTAAGAAATTCCTCGGTGGACTCCAGCCCTTGTTCTTTTTGGAAACTGATTTTGACACAACACAGCGCAGTTATGATTGAGTGCCGATGAAAAGCAGTGGAGCGAGTTTATCGGAAGCAGATAGAGCCTGATAGCCTCCTGTTTGGACTTCAATACATTACACATGGCCTTTATCTGTCGGTTTGACCCAGCCGACCCAGTTCCTCAGCCTCCATCTTCTTTCCGTGTTCTTCTGCGAGTGTGCAAATGTGAAAGGGAGAGGGCGTTGGGTGTTGTGCTTTGCATGCTGCCAGATGGACTTGGTATTCAGGCGGACGCTCAAATGTATTGACAGGTGCAGTGAAGGGTACCGACTGGACAAAGACAACACAAGCTCGAGGTTTATTCAAATTGAAATAACTGGAGCCAACAATGTGAAAAATACTGTATGTAATTTGCATCTACATCTTTTATATATATGGGGGCGACAGTAGCTCAGTTGGTAGAGCATTGGCCTTAAGCCCAGAAGGTCGTGGGTTCAATTCCCACCCCTGCACCTTCTCCACCGACTCCCACTGATGACTGCTGTCGTTGTGTCCTTGGGCAAGACACTTAACCCCACTTTGCCCAAAGCCCCCACTGAAAGATCAAGGCTATGCTCACACTCGGAGAGCAGCCGTCCTCCTGTGGACTCACCACCTGCAGAGGGTCAGTGAGGGGCTGGTGCTATGAGACTTGGGTGGCATCTCTGACTGTCACCCCCCTGACCCAGAAATGGATTAAAGGGTAGAAAATGGATGGAAATGGATGGATGGATCTTTTATATATATATCCAGATAATTGGTCAACTGTACAAGCCACATTTGACCAAGTGGAGTTAGTCTTAAATAAAATTATTATAGACATGACGTTTATGTTTCAAGCAGATTACCCAGTTAAAGTGCTGACTTGACCAACTCAGTTGGGTTGCCAGTTAGATGAAATTGTTAGCCTCTTTTTTATCTTTTTATTAACAAAATTCACATGCATACACAAACTGCACCACGCGTATTTTAAATCAAACCAGGTACAATAATCATACGTTTCTCACTTAACCCCAGTAGGTGGTTTGTGGTTGTGGTCGATGCTTAGGTGCTACATGTGTCACAGGGAGGAAGATTAGTTTGGTTTGGTCCTCATTTATGGATCCTCACAAAACTGAATTTTTACGATGAGAAAACTCTCCTCTCCACAGATATAACTTGAACTCAAGAAAAAAGTGGGTTCACACTGGTACACTTGAGAAATGCTGCTATTTAAAGAGCGACTAAACACCTGTAACCAGCCTTACTCCTTACATTTGAACATTTTCTCTAAAAAGGGCGTTGCCTGGAGGACCAAGGGACAAGAAGGGGGGCTTAGAGCTGGGTGTGGTCTGGGCTGTGATTGACAGCTCGCTTGTCACACACACACAAAAAAACAGACAGTTGTCATTGCTGCTTAAAGCAATAGTTTACACACCAGAAAGTTTGACCCTTGTTTACACACTAAGATAATTGTAGAGCAACACACCTGAACCTAAGCCACAGAATTATCTTAGCAGCAGTGGTTGTCGACTCATGTAATTTAATTTTAATCCACTAGATGTCGCCAGAATACTCCAACCTGCAGCTGGGGCGTGTGTGAGAGTTGGATGGGTTTATATCACTGGCGCAGACAGACGCACGTCACACACACAAACTGACGTCACACAGAATTACAGAGTCAATGGAGAGGCCAGGACCAAATTCAAATGCAGTACCACCAAACAGGTAGAGAGGGCGCCAAAAGGGAGACTTTTTCTAATTTGCACGAAAATGTCAAAAAAATGACCCGGATATGTAGAGAGCACTACAATTAACATATGTATGCAGTTTGAGTCTAAAAAAAAGTTGATTTGGTATTTAGTCGCTCTATAATTATAAACAACAAACATATTTTTTTATGAGACATTTGAATTATTGCGATATTATAATAGTCTGTGTGCCTCTGTCTGTCTGTCTTTGGTGTGTAGAAAGTCAGCTCAACTATTCTAATGTACGTATTTTCCAAATGTGGACTAGTTTCCTAAATTGCAAACCTAATCACAATGGTAATGCTTGTCAGAAAAATTGCAATTGGATATTTTGACAACATCCCGCTGCCCTCGCCGCACCAGCTGAGCACAGGGCAGCAGGTACAGAAGGAGAGGAAGAGAAGTGCGTGTCAAATACTGGGTCTGACAGAGTGTTTCTGAAAGCCGATGACAGTTCACTACAGGTGGGACTCCTGCGCCTGGTGTTCACTACTGTGTAAAAATATCTTCACTGTGTCTTTCCACTTGTCACCTGAACGGTTCTTCTTCAAAAACACATTTAGCCGGTCCAGATCTGACATCCACTTCTACTGTAGCTTTGGCCAAGTTCTCAATCACACATGGTTTTAGTCAATGACAAATAAATATATATTGTTGTGCGGCTGAATGGGGAGGCTATTCAATGTTAAATGTACTGTATTAGGGGAAACATTTGATTTTACACTATCTATAAAAGATTAGCACGGGAATATTGTGTGTCGATCTTAAAGCAGCTGGAGCACCTAATGTATTTTTTTTATTTAAAAAACATCCAAAATCAGACTATGATTTTCAAAAGTATCAAAATTATCCGATATAAAAAATCACGAAGACGACAAATGAGATATTCTATGCGCTGTTATTGAATAATTTTGAACTATATCCAAACTTGTACCAAGTTTATACTTTGTTATACCATTTAAAAAAACACTAAAATAAAATATAGTAGCGTTTTAAATGTTAAAAATTGCTGCTCAACATTGTACAAACAAAATCACCATGGTATTGAGTCTGTTTCTTTGAACAGGAATCGAGTTTGTTACTTTAGTTTTGTGACAACACTAAACTGTGCTCTCAGATTATTGCGAAACATTTTGTGTAGAAATCAAACCAGACTGTGCTCTTACTTTTATTAGAAAACGTTTATTCTGTCTCTTGTTATTAGTGATAGTCGATGTCTCCTCTCGCAGCTTTTAGAAACCTTTACCAAAACAGCTCTTGTTGGTCTTCTGTCAACAGCTTCATTTGTATTACATTCACTGACTGTATTATAACCAAAAAAAGAGCGGTTGTGTGTTGTAAAAGCAAAATTGGAAGTGCTCAAGTCCATGTTACAACAGCACAAAACTCACACAACATAAATCGTGCACGGTTTTCTCTTTACCCTAGAGAATACAGACGCCTTCAATGCAGATCTTGCTCCCTGCTTCACCAGCTCACCTGTCTGACACATCCATCCCCCGTCAGCCCCGGTCTAGGTGACAAAAGGCTGTAAATCTGCACAGCCCTCGTGCCATTCTGGGACCAGGCGTGTCAAAAATACCTCCACCGTTCTCCAGCGAGTGAGCGATGAGTGCATATTTCACTAACTCAACGTGAATGGTAAAATAGCGCACAGTCTGTACATGCATAAAGACCGGGAAGAAAAGTGAGGGAGATGCCACAGAAGATGTTCTTTAAGTGTTTTTGTTGGATATTTCTGTCCAGGTGCTGTGCAGAGCATTCTCCATGACAGCTGAAACAAAGTGACATTTCGAAAAGGCAAACGTGCAGATGTTGTGTGTAGCAGTAACTCAGGCCTCACAGTAATGTTCAAAGACAAAGGTGATGGATGGCTCGCAAAGATGGATTCGGTCTAATATCAGATAGTATAGAACAGAAAAAGAGGAGGAAGAGGAATAGTGCTGCTGATAGAGCAAGGAATTTTAGGAATTTAGTTGTGGGTACTTCGAGTCCTTTCTATCCTGGTCCACATCCATTACTAAAAAAATGTAGTTTAAAGCTGGCCTGTCTACATTTTGAAACCACCACAAATTAACCATGTTCTAAGATCCATGTAAGTTCCCAGCTCCCAAAACTGTTTGGTTTCATCCCTAATTTTCACATGTGTGTATTTTCATCTTTAAATCAGCTTTCAGTGAAAAGGAAAGGACCAGAACCAGATTTATTTTTGAAATCGAATAAGGCTATGTCGTGACTTTTGTCATTTAGCCACTTTTTCAGGTTGGTCGGTTATAAAGCAATCCCTATTTTGTCTCTTTTAATTGGAAACTAGAAGTATGTAAAAACATTCACTAACTGGCGCTGATTGGCCGATGCCTGACCTAGTAGCAGAGTCTACCCACTGAATATGAAATGTTAGACTGAACACCAGGAGTCAAAACACATGTTTTATATAATGTTTATAAATGATTCATCAATAATGACGCACCATTTACTAGTCCCCCATAGAAAGTGTTTCTCCTCTACTTAACTACCTGCAAAATCATTAGCCGTTCTCTGCCCACAGTTGACCCTTTAATGAAACAAATGCCTTTTCCTGACACAAACTATGGGAAGCAAAACAAACAAAAACAGACACTTAAACCCATCATTATCAGCGGCCTAATGCAAAGCAGATGGGGCAGAAGTCGGGGCATACCAACTTCCTGAGGTAATAACAAACCTCCAAACAATCTCTCTCCCGAGCTTTCTCTGTATCAATGTGGTTTGCATTTTACGTACAGCCCTTGTGCCGTTCTTGAAGTTGTAATTTAATGGAAAAAAATGTTTTACTTTTTAATTTTTAATTTTATTATCAAACCCATGCCTGAAGCTGCCAAAGGACACTAAGAGTTGTAAACTGCCACTAAAACCTGCATGGCAGAGAAAAACAACCCTTGAGGGGTGTGTGAACAGTCTGCAGGCGCACATCTGATACGTTGTCATGGAAACATAGGCCCCTACTATGTGCAGTAACTGTTAGCATTTGAAATCTGAAATATTCTAATATCCAACATAATTCCCCTTTAATGGCAAAATGTGATTCCATATTTTCATGCTTTGAAACTTTTCCTTTTGATCAATGACATTCCTCTGTGTTTTCTCCCTCGCCTACATTCCTCTCCATCCACTCGGGCCGCGCGTACCTGGCTTATGTCTTCCACATGCAGCGCACTCGGGTTTTTCGCCAAACGACGGGAGCATGCAGATAAATTCTTGGACGTCTCCTCCCAACTACAGTCATTAGTCTTCAACATTCTCAATTTATACGCTGTCCGGTTTGATTTTGGCCCCTCTATCCAGATGCCTGCTTTATCTACGCTCTGTGCGAGGTTGAAAATCTATCGCGCGCAAGGAAGAGCATGTTCTCGCTGAAGGAATGCCCGCGGCGCAAAGCCCTTAAGATAGTAATCATAGCGCTATTCGTTATAATATGTCAAAATGTTGCCCCTTTAGGGAGATGGATATTGTACTTTAGGATGCAGTAGATCACGTTGGAGTGCGTGTGTCTAATCCTCAACAGGCAGGCCCTACACAAGCAGATTTACCCGGTCTCTTCTCTCGCTGACCAAAGCTTTCAGTGCAAATGTAATTCATCCGAGACGCTTGGATCAACAACGCCTCTGCAAACGAGGGTTTCAACGAGACGCTCTCCGTTTTTCTACGCTTTGAAGTCGGCCGATCGGGGCGCAACCGAAAAGAGAGGCCAGCGGTGATGCTTCCAGAAAGATGAAGGCGTCGCTAAATCTGAAAGTAAATAGAAGGATGTGGAGAGATTTGCTCGTGCCGTAATAATGTTTTATGGCCGATGATGGAGCCCCAGGAGTCTTGGGCCAGTTTCAACAGACATGCAGCTTAGCACTCGGACCTCAGTCACCAGATCAGCTGATAGTCCCCCCCCTGACTCTATTTGTCTTGGCCAAACTGTTTTTAGATGGCAGTGATGAATTGGCTCTCTGACCTAGTTAGTTTCTCTGATTATTTGTGTCTGCTGAACGCGCCTAGTGTTTTAGCTCTTCATATTAATCATTGTTCCGAGGAAAATATGTGCTTATTTTTGATAGTTTTTGTGTGAGAGTGACCGAGCAGCAGGTTTCTGAAGCACAATTATAGACAAATAGGAGACTTTGCTTGCATTCACTTAAAGCTGGGGTACCTAACTTTTCCTTTAGTAAATAATATACTGTGTTCGTTCCTGCAGAAATTTTAAGACCTTTTGTGACCTCAACATGCTGTCCTTATCTTCTTGGAAAACATGTTATCTTTGCATACTTGTAAGAAAGAGCCCAGTGAGTCACTATTTGATGCTTTGGGCTGAGAGCTGATTGGCTGAGTGAGGGTGGTCCTCTTTTTTTCACTTTTCTGTCTCAAAAGATATGGAATGCAAAAAACATGTAAGTGAAAACTACCAATAGAACCAAACTGTTTTAAGAGTGAGGAATCAGATTTGATTTCATTGCTCATGTTTTAGTGGTGTGAAGGTACCCAAGCTTCAAATATAAAATAAAATAAAGATTGTAATGTATATTTTATATCTCACTCAAACACTTTTCAAAATAAACTGAAAGTGCATAAAGTGTTATTTTGTCTCAAGCTCCTTAGCCTGACAGACTGTGCTCTGCTTGTGTCTCTCTACGGCAGCATTTCAGATTTATGCAGCTAAAATCTGGAACTGTCTTCCTGAAAATGTAAGACAGGCTTCTACTCTCTCTGACAATGTTCTAATCCAAGTTGAAAACGGTTCTGTTTAACTGTGCATACAACTGAAGAATTGTGTCTTCTCTTTTTTGATGTACTCTGATTACTTATGCCTTTATGAAGTGAATATATGTTTTTGTTGTTGAGCACTTTGTACGAACTGTAAGTAAGTAAGTAAGTAAGTTTTTATTTATATACCGCCTTTTCACTGCATATCTGAGTCTCAAAGCGGTTTACAATTGTTAATTTTGGGCATTTGTCTCTCACTCCACACAGAGATGGGAGCGGGGTCGCCAGTACAGGAAGCGCATGCCAGAACTATTGGACATATTTTTAGTGGTAGGGGAAACCGGAGTACCCGGAGGAAACCTACGCAGACACGGGGAGAACATGCAAACTCCACTCAGAAAGGCCCTGGTCCGACCGGGATTCGAACCCAGGACCTTCTTGCTGAGAGGCGAGAGTGCTATCCACTCAGCCACCGTGCCGCCCCACTGTGTATGAACTGTGCTACTCAAATAAACTTGCCTTGTGGTTTTGCAGCCATGTAATTCCTCATGTTACTGAATTGGTGGTGAGCTCCTTTCGCCTGACGGACTCTGCTCTTGTGGTTTTGCAGCTCCAGGACTCGGTGACGCTGGTTAACCCAGGAGTGGCCCAGATGTGTGTCCGCGACGACAGCCTGCTCCTGGCCTCCGCGGGGTGGGACCATCGCGTGCGGCTGTTCGGCTGGAAGAGGCTGAAGCCGCTGGCCGTGCTGCAGTACCACACAGACATGGTGCTAAGTGTGGCCTTTTCAAATCACTCGGACTCAAAGCAAAGACTTCTGGCCGCGGGATCCAAGGACCAGCGCATCAGCCTGTGGTCTGTATACAATCACCGACCTGAGGAGGCGCTATGAACCTTTTATACAAGTATAAAAGTATCTTTTATACAGCTGCAAGTCAGTTTTGTGTTCTGAGTGTAATTCCTCATTTGTCCAGACTTGATAAATTTGCTTTTTTTCTGCTTATTTGTAAATTGGTTGCAAACAAGACACAAACCTGATTCCATGTTTAGAAATTGACTTTTAAATCTTCATCAAACACTAGCTATCTATCTATCCATTACTGCCTTCAATCATTCATGTAATCTTTTTTTTTTTTTTAAACAAATAAGAATTTATGTTTGATAAAAAGAGATTCATAATGAAAAATAATTTAAATTGCACATACATTTGTCACTTGTGCTCACTGCATTGACCGAAAGCTGGTTTTGTTATTCTGTATACAGTATATAAAAAACACAAGGCACCTGACTTTTGCAAATGTATCCCAAAGTGGTATTAATGCAAATGGTAAAAAAAAATAATCTGAATCTGATTGACTGACTTTACAGTACAATCACTACTTTATAAACTACTTTACAATTGTGTTTTTCGCACCTGTATTCTTATTCCCAGGCAAACGATCTATCCCAGCTTTCTTGCTTCGGCAGGACAGTTATTTGAACAGTAGATGTCATGCTCCATAAAGTCTGTATCTCCTGGGATGAGTCCATGTTAAGAAACGCTTCATGCTTTTCAGGAAACACTTGGGAAATCAACGAGGTGCTGCTTTGTAATGGCCACGTACCATTAGTGAGCAGTGGAAAGACGAGGCCAAAAGATAGACCGGCTTCTGCTTAGTTTAGGTTATATTTGAAATCACAATTTACAAAAAATCACTTGAAAGAGAAGAAATAATTCACATTTTGATGTTCTATAAATGGACACACATCATGAACGCCTGAACTTGACTGTTTCTGAGGTTTGCAAATAGTTCTCTAAAACATGATGAATATTGGTTTTGAGTTTCAGAGCTGAACATGGACTTGAAACATGGAAAAATCTTCTTTGAGCCCATTTTTGTCTACTAAACTGGTAGTTTGAATGAATGAACCATGTGTACAAACTGTTGACTGTTTTGTGACTGTGACATCATGATCTCCTGAAACATGGAGATTAAAATTGTAGAATCATCTCCTCGCTGTGCAGACATAAGTCGGGCCAGTCTTGCTGCCAGTAAAGTACGTTTTCTATTTATCTAGATGCTGATATTGGACCCTTTTATTTAACCAGAGAAATTCCATTGAGATTCTTCCCTAGCCAGCCCAACCGACAAACTTTTCATATAGAGTTTTAAACAGTTATAAAACATACACCATTTTAGCCACACTATTGAAAACGACAATAATTGAATTCCAGACATTAATAAATTAAAACAATTCACACTGAAACACGGGAAGGTTCTGTTCTTGTTTGAAATATGTATTTTCATAAAGAATATGTAAATGTGTACAAAATCTTTATTTCTAACAATTGTTTTCTGTAAAGACTTGAATCTGTCAGCGCATGTTACTGAATTGACAAATCAAACATGTTTTGTCTTATTGACTGTATTTGAATGAAGAATAAAAAAATAACTTTTACTAGACTAAGTGTATAAGTGTAACTAAATAATGAGAAGTACCGTCTTAAAGTCAGAGGAGAAACTAGTGTCCAGGTTTGTCCATGCACCCGACAATGCTCCATCCATTTTCTTCTGTGACCTCTGATGACACCTTGCTTTTAAAATCACTTCCTAACTCTGGTGTTAGCTTTGAACAAACAGAGCGGTGCTTCCGTCCATTCTCTGATAAATCAAATGGTCTATTGGTTATCACGTGAGCTGACTGGGACACTGCTTTACGAGTGACTGCTGCTGCTGCTGAGGATCGGGTGGTTGCCCCAATAAATCACTCCATAATGGATCATTTAGGAAGTCAATACTTGGACAAGCAGACCCCCCCCCCCCCATTACAATTCAGAGCCACAATGGACGCTGGGCTTCACTTAGCGCCTCATGGGTCCTCCTCGGCCTTGGGTGCAAAGGTCAGGACAGGCCGAGGTCCTCTGGGGTCTTCTTCTTGGATGTGAGCTGCATGCCGCCTCTATGTGCATTTTTGTGGTGGTGTTTTTGAAATTAAAAGGGGTTGAGACAGAATTACATGGATTTAATTCTTAACTCGTTACACAGTTGTAAAAAACAAAGATATTCCTGCAGGTGTTCAATCTTTCTTCAAAATAAGAAAAATTCACTATAATCTGAGAGGTTTGCTTCAGTTGGAAACAAGAAAATCCAGAACAAACATTAAAAATAGATGTGTGTTGGAGTAAAATGCGGAATGATCTTAATGACCCTCTTAAGTTAATTAATACATTATCAATATTTAAAACCAACTTAAAATGTGAACTAATTAATTCATATACCTTGCCTTAAAAGTAATAATAATAAAAATATTACAAAGAAAAGTGAACAAAAATACATTGTTCTAGCAAATATGCATTTTATTTTTTAAATCAGTAGTATGTGTTTGTTTTGTTTACATAGTTGCTGTGTTTAAGTAGCTACTGACCCGTATGTGACGTGATGTCAGGTCGGGCTCACATCAGCAAGTTGCTTCAGCCCAATCCTATTTTTGGATGTAATATAGTCAGTGTATGTAATGTGTTATTAATCAAACTACCAAAATAAACATTCATTCAAGGTGGACACAGATGAGCTGATGTATCCCATCACCATCATTTAAGAAATTGTGTGCAACTGTTTATATAAAAAGATAAGATCAACTTTATTGATCTCACAATGGAGAAAGGTGAAAAAAAAGTATATACAGTGCCTTGTGAAAGTATTCGCCCCCTTGAACCTTTCAACATTTTGCCACATTTCAGGCTTCAAACATAAAGATATAAAATTTTAATTTTTTGTCATGAATCAACAACAAGTGGGACACAATCGTGAAGTGGAACGAAATTTATTGGATAATTTAAACTTTTTAAAAAAATAAAAAACTGAAAAGTGGAGCGTGCAATATTATTCGGCCCCTTTACTTTCAGTGCAGCAAACTCACTCCAGAAGTTCAGTGAGGATCTTTGAATGATCCAATGTTGTCCTAAATGACTGATGATGATAAATAGAATGCACCTTAATGCACTGTAATCAAGTCTCCGTATAAATGCACCTGCTCTTTGATAGTCTCAGGGTTCTGTTTAAAGCGCAGAGAGAACCATGAAGACAAAGGAACACACCAGGCAGGTCCGAGATACTGTTGTGGAGAAGTTTAAAGCCGGATTTGGATACAAAAAGATTTCCCAAGCTTTAAACATCTCAAGGAGCACTGTGCATGCAATTATATTGAAATGGAAGGAGTATCACACCACTGCAAATCTACCAAGACCCGGCCGTCCCTCCAAACTTTCATCTCAAACAAGGAGAAGACTGATCAGAGATGCAGCCAAGAGGCCCATGATCACTCTGGATGAACTGCAGATAACTACAGCTGAGGTGGGAAAGTCTGTCCATAGGACAACAATCATTCGTGCACTGCACAAATCTGGCCTTTATGGAAGAGTGGCCATTTCTCAAAGATATCCAATAAAAGTCTCTTAAAGTTGGCCACAAGCCACCTGGGAGACACACCAAACATGTGGAAGAAGGTGCTCATGGTCAGATGAAACAAATCAAACTTTTTGGCCACAATGCAAAACGATATGTTTGGCGTAAAAGCAACACAGCTCATCACCCTGAACACACCATCCCCACCTCAGCTGTAGTTATCTGCAGTTCATCCAGAGTGATCATGGGCCTCTTGGCTGCATCTCTGATCAGTCTTCTCGTTGTTTGAGATGAAAGTTTGGAGGGACGGCCAGGTCTTGGTAGATTTGCAGTGGTCTGATACTCCTTCCATTTCAATATAACTGCTTGCACAGTGCTCCTTGAGATGTTTAAAGTTTGGGAAATCTTTTTGTATCCAAATCCGGCTTTAAACTTCTCCACAACAGTATCTCGGACCTGCCTGGTGTGTTCCTTTGTCTTCATGGTTCTCTCTGCGCTTTAAACAGAACCCTGAGATTATCAAAGAGCAGGTGCATTTATACGGAGACTTGATTACACACAGGTGCATTCTATTTATCATCATCAGTCATTTAGGACAACATTGGATCATTCAAAGATCCTCACTGAACTTCTGGAGTGAGTTTGCTGCACTGAAAGTAACGGGGCCGAATAATATTGCACGCCCCACTTTTCAGTTTTTTATTTGTTAAAAAAGTTTAAAATATCCAACAAATTTCATTCCACTTCACAATTGTGTCCCACTTGTTGTTGATTCATGACAAAAAATTTAATTTTTATATCTTTATGTTTGAAGCCTGAAATATGGCGAAATGTTGAAAGGTTCAAGGGGGCCGAATACTTTCGTAAGGCACTGTATAGGGCTGCACGATTTTGTCAAAAATTGAATTGTGATTTTTCTGATTGACATTTCAATGTAAGCGTAATCAAACAAAAAACATCCATCAATAAATCCAATTTCTTCCCTTTAATCCATTTCTGGGTGGGGGGGGAGTAATGTTTATTTATATAGCACATTTTACAGACCAAGGTCACCCAAAGCGCTTTACAATGTTTTCTCCCTTATGTTTAATCGATGTAAAGAATGTAATTTATTTTTGATAAAATTCCAAATCGTCCATACAAGCACAACTGTAAATATGACCATGATGCAAAGAAGGATTGCCAAAAGAAGAAATGGAGTGTCTTATAAATAACACAACATGATGGCCCCGTCACGACTCACGACAGATGTTCCAGATGCAGCCGAGTGTCAAACGATGCCTCCAGCCGCATTATAATCCATCCTCCGCCTCCTCATTCTTCAACAGCAAAGCTTTGGCATGGACAGGGACATCTGGGCACATATTCACAACTTACACAGCCCAACAGGTTGTTCTGTTTTCCTTTGGGCAAACTGAATGATTTATCCAAAGATTATGGTTTGATATTGGCTAAGCTTGCTGAAAGCATGTCTGTAACCATTTAGGTGGATATGAATAGAAAAATTAAAGAAAGAATGTATATTGTTTCAAAATGTTGAGATCATAAGGTGCAATACCACATATAGCCTCCTGCTGGCGCCATTTCACACATGAAACCTGAGCACAACGTGATTCAATGGAACACGTGATGGATACAATCATTTGATAATTACTGTTGCATTAATGGCAAAGGAGGACATAGTCTTGGCTTATGAAACCAATTTGAGATTCAGCCCGTTTGGAAATATACATATATTTCACTTTAGATTTCACAAATAGATCTTGTAGGCTATAATACATAAATATATAATATATAAATACATTGAACAACATCAATGTGTAGCCTTGTTCACACTAGAATTGACCAGGAATCCTGAGTGCACTTTTCCAGGCACTCTAAACTAAATTTGGGTTTAGGAATTACGTAATGGTTAGGAATATAGTTAATTTGGAAAGGTCAAGGTTGGGAATAAGGTAAGAGTGTGAGACGGAAAAATTTCAGACTTTTCCACTGGATTCCTCCATATAAGTCTATGGACCGGTCCCCATGGTCCCTACCCGACTGTGGACCTGACACGCTGCGTTGACAACACGGTGGGAAATATTTATAAATGATTATTCGTAAGTTGGCTTTCATTCAATACTTTAAACGCTATCTATTCGTTGTTACAGTGGCACAATATCCTGAGAATATCATGTGGCGCTTGTTTCAATAATGTAGCCGATAGCCGCCACTTTTACTCTAGCAGACTATACAGAAGAATTCAGATTCAGATTCATTTATTTACCATTTGCAGTAAAACCACATTGGAAAAACTGTGCAAGACTACCCCAGTGTCCACCAGTTTTTTGTTTTGTTTTTTCAGATTCAGTTAATTATCATGAACTGTGCATCTTCAAGTTCGTGGTGTGCTTTAAAGATAGTGGAAAGATAATTTAACCCATGGCCCTATTACAAGCCTGTTTAGGAGCCAGGGCAGGGGTCGCTCTGCGCAGCTGCTCCAGGACAGAAAAGACGATTCGAACAAACTGTGATGTTACGTTTCCTTTTGTATCGTGACATACACAAATCCCAAAGCAGTGTTTTTCTTCCAAACGAGATTAACCTTGACTACAAAGCTGTTCCCAAACAGGACTTCAAAAGGGCACTGGAAACGACAATGCAGACAGGAGGTGTGCACTCCTAAAATATCAGGGAACTGTCCCATTAAAAATGAACAATGATATCCTCCCGAGTGAGAGGAAATGTACTTTTCCAGTGTCTGTGGACTGACACTAGAGCTTATTTATGGGCTGTACTCTAGGCTTGCCACTGTAAGGCCTACCGCAGGACACAAGACCTTTTTTATGAGATTTTCATATAGGCCTGCTACTGTAAGGCCTACTGTAAGACACTTAACCTTTCCACGATAGCTTGAAAATTCACATGTTTGCAATTATTGTTTCAGTAGATAATTGAATTGCTATAATGTATAATACTGTTCATCATCCAATAAGAGCCTTTGTTGTTGCAAATTGTACTTTAATTTAAGCTGGGGTACCTAACTTATAAGTAATACATGTTTTTTTGTCCATGTGAAATGTGAACAGATAAGAACACATATCATGCCGTCTTCAATCATTTTAGATATAGAAAAAGCCAGAGTCACTATTTGATGCATTGGGCGGAGCGCTGATTGGCTGAGTGAGTGTGGTCCTCTCTTTTACATGTATCAGTCTGAAAATGCTTTATTAAAATACAAGTTATAGGCATGCGAAAAGTTGATCCAAACGTTTTCAGAGCAAGGATTTTACAACATATTTCCATGTTTAGTGATTTTTGTACGTTTTGTAATTAAAGCTGTGTCGCCCAGCTTTAATTACAAGAATTCTTTTTTCTGTGCAAACTAGTGTGTGTTGTTTTTTTGCTGTAATCCCAGGTGCAGACGTGAGCAGCAGCATAATGCAGCTCCCTGATGTTTGGACAGCTCTGACTGCAGCAGCGGCGGATTGCTCCACTCATTCAAAAGCTGATCCGGTGAGAACAATGCTATCAGTGAGGTAAATGCGTTTCACTCTCTGCCTCCAGCACTGACACTCAGCCCTTTTCAATAGAAGATTGGCACATTTTTCATGAATTACAAGAATTTAATGTTTATTTTACACTTTACAGAACAGTCATCTGCTTCATTTGTATTTACTTTGAATTGCTGCAAGTCAGTGCCATAGTACAAGCTTCTCAGAGCGGCTCAGGATGTTCCAAAATCAATCTTTCTCTTTCTTTTTGAATTTTTTTCATTTAACATCAAACAAAAATGTCCAATTTGTGTTTCCTCTCTGATGAGCTCAGCATGCAAACATCTCATCTATGCAAAAGGCTGACAGACTATATAACATAATATGGCTTTTTTAAAAGCATTAAAAACAAGGCAAAAAAAATCAAAAAGTGCATCAAACACAAAAAAACAACTTTTCCAGTCCGTGCTCAACAACTTGGGCATGAAGTCTCCTTTGGTTTCTTCACTGTCAACACTGCTCCTGTATCGGCCCGGTGTGGGACAGGCCAATAAAGGTCAATGTGGACCTTTTGTACTGGCTCCGAGCAGGTGCCCCAGCTTCCTGCAATGGTGCGTTTGTTTAAATAAATACCACAGTTTTTGCTCTGTGAATGCACCACTCAGGTTGCCCCGGCCTCAAAAGACAGGATTGTTTTGCCTTGACCCCGCAGTGCTTTTTCCTCTTTGTGCAGTCATTATCTGGGCCCATAGTCGTAGTTAGCCGGGCAGCTCGTGGCTGAGTACATGTTTGCCGCAGGGTTCATGTGATGGTGGTAGGTTGTGTGTCGGATACTGGGTAAGGGGTAGGGGCTCGGCCTGGTCTTTGCACCCAAGTAGTGTTCGTACGACGTGGGGTATTTGTAAGGGTGGTGGTGGAGGGTGTCTGGGGGGAGAGTGGTGCCGGGGTGGTCGTGTGGAGGACTGGGACGACCCGTGGTGAGGGAGACCGCGTGGAGGCCTCCGGGGACGGGTAGGGCCGGGCTGAGGACGCGGGACATGAGCTGGTGAGCTGGGTCGCCGTGGTGAGGGGTGCCACTGGGGTCTCGCTCGTACTCTCGCCTGCTGTCTTCTGCAAGGAGAGACGCGCGTTACTTTGGGAACCCACAAAAGCTCATTTACAAAGAACTTAGAACTCCACTTGGCAAAATGTAGCGTGTTTTTAACAAACATAATTAGATTGGTGTTTAAAACGTATTTTACCAGCCAACTCCAGAAGCATTTAGAAAGGACTCAAATCGTTGGCACAGAAGTGGCATGCTTTCATTGGAATCTGCTAATTCCAACTAATTGCAATTTGGATTCAATTTAACATATTTCTTGCTACTGTTGATCTTCATGATAATTACTCTATAGCATAATATTCAGCAAATGCTTGTATTTTATAATGTTTTCTTGGATTTTACTGCTACATTTCACAGAATTTGTGTCAGTGGCATAAAGAACACTGGAAAATGAACTATGAGAAAAATACTTGCAGATATTTATGTTGCTCTGGGTTTTTGTTTTTGTTTTTTTACAATCTATGGATTAAACATTATTCAAATTGATTAAGAAAAAATCCCAACTTGAATTAAGACTAAACCGACTAAGACCTGCAAACCTGGGCCCTTTTTGTTGAGTTAAAACATGCTTAAATCAACAACAATATTTTTTGCATAATTAATTCTCGTTTTTTCATTTTAGTTCAAACATTAACAATCACATGCTCTGCAATACTGTATATAGTATAGTCAACTGTTCTTTTGAATGGCCAGTAACCTAAAAGTATTGAAATAATTTTAAAATATTGTCCCACTAATTGCATTAATTGCTGACTAATGTCTGTGTGTTTTGTGTGTTTTAATAACAAATTGATTAGAAAAAAGAAACACTATACATTGAATACATCTCATTATGACACTGGTATTGATAAAGTCTCAGTTTGGTTGATTTACACATGCAGTCCAACAAAAGGTAAGGAAATGTGATGTTTAATTTTTTGAATATTAACTAAAAGGTGAAGACCAATAATAGGATAGAGCTTTGGTTTTTGCTCTGGCATCTCATGGGAAACACATGCATTGAAATCACTGCTTACATGAATTTCAGAAACCATTAGTTTAATTTAATTTCCTTTGACAAACATTTTTCTTTTTACGTTTGTTTAAAAATATGCAATTACAATAAACTATAATACTATTTCTTCCATTCAAACTCAACAACCTTTGGTAAAACAAAAATAATGCTCACAGTTCTCTCACACGTTGCCAAATGTGCAGAGTGTGATGACTTTCTGATTTTAAAACAGACCTCAGACTCTGGGGCATCAGAGTGTTTCAAAGTCTGTGTGAATGCACCAACAGTAAAACAGTGTGTTACCTTTGTCGACTCCGTTCTGCTGTGGGGGAGAGGACATGGGGTTTCTCGTTCTGGCGAAGGCGCTCATTATTGGCAGTGAACCGGGCCGGTGATTCCTGGGCCTGCAACAGCGGAGCAGAGACATCACATCACATACACGCTCTTTTAATGCACGCCAAGGGGACATTTTCTTTGTTATAGTTTCAGACGATGGATGACTATATGAGGTTGTTAGCGCTAATCTTGGACTTTTGCAAATAGATAGAATCTTCAAAAACTGTGTGGGCGTGTGTGTGTGTGTGTGTGTGTGTGTGTGTGTGTGTGTGTTAGTGTATGTGTGATTAGGGGCCAGAAGGCTAATACGTTTAGCAAAGAAAGTTGGAGTTATGGACACAATGAATTAGTCAGGGACAGAATTCTTTGCTTGCCTGAATCTTAACAATAGATTGTGCTGATGTATAGGGAGAGTACACAGCATCAATAGTATATTTACATTTTGTACCACTCCAATTTTAAAATGTAAAGCTTCTCCAAACCAGAGGTAGGAGAATCGTGGGGTAATTATTGGATTAGCAAAACTTGTAGCAAAGTGCATTTTAAGTGCTTTAATGTATGGATGTAACCGTATGTTTTTTGCTGAAACCCTTTCTAGAAACATTCTTTACTTTGTTTGCGGTGGCAGCAGTAAGTCCTGACGAATGAAGACAAAACAGTCGGGAACCACTGCTCTATTTATTTTCATTATGTATTTATTTGTCCAAACACAGTTTTATTTATCTTAGTCACTTAACGTTAAGTCCAATGGTTTCTGTTATTTGAGTGCAACTAATTTAAAATAGGTTTGTTCTTAAGTTGTTACATGAATTAATTTGTAGATGTTTTTCCAATTGAATATTTAAACACTCACCAGTCCTCTGGGTCACAGTCCCGGAATCCTTTGGCAAAAGGATTACTGGCTATTTTTAGTTGTGTGATCTGCAAAAAAACACCAAAATCACCATAATGGACGTCACCACCAGACCATGTTGTTTGGACTGGGCCAGAAAATGATGAAACTTCTCAAAGAATTTAAAACCTGTATACATTTATTTAGTCTCTGACTATTTAAGAATTCAACATAAGGATACTCAAACAAAGAAAATATTTGGTCGCCTATATTTAGATTTAGATTTTATGATAAAGCTCTTGTTTCAACTGCATCTGCAAAAAAACATCATTTGCAACAAAGAGGGAATGTTTTGCATGTTAAGTTAAAAGACTATTCTGCATATGTCGATCTTCAGCAAGACACCAAGTGTTTGGCATTACTCTATTTAGACAAAAAATATAAATATGGGGGAAGAATATATAAATATTGTATCACTATATTACTGACTTTAAGATGTCAAATGTCAAATACTATTTCAAGAGCAGAAAACTTTATTTGTCACACACAAGTTGCATTGAACCACAGTGGTTTAGTTTTTGATAGTAATATATATTACAACCTGTTACCTGTAATTAGTTACACTACTGAGTTACTTAAAAGTCATGTATTACTTAATAACTGTAGTTAGACTTTTTCTATGAGTGAGTCAGAAACAATGTGCGCCAAATCTCTTTTCACACTTATCTGTCTGTTTGATTCAATTCTTAAAATAAACTTGGAAATGTGTCTGTTATGCGTCTTTGACGTTGCACATTTGCCTCCAAAAAAGCATGATGGTTGTTATCTTGTTCTCACCCGGTGGTTCTGATAGGCCGTGACCGCCGTGAAGCGCGTCTCCTCGAACACAAACGTCTTGTAGTTTTCCTCCGCGTACTTCTCGCTGTCTTTGCGCGGGTCCACGTAGACCACATGGAACCGGGGCTGGTAGCGGTGCATCGAGTTCAGGATGATCTACAATCAACAAACAGCGTGAGTGCTTTCAGAGACACGTCCTGCAGTTGGAATCACGGAGCAAAGAAGATCACAAAACATGGACCTTCAGATTCATGCGCTGCAGCCTATAGCCTGAGCGTGTTTCACTCAATGTTTTACCCAATTTACAAAATTGAAGCTACATCACATGGATGATTACGCGCAGAATGTCTATTTTGGGACCATATTATTTTTCTTCCTCTTTTTGAAGTTCAGGTTCTGATACCACTTTACTATAATGACCTTTATACAGACAAATAACTATTTAGCAATTTGCGTTTTCGTTCAGTGTGTAATAGGGTACTTACAAACTCACACGTAATAAAGTATTAGTTTCTGGTGTTTTTATATGTGTGTTACCATCTTTCAAATTTCCGACCTGTGCGTAATTGTTGAGGCATGCACCGTGCGTAAAAGCAGGAGGCTGTGTCGCGAACTCACATGGCCGTTGTCGTCCAGCAAGTTATTGGTGAGTTTGAGTTTATCAAACGACACGATCTGCTTCATCCACTGCGCGCCCTTGGCGGGGGAGTCCGGGTGGTAGTGCACCCTACCCGGGGTCGCGGGGTCCGCCTTTCCCGCTACAAGCCACGACGAGCTGTGGAACGCGTATCTGTGGAGCACGCACTCACGCGTTAGAACACACTTTTACCAAGAGCTTTTGAATTTGTGTTGCATCACATGCACTTCTTTTTGGTCCTACCTGTAACGTTTGTCGTCCACCGGTAAAAAGTCCATAAGAAGCATGTAATCTGCCATTGGATCCATCCCAAATATTTTAACTTGAAAAGTTGGAAACATCCTCCTGAAAAATGATTATAATTAGATATTCTTATGTGATAATACACTTTCTTTTGACGTGTGTGTACAGTTCAATGGGCTAATCTTATACCGATCAGCCTCCACAGTCAATGTCCCTTCACTTTTTAAAACAAAACTTATTTGGGTTAAAGTTTAAAATAATCACGAGAGTAAACAAAAGCGTTCATGAGAACGATAATATTGTGTGTAAAACTGAGTTGATCTCAGATTGCTCTTTGGCCCATGCGCAGTCACTTTCATTTTGCTTCTGCTCTTGAGATGATTTCCAGCAGCTCACGTGCACGTGCATGGGCATACGTTTACGGGTTTGTTTGTTGTTGCTTTTAGCGTTTTTACGAGTCCCCCATGAATACACTTTATTTCATTTTCTCAATTTATTTTATTTAATTTTGGCGTCCAACACATGCGTAAACTCTGGCCATCAGCAGCTCTGTAGTGATCCACAAAGTCAGTGAAAGGGATCCCAAAATCAACGCTCAATTACCATCAGTGTTGTGGCTTGGTGAGACTGAAGGAGCTTTTAAAGAGCAACGAGGATCTCCTTTCTCCTGTCACTGAAACGTTACCCCTGCACTTTCAACATGACACCGATCATCCAGACCCATGCTCTTATAGGCCTATATATGTAGACATTTCTTTATGTTTCATTATGTTTCAACACATTATGCGGTTGTATTTAATTTGGACAAACTCAAATAGGTAAGTCTAAATGAAGATATTTAATCTTAAGATATGTAGCACAATGTTCTGTGTTTTAAATATCACAGCTATTTTGTTTTTATTAAAACTATCTTGTTTAAGTAATCATTCCTATTGTTCTGTAATGTGCACAGAAACACTGACATTTCCTCATGGAAAGCTTCACGTATTCTGATAAATGAGACCAAGAGCGCCGACTTTAAAAGTTCTGCCATTGCAATTGCTGTATTTAGTCCTGAAATAATACTAAAAATATAATAACTAACTAACAAGAACTATAAAGTAATATAATAATTAATAACACAACGGAAAACCCCTGTATATGTTATCAGCAGATTAGTTTTATAGTGTTCACATAAAACAATAACACAGTCCTAGATCATATATGGTCATACATTGAGCGTTTATAATATTTGTCTCTGTATACAATTTGATTATGAGCTGTTGCCAATATGTCCTATTGGGAATGTATTTCTATATATTACATAAACAATACATTTGAGAAGCCTGATCAAAGCCGCAGTGCTCACCTCCCCGCCTTCGTGACGATCATCTCCGTGCCCAGTTGGTTAAACTCGTCCCATAACGCTTTCATCTCCAACTGCACGTTTATGTTCGCCACTTTAGGGTTTTTCTTCACACTGTTTTTGCTGTTTGGAGTGGAGCTGGACGAGGACGAGGAGCAGTTGGGAGTGCCCGCCTCGCTCTGCGGGCCCTGGCCCGTGTTGGAGCCGGGGTAGCTGTAGCCGTGCTGCGCTGCGGGACACGGCTCAAAGTGGGACTCGTGCTGGCCGTACGGGTCCCCGGGGGACGGGGAGAGGTGGTAGCCTCCCGCCGTGTTGAGGCTGCTCAGGCTGCTCGTCGTGAAGGCTGCAACATCGCAAAAATGGGACAGCTGCGTCAGCCACGGACTGGATATGGCTGAAATCATCCCAAAAAAATGGATTTACTAAACGCGTCAAAATCGTTGTCAGAGAAAGTACATGTAGAAGCAGGTTCAGGCACTTCCAAATATTGTTGCCCAAAACAAATGTGGCATTTTGATTTAAAAGTTTCCTTGTTCAATAATATCCCGGTGTATCCAAAACGAATAAGCTATTTCACAACAGCTAAAACTGAAGCTGGTGAAGTTGTTCCATAATAATCTGAAAATAATATGCGCGTGCGTAAAACCACAGCCCTGCGGATCGATCGCTCTCAGCAGCTCCTGGTGTATTGAGTGTTCAAGTGAAGCAGGCTAGTCTCTTATCTGACGCAAGGGCCTCCCCTTTGCGATAAACCGGTTCTTATTCCTATTTAGATAAGGAACTGCAGGTAATATGCCCTTTCCTTGGGACGGGACTGATTGACAGAGAAGTGCGTCCCTTTTTACAGTCTTTCCGGCACCCTGTTATACTTATGGATAAGAGCCTATAACAAACAGTGTGCGCTGGAGTCAACAAGGTAAACACTCATCGATTTGCATCAACAAACAAACAGGTGACTCCGCCTGTTCTGATTGGACAAACAGATCCACAGGGCACGATTTAAACGCGCTGTTATCGGCTCTTTTTACGCACTTATGCTCGGGGAGGAGAACCTGAGCAAACCCCTTATGGTTAAAGCTGTACGTGTCAACTTTGGTCTGGGTAAAACTTATTTCCCACTCAATTTTATTTCTGGTGTTGTCTATTCAGCGCTCTCCATGCAGCTTTTTGTTGCATCTGAATCCGGCAAACTTTAACATCGCTTTGATTGTGTATTTTGTAAAGGTGAATAGTTACAATCTATAGCACAGTGTTGCAATCGTAGGTAAGAACTGTTTACCTTCCATTTCCCGGGTGACAGTGCTGTAGTGCATTTTAAAAGACGTGCTGTTGTGCAGGTCTGCCTTGTCCAGGCCACCGCTGCTGTGTTTATCAAACGCCGCGTTTCCTGCTAGTTCCGCAGCTGAGATCAGAGAGGCAATACTGAACGCATTGGCCTTTGGAGAGAGGGGGCCGCCGTCGTCCATAGGCGAGAGATCGACTTGTTAAAAACTTCCCTCCACCTTCCCCTCCGCTTGGCAGCCGCGCAGAGAGCAGGAGAAGGCTGCACACAATGGGCAAGGGCATGCGCCAAAACTAGAGACGCTCACATTCCGCCACGGTGCGCGTCGCAAAGAGTTGTGTATAGTATTCCCAGAGTTTGGTAAAGGCGAAGAAAGCGCTCCCAGCTGTTCTAAACTCCGTCAGCTCATAGTTTGCGAGGCAGCGTAGAAAGTTTCTCCTGTGGACGGTGGTGAGGTGGTGTCATCTGAGTCGTGGCTTCTGCTGCTGCGAGAATGTCAGAGTAAGCTATCCACGCCTCCTCTGCGCCACCAGGAAAACTGTGCCTGCATGCGCTCTGTACTCTGTGTTTTATTCCAACACGACCCCGTCACTCATTTGTAGACTATCATTTTGAAGTCAGACAGTGCACGATGCTGGGATGTATCCTTATGCAAACACAATATAAAATGCAGTAGATCCACATCCATACAGTGCTCGTTCATGCACGACTTTTAAAGGGTTTGGACTTTGCCTATAAGTGCATAATTGCGTAACCTTTCAGACAAAAGGTGGAATGGATTGCAAAGTTTGGGGATAGCCTACTTTAATCCCTTGTAATTGTCTATAGCCAAAGACAACGTCTTTCTATATGAGCATGTATTATAGAGACATTGTGTCCCTGTAATCCAACATAATATAATAGGACCACATTTCATATTGTACTTCTTTATTACCTTTTTTGGAAATTGACATGTAACATTAACGTGTGTCCACATAGGCCTGAAGAAAAAGTATGTAAACGAGGCATCTCGGGCCTCGCTGTTAAACTTGACCTCTGCTGCTCGCCCATTGGCACTATGCTTCATATGCGCCGCGTCCAAAGGGCTGTTTGTGGCCAGTGGTGGAATAGAGCCCCATTTACACAGTAACGAGTGAATTAAACGCGGAAGGCTGCAGCGGGGCACTAATGAGATAAACCAGTTAAGGGATTAGGGTATTTGTTTTGGATGTTTCGCTGCTGGGGCCCGCGAGCATAAATAAACCTCAGTCTATTTGTTTAGGCAAATGGATAGACTTTTCTTGGAAAGGCCTTTTTCTCTTGAACAAACTAAGAAATAGTGCTTGTTGTTAATAATATATTATTTGTAAGAGCCTGTATCAGATCAGGCATCGGTCATCAGGTCGGAAGCACTATTCGTGCGCGTCCAGGTGATAATAGACAAAATGCAGAAACAAAACGAAAAGGAAAGACAGTCTTGGAATTTGCTGCAGGCCACGGCAGGGCCGTGCTGCCCATGGGGAGAACTTTATTACTATAAAAAATAAGTAATTTACTTGGAAAATATAAGCCTTTATCGGAGCAGAAACCTACTTTTAATTACCATAAAATATATAATAATATGGTTTAATACATATACAATATGAAAATCCAACGAATTGTTAATTTTTACAGCTTCCAACAAAACAAAATACGTAGGCATTTTGCCATCGCCAATTTTATTGTTGTTTTCATCGTATTTTTTGTGATAATGTTCATAAGGCTTTTTTAGTATCGCGCTTTGCTTTTACGCACGGCGCAGGCCACAACAGTAGCTTGTAAATTGGCTTCAGTTAACATAAAGGGAAATAAAAACATGAAGATAACACAATAGGCTTGCAGCGTGCAAGCATTTATCTGGGCTTAGCAAATATCACAAAAACGATACTTGGCTCAACATTTGGGTGTAACCTGCGCAACAAAACTATTTGTAGTTTTTTTATTTAATTGATCATTAATTGCATATTAAATTAAATTGCAAGATTTCTGTTGGTTCAGAAAGTATTCACGCAGCTCAATCGCGGACGTAGCTGTTTATTCATGGCGCTCTGTCTGAGTTTTTAAGGGTATTTCTTTTCATTCAGCGCTTTCAGGATTATAAATCAGAGCTGAATCTGTTGACCGTATAAACATGATGATTTCTACTCTCATGATGCACTGTGGCCCATGCCCGGCTGTGCTCCATGTCTAATGTCTCTTCAAAATATTAGTGTAAATCTCAGAATCAGACGAGAGGAAGTGGGTTGTTGACCGCTGACAGCAGAGGCCAGGCCCCAGGCGCGATAGCTCCGAGAAATCAGTAAACGCTCCCCAGGTATAGGGCCTCAGCTGTGGCACGTGACAGGGGCCCGAGGATCCACTCGCTCCAAATCTTTATGTAGTCATTGTTTTACGTCCTCAAGATAAGGCTTACATTGCTTTATTTGGACAAAATCAAAACAGACGCGTGCTGTGAAAACCCTGCAATTTGATTCATATAAACTTTAAAATATGGACGACCATTATCCCAAATTTACTTTTGACCAATCATAGAGGTTTTCATAGACTTTTATTTGGTTGTGCGCTTCAGAAAAGTGTCAACAATGATTGTTTTCTTAATGCTTTGGCATGTGAGATAATAAAACAGTGTCCTCAAAGAGAAATACTCTGCATAAAGCTTTAAAACTACTGAAAATATCTGTACGTTTAACTGATTTTTCTGTTTTACAAAAGAAGTAATACATGCAGCAAGTTATTTCAGCCGTAACACAAAAGCTTTTTTTCGCACAATGTTTATAAATAATATAGCTATCTCTAAACTATAACTGAAGACTGAAATGTTGGCTGAAAATGTTGAAGAGGATACATAAGTGATTCCGGAAGAATTATTTTTAAAGAAAGTTGTGTTTATGATTTTGTTTTACTCATTTTATTTTGTTTTAAATCGTTTGCATTTAAATAAAAAGTTAAATGGATTATTGTAAAACAAAGAATTATCAACTTTTTATTTTCAGAAGTGGGAAGAACGTAAAGCCGTAAGGAATGCCATATAGAACGTAGACTGGTGGGATGGGGGTGTTTGGTCAGATCTGTTTTCAAAATGACTTCTTCTCTTTCTCGCTGTTCTTTGTTTTAACACTAGGAAGCTTTTAGCTTTTGAAAAGTATCCTTTCCTATCTGTTGCGCTGCTGCCCCAGTCGTCATCACCTCGCCTCTCCCCTCAGCCCTATTGGAGCGCTGGTAAATAGTTGGCATTCCTGCCACAAAGAAGCACTGATGTGGGCCCTGGGCCTCCGTGATCTGCTCAAATTAATAAGGCCTTTCTCGTGGTGGAGGAGGATCTGCAGCCTTTGTGTCTAATACGTCTTAAGCCTCATATTAAACTCAAGGGCACAGTCTGTTCTCATTATAAATCCATCAGTGCTGCTCGGCCTGTCTCTGTCCTGTTAGTCCTGAACAGAGAAGCATCTCGGCCTTGCTTATCTGCCCCTCCCTGCTCCCCTCTGCTACTATTTATTTGAATTTGAGAAGGTCTGCTTGTTGTTTCTATAGCATAAGTCTGAGACTTCTCCTTCCATGTCTCTCTCATTTGTCAAAATCAGCTGTCTCATCCAGAACTTTCCTGAACTTGGACACAGAGCTACTTCAGAAAAGAGCATGCGACTATGGGGGAGGTCACATGTAAGTAAGTAAGTAAGTAAGTTTTTATTTATATACCGCCTTTTCACTGCAGATCTGAGTCTCAAAGCGGTTTACAATTGTTAATTTTGGGCATTTGTCTCTCACTCCACACAGAGATGGGAGGGGCCAGTACAGGAGGCGCATGCCAGAACTATTGGACATATTTTTAGTGGTAGGGGAAACCGGAGTACCCGGAGGAAACCTACGCAGACACGGGGAGAACATGCAAACTCCACTCAGAAAGGCCCTGGTCCGACCGGGATTCGAACCCAGGACCTTCTTGCTGAGAGGCGAGAGTGCTATCCACTCAGCCACTGTGCCGCCCTGGTCACATGGTCTCTTTATGATTGAATCAGTCACTTTGCTGTGGCTACTTTTTTTTTTAGCAGGTTTAAATGTCCTTGCCAACATTTTATTAAAATCTTCTACTAAGTCCTTATTTATTATTTCCTATTATGTTTTGTTTAGGATGAGGACAAGTTTAAGAAGGCATCAAACTCGAATCTCAGTTTATTTAGTTTGAGATTGCAATGCATTCTTTGGGCATTTCATATTACTCTCTGCAACTCCACCTAAAGCTTTCTTTGGGGTACTTTTTCTCTTACAGGATCATGTCGCATTTCACCACATAATATGAATTGTGTATTCATATTCATATAGAGTAATGTGCGCAACAACACAATCAGGAAGTGATTATAATATTATGGAGGCTCCATTCCCCAAAACAGAGTGAAATTAGGGGATCAGTGGCACACACTGGGATCTGACCTTGAACACCGATACCAGTCCTCACGCCGAGACTGCTGCAAAAGGAGACAGGAAAACGGGCTACAATGTGGCTTTTTGTTTGGGTTTAGTACAGGAGATTTGGGGCGAGTGGGGAATATCGGCTCTTCCTGTGCTCCTCGTCTGTGATGAAGAGCAGGAAGTCAGACAGGAGGTAAACAATGTGCAAAATGGAACTGATACCAGTGCTTGGAATTCACGCCCACATCCCTGTCGGTGTGATTCATGTTGACTGGTAAAGGATGGACTTTCCACTTAGAGGCCGCCATTTTAGTTACAGTATGTACCTCTCAGTATGTACTGTATCTCCAGCTTGTGCACAAAATATACAGTACACAGCGATAAAAATAACAAACCCCAGCTAAAACTCAAAATAAGTGTGGTGGAGAATAGAGATTTTTACAATTAACTCTATAGACTTTAAGTTTTGGGTTCATGGCTATTTCTTTGTCAGCCATGTCATGATGATGCTGAATCTGTGTGAGAGTCTTTGTCCAATCACAAGGAGCTTTGGGCTGTCCATTGCTGACTGCAGTGATCCATCATAGCAGCCACTCCCTGCCACCACACGTTTGTTTTGATCTCTTCCTCCTAAACACGGTGACAGTGAAAGATGAGGGACCATGTGGCAGGCCCAGCTCCATGCCACGCAAGCTCTCCTGGGCCAAGGCTCCGAAATGTGTGGTCGTAGTCGCCATTTTGAATTCAATATTTTGTACTGAGACCAGTAGTCAACATTTTGATTGTAGAACACAAATTACATCAAAATTAAAGCCAGTAGACAAATATACATATACATTTACCAAACCAAAGCTAAAGCGATGCCACTCGAGAGCATCTTCAAGACTAGATGTACCATAGTTAGTTGTTTGAGTAGAAATACTTCCATTCAAACACTTAATTACATCTTTATCATTCTTTAGTAATTATAGTCTTGAAATTTGTTCTGCGCATGCTTTGGTAACATTTTTTTTTAGCTTAGGTACTTACTTAGTAAAAAGTAAAAAGCAGACAAAAGTAATATTCTTAGACAATATTTTGGTTCAGTTATGGTTCAAAAACAGATGAATGAATTACTAGAAAGATGACAGCTTTTCCAATAATTGATTAGTTGCGATTAATCAATTAACTTGTTGCATCCGTAATAATAATATTAGTAAATGGGCTGAACATTGGAAGAGCCTGCGTGTTGAAAAGGCCAGTACAGAGAATTAAATAGTTTGACTTGAATGCCACTTTTGATTGTTTAGTGAAAGCCTGGCGGTTCCAGTTAGCTGACCCCCTTGACAAATATTTCCGTAAAAACATCTGGTTTGATTCAGATTTCCTACCAACATTATTTTTTAATTTCAATGTATTACTGCATTAAGTCTTAAAGCCTCACTCACAATCCTTAATCCACATTTGTTCGTGGTCCTCGTCAAACACATTGAAACGGCGTTCGAACGTTCACTCTTGTACTATTGATTCAAAATGGCCTCCTTGCAGCCCCCACCTCTCCAGTGCTCTTGGGCGGCCGGGGTCTCCTGTCCGCTCTGCTAATTACAAACCCGACAGTGTAACTTTAGGTGACGGGGGTATTAAGGCATGTTGACTTGTGTTCACCAGAGGCTGAAGCTGACACCGGGGCTGGTTCCCTGCAGAGCGGACAGTTCCTGAGCCCCCCGCTCTCGGCTGGGGACGCTGCGGCCCGCACAGTCACATGACCATCTAAAATAAAAGCCCTGCTGTGTTCGCAATGTCAAACACTTCCTCCATTAGGGCACCGTCCATGTGTCCGGCCACATTTAAGAACCAAAGCTCCAGAGATGGCTTTTGATAAAACATAATAAAAGCATATCACTGCATCTTTACAGGTCTATGTTGGAGGCTTTAATCTTTCTCTAAAAAGGAAAATTATATCAAATGAGGTCTATTTAAAACTGGGGAACCTATCTTTCAAACCACAACAAAGGTAACTATGTTAAAAAAATCCACCTAAATCTCAAGTTTTTGTACTGTTTTTGTCGTCTTTCACATCTTTAGATCAGCTTTTTCAGACAGAAAAGTGAAAAAGAGGGCCACTGTTAATGCTCGAAGAGTCAAATAGTAAAGCTTTTTACAAGTTTGCAAAAGATAGGATTTCTTCTGATAAGATGAAGACAGGATGTCTGATTTGTTCACAATATTTTACTTTTGCATTTCTCTTTAGAGAGTTGTTTATGAAACAAGAAAGTTACCTAGATCCAAAAAAAATTCCTCTCTTTAAGGGCTATTACGGCATTGGCGTTTGTGAACTGATAAAGGTTTACAATTCATTGGCTGCAATATTTCAATCTTTCATGACTAATATATCAAAATATATTATTATGAATATTCTGAAACATAAGAGTTGGTCAAGCAAGATACATTCCTATTGACAATATGACAAACCTCTCAGCACTGTTTCACACAGGAACAAAGGTTATAATCTATTCATAATTTATTCTTCATCTTGTTACCATTATCCCTAAAAATATGTTTTTCAAATCTTGCTGGCTGATTAATGGCACATTACTGCAGGCTAGTTTCCTTTAGCCATATTCTGAAGCCATTTACTTAGTGTTCTTAAAACAGCCTTTTGTATTTGTGCATGACTTCTCGGGCCATTAATCTTCTTGTGATTCAGCGTGTCTGTGTGCTGGCACATTTTGTCCGGTCTCCATGTAATGATATTTATTAAAACGTGTCTTTTCTTGCTGTTCGTCTCTCGCGAAGGTGACATCACTGGCCTGGATACTGGACTGTGTTTACATTATGAACTATAGAAGAGGAAGACTATAGCCTGAAGGGAATGAGCAACTTTAGTCTGTGGAAAAGTAATCAAAAAGTAAGTTCATAGGATTAGTAGCTCATAAAACAAAAGTGCTGTTAGAAAATAAGTCAATTTAAAATGATCTATAGTGGAATTACTTTAAATTGATATTAGTGATAAGGCTGGCCATGATAACAAATGTTCACAAGGATACATTGCTACAGGTATAGACTAGGATACTTAAGGTACTTATGGTACTTATGGTACTTATGATAGACTGCATTACAAGGAAATGGCAACAATCTTCACACACTTGAAAAGACAGACTACAACATATGTTACGCTGATATATGGAATGTAACACTGAGTTATACATGCACATCACATACATGTATAGTTTGTTTATACAAAAATGAATGGAAAGAATTAACCAGAATTCTTCTATCGTTCATGATTGGTCTAAAATAAAGGAAAAATAAACCTGAGTATTAATATCGGTTATGAACCGTTTTGAGATGCCAATAGATTTCAATTTTTTTTTGTAATTGTTAAACCTATTTAAATATTTTTTCAAAAACAATAAAGACACAAACAGTTCCAGGACAGTAAAGAACTTGCTGATGATGCAGCAGCAGTGTGGAAATGGCTGTGTCTCCAGCAGGGCGAAGACAATAGCTGCAGCTCCCCTATGTGGTTTTCTGGTGTAAGAGCAGACAGCGTGACCTGGGGAGCCCTGGGCAGCCGCCTGGCATCAGCTCCGGCATCAGCTCCGGCATCAGCTCCGGCATCACCTCCGGCATCAGCTCCGGCATCACCTCCGGCACAAAGCCACTCTCATCTGAGGAGCACTGTTGGAACGCGGTCATGTCCTCCCTCAGAGTCCTGCTTCAGAACGTGATGCTATAACACACATATCCAAAGGAAAAACTGATAATAATAAGCACCAAACCACACAATCCTACAAAAAATTGAAAAGGAATTTAGATTTTATATTATAAAGGGGATGGCTAATTTTGTTTAAAAAAAACCTGAAAAAAATCCAGAGACCTGATTAAAAGGCTAAAAGTACTCAGTAAGTATGAAGAGAAGACTGATTTAAATTTTAGGGTTGTCAATTAAATCAGACATTCATAATTCTTTTGAGAAATACTGGAAAAAATAAAATGTAATGTACATTGCTCTATTTCAAAACTTGTATAAACATTGTGATAAAATACAAATATGTATTTCTTATTATTGTTAATGCAAAAATGTAATTTTAGTATCCATGATGGCTATACACTGAGCATGCTCTATTTTAGAAGAATCAATTCCAATTATTATTTTAATTTCAAAATATTATTCAGTATTCACCCTTTCCCAAACGGTGCTTGCTTATCCATGGACTCTTTTAACAAGTGGTTGGAGTTGCCAGAAAATACATTTCTCTCATCACCTGTCTCTTTATAAATGACAAACTGCCCACAATTCAATACGCCTGCACAATATAACTCAGTGTTATTGCTATCTCAATATCAACAGCGTCTCGTACAAAAATAAATTATGTCATTTGAAATTACTGGCAAGTGACCAATCCAGTATAAGTTAGTAAGTATAAGTAAGTATCAGTTGTTTCTATGTCGATGACAGAAGGTGATTTTTATTGGATTGGATTAAAAAGGCCTATCACAGTTCATAGTGTGTAATGTGGGTAGGTATTACTAATTATGACAAGCGTTAATATTGATTTATATTTATTGTTTTATTTATTTATATCTACTCTGACAAGTTTCAAGGATTTTGCTCCTTTTTATAATGATTCTTATTATTGGACAGGATTTATTCATCTGATATACTGTAGATCAAAAATTCTCAGGAAATGTCAAATTTGGTCTTGCTTATGCAGTTTTATTTTTTATCGATGAATACTCAAATTTGTGATACTTTTGAAAACCCTACAGCATTTTTTAAAACCTCATAATTAAAAATATATATTTTTACTCATTTTTTGAAACCTCATATTACATTTTTGCGACAGACCCAAAAAAGCACTTTGGACACAAGAGATTACATGGAAAATTATGATAATCATGATAGTCCTAATTTTCTTGATATGTAGTCAATGGTGTGTGTGCGTTTGTGTGTGTGTGCGCCCGTGCCTGTGCGTGTGTGTGTCTGTGCGTGCCTGTGTGTGTGTGTGCGTCATGGATCTATGGTGTGCGTGCGTGTCTATGTGTGCCTGTGTGTGTGTGTGTGTGTGTGTGTGCATGTGTGTGTGCCTGTGCCTGTGCGTGTGTGTGTGTGTGCCTGTGCGTGTGTGTGTGTGTGTGTGTGTGTGTGCGTGCCTGTGTGTGTGTGCCTGTGCCTGTGCGTTTGTGTGCATGTGCGTGCCTGTGTGTGTGTGTGCGTCATGGATCTATGGTGTGCGTGTGTGTCTGTGTGTGCCTGTGTGTGTGCCGTGCCTGTGTGTGTGTGTGTGCATGTGCCTGTGCGTGTGTGTGCCGTGCCTGTGTGTGTGCGTGTGTGTGTGAATGTGTGCGTGCCTGTGTGTGTGTGCATGTGTGTGTATGTGTGCCTGTACCTGTGTGTGCCGTGCCTGTGTGTGTGCGTGTGTGTATTCATGTGTGCGTGCCTGGGTGTGTGTGTGCGTGCCTGTATGTGTGTGCGTACCTGTGTGTGTGTGTGCCTGTACCTGTGTGTGTGTGTGTGTGCCTGTGCCTGTGTGCCTGTGCCTGTGTGCATGTGTGCGTGCCTGTGTGTGTGTGTGTGTGTGTGTGTGTGTGTGTGCGTGTGTATGTGCATGTGTGAGTGCCTGTGTGTGTGTGTGTGCGTGTCGATGTGTGCGTGCGGATTGATAGCTGTGAATGGCATGGACCCTCTCTGGACACTGGACACTGCCCCGCTCCCTCAGTCCAAATATTTACCTGACATGCCTTCGTGGGTGGCAGCCAATATAAAAAAACATGCACATTCACAGTGATGGATATTTTGGCACCTGAAAACGCTACAAGAACATGTTTGTAAAGTTGACAGGTATTATTATAAGATTATTGATTGAAGGCACAAGTCAATAAATTCAAGTTGTTTGACAGAGCACAATTCCGTCAGCTTTGTAATATATAAAAAATGTGTTGATATTATGACTTCTTGTAGAGTTATTTGTACTTGAGAAAATACAAATCTTATCAAATGAAATTGTATGAATAATATAAACACTAACATGATTTCCACATATGGTCGGTGGCTTCGTTGTATCGAGAACGACGTAGCTACTGTATGCATCATGTGTCTTTCTATCAAAGTAAATGTAAACTTTGATAATATACAATACATATTTCCCTTTAGAGAAAAACACAAGAAATAGTTCTGAGCTGCAGATGTGGGGAGAAATCATCAAAAGTTCAAAGAAAGCACCGCACACTCAAATTACAAAACAAAATCTGAAATTGAGGCTTCCTTTGAACTACAGACAAGGTCACTTTTACAAATGCCAGAATTAATGGATACAAGTTTATCGGGAAAATGAAACCTAATTGCCCAACCAGGATTTCTCAGGAATTTTAGAATGTATGGACAGCTTTATAGATATGGTCTATGATGATTTATCCTTAACATATTGAATCATATATACTGTAACTAAAGTTTGTAATTCAATAGATTCAACAACCCCCTATTTCTTATGATTAAATTATCTCAAAACTTACTGATATCACAGTATTGTCATTTATCACAGGGCATACAAAACATGCATTCAATTGGGCTGTATACATTCTAACCATATTGCCCATGCCTTTAAACTACTATTGCCCTCTCTTAGATAATGATAGTTCCTAATTTAGACCACATGCCAGCTTCTGAAAGCATTCCAGCCCCGGCTCCGAGGACATGAGTGGACAGAGAGGGACAGGCCGCGGTGTCGTGTTAGATGGAGCATTCACCGCACACGAAGACGCCACGCTCTCTGCTCCTGTGAAGGCCGCATACCTGATAATTTGCATCAGTAAACAGCGAACAAACACTTCAAAGATCCAACACCAATGAGGCCTGAGACATCCCCACAGTCAGGCTAAACCATGTGTGCAGCCTATGTGCCAACCAGTGCATTTATCTTGTTCTTTTGATGACAATGCAGCAAAAATAGTTTCCATTTCAACATATAAATATCTGTCAAAGGTTTCTTATTTGCTGGAGTATCTATACCACATTCTGAAACGCTTCTGCACTGCGAGAAAAATATATTTAAATACCATTACCATTGTTCCATATACATCACACTTTTGCTAAAAAAATTGCTTGTGATAGTATAGCTATCAAAAACAAACCAGACCAACCCCGCCAACTCCAGGGATCATTTCCACATTTTATGGTAATCTTCCTGCCATCACATCCCATCTACAAGCTATACATCCATTTATTGCGCAATCCTCCTTACAGACTCACACACACGCACGACCAATACTAATTACTTTTTAAAATGTAATAAGTTACATTAGCCAGTTACTGTACATTAAGCTATTTAGTATTTTTCACTTTACTTTGGTATTACATACTTTAGTCAAAATGTAAATACTGAATCATGTTGGCTTTTGTGTTTTATAATTTTGGAGGAAACCAGCTCCATCACCTAATTAAACATAGATTATTCAAAACATCTCTGGGTTTTTCCGACAATATAATGCTCCATGTTGTATTCGTACTTGGAATGATGACCATCGCGTCTTGCTGTTGTCATTTATTGGCACAAAATGGCATTGTGTGTTCGGGGTCAGTCCTTGACCAAATAAAGCCGACACAGGAGCCGCTCCTCTGGGACTAGTGCGGCTGCTGCTTTCAATGGTGAGAATGGACACCGGGCCTTTTCCCACTTACTGACCCAAACACACTCTGGACTTATAACACTTGTATTGTGTGGATGGATTTGACTACTTTACCAGCAGACAGGACTTTTCCTTCCAATGAGAAACACACTAAACTGTATCAACACAGCATTCACACAAGTCACAGAGAACAAATAACATGATTATGATCCTCATCATGTCATGCTTCTTTGTTTCATGCTTTTTTCCCCAAACAAGTGAAAATGATGTGATCAGTCCTCAATGGACCTTAACGTGGTGGGGGAGTTTCTTTGGATCTTAGGTTGCCTGGGGTTTAATGCCCCTGGTAGGGTCTCCCATGGAAAACTATAATAGATAACGAGTCTGACAAAGTGCTGTTCATAACCCACCATGCACAGTTTAATCAAAAGGACCGTTGCCCGGTATAGCAATGTACTCTTTGCCATCTCGCCTGAAGATGGGTGATTGGGAAGAAGTGCCCTTGATCTGAATCTGAGCCTACTATGCTAGTTATAGTTTGTCCTTAAAGAACATCATGTTGGAGCACAGGGGTGTCCACCAGTGAACGTGGCACCAGTGAACGTGGCACCAGTGAACGTGGCACCAGTGAACGTGGCACCAGTGAACGTGGCACCAGTGAACGTGGCACCAGTGAACGTGGCACCAGGACGCCCTCGGCCAATGTCTTGGCTCACACGTCTAACATTGCATGAGCTTATTGTTTGTTTTAAATCGTACAATACGTGTAGTATAGTTCAAATAAGATATATTCTTGATCCTTTCGTCGTTTTGTTTTTGTTTTTTTTAAAGATAATCAAATTAATCATAGTAGCACTAATCAATTTCATGATTGTGATTGCACTCTCAAAAATGTCAGTGTTTTCTACACGTCCATGTCCTACGTTTTTGAGCGGCGTGTTGATGTGAGAGGAAAAGTTTAGAACCAGAGGACAGGCGTCAGTCTCACTCACTTCCCTCACAGCTGTCTCACACTGTTGTTTACATAAGAGTCGGACAGGTAAACACTTTGACTCTAATAACCTCACACACATCACTCATTGTTCATTAAAAGTGGAGAAATATCACAAATACCACACATCATGCATCACTGTTTATACTCCAGGGCTCTACTGTGACGTTTCCAATATACATGTGTGCATTAGTGTGTCGTTTTTTATTGATAATAGGTTACTTTTTTATTTTTAAGTACATCTACTTCTAATTACATCTACTCTCTTTAATGTCACCAGATACTACAGGTACTATATGATATTTTGACCTTTCCTGAACAAAACTAAATATGCCGTAAAATAAAGAGCCATAAAGGGTCATATACAAGGGACAAATATCTCCTCTTTAACACACAAGATTACACAATTTTGAATAGTATGATGCAACAATATCTAAACAATATGTTTTTGTATCGACAACGTTTGTTTTTATAAAATTGTATAAAATGTACAGACTCACTTTTAAGCCCTGTCATGCAATTGATGACAACTGTGAGAACTTAGAAACAGATATATACACTCAAAATGTGTATGAATACCTGGATTGCATTTCCCATAAGTCTGTTTGGATAAATACAGTTAAATTGTATTACAGTATTTCAAACAATGCTATTTCCACATTTAGCCTAATATCCTCGTCCATTCCCCATAAATCTCCGCCTCTCTCTCCTTTCTCCTCGAGTACGATGATTTATCCGCAGCTCTGTTTTCTCTGGACCACATGTCCCGGCAGTTTGCCCTAGCTGCACTCATCCACAACCCATGTCATTCGGATCCAGTTAAATAAATGGCCCTATAAATTTCCTCCAATAATAGGCCTCATTGCTGCTGGAATGTGTTACTTGCATGGGACAGGACTCAGACGGGACACGGGTACAACAACCAGGACCCAGACATCGGGGTGGGAGACTGTGGTAGTCAATGGGGGCCGGGCCATCGAGTGTGGGAGCCTATAAGAGGAAAGAGGGGGATTCCATAGCGCTGGCTGTCTCCTTATACCTGCAATGGGACCTGAGGGACGCGTTAAACTGGCCACCCAAAGACAGACACCAATCACGCTTCTGTCAGACGGGGTTAAATCAAGTTAAGTCAAGTGTGCGTGCATCTGCGCAAAAGTGTACATATCCCAAACAATTTTAGAATCCTGGAAAGTTTGGATATCATGTTAAAGGTTGTTGGCTTCAAAAGACTAAAAATAGGAGTCAAAGATATCACAATTACCAACTAAACAGAATATTTTTTTTAGCATTCATATTGAAATATTAACATCCCCTTACAGCTCAGATTTCATATACTACTATTACTGCTACCACAAATATCATCAGAGTAATTTCAGGCTAAATGCAATGACAACATGTTGGCTGTCCGAAACTAGCCCAGGTTTAGCACCATGCCAACTTCATGCTGAGGTACCTAACCTTGAAAACTGACAACGAGAGGGCCACCTTCACTCAGACAATCAGCTCTCAGCCCAAAGAATCAAATAGTGACTCACAGGGCTAAAAGATAACATGTTTTCTAAGAAGATGCAGATGTTGTGGTCTGATATAATCTTAATATAAATGTGAATAACAAGTATAAATTACTTTACAGTGTAAAAAAACATTTAAAAAAACATTTCTTTCCCCCCCATCACTTTAGTTGTCCATGAAGACTGGAAAATTCCTTTTTCTGGTGTGGTTTGAAACAAAGTAATTATTATCTCTCCAGTGACTTTCTGAACCTATTGACTGATGACTCCTTTATGTACCATAACTGTACGCTGGTGAGCGTCCAGTTAATTTATGATCCCTGCTCTTGTTGGATTGCGGTTTAAACATGACAAAAATGCCTGACCCTTTGGCATCTTATTGGTGCGGTTGTCTGTGGGAAATGCAGTGTTATTGCTGCCACCAGCGAAGGAATGCTCGGCACACAGCTGCTGCTCCGGCCGGGTTTCAGCTCGGACACTCTGGGCCCTTCGCTCTGGGGGAGTTTGGGCACATCAAATCTAGTTGTGAGATTTTAGGGTTATCAGTATTGTTTTAACGTTGACATCTGCAACTTCAATTGTATTTTCAATCTTTATACAAATCCTTTTAGACCATCTGACTCCATAGTATTATTTAAACGATCATTTAAAGTATTATCACTATACTATTATTATAAGTACAGTAAAATTGGCTGAAGGAGAATCTTTAGACCAATGGTGAGGGATCTCAGTTGTCCATCAAGGGTTTGAATTCGTGGCGTCCATTCAGGAAGCTGTGGGCAAGGGTGTAGCTGATGCTTGCATATTATAATATTTTCTGAAAATGATGGTGTATCTCGATGTAAAATATCCATATTTATCAAAAAATCTCTTTTTAGCACACCCCTACACCTGATAAACCGTGCTGCACTTTGACAAGACATAGACATTTTGCAGCATTTTACGTATTGTGCAAAAACAGTAAATTAATCCACAGCTCTAGTTTAATTACTCATTTAGAAAGCTCTTTAAATGTATATTGTATTAAGAAATGATTATAGTTGACTCTTGCATGTATTCTCACCTCCTACTTCTCATGATGGGGAAAGTCCTGGTACATTTCATCTCAGTTCACTCATTGACTTTACACTGTGGAGTAGATGTCAGTAGCGACGGCCGTCCGAACAAACACCACAGCGTGAATCCGAGCCTCAGATTTATTTCGTGTTTTGGTGCATGGTGTACATCCTCTCTTGACGGCTCGCTCTATCTACTCCATCTCTGTCGGCTCCAGTGGCTGAGTGACTAGCCCACTGTGCGATGCCGTTGACCCGGATCCCGTTTACGGCCTTAAATTGCTGCCCTGTCTCAGCACTAGCGCCTCACAACCCTCCTTTGCTCCCTGGGCTCCTCCTCTTTGAATGTTGCAACACTGCCAGCCTCCTGCCCGTCCCACTGCCCCAAACTTTGACTAATCACCCATCGCTGCCTAAACGTAGCAAAGGCCCCTCTCTGGTTGTGCTCCCCTTCTGCAGCCTGCCCGTAATGCTTACAGACCTGATCACTCACATTTGAATGAGCCATTGCCTACACCTACCACTGTGTACGTAAGAAAATAAGCTTTTATCTGTTTTTGTGCTGAAAATTCATCATAAAAAAGTTTACCCATAGCATGATGGATGGTAGGGCACAAAAGTAGATTTGCAATATGCCCCTCATTACCAAGACTATTCTACAATACAATTTAACATCATGCCTGTGAAGTTTGTTGGCAGTGCGTATTTGATTATGGAATGTGTGTACACATTCTTAAATTTGATAGATGAGACAATAAACTTTATTTGAAGGCCTAAATGTTTTGAGAACAAGACTATACTGATAATCCACCAACATTAAACCAGATGTATGCCACCACCTTTTGAAGCCACTGAAAAAAATAATAATTCAACTTGGTTTGTTATTGTTTACAGTGAAGACAATGGGCCTCATTCACGAACGGTTCTTAGGAACAGATTTGTACGTAAATCCTACTTACGCGGTTTTTACGAAGAAAGTGGCATTCACGAATATTTCTCGTAACCAGAATTTCTCTTGGGCAAGTACAAATCCTACGAGTCCTCAGGAGCACTCGTACGCATTCAGTGCCGACATGTTCACACGCCGGGGTTGTCCTCTTTGGTGAAGTTGAATAAAAATACAACATTCCAGTGATATGTCCGTCATATCGATGTATGTATTTATTTATTTGTAGTAATCTTTATTAGTAATCTTTATTTATATACCGCCTTTTTCACTGCAGATCTGGCCTACTTTTTAATTCATTTTGAAATGAAATGTGCCAACGCTTTATCAAATACATTGGAAATCTTGCCGTGTATTTGTGACCCCTTCCTATTTATAGGGGGCATTTCTTTATCCACGGGCCACAGAACAACGGCATATATACTGCTGCTGCAGGAGGTTACTGGGTCCGCGCTGAGTCTCTGCGCTGGTCTCTCCTATGGATCTATACGGGTCTGCGCTGGTCTCTCCCATGGATCTATACGGGTCTGCACTGGTCTCTCCCATATACGGGTCTGCACTGGTCTCTCCCATGGATCTACACTGGTCTGCACTGGTCTCTCCCATGGATCTAGACGGGTCTGCACTGGTCTCTCTCCATACGGGTCCGTGCTGCATGCTCCTGGATCCATACGGGTCCGCGCTGGTCTCTCAAGTCTGGTCTATGCGGTCTATCTTCGGTCCGCGCTGGTCTCTGCGCACCGGTCTCTCCAGTCAGGTCACTCCAGTCTATGCGGTCTCTCCTATAGGTCCGCGCTGGTTTCTGTGTGCTGGTCACTCCAGTCTCTCCTCGGGTCTGCATTGGTCTCAGCGCTGGTCCGCGCTGGATCTCCTCCCAGGGTCCAAAATATTTTGAGATTAATCTCAAAACATTTTGAGATTCATCTTTAAAATAATACATAATATATTTTTAAATTAAGCTCATAACATTTTGAGATTAATCTCATCATATTCTTAGATTAATCTCATAATTTTGCTAGTTCGACTTTATTATCATAATATTTCGACTTTTAAGTCAACATTTTATAACTTTATTCTCAGTCTGGTAAAAGAAGAAAAAAGGCCTGCTTTAGGCCTGTTGCTGTTTCCTCTGCCGTCTGCACACGGCCCTGCATCCCCTTATATGGGCATTAATGGGCGGTTACTTATGCTAAGTACCTATGCTAATGAAGCACCTGGCACGCGCGCTGTACTTACGAGGAAATGGGATTCATCAATCTGAGAGAACAGCTGCGAACAATTCAGCGGCTTACGAGTGCGTTGATGAATCCCACGTAGGGATTTCTTAGAAATCTACTTAAGGACAACTTGAGAAGAAAGTTGAGTAGTTTCTTACGAAGTTATTCGTGAATGAGGCCCAATGAACTTTGGGGCAGGATGAAAAGAGTTTTGAATGCTAAATATAAGCATGTTGACATATAATTTATACATTTCATCCATCACCTATCTCATGCCTCTATGTTGTCACCAAATTGCTGAAGCGGCCTCTTTCTTGGTTTCCAGATTTACTCAAACACACAACATTTATATTTATCTTATTTATTTATTTGACAGGGACAATGCAGTCGTACATAGATACAACTGGCTCATGCTACTTCTCAACTCCTGTCCCTGAGCTTTTCCCTACATATTAATTAATACATTATTAACACAATTTTATCTATGCAGGTGCTAAACAGCGAGTGCAAAAAAGTGTGTTTGATTTTAGGGGGGTTTCTATAGACATGTGAATGATATATCAGTTTGCTGAGTTTAAGGGGTGCTTTAATAACTTTTAAACACATACAAATCCATGATAGATATTCACCTAAATATACTTTTCAGCACATACATTTCAGCACATACATCTATAATATTTATTTTACAATTTAGATGCATATTATCAGAAAGCAGGACAACAGTGACTCAGTTGGTAGAGCATTGGTCTTTAAGCCTAATTGTCGTCTGTTCGAACCTTCCATGAGACCTACTCCATCAACTCCCACTGTTGTCTGCTGTCGTTGTGTCCTTGGGCAAAACACTTAACCCCACTCTACCCGAATCCCCCGCTAAAAAAACCAAGGCTGTCTCGTTGCTTACAGAGCAGCCATCCTCCCCTGGACTCATCATCAGTGAGGGGCTGGTGCTGTGAGAAATGGGGGGCAGCTCTAATTTCCACTCCCCCAACCCAGCAATGGACCAAGAAGATGAAGATGAGATTATCAGAATGCAGAATGAGTCTCATTTGGGTTGCCAGTTTATTTGATGAAATCTAGCTGGTTTTAGATCTTTGTTTTAGTTTGGCGCTACATTTCAGACTGAGCAACAACACCATACACTTGTTTAAACAGAAGCAGATACACAAATAAGCCGTCATACGTAACACAGAGGTTGTACAGTTTCTAGCAAGTGGATTACATCTGTTTTCAGTGTTTAGGAGCTATGTGTGTCACAGAAAGAGGGATTCTGGAAACAAAAGTGGGATTTTGATTGTAATGACTTTATTAGACCACTAAGAGTGCATATTACATACAGCCCCTTTAAGTTACTAATCTGTACAATGGCAGTATGTATATATTGATCACATTCAAATTGGTGCATTATATCTTCTAAGAATATACACTTTTTAATCTTAATCCTCCATCTTATCTGCATACTCTTCCGATCACTCTCTGCAAAACCATAGCCATATTTCTTCCTTAGTTTGGGACTAATATAAACATTCTTGAGTACAGGGTTGACAAATGGTGAAAATATGAGAAGGGACTGTGTTGGTGGAGGGAAGATGACATGTCGCCCATCATTCATTTTTGTATGAGCTATTGGTCTGCACCTACAGCTGTTTGCATAAGGGCCGTGAGCTTTTCTCTGAGTGGATGTTGCACAATCACTGGAGATTTATTGTGCTGGTGGAAGACAGGCCCTGCACTTAATGTTGTGAATTTATGCATTCCTGTGCGGTTTTAAGTAAGGTGGTTTTGTATGCAGTGGATTGAACATCAACCGTTGTTATCTATTCAAAGCAATCAACTAAATCCAACAATATACCATAGAAGGTTGTCGTTTTACATTCCATTCTTTCATCTTTGGTTCAGATCATTCTTAGTGGACCCTGGTCTTGGTATGTTATGATATTTTTGCTGTAATCATATTTTTCAATCACCATTCTATCATTATTATTGACTGCTATTACATTGTTAGTCTACAAACACGACAGGGACAATGCACAATAAACATTTATCTCAAAGGGACCTGTATTCCTTCTATTTTGCTGTAATTTGTGTAGATAGATAGATACTTTATTGATCCTCTGTAAGAGAAATTCCGGGGTCTTGTAGCAGCAACCATACAAACAAAACAAATAAATGGTATCAAAATGCCACAGTGTCATAGTCACTGCGTAACTATGCCATTTAAAATTTCCCCAAAGAATAAGGGTTTATCTTATCCTTCGGGAGGATGGTGTTATTAAAAAACCCCAAAAAACTAAAACATCAAACAGTTCAATGTAAATGACACTATATTGATCACAATCATAATGAAAATATCAGATTTTTTGTGTTATCTCCAATTAGCATAAAATTCATCTCATTCACACACGCACGCAAACACACATACACATGTACACGCACACACGCTCACATAGATACTCATCAGTTAAAATTATGGACTCAAGTTGGGTTTGACAAGAGCCTTTTCTTTGCCAGGTGTGAGAACATGTGGTCTGTGCTTGTTATCAGCTCTGTTGGTAACATATTCCACTCCCGAATGGCCACATGGAGAAAGCAGTTTTCAAATGCTGTCTAACGTTTAGGGATCCTCCACTCTACACACACTGTAGATTAAGTGACTGGAGATGTTGTTTCAGAGACGAGTGTCATGGAGGCCCAGATGAAGAAGACAAACATTTGTGTTAAAAACTGATAATTGTGTGTTTTATTTGCCACTTTATGATACATCACTATTAAATGTCATCAGCTGAACAGGCAGATGAGCGTGAAGTGTAGGGCTGAGACATTGAATTATTTTATGACAAAAAGATTTTATTACATTAATGCTGCTTTGTATGTTTGGTTGTGAAAATACATTTAGATTGCATTGAATAATATAAGAATTAAGCTCGGCTGATCAACGATGCACTTGGAAATGCAAAAGAGGAAACTATTGAAGTAATGCTTTTGTGAATTGCATAGAATATTATGCATTTACATTTCTGCATGCAGTCCTCGTTCAGTTACCTCCCCCTATAACCGTGCTCACGCAATAATTCAGGGCTTTGCTTTCAACATGATCTTCTAATCTAATTTAATGCTCAATAAGCTTTGCTTTGTTGTGTGTCCAGTGAATATGTCTATTTCTATCTTTGTTTTCTTGTGTCGCTGAATCAGTTTAAAAGTACTTTTGCAACTTTTTAATGTGGAAAAAAAGTGCACAGGTTTGTGTATCCGTGTAGTACCCAGTGGCTAAGAGTGGTCAGCATGAGACGCCTTTTACTTTTGATTACGGTTGTGTGCACAGCGTTCCTGGATACATTTTTGGATTTGTTTTATGATGAAATTTCCAAACAAGTGATCCTATCGGAAAGTAAAGGTGCCATGCTGACCCCGCATACAGCCTGGCTTACTAGAGGGGCAAATATTCCACATAAAATTAACTTAATGCACCTTTACAGTTTTCAAAACCCAGTAAAACTTCTGACGTTTATTGCAGTCATTTGTCCGCTTGTATAATATGGATCAAACAACATGCCTTGAGCTTAACATCAACACATCACGGAGCCTCGAACAGCACCAAACGAATGACCCGATCCAGTTTCAGAACAATTGCGCATGTTTGTACACTGTATACGTGTTACATCCTTGTTGCCAGAGCCATTTTGTCAGAGCCGTATGTTTGCGTACGACTTCCACGTATGTGTGTGTGTGTGCTCTCCGCATAACTGTCTGGCTCCCACGTGAGGCCTGAAATCTATCATCCCGGCTGCGTTTACCAACCACTTCACTGCGCTGTATGTCCAGTGTAAACAGCGTCTATCACTGCATGCAAATGAGCCCTGAGCCGCCGACTTCACAAAGAGCCCATTCATTTGGAACATGGCAAAGCACCAGCGCACGACACTCCGATTACACACTTTCGCTGTGGTATTATGTACCGCTTTACTGTCACCGCAACAATGGCCGCTTGCTATGGAGCTAGTGGTTATGCGGGAATATTTCTGCATCTGTACCAAGAAGCATCTTTGACGATATTTGTGTGTGCCCATGATCGAGCAACAGACCACACCATTTATTCAAATATTTAAAGGTGATATCTACAAGTTCAATTTTTATTTTCAAAGGAATCAATTTTTTTGCCAGATCCTGTGGTATAATTAGAATTGGAAGTATTTTTCATATGTATTACAGTATATTCAAATGATCCTTCCCCTTGGCATAACCACCAACTAACTGGAGCTTTTGTTCAAAAAATGTCTATCCATCTTCACAATTCCTTCACTTTAACTACGGACTCGGATTGTAACATTGTGAAATAGTCGTTGAATAATTTAGTAATTGATTAATATGTTTAATATAGACTTAAACAAGCTCGGGCGGCACGGTGGCTGAGTGGCTCGCCTCTCAGCAAGAAGGTCCTGGGTTCGAATCCCGGTCGGACCAGGGCCTTTCTGAGTGGAGTTTGCCTGTTCTCCCCGTGTCTGCGTAGGTTTCCTCCGGGTACTCCGGTTTCCCCTACCACAAAAAATATGTACACTAGGTCTGGCATGCACCTCCTGTTCGGCGACCCCGCTCCCATCTCTGTGTGGAGTGAGAGACAAGTGCCCAAAAATAACAATTGTAAACCGCTTTGTGACTCTGGTCTGTGAAAGGCAGTATATAAATAAAGATTACTTACTTACTATAAAAAAATCACATTCTCACTGACCTTTTGGGATCTCAACAACTCCTCCCTTATTTGGAAGAATAATCAGCAAACTAATCGGTTATCAACTTAATTACAGCCCTATTATAGACAAACACATTTATCTACAGACACACAAATCAAGGCAAGGCAGGACTGTTGCAAAAGCATTGTCTGTGATTAAAGAGTAGTTGGTATGCATACACAATTCAATGTACGCACACACACAGATCTGCGCCTATCTGTGTACACGCTCAAATCCCGACGCATACACAAACTAAAATACGCACAACAGTCTTTTTGCAGCATTAACCGCTCCATACCTGCCTCCTCCATTTCACAAATAGCGTACACTTTCTACAGGTATTACAGGAGTTACAGCCGCGAGTCGTCACATAAATGTCATGTTTCAGCTCCTTGACAGTTTTGTGGCGTCGTAGAAGACTTGATTTACGGCTCTTCCTCCCTGGTTTCCTTTGCGTCTTTAGTAACTCCTCTTTATGCATTCTTCCTAAATCTTGTGGTTTGGGTAGAACGATATGTAGAGTGAGTTATAGTAGGTATGACATGATGTTTACATCTTTCTGTTTTTTTCAGTCAGGAGTTTCTATTCTGATTACTTTAAAACTAAATGTTTTTATTCATATCTCAACATTGTTCCCTCATCAAAAACAGACTTTCATAGTTGTCTTTAGCTCCGGCCACGCTAATATTGGGCCTATTGCGACACAAAAAAATCCGTCTTCCACCTCTTTGGTCTGAATGCTTCTATAACAAACTTTGTATACACTATGATCCCCACAATATTATGACATGGATCGAGTTTTGGCGATTTATCCATTTATATGTTGTCTTAATCTTCTCTGAATAAGCACTACCCTCTCTGACAGAATTATAGCAATGTATAAGGACAGAACTACATATTTTCATCAGAATGACTTTCAGCTGACAATGAAGTTTGTAAGCCAAAATACGCACAATGTTCCTGTTGAATCTTACACTTTGACAGCCTTGCGCATTTTTTGCTTTTATGGGCATTTTTCAGAGAATTTGATTATAATAGAAAAGAACTTATCATACGAATGTGTTCACCTCTTTAAAAATCATAAAATAAAATTCCCCAGAAAATACCCTTGAGAATTTGGGTTCACAATGACACAAATCAAGACTTAAATTATTTTTCTCAGCTACCATGAGTGTGTGAAACTTTATATTATAAGAGCAACGGCCGATAAATCACACATTATGCCTGTAGATGTAACCTTGAGGGTATCTGTAGTAGTCATTTCAATTTCCCAGACCCAGAAATATTGCACTGTATCAGCCATTGATTCAAACGTCTGTAAACTCTTGATTATTATGTTTTCCCCTTTCAAAAACAGCTCATAAAGGTTTTAGTGTCCCTTAATGAGTGTGTCACCTTGGCCGTAAAGCCTGACAAACACAAGCTGTCTGCAGCAGTTGTGCGGCTGAGTTACGACTTGGCCTCACAGCGAGAGCACAAGATTTACAGGACACTAATAACTGCTGTGCCCTTTGGAGGATCACTCTGTCTGAGAGGGAGCGTGCCCGTCTGAAAGGGAAAGCTGAGGCCAAAGTCAATGGCAAGTTTTTGTATTGGTCTGGTCTCAAGATGTATCAAATTTATAGAGTACCTTAACACATTATGTAGTAGATTTGAAACTTTTATTCAAGAGGAAATCATTCACAGTAGCTCGAAGCACAAACACGTTTGAAACGCTTATGTAAATGGTAAAACACTGTATATATGATCATAATTAAGTGACTTGGTAATTAAAACTACCTGATTTTTTGTTTCATAAATATCAATGTTTGTCCCACAGAAACAGTCTTGTGAAAGGAATTTTTTTTGAACAAATCAAATTCCAGCATGTCTTCAACTTATTAGAGAACACATATACTAAAAGAGCCACGACTGTATTTGATGCTTTGGCCTGAGAGCTGATTGGCTGAGAGAGAATGGTCCTTCCCCAACAGTTTTCTCTAAAGGCCAAATTATACATACATGTGGAAACTAGAGATTTTTATTACCTATTTTTTTCATTGTTTACATTTTGGTACTTCAGCTTTAGATAATGTTGAATATGATGGATTGATTTGATTCACTGGTTTGATTACATTTCTGAGGTATGAGACTGTAAATTGACTCATAGAAGATTTTGCTTACTTCAGTGGAAAGAAATTATGATTAGTTAAAATAATAATAAAAAACAAAGTAAGGTTTTTTTTAGTAAATATATCTAGAAAATATATAGTTCAAAGACATCACGCCATAAAGTACAGAGAGTTTTTTCTTTTTTCTTTTTAGCTAAATCAATTCTTGCAAAAAATTGGTTTTAGTTAAACAACCGTTTATTGCACCATTCTGGTTTTAAATGTGTCTTCTCTTTGTCCTTTTACATGCAGACTGATGGGATTACAACTGCGTTAAAGTTAACTGAAGCTGAAAAAAGGAAAGCACTCTGAGAATAATGCTGAATGGTCTAAACAAAGGCATCCATTAGGGTCCATTTCTACTCAAGGCTGCTCTGGGATGAGCTCCTGAAGAATGTTATGACACTCGGCTGGGTGAGTGTGTGGGCTTATGGGGAGTTCAAATCCAAGGTTAATCCTCCTCTTTCACCCTGAGAGAGTAGTTAGCACAGGCGAGGTGTGTGGCAGACTTCTGAATCATGGGGTCGTATTGTTACCGAGTCATATCTGTTGCATGATGCTGCTTTGTCAATATAACTTTATGTATTCAGGTTTTATACGACTTGTACTTGTGTGAAATGACGCAATTCCCTGTCATTTGTACCTTCCACGTTCCTTTGTTGCAGGTTTTTCTCATACTGATCAGGCCTTTAGTATCTTTTAAGAAGAATTATTATTGTTTTTGTCCATTAGATTAGATAAATGAAAGTGAAATAATGTGGTGAATCAACTATGAGGGGTAAATGATGGTATCTGCTTACCCTATCCCTATCCTACCACAGGGATTGGGTGGTTTAGAATTTGTCCTATATTGTGAATTACCGGAAGCAAACAAAGCAATGTGATTGAAAAAAACGTAATCTTCTTTGATAAACTAATTTATGGGCAACACTTTGGCAGAAAACTCTTCTGAGCGTGATGTCATAGAGGTAAAATGCTTTAAGACCGAAGGGACATGTTTGGATGGATGTATCTGAAAACAACTATTGTTTTTGTTTGTCGTGACATGGTTAAAATAGAGAAAAGGGGATTTTCATAGTAGGTCTCCTTTAAAACAGAGACATAATCTACTTACATTTTGTCTCTTCCTGGTCAGCAATGTACATGTGTTTGATCACTCTAGTGAACCTCTCACTGTATTGTAACTCTGATCTTTCTTGTATGTAGAGTGTTGGGATTCTCGTTCCGTGGCTGCAGCCTTTTTGCGCTTGAGGTGAAACTTTATGTATGTCAGAATGATTCATGATACGTCTCCTCCTGGCACAGCTGCACTGGCATGTGTATACTGCAAAATGTATAAAGAGAATAGGTAGCTTATAGTAAACTTTAAGTGCTCTTGTGATTTTGCAGTTCTAATGTGAAAAGGTAAAGAGTTCCACTGTTGTGACCCTATCACAGAACAAACCCTCCGGTCCTATGGACAACAAGAAGGTGCTGATCTGCGGAGCACAGTGGGGGCAGGTGGGGCTGGAGGATTGAGGATAAGTAGTTCATATAAGTAAGAAGGTGCTCTTCTAATAAGACGTTTGAAAACAATAATAAGAATATTCATATGATTAGAATATATACAGTGCAGGTATTACAGCTTGGGTCTCTTGGGTCTCAGCTCCAAAAACTCTTGAGCTGTTATTTGATTGCAAATAAATCAGCACCTGGTCAGCAAGAGGCACTATTACCATCAACTGTATGTAGTGGAGACCAACCTTTCTGTATTTCCAACTATCAGGCTCCTTATACCGTCTGCTCACACAGCAGAGTTTGGGCTGCAGGTATAGACTGCTCCTTGACAAGATCAAATCTACCTTCATTTCATCTTTTTCTTTCACTTTCATTGTAAATACGGGCACATCAAAAGGCAGCTGATGTTGCTCTCCTTGTATTCTTACGTATTTGTTTTCATTAAACCTGATGTTTGATCACCTGGAACTTTCCAATGTCCTTGTGTTTGGGCACAGGTGTTTACCGTTGCAAGACAGGACCTGTGCTGTGGATTTAGCTTACGTTTCTGTTTCAACTGTTTCTGTGCTTCAACTATTTATGTTCTTGGCGTCTTTCTCTTTGTGGTTAAATTTAGCATATTTTGACAATCTTCAGCTTTCTTTATTCGTTTCTCAATTTGGTAAACTTGTCCTGGACAGTGTGAAAATCGTCAGCTGTGGCATAATAAAACTCATTGTATAAGATGCAATATCCTTGATAACAGCAAAACCAGATTTTTTATTTTATTTTTTGTTAGAGTTGGTGAGAGGCGGCTGCTTTGCTCCCTCGTTCCTCCTTCCTATTATTATTATTATTTTTTTATCTTTTTTGTTTTTCTACTGATGTGATTACAACTAGGAACTTCTAAGATAAGATTACATTTAATTTATTTTTAGTATAAAGTTGTGCTATTAATATTCACTTATCTTGTTTTGTGTGTTCTTCATTCCTACTGTTCTCTAACCTATGATGCAACACTGGGATGAATCAACAAGCTCTTAATCTTAATCAGTTCCCTGTGAAGCCTAAATGTACATATTTAAAATTACTATTTTAGTAATTAGTGTCATGTGCAGTCCAACTTTGTATTTCTTGTAAATGAATGTGCAGTGGACACTTGGCTCAAAAAGCTTTAAATTAACTCAAAAAGATGGACTTTGTCTTTTGGGTTTCACTTCCAGAACTCCTGTACTTTCCTGATGGATCGTCTCATTCGGCACGCGTCAACAGCGAATTCCACAGGAAACGCTTGTAATTAAGAAATATCGACGCTGGATACATATATTTGCTTTTCCAAAATGATCATTAGCGCGGGGCGGCCTCAGTCGTTTATCATCATACTCACTCTTGGCATGGATTCCAGAATGGCGCTACGGGCCTGTCCAGCTTTTCTCCTGGCAGTGACTTCATTCTGTCCTGTAAACACGCGTCTCTGAGGGACATATGAAATAATGACTGCACTAACTGTTCATCAGTCTTCCACGCACAGAACAGTACGTGTGAAACGGCATTCCTGAGAGATGCAGTAGTAATGGAGTCATTGTGACAACTGCTTTGGTTCTATTGTTGATAACTGTGTGTTAGCTTAGCAGGGCTGCTAATGTGTTTTAGAGAAACACTGCAGTTGTGGATGTTCCAGGGAGACGGAACATTCAGCAAATCATTATTCAAACAAAAGTCAAAAAGTGATGTCAGAGTAACCTGAAATTAAGTTTGTCTTCATTAAATGATTGATTTAGAGGCGTATGAATGGTACTGGAAAACTATAATAGACTACAAACCTGGACTTGAATGCAGCCGTGGGACTGGACTTTGTGTGAACCATTATAACAGATTTTACTTTGTTGACAGCGTTGAACATGGACTGATCAAAGTCACGACTGTCTGTTTGGGTTTGCACTGATACAATACTGGTGTCAGATATTGGTGCCAATATAGGAATCAGGTATCTGTTGGATCGGGTGTTAGTTTGGTGATAACGGTTTCAGCCGATATCCTGATGTGTTCTTCACTGTCTGAACACATAATGTCATAGTTTTAACTTTTAATCATACAAAGTTGTCCTGTCGTTACTTGCATGATAAACAGCAGTTATAAAAACTTAATTGGAAGTGAGATGTTATCCATTACCTCTTCACTGTCTTGGTAAAGTGCATTGAGTTGCAGGCCTGAAATGTGCTAAATAAGTAAAAGGTCTTCTGATTTTACTTTTCCTTTCATAAAATGCAAAGTTGTTGTGTTCTACTGAACCAGCAACTGTGGATTTCCCATGACAAGAGATCAAACTGCAAAAGGGATCGAACCTAAACTTAGAGCTTAAACTTTGATGCCTGATATCATACTTGTATTCAAACCCATTGGGGCAGAGGAAGTTCGGTGCAGGCTTCCTCCTCATGTCTAACCCTGCTCTCCTCTTTTGCTCCTTCTCTGCAGCCGTGGCCGACCCTCAAAGATGCCCTTCTTTTGCCCTATGCCCCTGGGGAGGGCAGCCTCCGACATTTATGCAAAGTCAACAAGACCTAATTGTAGGATCGGCTTACAAGCAAAATACTTCTTGAGCCCATTAACAACTGCAGTTAATTATGAGTCAAGCTCAAGGCTGATTTGTAGTGACTGACAGTGTGAAGGAGAGGAGCAGGAGCACAGAGGAAGGTATTTTGAAGTTTCATGTGAAAACGATGTACGCACCCATACACGCACATAGGAGATGGTTTTGAAGAGGACCTCCCAGACTTTGCTAAATCTCCCCAGCATGGCCTTTTGTGAGTGGGATTTGCTCTTTAGAAGGAGAGGATCAGAGCACTGACGTACAATGTCAGAGATACAATCAGAAGAGTGTTATTAGACAACTCCACCAGGCCCCGGCTGCACAGGTGGATCTGTGCTAATAGGAAGACAACAGCTGTACAATAACAGAAAGCATCCTTATATTTGGCTATGAACTTTTTAAAAGGAATTTGGGACTTGAACCTACTGTCAATTAGATTGTAATATCAGTTTTGTCTGGTTATGGAGGGAGAAATATCCAAAATAGATATCAAGTGAAAATAAAACTGCAACTCATGAGCAAATATGATTGGGAAACTTTCACTCACATGAAAGGACACCAGCTGACCTTTCTTGAACAGTCAGTTATCAATGTCATAGTTTTGTATATTTGGTCATAAAAGTTTGTGGTTAATACATACCAACACGCTCCGACCCATGGAAGCCCATGGAGACAACACTGAAAAGCATAGAATTGTAATTGCTGTTGAAGTGATGCAATAGGGCAATTAGATAGATATATAGATACTTTATTGGTCCCCCGTTGGAGAAATTCAGGTGTCCAGCAGCAGAAGACTCATCCAGGTTTGTTGTACAGTCTGACAGCCGAAGGAACAAAGGATCTCTTGAAACGTTCCGTTCGGCAGCGCATTATAAAAGCCTGTTGCTTCGATTACTCCTCTGAGAGGCCATAGTGTGGTCATGCAGAGGGTGTCTGGAGTTACCCAGGATGCCCTGTCGGCAATGGCTGTTGTTTGAAGTTCAAATTATTTATTGTGTTAAACCATTTGAGCAGAATATTCACACAGAAATCCTGTCTGACGCTACTTCCTGGCTCGTGCCTTTAAGTCCTCTTTATTGAATTCTGTGTTTGGGTATGAAGGCCGGGTTCAGGCCGGGTTAACAGGTGCCTGCTCCTTATGGGATGCTTATGTGATGAGGGGCCGATCATTACCATGTTCCTTTGACCTCAGACCGTCCCAGGACAGCTGCGGTCTGTGAAGAGGGGAGGGAGGAAGGTGGGGACAGGGCAAGGTAACAGCAGGGGACTTCCAGGTCAAATTGTATTTAAGAAAATAGTTAGGAAAAGTCAAATGAGAAATACTGAAGTTATTATTCAAAGATTCAAAGATTCAAAGATTCCTAAACGATCAAAAAGTTCACACTTGCTGGAACAAAACTGAAATCGAATTCTATATTGCAGAAGTGGGCCGTACAAGATATAAACGGAAATCAAAATAAGCAGAATATAAGTTTTCTTTTACAAACTAAACTACTGAAAACAAGAATAGCAAGAGTTTTGTTTAAGTAATGACAATACGATTTTGTATTAGAATCAACAATCAAGATGTTCATTTCAAAACCTGTGCAACACAATTTTACAGAACAAAATACTAAAATGGGTTTTTATATTCCTTTGTGGTTTTTTTGTTGTTTGAACCACAACTGGAAGGTTTTGTAAACTAATTTATAGATTAATGCATCACTCTTCATGTATAGAAAGAATTAAAATCTGGTTTTGACAGAAATTCCTCAAGGAGATCTCAATAAAGCTGTTGTTTTCACTATCGTTCCTACATGCTAATTGACATAATAACAAAATGTGCTCCAACAGTGCGGTTAATTCAATCCTCCAGAACTGACCTTGAGTTGGTCACTATGAAGAGGAAAGTGTAGACATAGGGACGTTATGGATATGTTTATTAAAGATCCCTTGGTGACAGCCGAACCAATTGCTGGCAGTGGGCTCCTCCATGCCCTGTTGCCCTCTCACCACAAGTCGCTCTGTTCCAGCTGCAGAGGAGGAAAGCCCCTCGCCAGTTGGCAGCGAGGCGGCCGTCTCCCGTGCAGAGGGCCCTGCCAATCATCCTGCCCCCGGCCTTCCCCTGCTCTGGCCGCCGCTGTGGCCAAAATGCTCTTTCCACTGCAACTACTGTACATGTGGCTTACCTGCCGGGGTTAAACCAATATGCTCAGGGCCAATGGCGTGATGACCACTTTCAAAATGGCTTTTTGAAATCCATGTAACTCGTTCGTCGCTGTCAAAATGGTTTGCGTCTATCACTAGTTTTCACATGCGTGCATTAGAACAGCGTTTTCATGGACAAAGAGAGTCCCTGACCCAGCCAATCAGCATTCAGTATATAAAGGATACAATGTTTTCTAATGAAGGCAGCATGTTGCGGTCTGATTTGTTCACAAAATGTCACTTAAGATTGGGACAAACAAAATGTATTTATGAAACTGCAGTTTAATGAGTAGGTGTGTTTTTAGATTACAGGGTTGCAACGGATATAATAATAAAATGTAGGCTATGCTCATCTGTTTTTATTAGTCAGATGACCTTTTTGAATTGGCAAATGTGTTGGTGTAAACAGGTTTGGACTTACCAGAGAAAAGGATCTTGGCACATAGTCTGCTGCACTTGACACTGATTAATGTGTGTCTGAGTGTTTAAATTAATGGACAATTTTGTTCTACAGCTGCTGTCTAAGTCATTTACAAATTGAGGAACAAGCATGTAACCATTTTTTTTTAGCATACAGATTTCAATGACATATGAGAAATTGATCTGAAAGACTCGTTATACTATTATTCTATTACAACAGATAGTCATTACAGAAAATAGTGGGTCTCAGATTTACTGAGCGTGATTTTCATTTACTTTGGGATAAGCAGGTGCCCATAGGGGGATGGTCCTGCAGGTGAGGAGCTCTTTGTGCACCCTGAACATCTTGCAACATGTTTTTTTGATTCTTTATTTTCAAGACTTATTGCTCTTTCTGATATTTTTTGCATTTGATGTGGTGTCGTATTTACCCCCAGTGTCCAGTTACTTAGTTCATCTGTAAAGTGACATGATTCCTTGTATTTTCTTCAGTCATAAAGTACAATCCAATGGAAGATATGAGTGACTTGGTGATGCACTCCTTCAAAACTGAACCGAGTCGTTTGTTAGAATTCTCTGCATATTATTTTGCTGCCAAGATTTCAGTTGGCTCCATAAATTTTGCAGACATTAATTCATTCCTTGTTGCAGTGGCACCTCCCCGAGGTGTGCTGCAGCATGCCTGCTGTGAGAAATCAGCTTTGGAGATCTGCCAAGACAATTGTCAGATACTTGATGCTTTGGCCTCAGGGCTTTTCCTGCCCATCACCAAGCATGAGCTTCACAGCCAGGAAAGATTACATGTCTTCTTTAAAACCTTCCTCTGTCTGTGCCAACTGAGAGTGAAAAGTACCAGTGTGAGATACAAGTGTTTATGGAGGGTGGAGCGCACACTAAACCTTTGTCAGAAGGAACATGGCTCCCTGTAGGGGCACAAACTGTCTGCTCGCACAAGCTCTTTAGACACAAAGTGTTATTTTATAGCAGTGACAAATTGCAGGTGTTTCTGTGGCTTTGTGTTAGTGTTTCAGCTCTGACTGTGAGCCAGTAGTTTGACTGACAGCTGCACCTGACCATGCACCACTGACTCATCTGCTGTCGTCACTGTTGGAATCAGCCAATCAGGTTGTGCTTGCACTCATTCAATCCCGCCCACTTGGCTTTGCTTATTCAGTCATTATCATAGTCTACAAAATATGTTCTTCAAACTTTCCATTTCTCTCTCTGTAATCCCTTGTAATAGTGATGATGAATGTGCTGTTTCCCTGACACACAAGCCCACTTCCCTGTAGGTCATTACCGTGACGTTGTCCTGCTGCTTATCCAACGTTTTAGAGATTAACTTACGTGTAATGTTACATGGAATTCCCTTCTGCTTTTACTCCTTCTATATTATGAAATAGCTGCAAATGTTACATGCATGCATTTCAGAAAAATGTAGGTTCATAATTAACTAGTGCTTCAGTTAACGATAGTTGTTCGATTGGTTTAAGTCCCAGATCAGGTCAGTGAATATGGGAGTTTTACAAATTAAACCAACACAAAGAGAACTTCTTCGCAGAGATGAGTCGGGTTGGGAGACTTGGGAGATACACATTGGGTTGTTTGATTAAAAACACATTTTAATTTCATTCTACTGTCATTATAGTCTATGTAAGGTTCAGTTCAGTTAGTTGATAAATCTATTACGCGAGACAATTTATTGCAGCTCTTGTTACCCTCCATTTTTAAACATGATGTCATCTTTTTCTCATAATATTTGTAATTCCCACTGTTGTAATGTCACAGCGAAGACACCAGACCAGCAAATTTAAATGATCACTCAACTAGCCTTTTGCATTAAAGAGCTTAATTTACTAACTTTAAAAAAAAATATTATTAGACACTTCCTCATATCTACTGTCCAGATGTATAATGCCAAAAGCAGATTTGTTGTTCAGTCTGGTAACATGCTAAGTGCCTGTAGGGCTGCTCTTCCCCCTGCATCAATACTGTAGACCACCCATAGAGAAGAGCGCATTTGTCTCTGTTTCAATAAAGCGTGTCATTATCCTCCTGGCTGTGATGTGCCCCTGCTCAGCTAAAAGATAAATGCTTCGCTAACCACTAGGATGATTCAAACGAGAAATGATTGATGTAGAGGGAAATGAAGGCACAAGTTGTTTTTGAGTTGGTTGGGCAAAGGTCTTGGAGCCAGTTTTCAAAGCTACGAAACCAGTATTGGGTAAACTAATTGCATTAATTGCGTTTGTACTGATCCTTTCTGCATTGGTTTAATGTGCAGAGGAGCACTCGACAATCCTCCACTTTGGCCCTTTACATCTATTTGGATTTTTGCCTCTTTGTCTTCATTGCATTGAATTGCATTGGACCATTGCCAAAAAATCCAATTCTCATAACATTACCAAGATTTTGGATAACTAATTGCTTTTTTTCCAAACCCAAAGCTACCATAATGTTTCTCCCAAAACTGAAGTTCTCTGAGTTGTAAACAGTATGTCACAAAAACTTGCACTGGGAGAGAAAACACCCCTCAAAGTGCTCCTACTGGAAAGTGCCTGCTGTTTGAAATCTGAAATCTTCAAAAATCCAACATCTCACCCCTGTACAAATCATGAAATAGAATCAGATTGCCCAAACATGTTTGAATACAACTCCAAATACAACTTAGAATGACTTTATGATTGCTTTTTGTGATAGACCTTTTTCATGGTTTTGCTCCTGCTGATTTCACTGGCACCCAGAGGATTTTGCGGAGTAATGCTTGGTTTGAAGTAGGTGGTGCTTGCTGCTCCGGTAGCCGGGTAGACCAGACTTCACTTCTCCACTCTCTAAATCCTCTCTAGCCACAGTCCTTCTCCTGTGCCAAAGCCTGCTGAGAAGAGCCTGAGCTAAAACAACAACTGGGCTGTTCGATGAAAGAGGTTCACAGTGGGGGGTGTTCCCTGAACCTGCGATGATCCCAAAATCCTGATGCCTCTATCCCAGTTCCCCTTTCACTGGCACACCCTACACGACAAAAGGCACAGTCTCTCTGTGGGAGTCCGGAGCTCTGCGCATCTTTGGAGTAAATCGAACAGAACGGAGATAAACCGAGTGGACTTCAGTGTCTAGACCAGGCTCAAAATGTGTTTTTTTTACCCCCGTGTTCTTTTTCTTCTTTTACCACAAGTTGCATATATGTTAAGACTTCACTTCATTTGTTTTGTAACTTCTTAAAAGATGTCTGTTGATAATAACTTAAAGGAGACATACTGTATAACTCATAGCTACAGTGCAACATTGTTCCATCATCAACTCTTGGCACAAACATGTAACTCCACCCCTTTCTTTCTAAAACCTGTTTCAATCCTGTAATTTGCCAATGCAGGAGGGTCTGTTTGGCAGTTAGTGTCCAACTAGGACTGTGGAGATGATCCAGGACACTTTAACAGTCTACAACATTTATCAACATTCATGGACATTGGTCTCTCCCTTTGGACAAATTCATATGTGTATATTTTGTGTTTTAACTGTTGATTCTCTGATCTGTGTTTCAATGGTTTTGTTAAGTCTCTGAGATGACTTCTGTCGTGATTTAGGGCTATACAAGAATAAGTTGTTGTTGTTGTTATAATAGTCTGATATCACTGTACCACTAAAACATAACGCTCATAACAATTTCTGATTTTTAAAGTATCGCCCATAATTTTTATTTTTTTCTGCCAGTAATTGTTGAATTTGTTAAAAAAATAAAAATAATCAAACATATTTGATATTCCTAATGATCATTTCATGCCAGAGGGTGTCAAATGTGTACGCTAATACACAACTATAAAAATCCTGTTTCATATATATTTTTTAAATGTGCATTGCTTCTGTCCAGGCACTGAACCCAGAATTTCAAGCCACATCAAACATAGCATGTGCTCTCTAACCTTTATGTGGAAATCCAGTTTGTCTTGTCGACTTGTGTCAAAGTGAAGATGAATGGGCTCCCAGCAGCTCCACTGACCCAGAACTCCTCTGCAGACTGTTAAAGTGGAGATGTACTTGGCTCACTTGAATGGCCATATGAAATAAAACATAATTGCACTAAAGGCCTAACACTATCCGGCTATTAGTGTTGGTGCACTTCTAGAAATGTGAGAATATGCCGTGACCACCCAGGAATAGTGGTACTGCTGCAGGGAAAGAATAGTTGAGTTTGGCGTGTCTCTGGTGGAAAACTTCCTGAAGATAAGGCAAACCACCCATTATAGGAACTATCTGTAATCATTATGTAATCATTTTAGAAGATTAATTTCAGAGCTCAGGCTGACTCACAAAACACATCAGTGGAAACACAGCCTTATTTGCATTTCACATGTTTCCGCTTGATCTCAAATGCAACCGATAAAGCGTCTGATTTTATTTCTATGATCAGGAATTTGGATTGCATGTGGAGCTCATCAGAGTTGACCGAATTGTTAGTGTTAAGATTATTCAGCTGTAAAGTTGTTTTCAGTGTGGACCCCTGAAGCAACAGTGTAATGAAACACCAGCAGCTACAGTGCTGAACCACAGCACAAAAGGTTGAATCTGTAAAAAGCCTTTAGTCGTGGAGCGCAGCACTAAAGCTCCTGGGAGTAGGTCTGCTTCAGATAAGGATCAGAGGGAGATCCGTGTGCTGTGTGGGTTAACTTAGCGACATGTAGCTTTAGCCTACTGGTTAACCTCAGCACAGAGACAGAGAGAAATATGATACTTTGAGATTTTGTTCCTTCAACACTTCAACTTGTTAATAATATCAGTAACTTTTTGCACAAACATGTAACTCTAGTCCTTCTAAATCTAAAAGCTCCTGTCTCAGTCCTGTAATGTCATCGCACCACACTGACATCATACCCAGCGAAGATTCCTGTTCTGCCTCTCAAATTTCTCAAGCGAAAGGGCATTCCTTTCAATCTGTGTTTGAAACTGGTACTTTTCAAATGTTATAACACGTTGTTTTAGAGAGTTAAATGGTATCTTAATTAGAAAATATATGGTGTAACAAGTATCAAGAGTAAACAATACAAGTGGCCTGTTCTATCCCTATGCTACCACCAGCAGGAGTTGTTGAATACGTTTTTTCAAAGCTTGAAAATTACCGGCTGCAAACACACTGAGTGGATAGCACTCTCGCTCCTCAGCAAGAAGGTCCTGTGTTCGAATCCCGGTTGGAACAGGGCCTTTCTGAGTGGAGTTTACATGTTCTCCCCGTGTCTGCGTAGGTTTCCTCCGGATACTCCGGTTTCCCCCTACCATTAAAAACATGTACAATAGGTCTTGCATGTGCCTCCTGTACTGGCCCTGCTCCCAGCTCTGTGTGAAGTGAGACACAAATGCCCAAAAAATAACAACTGTAAACCGCTTTGTGACTCTGGTCTGTGAATGGCGGTATATAAATAAAGATTACTTACTACTTACTGACAAACATGTGATTGTAAAAGTATGTAATTTTAACTGAGAATTTTCTACTACTTTTGTTTTAAAAGGCACAAAACCGTGATGTCATACTGTATGGTACAATTACATCATACGGTTTTCAACAGAAGAGTCGGAGTTGAATGTCTTAACCAGAAGTTTCTCATGATAGTCGAGAAGGATTTAAAAACTGGTCCAGGTTTGTGTTTTTTGACGAGGGGACATTGTTGTAGTGCAGTTAAAAACTCAAAAAAGTTGAATTTCAAAATATGTCTCCTTTGATAGTGGGACCTGTCTGGGCCCCATGATGGTGGTCTATTCTTGCCTCTGAGGCCCATGTGCTTATGCCCAATGGTTAAGACACAGTGCCCTTGAACAACATGTGCACGTCTCATTCCCCAGTCACAGCTGTCTCTCCAAAACACATTTGTGATCCATAAAATACCAACTTTAAAAGCGATCTTATACAACAAATATCCTGTAATTCTAACATTAAGACCGCTGTTGAGGAAAGTATTTCAGAATGTTCATATACTTTAAACAGTTACTGATCCGGTTTAAGCTGCACTTGTTGTTTGGAGATTTGAATATCTGTGTTCAGTTGGAAAGATTATCCTAATCTCTCATAAAAGTTATCCGTGGCTCTTGTTGGATGCATTTTATGGTGCTGCTGCTGAGCGTCATGTCGAGTTGATGTGTTAACATACTGGGCATAGTTTGAACATCATCATCATGTTTTCACTTGTATACATTTATAGTTGTGTGGAAACTGAATTTAATACTTAAGTTTGACATCTAATATGGTTTTGTCTTATCAGAATCAGAATCAAAATTTGTTTTATTGTCATTCTAAGTAACGATTAGTCACAAACTAGGAATTTGCTTTGGCTCATGGTACAAAGAAGCTATAAAAATGTAAAAATAGATATGAAGGCATGCATACAAAATCCTAATAACATTCGAATACTGTATTTAGGTATAGACACAATAGACATTAAACAGTGCAAAGTATTGAAAAGAGAGAGGTATGAGATTATAACGTGACAAATGTATGAAATGACAAATGCATAAAGTGACAGAAGTGTAAAAGTCCAGGTTCTAGTGATGAGTTGTAAGTAAGTAAGTAATGTTTATTTATATACCGCCTTTCACAGACCAGAGTTACATTTGCGGTTTACAATTGCTATTTTTTGGGCATTTGTCCTCTCACTCCACACAGAGATGGGAGTGGGGTCGCCCACTCCCATCTCTGTGTGGAGTGGGCGTCCAACTGCAGAGGGGACTGTTCCTATGTCAGAAGGTTCTGGTCTGGATGGACAGTCGTCTTCAGCCTGAGAGGAGTGACTCGAATAGCCCAAGTGCAGGGTGACTGGGGTCAGCAGATATACCACCAGCCCGCCCTCTGGTTTGCCTTATTATATTAGTATTGTCTACATAGTCTCTTTTATGTTCTATATTGTTATTAGCAAACAAGTGTATACAGTACACATATGTCTATACATAGTAATGCTTAGTACAGTACGTGTGAGAATACCAGGAGTACCAGGAATTCTACCATAGAGGACAAAGAAGTGTGAGAAGGAGGGTAATCAGTAAGGTATTATTGTGTTTGTGATTCATGGATATAGTCATAGCCTATAAAGTTCAAGTGGTGAGTATAAAGGAAAAAAAAAAAAAACTTTGTAAGCCTGCGTACAACATGGTTTTTGTCTCATTGTTAGCCTTCACACAAGAATACTGTGCCTTACCATATTTTCCCATCCAGGCCTGCAGATATAAAACATGCCGTCACGATTTGAGCAACTGGAACCAGCTCTGGACTCTCTTTTATTGATACTACATCAGAGTTAACAGTCTATGGTCATGTTCAATTCAAAAACATTTGCTCTGGGCACATGAGCTCAGCTGAAACCCCCCACACACGTTTGTTCTGCTAATGGGCCAAATTAGGAACAATACAGACTGATGTTGGAGGCAGGCTGACAGAAGGAACGGCCGCTGAATGTTTAGTTTTTAGCTCCAAAGACTCATGTCCCGCCAGTCCAAACACATTACAGGAGCTGCAGGACCAATGCTTTCCAATCTAGAGGGCAGGCCTAATTTACTATTCTTTTTTACTTTTATAATGTGTGCTTGCTTTTGTATTTTTGTACCAATGTTCAGGTGACATTTTATTCTATCAACGTCTGAGAACTGTAAACCATGTTGTTTTCCCTTATCTGCCTTCTCCAATTTATTGTTTATTGATCCATTCAACATAATTCAACCCCACCTTTTCAAGCCATCATACTTTATTGATCTCTACTACTGCTACAGTACTACGACTACATATACAGTACTGCTACAACTCCTTCTACTAATAATTCATCGGTTTTATGTAGACGTTTTTTTTGACTCTCAAAGACACTTCACACGTCATTATTCATTCATTCTATACACTGTGTTGATAAAATACTACTGTAGCCACAGCTGCCCTGGGGCACACTGACAGAAGTGAGACAACCAGTATGTGTCATCAGCTCTCCCGACCACCACCAACGCACCCACCAGACTCATTCTAGGCAATGTGGGTGAAGTGTCTTGCCTAAGGACACAATGGCAGTGTGGCACTTTACAGCCGCACTAACCATAGGGCACTAACCATAGGGCACTAACCATAGGGCACTACCCATAGGGCACTAACCATAGGGCACTAACCAGTAATACTACTACTATTATAATCCACGCCCTACCAGCCTGCTCATTGCTCACAAAATATTTCACAAATAAACTTGCCTTCTTGTTTTTCATTGAAAAATCTTCAAAAATAAATTTGAGTTTAATTTAAAGTGATTGTCTGGAACTCTAAATAAATTACATATTTTACAAATGTTATTAAATTTACCTCCTGGCCTTAAATGTTAAAAATAAAATAAGTCATTTAAATAAATCTAATATTTTGGGTAAGTCCCGCCTTCCCTTCTCTTAGCTATAGCTCAGAATCCATGATGCCGTCCACGTTAACCAATAAAGTGATACCAAGGGCTGTCAATCATCGGAGCTGATGCTCGTAGCTGCTCATGCTCAGTTGTTTGTTTTCACGGAGCCTCCAAATCAAGCCTCTATTAGGCTCTGAAACTACATGAAAACTGAACATCCGTGCTGAGTTCAGATCAGATTCAGTTTATTTGCCATTTGCAGTAAAAAAAAAACACATTGGAATACATTAGCAAAAAGTCTCCAGTGGGCACAGACAAATACAGACATAAAACATTAAAAGACAGAAATAAAACAAATAAAATAGTAAACAAATGTCACTGTGAAATCGATCGACTAAAACAGAGTTACACATTTATATACTGAACCTATATCCATAATCATTTATAAACTGAACCTATATCCATAATCATTTATATACTGAACCTATATGCATAATCATTTATATACTGAACCTATATCCATAATCATTTATATACTGAACCTATATCCATAATCATTTATATACTGAACCTATATCCATAATCATTTATATATGAACCTATATCCATAATCAGATCCTCTGCAGATGTGTCCTATAATGTTCACTTAATGATAATAGCTACTTCCGGGTTTACCGCGATCGCTTTTTTGTGCATTAAAACATTATTTTTGTCATGAAAAGGTTAACAGATAATTCTGAAAACCTCCGTGCATATGTATTAATAATGTATATGAATAATGTGTTTTCAGATTAACATTTAAATGTGTTGATTGGTCTATGCCTACGTTTCCGTAACAATCCATCAGAAAGGAAGGGGGAGGAGCTTGGGTCGTTTTTTTCAAATCATGTACCTCTCTCTCTTTTTTCTGACAAACTCCAGACAATCACTTAAATTAATTGGTTGCAAATATATCATGGAGCCCTTCTCTGCTGTGTTGAAGTTTACGGGGAGATTCCAATGACATATATAACATAATAGCCATCTATGGTGGTTGTATATTTTGTCCATGGAAATCTTCTTCTTCCAAAACATGTCGACAGCTCACTGCAGGTGCGAAAAAACCAGCGGGCGCGGATTAACGGCGCGCGCTCCCCTGCAGCTTTCCTCACACGCGGCACGGGAACATAAGTTTGCGGTGCAGTCGCTCTTAGAGGAAATTGCTTTCACTCGTCACTCCGAAGCAGCAGCTCTGATCCTCTGACACCAGGAGCACGTCTTCAGCTCTCCCGCATTGGCCGCTCGAGTGTCTCCCTCAGGGTAGCCCAAATGATTTCCTCGGTTTGCTTCTCTCTCTCTCTCTCTTCCCTCCCTCCACCTTCTCGTAATCTTCATTTGAATATTTGGCGGCTGACTCACGCTCATTCATGCTGTAACATCTCGATAGTGTACGTGTGTGTGTGTGTATAGGCTGAGATTGACAGCTCCTGCCAGTGAAGGTGTAATTAATGGGAACAAGGCCGTGCTGTGCTTGATGACAGCTCTGATGGATTGGGGAAGTTGCTCAAGCTCATACTGCGTTTGTCAGGTCAAAGTTATGACTGTCATTCGGTGCGGTGACGAGCTCCGTGGCCCGGGTGATGGATAACCCGGACAGTAATGGCCGTGTGTCGTCAGATCAGGAATGTTGTTGCCCCGAGCCCTAAAGTTAAGAGACTTGTCCTGGACTTAGGCAGTTGTTTTGTAGTTATTTACTCTCTGTATTTGTCGTGTCGAGGAAATGTTTGTGTCAGGTGCAACGTTCAAGCCAGGAAGTTCAAATGAATAGATCACTTTTGACATTTGTAAATATTAAGCTAAACTACCTACTAACTTCTCTATGTTTTCCTTGGGTAAACTTAGGAACAAAAGACAAAAAACGATAATGGGATTAAAATTATCAACCGCAAAACCCATTTGAAAAGGCGTTGGATATTTGGTTCCAGCCCTTCTCACTCTTACAACACAAAACACACAACACACGCACACTCAGACAAGACACAGGCCCAAACACTCTCCGACCCTACACCTCTCCCCCATCACTTGCTCTGTGCATAAGGCATCACTCTCTTTCCTCCACTTCTTTAATACTTTTACGCTGAACGGAATCATCCTTTTCATACACCAACCTGGCAACCCACAAACACATTCTCACATCTTTTCTCTTCTTTAATTCTGTTCTTCATTTGGGTAGTCCTCTCTCCTATTAAGTTTCAGTTCATTTCGCTGTTTATTATTAATCAAGGGGCGACAGTGGCTCGGTTGGTAGAGCATTGGCCTTTGAGCCTGAAGGTTGTGGGTTCGAGCCCACCACAAGACCTACCTCATGACTCCAACTGATGTCTCCTGTTGTTGTGTCCTTGGGCAAGACACTATACCCCACTTTGCCCGAAGCCCCCACTGGAAGATCTTGGCTCTTGTGGACTCCCCACCTGCAGGAGGATCAGTGAGGGGCTGGTGCTCTGTGTACTGGGTGCAGCTCTGACTGCACCCAGTCAGAGCTGGAACCCCAACCCATAAATGGATTAAGGGGAAGAAGATGGATGGATGGATTATTAATCATCTTAAATCTAGATTATTAGTATCTTATTTGATGTGTGCCTATCCTGAGTTCTCTTATTTCCACTGTAATTATCAATGACACTTAAACTTCCCCACTGAGGGACAAAAACTATGATTTTAGCTTTTTTTGCTTTTCACATTGAATTTCTGAACAAGTCCCGGCCTCTAAAGAGCTTTAATACATAAACACATATTTGTGTTGTTCCCGTTGAACATAGCACTACCTCTTTAGTTCTACATCTTGAACTTTTGTTTCCTTGAAGTCACAGTAACAAATCATATCTGTCAAAGGTGATTTGCATACTGTATTGATTTATGAGACTTTGTTGTTGAACAATTTAACTGTGAATGTCACGTCTTTACAAAACATTCTATTTTTAACAAAACTACCACGTTTACTTTTCTGTGTCAACGAAGCGTTTCTTTTCCATTACACAGCTTGATGAATCTGTGCAAAAAAGTTATGCAACTCCTTACTGCGTTTGGCACTAAGCTGCAGACTCATTTGTCATTCTGGGTTTTTGATTGCACAGAGATTATGTTGCTATGTGCTACGATAACAGATTATGATATAGCACACAAGCCCTGCACATTTGTTAAGAAAATACAATTATGCTTTGCCTGATATCAGTGCTATCTTTTGGCTGCTTTGTTTGCTTGTAAACTAGCGAAAAACCAGCTTGATTTTAGACATTCATAATTTAGATGATTATACGTTTTGTTTGTGCCAACAGAAATAGAGTGAGACATAAAGTTTGTGAACAAATCCGACCACAGCTTGATGATGAGATACTATCTTATCTGTCATTTCTGTAAGAACATTCCCTGGGAGTCACTATTTGTTCCTTTCCGAGGGTCTAAGCACAGAGATGGTGATTAGATAACATTTAATTGAAAATGTATTGAATTATTTTTGGGCGGTACGGTGGCGCAGAGGTTAGCTTCACCGAAAGACGGTCTTGGGTTCGATTCTGCCTCCAAACCTAGGGCTTTCTGTGTGGAGTTTGCATGTTCTCCTTGTGTCTGCAAAGGTTTCCTTTGGATTCTCTGAGTGAATGGATGCGATCGGCAGCTTCGATACACCAGTGTGTTCGGCACCTTGCTTCTGTCATCACCACAACATTGTAAAGCGCCTTGGGTGTCCTTGGTCTGTCAAACATGCTATATAGAGAAAGATTTCTAGTTTTCTTGGGCTGATAGATGATTGGCTGATTGAGGATCCTCTCTTTTTCACTTTTCTGTCAGAAAAATATGAACTTTAGTTGTGACAGAAAATACATGCAAGCTAGACAGATGGATTTAAATTTATTGACAAAGACATCCGGCTGAAGACCCATTCCAAGACCAACTGTTTATGAAGGGACTGAAACATCTTAACAATGCAGATCAGAACATTTGTCTTCACCAAATTCTGTAATTCCCAATGATTTCGTTTTGCATCTTACACTTTCATACCTTTTGTTCATTTCTTGCAGCGCCGTGCATGAACGTGTGCGCGTGGGTGATGATCGTTGTCAGTTTTGTGAGGCTCGGCTTGCTCTGAGGCATCGATGGTCCTCTGCCAAAGGTAACAGGCGGCTAAACTATCACACCATCTGTTGTGTGCGATCTGTGACTAGTAGCTTCTGGACGGCAGCCAGACACTTACCTGCTCCTGTTCCTACAATGGCATCTTTCGTCAGTGTTGTAGCCACCATACAAAGGAAAACAAAACATTCCAGCATGGATATTATATGCTCCGTACACTATAATAAGCTGTTTAGTCTTGCGTTGCAGGTTTGTGTCACTCAGTAACAATGTAAGTCCAATTTCCTGTGGGGTGAAACATGGGTAATTCATTAAAAAAAAAACTCTTCAAAACACTGGGCACAATTTCATGTTGTCCTCATTGGAAGCACACTGGACATTTGACCTACTTCTTTATTATGCAAACATTTTTGAGCTTTAAACCATGTTGCAACATTGTTCCCATCAAAAACACATCCATCCACACTAAAGAACTTCTGGCTCAAATATTTAACCTTGCCCCTTCTCTCTACAATCTCCTGTCTCAGTCTACCTCTGTGACATCATACTCATAGCACTTTTTTGTCTGTGGAAACAAAAGTATTGCCCATAAATGTATAGCTAAGTGAGTTACAATGTTGATATTTATGGTTAAACCCAACCCCAAATATCTCATTTAAAATGGTGGCCACGATAATCAAAATTACAACAAACAAAAACGTCAATTTTCTTGTGATAAATCTTTAGAATTTCACCTGTATTTATAAAAAAAAAATAAAAATCTTCAGTATGTAGTCACGTGCCCAAACCCCAAAACGCAACCGTAAAAGTTTAAGCTCTATTGTAAAACAGTTATGATTCATACACGTATCGTTGTAAATACCTGAATTATATTGTAATTGGTTATAAATCTCTCATTTCTCTGATTATCGGGTGAACAAAGAGGTGTCTGACTGTTGACAAATGCTCTAATATTGTTCTTAATCGTTAAATGAGGTGTAGGTCGGACGCTTGGTTGAGCTGCCCAACTCTAAATCACTTTATCTGGATGTTTGTTGCCAGATAACCAGAAAACTCACACCACACACTTACGGGTTTATATGCAAGTTTATATGCAGCAAAACGTGTCTGGCCAGGTGCAACTGAGCCTCGTAAAACACACACAACATGACAAATGGTGAGGAGACCAACAAGAACTCACAAGTTTCAAAGCCTGAATCGTGTAATGGATGAATTCACGTGTTGAGCTAAGTAGTGCAAGAAACTGTTGCGTGATATAAAAAACCAGAGTGAAACAGATTTTGACAGATTTTGAATTGTTTCTCACAGTGAACAGTAAAATGCAGAATACAAACATTTTTATTGTTGGATATTGCAAAGTAAATGTTCAAAGATCACCGTGTTCTATGGGTAAACACTGACTGCAGATGTTGCGGTTGCCATGTTCTTTTTGTGTTTCCCAAAACTAGATTATAAGTGTAGGTTGCCAGAACGTGTCAGACTGAATATCTGTAAAAAGAAAAAAAAAAATGTTTTCTTCTGTTTCATGATTCCAACAAAAGAACACTTATTATTATTATTATTATTATTATTATTATTATTATTATTATTAATATCAAGTTGAACATGGAACAACTTGAACATTACTTTTTTTCTGACATATTTTTCACTTTACTGTAGAAACCAAATGTTTACATCATCAAAAAGACCTTTTCTTCTTTTTATGTTCAGGTCAGTCAATTTTATCTGAAATAGTTTTTATTGGTTCAATGCTACAATGTCAGAAGTGAAATGACAGAGAAAACAGAACAGAACAGATGTTGTTTTACACAGAGAATGTAAAGAGTGCATTACTCAGAGTAAGATTTGTTACATTACACCAAGCGATGAATGAAAAACACAACACAGTTAAAAATAATGAAGAGATAACACTTTGCTAACAATATTTACAGCGGAATATCTCCTTGAACAATACTCAGTTTCTCCTGCTATCGGACGGTCAGATGTGCCGAGTGTATTTCAGCACGACTCATTTGATTGTATTTTTTTGATTGTGGTGGTTAAAAAATTACAACCTATAATGGCGTTCATATTTCTTTTAGGGTGGTTGTGGCGAGACATTCAGGAGAGACATTCTCATTTGGCAGAAAAGCGTATTTTGGCAGAGTGGTGATAAACGAGTTGTCCTTTACTCCAATGGAAAAAGAATTGGCTTGAGTATTATAAATCTGACCAACATTAATTCAATGTTTCTTATGACTAGACAATAAATGGTGAACCTTTTGTCCTGTACGGGTGCCATTGGTTTCACATTATAAGGTTGGCAGAAAATACACTTTCTATAAAAGTAATACATAAAATAAAAAAAACAACAATTGCAAAAGCGCTTTGTGACTCTGGTCTGTGAAAGGCGCTATATAAATAAAGATTACTCACTTACTTACTTAAGTCTTAATAGTATCTTAAAGCTGCTTTACCTCACTTTATTTTTGTATTCATTACAAAAATTCAATCTATATCCATGCAGTGCATTGAGATATACGTCCTTTTGAAGAAAAAGTAGCTCAATTTTGTGCTGGCATGTTATTTTATTTTAGATCAAGTTTTTGTGAAACAAGGAAGAGAATTTGTTTCGGGACCAGATTCTGACCAATCACAGCGGACCACTGGCCCCCACTTTCTTGAGAAAAGCTACAGGTCTCTGGTTAGCACAGACAGCTGAGGTAAACAAGCGGCGGAGGCTAACCTGAAACTTCCCGTGTCTTTGTTAACGGTTACTGCTTACTCAGCAAAACAGCCATCCAAAAGAAAGTCTCGTTCCTCCGCACTTCCCGGTTCAATCATTCTATGTTCACGGCATCCACGTTCAAATGTCCATATTGTCAGACGCTAGCTCCGTAAACACATAAGCACAGGCTGAGTGGGGGAGGGCGAGCAGAAAGAGCGAGGCCAGTGCTCACATTCAAAAATGTGTGCAGCGTTAAGTATCTTCAGCTTGGATGAGAAAATATAATAAGTTAAAAAAAGGTGTGATTAGATTAAAAAAAAACACTAAAGTCAAGTAATAGGTGAAAGTATTTGCAGTGTAGAGTTGAGCAGGGACGAAAATGTCACTTTTTTGTTCGATTTTATTTGTGTACACAGTTATATCACATTAAAACACATTGGCTTTGAAATCCAGCCTGTTAGCGAAGCAAACGCATGCTGCTATTGAATGAACAGTACGGTTTAGTTTATATCAAAATAACATGTCGACGCACGCTTTTGGTCTGCAAAGTGTTGGTCTTAATAGATCTCAGCTGTCAAGTGAGAGGATAAAAAACAGCAAATGTTATCATCTAAACTGTAAACACACAAAAATAATGTGGATAAATGATGTATGTTTTATGCTGTTTATGTAATTCAAAAGACATACTATGCAAAAACCGACCTGGTGTTGTTATTAGATCCATATCAAGATCTTCTGACACAGCCCTTCTGCCTTTAAGCTCCTGTTTCAGTCCTGGAATAGTGTGATGACATTCTACCACTATAACATCATACTCAGCAAAGCCTTATAAAAAAAATATAGCTGATAAATTAATTTCGGCAAATGCAGAAAACAAATTGCATTATCCAAACCATCAGTCAACCTCTGTCAATCTACTAGCAAGAGTCATCAAAGTTTAATTTCATACATTTATACAGTGTTGGTCTCCCGGAGGTTTCTCACTTTTTTCCCACTGGGTTTTTCTGAGTTTTTCCTTGCCGATGCAGGAGGGTCTGTTGGACAGTTAGTGTCCAACTAGAAGGACTGTGGTGATGATCCAGGACACTTTAACATTCTACAACATGTGTGGACATTTATCAACATGATGGACATTGCTCTCTCCCTTTGGACCAGTTCATATGTGTATATTTTGTGTCTTAACTGTTGATTCCCTGATCTGTGTTGGTGATTTCAATGGTTTTGTTAGGTCCTCTGAGATGACTTCTGTTGTGATTAAGGGCTATAAAATAATAAATTGTTGTTGTTGTTGTATACATACAGTATATATAAATCTGTTGGGTCTGATGGGATTATGGCCTATATGCAGCCACCTATAAAATTGTCTTGGCATCTATGTGTATCTATGTGTGCCTTCTGAAAAAAACAGATGGGCCCTTTTTCTGTTTACTATTTGAAATCTCCTTTAACTGAAAGTACATGGAGTTCATGTCAGAGGATCCTTTAAGTCTATGTTTCAGGAGAGAATTCTCATACTTCGCTTTTGTGCACGTGTCTGACAATTACCAAAATAACTTGAATCTTAATATCACATTGCATAATGTGATATTAAGATCAAGCAAGTGAAACAAGTTTTAATTGAAAGTCTAATTACCACAAACTTGTCACATGAGCCCAGGTTGATTGTCATTTGTTGTTTAGGCTCCAATAAGTAAGCAATGTATAGTATATAGTCCTTTGCTCAGAAGCTAGAAATGTGAGTGTTATGTGCGTACAAGAAACCCTGCATCAGATATAGCTTTAGAACTTCATTATCTGTCATTCACATGTTGTATTTACACTGGATTTAGAACGCTCTCTGTGGTGCGATCATTTCAAAAAGTGAACTGGAGAAGCTCGGGCCGCATGTCAAGGTTTTTTTCTCTACCTATTCTAATTACAGCATAACTTGAAACAGTCGTCTCACATACTCAGTGTTGTACCTGCCTGTGACATCATGCAGTTCCATAATCGGTCTAAATCTCAGGCACACACTTCATTGGAGAGCTCGGTAAGTGGTCTATGCTAACCTTAAAGTGATAGTCTGTAACTCTAAATGAATTACAAATTTTAGGAAATGTGTTAAATTGACAACAGTAGCTCAGTTGGTAGAGCATTGGCCTTTGGGCCTGAAGGTCGTGGGTTCGAGCCCACCGTAAGACCTACTTCATGACTCCCACTGATGACTGCTGTCGTTGTGTCCTTGGGCAAGACACTTAACCCTACTTTGCCCAAAGCCCCAACTGAAAGATCTCAGCTCCTGTGAACTCACCACCTGCAGGAGGATCAGTGAGGGGCTGGTGCTATGTGTACTGGGTGCAGCTCTGACTGCCACCCCCCCGACCCAGAAATGGATTAAGGGGAAGAAAATGGATGGACGGATGGATGGTGTTAAATTGACCTCCTGGCCTTAAATGTTGATATAAAATAAGTCATTTTATTAATTCTAATATTACGGGCAAGTCCCGCCTTCCCTTCTCTTAGCTATAGCTCAGAATCCACGGTGCCGTCGAGGTTAACCAATCGTGTGATGCCAAGGGCTGTCAATCATCGGCGCTGATGCTCGCAACTGCGTTATTTGTTTTCACGGAGCCTCAGAATCAAGCGTCCATTAGGCTCTGAAACTACATGAAAATTGAACAAAGAATTCTGAACATCAGCGCTGAGGTACTTATGTATATACTGAACCTATATCCATAATCATTTATATACTGACCCTATATCCATAATCATTTATATACTGAACCTATATCCATAATCAGATCCTCTGCAGATGTGTCCTATAATGCGCAGTTCATGATAATAGCTTGTTCCTGGTTTGCCGCGATCGCTGTTTTTGTGCATAAAAACATAATATTTTTGTGCATAAAAAGATAATATTTTTCATTAAAACGTTCACAAATAATTCTGAAAACCTCCGTGCATGTGTATTAATAATGTATATGTATAATGTGTTCTCTGATTAACATTTAAAAATGTTACGGAAACGTAGGTGTAGACCAATCAGAAAGGAAGGGGGAGGGAGCTTGCGTCGTTTTTTTCAAATCAAGCACCTCTCTGTCTCTCTTTCTGACAAACTGCAGACAATCACTTTAAAGTTAGCATAAAATCACATAAGATATCACATCAATTGCACACAATGTTCTGTTTACATTGAGCTCTCGCTCTACAACGCGCCGTTAAACCAGGATATGGCCTTGATCCACAGAATTACTAATGCAACAACATATCGTCAGTAGGATAAAACTAACATGGCCCTGGTCCGCACTTACAACCTGAGTAAATGTCAGAGCTCCAACTGATAAGTATCAGAATTGCCTATAACGGCATGCTTTTTATATCCTAAAGAAGACATGCTTTGTCTACAAAATAGTTCTAATCATATCATAATATGATTCTAAAATGTGCTGAATATTTTATATTCAGCACATTTTAGAATCAGAATCAGAATCATTTTTATTGCCATGTCAGTAACAGGAAGTCACAGACTAGGAAATTGCTTTGGCTCAGTTCAACAGTCAAAGAAGAGAGGTTAAGAATAGAATAAAAATCAAGATACACTTTTTTAAAATTGTAATTAAATAGATACAAAACTAGATCTTGTAGGGCAGTGTCAGTTAAATGCATTTATGTAATTTATGATTGTTATTTATGCATGCCTTCTGTTCTCTAATTTAACTTGTTTGCACCGAGAGCCAAAGCAATTTCATAGTTTATGACTTCTTGTTACTCACAGGGCAATAAAATAACTCTGATTCTGATTATATATGTGTCTCACGCACTTCAACCGTACATGCAAAACTAAAAAATAATGGGAATTAATGGGAACTACTAAATCATGGGAATTAAAATCTGCATATTAGTTCCATATATTCTAAGTTCTCACCTTTACTAAATATTTACACATAAAGCAAATCTATCTCAAATACATGGAGAGTAATCAAGGATGTATCTGTACTTTTACTTGAGTACAATCCATTCCCTCTTCACATCATTAGCTGACTGTAATTTTAACATTGAGTTTGTTGCATGTGTTTTGGCTGTCTCTGAGGTGGCTTGAGCAGTATATTTATAGGTTTGCCTTCATACCTCAGTGATGCACGTCAGGTTAGAAAAATAACAGCTTTCACTTTGATTTGATTGATTGCAGAGAGGAGCTTCTGCTGTTTCAGTCCAAACAGCCTTAAATCAAACATGTCACAAATTTCCGGATTTAACAAGACACTGTGGACTGAGGCAGAGGACAGGCCAAGAACTGTCTGAGAAATCTGGGGACGCTTGCTTTAAAACATGACTGATAAGCATCTAAGAATTACAACACAGTCTGGTTGTGTTTGTGGTGTATTTTTAACATCTATACACATTTGTTCTACAGTTACTCAAATGTCTCTCTTCTCATGTGATTGGTCAACTCTGTATCAAGGACCTGCAATAATAGAATTATTAATGTGTAAATATTCTAACAATACTCTAACAAACTGTATATTAGTGAGGAATACGTTTAAATTTAGACACAAATGTAGGTCAGCTCCAAATATTGACAGTACACACATCAATTTGGGTTTTCTGTATATTTGCTCAATATTATATATATTTTTAAGTTCATATTGATTAGATTATTTTATGTCTATTCATATTTTGTTTGTATATTCATCCATGTACATGTGCCAGATATTTAAAACATTTTACACCTGTGCCAGCAAAATAGTCCTAAGCCCATAGTGTCATATATGGACTTTCACAGCTCTGATAAGTATGCATGCAATAATTGGAGTTTCAATTTGGATTATTTTCTCTTTTCCCTCTAAAAACCAAAAAGAACACAATTTTGAAAAATGTCTATGTTTCCGTGTTGTCCTACTGTAATTTCTGTCATTTCTGTCTGCTGTTCTGTAAATATAAAGTACAAACATTGGAAAAAATGTCCATATATTTGGCAAATGCATTTTGAGAAGCCACTAAAGGCCTGCTGAGTGCAATAGCAGAACAAAATGGGTTAAATAAATGTAAAAAGGAAAAGATGAAATCAAATGTCACCTTCCAACTCGATTCTAAAATGGAAATGTTTTTGTGAACCCCGACAATACATTTTATGGAGGAGAAAAAAATCACAAAAAAATTCCCACAGCTACATTAAAAAAAACTCTCAGGTTCCTAAAGTTCTTCTCTCTCCACCTGGTCCGCATCATGGCTACCACATCCAGAGAGGCAGCTGCAGCGGTGCACTCTGGGATACCTGACACCTCCAGCTGATGACTCTGATGAATCTGTCTGCCCCCTGGCCTGTGGCCTCGGTCAGATCCATCCTACAGGGAACAAGTGTGTCTACCACCCCCCTCCAAACTCACACACACACACACACACACACACACACACACACACACACACGCACGCACGCACACACACACACACACACACACACACACACACACACACACACACACACACACACACACACACACACACACACACACACACACACACACACACACACACACACACACACACACACACACACACACACACACACACAAACACACATAGACCTCTGCACGCTCCCCCTTGGCCTCTCCACATGCCACCCCATTAATACCAATTGGCTTTTCTTTATGCCTTACAAATATTTTTCACATGGTCTTGGCGCGCACCCCAGATCATGTAGAATCCGCGTAGCCACTACAAAAGCACGGGACGCCTTGTACTTGGGGCTAAAGGATCCGCAGGATATTGGTCTGGGAGATTTGTTAACATGATTTGTGAAAGGGTTAGGGACCACAGGATGGACGATACGGAGGAGCTGTTCTGTGGGTGGAGACAGATCTGCTGCAGTATTGTGTTTGATGGTTCCTTTTATTGTGTCTACAGCGCAGTCGGCAAAGGAAGTCCGTCCACTGCCAGTCTGCCACACACACACACACACACACCCAAACACACACACACAAGCCTCAACAATGGGCTAAGATTTCTGTTTTATCTCTTTTGTTTTCATCACTGCTAATTATGAAGGCATAAAGGAGATTTATTATGCAAAATCAATACTTTATTTTAATTTAATCATCAAACATGCTAATCCATGCTAATGACAGGAACTTCTTCCCCAAACATATAACTCCACCCCTTCTGACTGAAATCTCCTGTAATAGTATGATGTCATTGAAAGGCAAGGCAAGTTTATTTGTAAAGCACAGTTCATACACAAGGCAACTCAAAGTTCTTAACAAAACAAGAAAGGAAACATTAAAATCACAAACAGCATTAAAATCACGGTACATTAAAAAAAGATTTATGTGTATACTGGGGCCTCTAACCTTCTTTTGATATATTGGGGCCTCTAACCTGTCTTAAGTAAACATTAAATCACACAATCAGATATAATTATAGTATATTGTACCACTATGACATTCCTCTCAGATCAGTTTTCTGCTTTGTAAAAAAAAAGTACTGCCCATAAATAAGTTTTGACTATTTCTTTGGTGAAATAATGCAGCAAGAAGGTCCTGGGTTCGAATCCCGGTCGGAACAGGGCCTTTCTGAGTGGAGTTTGTAGGTTTTCCCCGTGTCTGCTTAGGTTTCCTGCGGGTGCTCCGGTTTCCCCTACCGCTAAAAACATGCACAATAGGTATGAATGTAAATGAGAGAGTGAATGGATGGTGTTTGGTCGGAGGCTTTGATGGCCCAGTGTGTTCGGTGACTTGCTTCCGTGATGGAGAGAATGGAAGAATATCTTAACTCTGAACAATTGTAAAGCGCTTTGAGTGACCTTAGTCTGTAAAATGCGCTATATAAATAAAATGAAGACTTACTTACATTACAGTTGCATGTAAGTGACCCCTCTGAGGTAGTTACAGACAGAAAGCTTTTTTTTTATCTGTGATACTTGTTTCACTATATACTGTATTTTCTTTCTACAGAAACACAACAAAGGGGAGAAGTCTTAAAAACACAAAAATCTGTCAAGGTTGCGTACATGTTGGATAATTCTATTTAAGTTGGAGAGCATGTGCCAAAACAACTTTATGGGAAAGAAGCAATGTACAAATGTTTTCGTAGATCATTATTTGATAGTCATTGGATTCCGAAACTTTATTCTGGCCAACATCATCAATATATTTTTTGAATGTGTATTTCCAGTCTCCTTTATGAGAGAATAATGAGACCATTGTTTATATGTACTGACAAAGAATATGTCAAACCTTGAGAACTCTTGCTTTTGACAGTTACCGGGAAAGACATTTCAACTGTCCTCCTCCACAGTTTAATTTGTAAGCTCTTTGAACACATGAACACAACCTAATGCCAGCTTATTGCTTCATTTTGAACTTTTAGTAGTTCTGTGTGTGTAGCCCTGATACCACATGTTTACTTTTCACTCAGCGTATTAGATATGGCTGCAGTTGCTCCCTCATGCTGGTATTATGGGCACACTAGATGGTCTTTCTGCTTATGCTGCCAAAACATAGACATCACAAGTAATGACTTCGAAACTCAGATTTTATCGTGCCCTGAATTTTCCCTACGTCCACATTGTCTGATATTTTATGGAGATAAGGAATTGAGATGGCGATCACAGAATACTTTGCCCTATTTCACTATCAAAATAAATTATTGAGACAGCTAATGAGGGCCAGTTAATAAACAGGAGTGCATTTATGGGGGTGGCTTGATACGTTTTCAGGTAAAGATCAAACAATCTATGGTCATATTGTTCATATATTAGACAAATTCCAACAGGCCTACCAATGCAACTTCGACTTTTGATCATTTTAAATTTGACGCCTCCTTTACTTCTGGTACACACCCCTACATTGCAAAAACTGCTGCTGTCTGTGTGCTGACTCCTGAAAATACTTTATGAGCTACAGTATATGTACAGTAAAGAGGCTTCATTTATTGTATTTATTCATTTTAGATCAATACTGAGATGAGCCGCTGAATCTCTTTCGTCCAGGGGTGATTCATTGCAGAGAAAAGTTGCATTACTAGTGATGTGGGCTATGTGGAAACTTCTGATTTTATCCAGAAGTAATTTTCCAATCTCAAAGGAGTTGATTAAATTAGAAGTAGATCAAGTTTACTACAGCTGATAGTAGATATGGGGGCATCTACTTGTGTAGGCGAATGTGAAGAAATTAGTGGGATGTGAAAAAAATAAAAAACACATACATCTTCTTTAATAACAAAGTCAATTGGCGCAGCTGCAGGTCAACGGGTCAAGTCTGGAGTCCAAGACCGATGATGGCTGCTTGTGAGATGTGGTCCAGGGATGACACTTGGAACAGGGGTCCCCGGGGCAGGCAAAGGGTGCACCCGCCAACCCCGGTACACCCCCAAACCCCACCCCACCCCTTAATGACTAGGTGGCAGGGCAGCTGGATCCTGTTTTCCACTGGACCAGAGAGAGCATAGCTGGGCATGGAGCGCGCCGTCTGTGGGTCCTGTGTTCATTAGCGGAGCAGGACTGCAGCACTGGGGGTGATTCACAAGCGTATCATGTTCAAAAGAGGCGGCTGGGGTTTTCCTGCTTGGGACAGTGCATGTGTGAGTGTGTGTGAGGGGGCGGCCCGACACCGCGCTGGGATGGGATCAAGAGGAGGGCATTAGAAAAACTTCAATCACAAATGTCAGGGCCAAGTTTACAAGTACACAGATGTTTCTATCCATGCTCCACAATACATGCTACTGCAGAACATATGCACTGCTGTGTATCGAGTAAAGATGTAATAAACATATTTTATACAAATAAATGTATTAAAGACAAGTCATTATGCCGTCAACATATTGGTTTTGTTTGGATGAACAAAGCAGTAGAATTGCTCTTCTGTGTAGCGCTCGAAGCACACCTAGCTAGTTACCTGGTGCCATTGTTGTTTACGTTTGTTCTTGGCTACTGTGCATGTCCAAATGTACGTGCGGGGAAGTGGTGAGGCCATTGTGGGCTGAGAATTTACATCTTTTTCCTCACACGGCTGTGAAACATCCAGACACTGAGCAGAGTATCTGTTTTGTTCTGGAGGCTGCGTTTTCACTTGGAACACCATCTTCATGTAAACAAAAGGCCAATCTGATACCAAACTCTACATTATACTGTCGCAGCGTCCTCGTGTAAAAAGCACCTCATTGGTAAACATCACACATCAGACACTATTTGACTCTAGGTATGTTTTTGCTCCTTTGTTCCCACCTGTACGAGGAGTGTTCTTCCTGCCGGGGGACTACGGATGTGAATTAGCCTAAGGCTAAGGCTGTTACCATGCATCAAATGGAAACATTTATGTTCTAATTGTACATGGTCCCTTTTTAAATAAATTAAATAAATAAATACGTATGATAGGTAACTTTGGTCACAAATTGTTTTTGTTTTTTTCTAATATTTCTGGATTTGGACATTTGCCTTTGTCACATGTAGATATTGTAACTTTTCTTAAATCAATCCAATAACTACAACCTTCTAAAAATGGTTGAGTCCCAATTAGTTTTATCCTGGTAAAAAAAATGGTAAAATCCTTCTTTTTATTATTATACATAAAGAGACACATGGATAGATGGAGTATGTACTATACTATAATATTTAAAGACCTTATGCCGAGTTTAAAAAAAAAAAAAAATTGTGGATATTAAAATTGCATGACAATGTCGATCTGAAATAGATTCCGGCCAAAAAAATCCTATATTTTATAAAAAGAACGTGTTTTTCATGAATTTAAGCTGTCTATGCTCTAACCTGTGTGTGACGTCATAGCGGGTAACGCCCATGCATTGAAAACCATGGATCTATGCCACAGGACTGCCTTTTCTCTCTTCTCTCCACTGATGCCCAACACAATACTGCCCTCTACAGGTGACAATTGCTCACTACACATAAATTGCCGTTTTGAGAGTGAAAATGTGTCTGAGGTGGGATTTGAACCCCAGTATCTGGGGTTCAAATAGGTAACACAACCACTGGACTACCTCAGTGCCAACAAAGTGATACAATCTAGTAGTAATGTCAGACTTGCTGTACACGGCCTTGTCATCTTGAATATCCGCAAAAAAAGAACGAATACCAAATTGTAAACAACTTACACGTACCCACTCTGACGTCACCAAGGGCTGTGAAGTTTTTTCCGTCTCTAAGGGCGTTGCTATGGGGTTATTTCGATTTGGGGGGATCAGACAAAAAAAACAACAACTGATTTTGACACCTTTAGTAGCTCTCTTCTAATATAAAATGGTATTAAAACTGTATTTCTAAATAAATCAAACCCGGCATAAGGTCTTTAAGAGTTTTACTGTGTGTCAATATATTTACAACTTTATTTACAAACTATCAGCTCAAAATTGTGTGGAATTCTGACTCGTAAATATCGCAATAAAAGACTTCACTAAAAAAGATAAATTTCTGATTTGCTTGTGACTTGAAACTACACGATCTCACATCCTCAAACAACAACCGTTTTGTTGTAGGTGAAGCAGCGTTCATACATTATGCTCCTTGTAAATGGAATGCTCTGCACATGACATAACATACTCTCTGACATTGTTCAAACTTTCATGTCTTATGCATGTTGGGCTGCAGTGGATTGATGGACTGATAGGATCTTGTATGAAATGTGCAAAACAAATACATCTTTGTGGTTAAGAGCTGATTGCTGTTTCATAGTGACAAGCCAAGTAGCCCTTGCTCAGCCAGTTTTCATGCTGTGATAGAGGCCAAGTAATTATGGGGATTTACCAAAGAGTTTGAGAGAAGACTCTGTGAATATGTAATTCTAATTTTTGCCACTGGAAATTCAGATACCCCAGTGGGTGACACTCTGAGTGGCTCCAATTTACTTTATATTGGAAAATGGTTGCTTCTTACTCTATAACTGTTGTCTGGTTTGTATATAATATGTTTTCATTTTTCCAAACGCAGCTCCAGAATTGATAACAGGTTTGATTGAAAGCTGCTGCCTGAATTCTAAGCAGTGTCTTCAACAACCTCACTCCTGGGGGTCTTTGCTGATACGTCTTTCCTTACTGCTGCTGTCAGACTGTACTGCTGAGCCTGTACATGTCATTCGTCATGTGCAATGTGAAATACTGCAACTTCATCTACTTATCCTGCCATATATGTATACAACGTTGCACTATATGTACAGTAGAGAGATATTTCTAAATATTTGCATTGAGGCATTTACAGCTAGTTAAGAAACATAGCAGCGACTTATACTGTATATTGTGTGTGCTCCCTGTGTGCTCTTACTACTGTCCTGTGTGTGCACTGCAACATTGACATTTCCCCACTGTGGGACGAATAAAGGATATCTTTCTTCCATCCATCTATCTCCATCCATCCATCTTCTACCCTTTAATCCATTTCTGGGTCAGGGGGGTGGCAGTCAGAGATGCCACCCAAGTCTCATAGCACCAGCCCCTCACTGACCCTCTGCAGGTGGTGAGTCCACAGGAGGACGGCTGCTCTCTGAGTGTGAGCATAGCCTTGATCTTTCTGTGGGGGCTTTGGGCAAAGTGGGGTTAAGTGTCTTGCCCAAGGACACAACTACAGCGGACATCAGTGGGAGTCGGTGGAGAAGGTGTAGAGGTGGGAATTGAACCCACGACCTTCAGGCCTGAAGGCCAATGCTCTACCAACTGAGCTACTGTCTTTCTTATCTTATCTAATTGGCTCTTCATTGCAAAAAGTGATTACAAAAAAAGGGCTCAAATTTGGCAAGATGCATATTGAATGAGCACATTTTTCACTGCGTTAAGACAAGATTTGCCAATGGGACAAGCAAAATGACCTTGAAAATGTCTCCCTTGGAATGAGAAAATAAAGAAATGAGTCTAAAAGGCTTGTCCCAATGAAAACCTCTAGTTTCAAGCATTTATTATCTCATATTTTATCATTTTTTTCTGTGTTTAGTTGCTATGAAACGTGCATCTTGCTTTACAATAATAAGACAGTATATGGCACTTTCTAGCATTGAATAGTACTATTGACTGTAGTACTCGTCTCTTCTGTTATTTATCGGACCAGAACATTTTCAGATTATTTGGACTCGGGCCTGGTGCTTGTATGTTTGCCTGTTTTCCCCCTGTCAGTGCGCTGCTGCAGGCACGCTGCCAATCGCTCAGGTTTCACTCTGCTCTTGTTTGCTTCTCCAAACGGGCCGGCCTGGCAGAAAGCAATAAACACCACGCTCCTTCCATCTCCAGAACAGAGAAGGATCATTCTTGCATTTGCCAAAGCACACACGGCACATGGCTTTCTCCTCTGTCTCCAAATTCCACTAATACTTGGAAGTTAACAGTGTGTAAAATTTAAACCTCAACTCGCAGACTCAAACGCCAGCTGAATTCAAGTTGAAATGGCGCTAGAGAAACTGTGGCGTTTTATGTCGGATACCGCTGAGGCTTGGCAGTCCATTTGTCATAGGGAGGGACCACCTTCAACCTAGTATTTGAACATATCTGGATCAAATTGTTCCCCCACTCCTCCACTTGCCCCCGCCATGTTATCGTTTCATGTGGTTTGTAACTACAGAAAGACACATGTTGCTTATATTGCTCAGCACACAGTGAAACCACCACCAAACTCATTATGGAAATCCATATTGGTGAAATTGCCAAGTTCAATCACATGAAAGAGTGGTGACTTGACACACATTTTATGACACAATATTTTCGTACATGTTATATGATTTTTCTTTTTTTTCTTTATGTACAGGCCCCATCTGGACTGCAAGATTCTGCTGCAGCTTGAAAGATTTACTTAGTTTTTGCTATGTTGTGTTTCAGATGATCATGTGGCTTTGCATACTGAACTACAGGATACAATTAATCAAGCCGAAAAATACAATATTAATAATAGCAATAATAGAAACTTAATTTTCAATAATTATTCATTATTTTATCCCCAATAAAGTGCCACCAATTTGACATGCCTACAGTCATAATGAGAAGCCAAAGGACATGGTTGGGACATTTGTCTTTACAGCAGAAGGTTTGAAATACCCCAGGTGGTTCCTCATACCACAAATATAACAAACATGTACAATAGGTATTATTCTGCTTCTTCCATAGTTCAGGCCAACCCATATCTTGCGATGGGTCCTCAGCCGCTGCACCCGAGTGGCATTGTAGGATGGGCCAAATGCAGAGGACACATTTTCCTACAGGGACAATAAATAATAATAATCATAACAATATTAATAATGCATTGGTTTTATACAGCGCTTTTTGGACACTCAAAGACGCTTCACATGTCATTATTGTAACCGATACCTTACACTAACCTTACAAACCTCTGGTGATGAAGACAGAACGGCTAGTGGCTTTCTTGATACATCTGGTCCACCATCAAACTGCAAAGTATACAGTACGGTAGAATTACTATTAGCATTCCCAAGAAAAATAACAACAAAATACAACAGGCTGTACAGCTTGTAAAAAAAAACACTCTCAAGTAGATTAAGTCATACAAAAAGACATTGAGGACAAACTTCTCCAGTCACCTGAAGGCAAGTGAAGGAGACGGGGAGGGACACCTGACGATCACTGCAGACAGATAGTGGAAGACGAGCTGTATGAACAAAACTCAACACTAGGCCTGATCTGCCCCAGAAAGAGACTAATGATCGACAGGAATTTTGAGAATTTGTTGCTGCCCTTCACACAAATGTCAAAACGGGCAATAAGTCATTTCAATTATATATGGAAAATTGCTCTTACATGGTTTCTCTAAACCAGTGTCTCCCAAAGTGGGGTCCGCGGCCCCCTGGTGGGCCGCGAGGGTACTGCAGGGGGGCCGCGGGAGGTCATAAAAAAATATATATATATATAATTATTTAATGTTAAATTTATAATGTTTGTAATATTAAAATATTTGTGTTCATTATTTGACTTGAATAATCCACTGTAATAATTTTTGTATTACAATGTTTGTAGCAGAGGCTATTTCCCCAAAATAAAATAACCAGAAGAGCCTATTCTTAATGTTGTCTTCTTGGTTATTATTTTGGGGGGCCACGCAGACCCGTCAGATTTTTAAGGGGGCCTCGGTGTTACTGAGTTTGGGAATGGCTGCTCTAAACAATAACGGCCTTGGACTTTCCCAGACAGTTAAAAACACACCAGATTTCCCACAAAGGCTCACCAAAAACACTAAAATAGAATTCTACTTCTCTTTTTTTTTTTTTGCCTGATGCTCTTGCTGATAGCGACAAGTTGCAGTGTATTGTCTCACATGCGTAGCAGATATGTGGCCATTGTTTAGAAGATGATAAACCAAACACAAATTCTGCCTGGGTTTGCGTAAGAGATGCAGAGCTAGTGTTCGGACGTCTCATTTGGACATACCCTCTTCATTTGTCGTGGCATTCAAAACACAACGTCAAAACTCATTGTCCGACCCGTTCCGAGCTCCCGATGGCATTCCCCTGTGTTTCTCTTCAGTTGTTACCCCTCCCCTGCTTTGTGTGAAATGTCAAAAAGCTTTAGACAATGGTTCAAGTCTCATGTGAAAATCTCCCCTGCTTGGCATGTGTTGAACGCTGAATGGAGCTATTCTTTTGGTTTTTATCTGGCTCCTTATCTGTAGTGACAATACGCCTACATGCTTCTTAGATATTTCTGCTCTGGACGTCACCGGTTGAGATTACGCAGTTTTAGCGCCCCATAACGAGTGAAAACGTGCCACGGGTCGATTTGCAAAGTGTGTTTTATTCCAGCCGAACATGTACATACACACGTATACGCAGATTGAAAAGGAATCCTTCCAGTCAGACAGGTTGTCCTCTTTGACAAATACAAAGAGCCCTGTCATAAGTGGAGTTACATTCAAGATGCATTGATCAAGGATGCTCTGCTGTGATTGTTTTATTTGACATGTGTACTATGTTTATCTTGGTCCCTCGCAGCTATGCCTGGCATTTTGGCAAGCATTATGTCGAGTTTCCACTTTCAACAAACCACTGTGTGCTCAAACTTGTGTGCTTATAATCACTAATGGTTCTGCAATGTCTCAAGCTAAGTTTGCAAGAATGATATCCAAGTATAGCATTTGAAACTATTCAAGTATATACATGACTAAATAAATCCTAGCCCCATGTATTTGTATTGGTGGATTTTGATGTTGTTGGAGTATTGAAATCTGAAACACAAATGTGTGAGAGGTGTTGGAGCCAAATGCGTCTGCTTCATCCAAACACTTTTCTAACTGTGAATAACAGTTTTTTGTTTTTTTTTGTGGCACTAATTCCTTTTTTTCACTTACATAATGTCCTCTTTTTATGAAGGGACAAACAACATTGGGAAGTCACGTGACCAGATATCGTTATTCAATATGTTCTAATGGTCGACTTGGCCTCGGTTCAGTTGATAAAGATGATAAATGCTGAACCGTTGTCTCCTACTTTTCCAACTTCCACAGTATCCTGTTTATTTTGTTATTGTTGGAGTGTAGTGTATGCACTAAGTGAAATAAATAAACGCTACCACTAAAAAAACTATGAATATATAATATTATATATAAAATATATGTTTTTATACACAAACTGAATTCCAAAATGTATTTTTTGATGGTTTCTAATGGCAACCTTACTTGTCTCATCTATACAGTATGTTAAAGCTGGAAAACCTATCTTTGAAACTAGCTCCCACATGTAATTTGGGTCTTTGTCACATCTGTAGATCAGCTTTTCCAGTAAAAGAGTTCCAGCCCTCAATCAGCCAATCAGCTCTCAGTGTGTAAAAATTAACATGTTTTCTAATAAGATAAATATGATGTGGTCTGATTTGTTCACAAAATGTAACAAATCAGTCTTCTTGTTTTAAGTAACATGCAGTTAGGAACTTAAGTGTGTTTCTTTTCAATCATAATGTTTGAAACTAAGGTGAGTGAGAAGGTGCTCGCTGTCTCTGCCAATATCTATTAATGAACATTTAAGTGGTTACTTAATGACCACATTAGCTTGACCTCCACTCTTTGGCTCTCAGACTAACCGTATCACCCTTTCGTCGCCTCCCAAAAAGCTTCATAAATCACTTTCCTGTAAACAGCAGTGACATGCCGCCTGATGTGTACCTCGATATACGTATATTTAGGAAACCGCAAGCCCTGAAATCGGAGCTGTGTTTGGAAAAAAACTGTAGAAAAATTCCGGCTTTGTATGTTTTGGATGCATACCTCTCTATATCCTATTTTCCAAGTCCTTTCTTTCATTGATCCAAATATGCGTTTGATATGCAGTTGCCACAAAGCTTGATATCCGCCCCTATTGTTATGATGTTACTCGCAGTCATTGTAATGTAAGTTGTAACAATAAAACGGTCCTTTTGCTCCTGGTGGCTGCTGGCTGGGCAGGGCTGGGCAGGGCTGGGCAGTGGGGAATACGGCTTAGTCTAAACACCACTGCTCCAGAGTGGGACTTGGGCCTGCCAAATAAATACAATTCATTTGAGTGTAAAAAGAACATTAAGACTTAAAAATAAACAAACCGCAGCATATGGGATATTGTACATGTGGAAAAGGATATGCAGTCAGCCCAACACAAGGGCTACAAACACAACGTGAAGCAAAAACTATTAAACGTTATGGGATTACACAAAACAGACACATATTTCAGTGTGGTTGTAGAAAAAACAAAGAGTCTTAGATCATAGTAATACAGTTTAACTTGACTGCATTCTTTGAGCTTTTAGGAAAAGATAAGCCTTTATTGTCATTAGATGGAAAAATATTGACTTCTGCTTAGGGCTGTAACCATGGATCTATAATAATAACTGGATAGGGTATTACTAGCTTACAGCTGTCCCACCCACGGACACAGGGGGCGCCCGTGGTACTGCAGACTAAATTCTTGCGGGCTACCCAGAAAAAAGTCCCATAGATCTCAATGTAAATTAAAACAGCTTAACCTCAGCTGACCGAGAACCTACAGCTTTCAAAAATATTGTATTTTATGGGGATTTTTGTGTCCCTTGTCATCCTGAACTTTTTTTCTTCTTAAATCCTTCGGTTTTCTTTAAATACACACTTTACTGCCACAAACTCTGCTCCTTTCCTTCCCGCACTGACTCCGCTCTGCTGCTGTTCTGATTAGCAGCTCTGATTGGTCAGAGCACGGCCCAGCCCCTCTGTGCACGTGCATGAGAGCCACACACGTGTATTTGGCGCAACGCATCATGGGAGCTCGTCCACTGCGCAGAACCGGGAGGACGAGACGATGCCCAAATACAGGCGAGTTCTGCTAATCTCCCGGTCTCCGTGAAGTCCCATGCGCTACTGAGCACAAGCCATTCATTTGAATAGGGCGCCATCTTGGATCAACTTGGGCTTGGCTGTAACAAGTTTATTGATTAATTGCAACTGATCTTTTTTTTATATTTAAACAAAAAATGTCTAAACTTACATGGACTTAAACATGCTGAGATTAGGTGTTATGACAATGATTATTCTAACTGCAGAATGATTAAACCCAATGAGTAAAGTCATTCCTATGAAGATGTTCTCCAGGGGAACTTGTATTTGTTAGTGAGCGAGTCAGTAATCTTTAATTTTATAACGCATTTCACAAACTAAGGCACACACAAGGCTTTATACAGTATGTTTCCTTTATATGTACAAAAAAATCCAAAATTCTGTGACTTTTTGGAATCTTATCAATCAAAATAATCTTTAATTACAGCCCTACTTTTGCGTTACTTCCTGGTGCTTGGCTCTTTTATTTAGTCTAGATTGGAATCATATCTTGTTTATCAAATATCCTAAGCGTGCCCTCTCAACACAAGGCTGGCACTGTAGCTGCAGGACAATCTACTCTTATTACCTCTAATTATAAATCCTACAACTTGAAGAAACATAGAGCACAATTCTGCCATTTTTTTCTCTTTGTCACCAGAGCTCTTGTTATCTATCTAATCCTCGTTCATCCTCTTTCCTGTGTGGAGTGGCTCAATATTATGGCTCAGCTGGACCCAGAGTGACCTAAAGGATCATCAGGAGGAAGTCTAGTTAAGCAGGGATAGAAAATAGAGACTTCAGACACATTTGGAGTCATGAGCAGCTCTGGTGGCGAGTCAATCTGGAAGGACCATTGTCGGACCCAGGTGCAGGTTTAATGAAGATGCTGGACTTTGAATGGAACAGCCTCATGTGAAGCCTCACTCATCACAGTGGCCCTCTTTGACCCCAGATTAGTTTCCTCTTCCAGGTTTAGAAGCAGGATGCCCACTCTGCCAGTGCTACCTGAACCAGTCAGATATCTGTGTCTCCCTCGGGACACTTTTGAAGGTCGCCTGTTGTCTCGGGCCAATCCCTGTGAAGGTGCCCAGCTGCCCCATGGATTAACTCTGGCATGGCCCATTTAAACTGACTGGAACCAGGCTGTTTGGTGGGCTGTTAATCACATGGTCTCTCACGATAGGTACATTTCTCATAATAATATTAAGACTTAAAATGTATATAATAATATGATTAAGTTCAAGAGGTAAAGTGCCACTGGCGTTTGTTTGCTTGTTTGTCTGTTTGTGAGCAACGTTTTCAAAGAACATGATCAATGGCCCAGTGAAAACATGGAAGTGATGTCTATTTGAGAGCAGGATTTTTTGATAGGAAAGGAACTGTGGCTCTTGGCAGAGGTCTGTGATCTACGAGTGCTTTTCTTGTGTATGTACAGTATATTATAAGATAACAAGAGCATGTTGTGGTCGGATTTGTTCACCCAATGCACTATTTTTGTTGAGCCAAACAAAATGTATTCATCAAAATAATTAAAGTTAGGTTCTCAAGTTTTAATTATCACAATAAATCAATATTTGGATATTTTTGTAGACCTTCAGCTGTTCTTAAAAAAAAACGTACAATATTAAATTCTATTCATCAGAGAGGGTCTCGGGGGTCCCCTCCTTAAAAGTTTGGGAACCCCTGACTTACAGCAGTCCCAAGAAGCATAGGCAGAACCCGACTCCTTTTCCAAACCTTGATTTGGTTATTTCTCACATCTTTCATTTTCAAAATGTTTATTCAAATGAATTGGAATATTATCTAATATAACACTCACATTAGTATTACCCAGCCCTACTTCCTACATACAACGCTTCTTCTGAGTATTATTATTATTATTGTTTACCATCCCCATGCGTTGATGATAAGGGGTTCCATGTTAGTCCTAATTACGCGGCAGCTGCTTGTCAGTGTCCTTCAGAGCATCCGCTGGTGCAGATGTGACCAGATAAGTGTGCGAGGCGGAGGTGCTGAAAGCTACTCTGCAGCCGCTGCTTCTTCCTCGGCCCTATCTGTGCACAGATCTTATTGGCTTCCTCACACCTGTTGAATAAAGGCCTCCTCAGCTGTCAGCAGCAGCCACACTCCTGCTGCTTCAAAGACTCACACACGTTTTCTTTGATGGCAGTTTCTACAGCAATGACTTTAACCAAATATTGACAATAGCATTGCTGTGCGGCTCACAGAAGTCTCTTTCGCTCCAGTAATAAAGTTATATACTATGAAATGAGTGTTTTCGCAAAGCACTAGTGGACACCAAATCCTCCAGCTACTCCTATTGAATTTGGTTGATAAAGACATCAAATATGTGGTGAACTAAGTATGAAGAGAAAAAAAATAAAAGCTGTCTCCCTGCAATTCCCTATCCTGACACCAGAGGGAGGAGTTTGCTTTTGTTTTTTCTTTCAAATTTGAAAATGACCATCTTCAAACAAACATGTGATAGATCTTCACCTGTGCAACTAATTTATGGGCAATTCTTTTATTTTAAAAGGTCCAAAACTGCTCTGAGCGTGATGTCATAGTGGTACAATGACATCATATTATTACAGGACTGAGACACTAGCTTTTACACAGAATGGGGCGGAGTTAAATCTTTGCGTCTGAAATTCTTGATATTATCGTGGATGGATCTAAAAACGACTCCAGGTCGGTTTTAGAGGAGGGAACTAACCTTGGTAAACATCTCAAGAAATTGAATTGAGCAGAAGACGTCTCCTTTAATGATAACCACATTTCAAAGATCACCATAAACATTGTAGTAGTCATGACAACCCTGCTGCTGCACTTAACTTCAGCACGGGTCCATCAGATCTAACATGGCTGACGCTGAGTGCTTTCCTGCGGCTCCATCACCTGTGTGTGTTCCGACAGTGTGGTGTTAAAGACGTAGTGTCACCGTGCTGAATGGAGGTGGCGGGGCGCTAACAGCCGCAGACAGGTTCTGAGGCGGCCGGGTTACAATTGGTGCTAATAGATGACTTCCTAAAGAGTGGATCACAGAACACATTGAAACTCCAACTGGTTCTTCTTTTCTGACAGTTTGGCTGTGTTTTTCCAAGGGAGTTTTGTTCTATGGCTGTGTAGACTTGGTTTGGTGTGGCATGTGTACTGCTGTTTTGTATGTTTTTCGTTTTAGTGCACAAATAAAAACACAGGCAGTAAATGCATTTTTCACAGTGACTACAAACTTGGCAACTTTTAATCAGTATGCTCCAACTATGTGTCGAGAAGTGTGGAATCTCTCCTGCATATTTTGTACATGTGGACCCCAGTTATATCTGTATTTCTGTAGTTATAAACACAAACAAATATTTTGCAAGTGGCTCTTCGAAAGTGGCTCTTCTGAAAGTAAGAAATTAAGTTATGGAACAAACAGAAGCAGGAAGGCTGTTCCAGTCTCGAGGGGCTTTAATAAAGAAAGCATGTTCCTCTACGTCTCTGATGGCTCTGGGAACTGTAAGGAAAAGAGTGTCATTGTGACGGAGACTATAAGATGAACTGAAAGGAACTAAGTATTGCTTTAGGTATATTGGAAAATTAAAGTGGATGCATTTGAAAATGAATTGAAACCAATGGTGTTGGCGTCTAGCTGTAAGTGTGAGCCAAGACAGTTGTTCATACATAAGGCAGTGATGTGTGATACATGCATTGGACCAAAGCAGTTTGTGTGAGTGTGACGGGGGGAGCTATCAACTACCTCTGTTTTCATTTTTGGCCTCTGTCTCATCAAGACATCATCAAGTTTTCAGACAGATAAAAAGAGAAGATCACCATCACTCAACCAATCAGCTCTCAGTCCAATAGGGTAAAATATTAACTTCCGTTGAGAATTTATGATTTAGAAACAAAAGTTAGATACTCTTCACACTTTCAGTTATTTAATTTGTGTAAACCATTACTTTCTTACTTATGCTCACTTTTTAAGTCATTGCCCCTTCTCTGGATGTCTTGGAACAGGCTTCATATTCCGCTTAGATCTTATCTGCCATGTCGTCTGCAGCCATGTGCAAACTGACCTGCAGATCCCAAAATGCAGAACAATACATACATTGCATCACATTTTATTATCAATAGACGTTTGTTGCTGTTGTGTTGATGGAATACCATATCTACAGCCTACAATTTCTCCTGCACGTCCTATACCATCATCTCAACCTACAGAGCTGCTTAAGACCAGTGGAGCTCACAGCCAGTCGCCTCTGGGAGCTGACACATGGAAAAGGCCTGAAGATGAATGAAGCACAATTATCCGGGGTAACAAATGTTTCTAATGATTTATGCCCAGCTCCAGTTGCTTTATTTTCGCCCGGGTACACGTCTAGCGCAGGAGGACAGTGGTGCTGTGGACCCTGGGGCGCAGACACTGACAGACGAGCTTTTGTCAGACCACCTCCAGAGATATTCCCCCCATTACTCCTCTCACTAGTGCTGTCTTTACAATGTCAAGGTTAGCCATCATCTCCCCTCTTGCTGTTTCTTTATTCAAGCAAACACGCACATACTTGGTCTTGCGTGTTATAGATATAGATGACCATAGGTGCCCCGGGACAGAGGCGAGAGAGGAGGTGAAGGGGCCGAGGGTCAGGCTTAAAGCTCGGGGCACTGGTCTGTGTTTTCACTTGTCTGGCTGGTAAAGCTTCATACAGGCTGCATGCTCTGCTGAGGAGGAAATGACAGTTAAACAATCAAAGTTGATAAAACTGAAATAACGAGTATTCAAATCACTCTCACGGTTCCTAGGAATTGTGGGAGGCGTACACTTCTTAGGTTCGTTAGCCACGGCAACCAATCCAATAGTACCAACGCACCAGGCTGTTATTCTACATTAGAGGTCAATGATTTATAGAATAGTTATTTTTTCAAATAAATGTACAATATATGTTCACATACAGTATGTAAAGGAGAAAAACAACAAACAGGAAAATTAACCACATTAGATCCCTTATTTGATTCCAGCCCCTCTCACTTATACAACAAAAAGCATACACACACACACACACACACATTTCTGTAATTTTTTTTGGTGCTTTTTTTTTGGGAACTATACTGTAGTTGTACTTATGTTATCTGGTGAATTATTTCATATTTTTTCTAACCTATTTTTTCATAAATGTTCAAAAACTGAAAAAAAAAAACCACACTCAGGTCCAAGACAGCAAAATAAATACATTAAATAACCGAGCCAGACACACGTAAAAATTCCTAAAAAGAATACTGGTTATTGTCAATTGTGTTGGTCATAGATGTTTGTCGCGGAGAGCTCTGAAGAGGCAAAGTCCACAAAAGTCATGGTCATTGCCAGCGAGACAGCGAGTGAGGGGGCTTCCATCTTGTATGTTTCATTTAATCATAGTATCGTACTGCATGTCTCTTTCCAGTATGGCACATGTACAAATAAACACCCAATCTTTCCTCTGTGTAAAGCAAACACTGTATTTTTGAGGTCCTTATTCTTAACTTTATTTTTTTTAAAGTCAAAATTTCAACATCTATTCTACGTGTAATCGTGCTCTACTCAGGACAATGTTTAAAGAAAATAAAAACATTCAAAAGGAGGTATCTACTGTCTTGTTCATTCTCGTTGCTTCTACTTGTTGGAGAGGCCTGTCACAGATGTCCGCCCCATTTCAAAGACACCCTGCTCTCCCTGCAGTCCAGGCCCGACCTGCAACCAGCATCATGGACAATGTAGATTCAGATTTAAATCCTTCGTTACACGTTACACAATTTTGTATGTTTATGAATTCTTTTCCACACACAAATTTCCTTGCTCAAAATATCTTGAATGTTCTGTTTCAGTTGAAGGGCAGGTGCCAATACAACTCTAGTTTACTGAAGTTTATTTAGATCCTCATTAGCCACTGAGGTAGCCTGGCCTTATCCATCCGTACACTCCGCTCAATCATAATTTCACTGCATGTAACGTCTGGGTCTGGTCCCTGTGTTAGCGATTACAATCGGTTGAATTTCGACCGACCGTTCAGAGAGCGCGGAAGGCGGGTGTTGTAGTTAGTTGTGGGTGATGTCAAGAGTTTGCGTTGAAAGGGCAGGTTGTAGTTTGGCAATGGCGAAAAATGCGATAGTAAAGTAATCCGGTCTGGTTCTATCAAGAAAATGAAGCGCAAGAGTAATGTTTAGCAAATGTAATCGCTGGAAAAATTGTGGCGCTACTCCCCACGGGCTCCGTTAGTGGCAAAGGAGATGGCTAGGCTAAATGCTAAATGCTAACGACTCACTCGGGCGCATTACATCCGTCACGGTAAACTCAGATCCAATCGTTTCAATCTGCAAAAGGAGTTAACCCCTCCTATCTGTAAACTGAGCTCAAACCAAATCTATCTTCAATTGATTACATTTTGGCTGCCCTAAGACAACATTTTCCACTGAATAAAGCAAAATTGTCTTGTTTGAAAAGAGTAAAAAAATCCTCCCTTGAGGTCTAGAAATAACTTGCAACTTCACTTTAAATAAGACTATACTGCTTGTTCAAATCTTGTTTTAAAGGAGACATGCAGCATCAACTTTGAGCTTCAACCATGTTACAACATTGTCCCATCATTAAAAACAGACTTGCACCCGTGCTTAAAGGCGCTATACCCGTTTCTGCAATGTTTGAATGTTTAGCACCGCCCCCCAACTCGCTCAATGGCTTCTCATTTCCGCCACGCTCTCATAACACAGAGTCACCTAGTTGTATTTGCGAACTGATACATATGCTAACATTAGCATTAGCGCAACTTCTTGTAAACTGTGCAACAATCACTGATGAAATGGCACTAAAGCAACGCACTGCTAACACAATATATAAGTAAAAGAATACCGCTAGTTTCGCGTCCGAATGTATTAATTTAAAACCTTAGAATATATTCTAATATTTAATTATAATTTGTTATAGAGCTCCTCAAAGCAGCAGCAGCAATTCTTCCGATCATTTTTTCTTGATAACAGAACTCTCAAACCAATAATGACGAAGCCCCAATGCAACCTCTGTTTGTAATTCAGGTGTGTAAGGCCCTGTCCACACGAAGTCAAGCTCAGGCCTAAACGCAAAAATACTTTATCAATCCAGTGTATCGTCCATACGAGGCCGGCGTTTTGGGGGGGTGTAAACGAACATTTTTGAAACTAGGTCCCAGAGTGGAAAGATTTCAAAACTCCGTATATGCCGCTCCGTAGTTACTGCCTCTCCGCAATGTATCTGAGACGCTTGCGTCATCGCCCCGCCTCTTGTTAAAGCACGCATGCGCCGCACTCAGAAAATAATGACAACAACAATGTAGCTTGTTGGTTTTGTAATCCAGTGTGACCCGAAGCAACAGTTCAACCTCATCGTCCGTCCATACTAATGTAGTACCAGCTCGCCCACTCGCCATGTTGTCTGTTTACAAAATTCCGCGCATGCCCAGTTCCCGTCACGGAAGTTTGGGCTTGATCCCGTCATTGCGTCACAGCGCCACCAACAGGTCTGGCATAGTTTCACAGCGTTTTCAGGCGTATTGACTACATTCATATGGACGCACACATTTACTGAGCTAACTCCGTGTTTACAGAAAAAGTTTCTGAAATTATAAGCGTTTTGCCTTCGTGTGGATATAGCCTAAAATACTGCCATTACTCTGCAAGTACAACAAGCTATCAGCACCTGTCACTACACACTTGTCTGTGTAGAGAAGCCAACGGAGCTAGCGGAGCTAGCCACGCTCAATAAACAACTACATATCTATCAATCAACACCATTAAACGTCAATCGGACAATACAGTATACATATACATCCTTAACACACATGCACGGATGATTTCAGAATTTGCTGTTAACGTTTTCATGACAAAAATACTGTTTCAATGTGACAAAAAGCGATTGCGAAAAACCCGGAAGTTACCATGAAACAACTAGCTAGCTTAGCTGTTACCTGCTAGCACATCCCGGTGAAACCTTTGGGAGCTAACTATTTTATTTGCAGTCATTAAATACATTTCGAATTACAAGGGTTGTCTAATATTTGTTCACATTTTTTTATTCTATTATTTTGTTCATCATTTTTTATTTTAGAATTATATTCGAATTTTGAAGTTGAAGCCCTGGTGTTCAGCAGCGCTGTAGAGACTAGAGGACACAGGCTGCTCGCTGCTCGTTCTGTGAGCGGAGGAGAAAGAGCGGCCCGCTCAGACTCTACTCAGCACTTTTCACTGCTTGTAATTCTTACACCGCTGAATCAATTACCTCAAGTTTTCAATTCAATGATGTATTATGATGCAACTTGTATGTAGTAAAAAGCATTTTTATGAACTACTTAGAAAAAAAATCGGGTATAGCTTCTTTAATCTGTCTAAAAACTAAACCCTATCCGTTTAAAAGCTCCTGTCTCTTTTTTCTCAGGTTAAATGTCTCCATTGTGATCATATAGCAAAGGATGCAGCTGGTAATTTTCAAATTTGCAACAAAACTTCTTCCTCTGGTGGTAGCATAGGGATGGTAGCATTATACCCTTGATACTAGGGTAACCAGTCTCATTATCGTTCTTAATGGCCAAAAAAATGCATGATATTCATTTTTTTAAAGAAATTCCAAAATTTGACCTATTATTTGGAAAACTCTTTTGACCTCCTGCTGTTTTTCCACTTGCCTTTCCCAATAGCGCCGCTTGGCCTGAGGGATCTGTCTCAGTTCCTGTTCATATAAATAACACAGATGAGATGCAGTGGAGACAAAACAATAATTATCCAGAAAGTGAGAGACTAGTGCGGGTATCGTGCCGCCCACTGCTGTGTCTCGACATGTCCCTGGCACATATGGCATACTGTGCACTAGTCTTTTGGATTTAGCCTGCAAACATCCTAGTGTTGGCATAAATACTGAGCAACACTTCCCTGATTATTAAGTCTTTTAAGAGTGATCCTATCGCCAGCCCTTAACACAACACTTACTGTATATATGTGTTAGAATCTACAGCTGCAGTCTCTTCTGTTTGTGTTGCTTGGGCCACAAATACAGGCATGTTGCGGTGTATGTGTGTAAACTTAGACTTATGCACGGTTGGTGGTGCACTCCTCACACGTTGACTATCGACCAGACTTGGCATACACTTACAGTACCATTCACCAGTTACTTTTATTTTGCATCGTAAGTCTGCAAGAAAGTGTTCAACTTCATTCCACTCCTTAGCAAGTAGTGCTCTTACGACCACCAACTACATAATGCACACTTTTTCATTGTGTGCCTGAAACAAAAACGTAAACTTTCTTGTTGTTGTTGTTGAGAAATGGATTGTGAAATAGACAAAAGGTGACACCCTGTAACTTGATAACAGATTAAAATGGAAATACATAGAAAGAAATACGTAAGAAAAATATAGGGGTTGTGGGAAGCAAAGTCGCTGTATAGAAAGTGTTCTGGATTTAGGAGTTTGTGTAGCAATTCTGCTACTTTGGCGCCTAAAGGGTTAAAAAACTAAGCTAATTGCTCTTTATGATTTGAAGCATGGGAAGCAAATGCATGTTCCCTGAGGCTTTGCCAAAAAAAAAACCCATCTTAATGTAAATGTAAAGTCAAAACACAAAAGTAAGTCAAGATTCAAGTATATATACTGTTTGTCCAGAAACAAGATTTGCCATTGGGACTAACCAAAGGAATTTAGTTTGTTAGGAGGCAAGCAATTTTTCTCTTGGAATAAGACCACAAAAAACATGACCAAAATGTACTGTGTCAAAAATTATTAGATTGATGCAATTACTACTTTAAATGTGATCTTAGTCTTTATTTATACATGGCTATTGTAATTGTTTTAAACGCACCAACATGCCTCAGCTTCACAGTCAGGGTTTTTTTTCCATCTTGGGCAGATTATTTATTGGCAATGCACATATTTTAGCCTTTGTTAAACCTCCTAAGGAAGAAATATTCAATCTTTAAGACAAGCACATGTTCATTCATTGCTGGGATTGCTGCTTACCTGTTTTTTTGGTCTGAGCTCTGGGCAGGACGCTTTATCTGTTTAGAGAAGATTTAGAGCTGTCACACTCAGAACACAGTTGTTTTAAGTCTTTGGGATTATCAAGAAGAGAAGTGAAAATTCCTGTTTGGAAGATGTGCTGAGGTTTAAGTTTCCTTGTGCACATGTCTTGGTGGAAAAAGTCCCTGGAGGTGGTGGGGATCCCGGCTCAATCCAGAGAGGCAGAGTAAACATGGGAGTATTCAGTGACCCACATAGTGCTCTCTGGGATCCTTTTAGCCAGCTTGTGTTTCTAGCTTGTGTCGCTGTCAATTGTAATGTTGCCACGCAACAATATACCTCGCACTTGCAGCAACAGTTCGACATACCTGAGTTTTCAGTCATAAAGCCAGAGGATCATATGCTTAGTAGATACTGGTGACTAAGACTTACTCAAAGTGTCAGGGAGGTGTGGAAGTCAAGAGCGGGGAACAGAAATGCATCGTCTTTTCAGCCTTGTCACAGTTGTTAGTTATACACACCATACATGAACAACTGTATTCTACTTTGCAAGAGACATTTCTACTTGTCTTACAAAGCAGCTGCCCTAGAGTGAGAACGTGTATGTCATCATTGGTGTATGGGTCTCCTCAAAATTTCAACACCTCGTCCAAATATCTTCTACTGCTTCTGTTTGTGTCGTCACCTGATGCAGGTAGCATTATACTGGAGATAAGGAATCCTCTCAACATCTGCTTCAGCTGTGATTTATATGACTATATGACTACTATATATATAAGATATGACTTATATTGACTCGGTGGTCCTGCAAAGTTTTATGAGGATGAAAACGTGAGGCTGAGATGGAGCTTGCACATGCTGTACCCTGGAGGTCGAGTACAGTTTAGCCAGACCACACAGTAGCCCCAGCTCAGTCTGAATAGTCTCTGGTCCAGTGTCCAGGGCACACAGAGCTCTGGACCTACCCCATGTATGATCTCATGTGCTACTCACATCTGTGCGCTGTCTGCCCCAGAACGGCCAGCTGCTGCCTCTCATTATACCCCCTAATGGGCGGATCTGTTTCCTCTGACCTCACCCTCCTACAACAACACCCCACCAGGCTCCTGCTGGGATAACTTCAGCATTTAAAGCTGAGTCTGCAGGAGACTAGCCAAAATAATGATATTTGGATGGACACAGCCTGTTTTACCACATATGCAAATTGGTCTGAAGTGTGCTTGAAAAAAACAAAAAACTCAACAACATAAAGTCTTCACCCATGGTTTAATCCAAACTCAAGTGTTCCGATGATTACTTTGTCCATGGCTTTGCATTTCTGATTTAACATTTCACTGTTAGGGGTCCTTGCGTGTGTAGAAAAGTGCTCCGTTAATGAATATCTTCAGCTGCTGAGGTTGTGTGTTGGTGCAACCATTAGAGCACACCTGTGTTTGCTGCTGAGCTCACAGAAGCTTTTTTGTGGAGCGGTAAAAGCTTGACTTTGTGGAATTGAATTTCAACTTGTGTGTCTTTGAATTTGCCACAGAAGGCAGTACACTCAGTCAACACGTTGCAGCTCTCCTTTTCTTCCAGACACTTGATGGATAGAGCCAATAATGCCCCAGTCTAACCCCGATATTTATCTTTATCATTGGCTCTTCTCTGGCCTGTTTGAAGTTCTGTCTAAAGGCCATGCTTGAACTATTTACAGACAAGCTGCCTCTCTCATCTGAGTGTCCTCAACACTCCTCTCTGCTGCGAAGTCCCTCAATCTCTTTTATCACACAACCCCTGCTTTATTACAGAGCCATTTCACTGGTTAACCACACATCACTCACCTGCCAATCCTGAGAGGGACATAGATGGAAGACCCTATTTATGAGTAAACCAGACGGACTAAAGCGAAATCACAGTACTGTCCATTTGAGGATCCCAATGTAGCTTGGTGTCTCAGTTCCTCAGAAACGTGGATGCAAAGTCTTGTGGAGGGCGTGGACGAGTTGTAAGTGAAAAACATGTAGTTACCAGGCGACAGGGCTCGGGGCAATTGTAGTTTAAAGTTATGACGGATGAAGCAGCATGAGTCGACTTCCCAGCTCCGGTTACAGGACGGTGTTTGGACATGGCGGCGAGGGACAAAGACACAGAAACGTCTCCACCTGTCCCGATTCGTCAGGGGCCACAGAACAATAGCCCCAGAAGCAGCCTCCCCAGGGGCCTCATCTCAGCCCATCACTGGGGTTTAGGGACTCCTTGTTAGTTTTGGGATTGATCCAAGTCATTTACACAGCATGTAATCTGAATATGAGCTCATTACACTATCTCATCACATGTCTGTGGCCTTAAGACCTCACGACAAGTGGACCCGTAGTTTAGGTTCAAGTTTTATTTGTCTTTTTTTCTTAACAGTTTCTATAAGCCGTTAGTTATTTGCTGAAAGCTTGACCCACTGTTTACGGCTTAAGAGTAAAGACGGTTAAGATGGACAATTTAATGGCTTGTTACATACAGTACAGGATATAAGGTATTTATTCATGTAAAAGAGTGTTCATTTTGGTGAGATAAATACATCATAACATAATTTTTCAGTTTGTGAAGATAATATGACCATGAAAAGAGACATATTATGCAAAAACATTCATTGTTCCACATCAAAAGGAGACCCTTATACTTGTTTCACTGATATCAAAAATGTATTCTGGCACTAACTCTACTCCTTCTGTCCAAGAGCTCCTGTCTCGGTCTGGTAATGGTATGATGTCATTGTACCACTATGTCATCACCCTTAGAGCGGTTTTTTGCCTTTTTGTAAAACAAAAGTGAACCTTGAATTCCTCAGGTGATCACATGGCTGTGTTGGCAGCCTGTGAATTTATTGAAAAAAAAACAAAATTATACAAATTCTACTCCTCCCTCTGGTGGTAGCATAAGGGGTTACAGGTGGAAAGTATTGTTTTACCCCTTATACTTGTTTCACCAATAATGTTACAATATTATTTCACATTCTAAAACCTGAAATTACAAATTAAATAGTAATGATGTGTCCTCTTTAAATGAAAATCACAAGAAGAAAGTTTACATTCTAATCTTCATGTCTGTCTGTGTCATCAATTACAAAAGGGATAATTATATATTCTAGTAAGTAAGCAGTTTAGCTGGTTGTTCCACTGCTCTTTCATTTAAGTGGGTCAGGCTGAATATTCAAAGCATTTGTTTAAACACATAATCCAAAGGTCAGCAAACACATAATTCACACATAATGCATGATATTTGTTCTTTAAACTAGTTCTATTAGAGCTAATGTGAGACAGGTCGTCCATGTTAAGTTGTGAAATGTGTTCTGAGAAAGGTGTCCCTCCAAATAAGAGGTTTCTGTGCTAAAAACAGTGAGCCCACGGAGCAGCTGGACCCAAAAGTGTTGTACTGTCGTTTGTAAATGAGTTGGTAACACGTTCCTTCCGCTGAGCCTCTAAATGACAGTGTGTTCCGAAGACAAGAGGCCTGTCACGGGGACAATAATTATTAGTGCGAAATATGCACCACACCTGACACACTACAATGACCCACGCTTGTTGTGTAGATACTTGGATTAGAATTATAAAACTATTTATCAGAAAATTAACTGTAATATTATCCAATGTTTGTGTTGTGTTCCAGACCAATACCTGACTTTTACCACAATATTCTCCACAACATAACTCCTGTTCAAATTCCTTATGATAATGTTATAGAAAACTGTTTGTTCTCTAGTTATAAACGTTCTTATGGACACAAATGATCAACAGTTACATTATTTCTTGTTTTTTCCCTCACTGGGCTCAGCCTAAATGCAAATTGACAAGTGAGTAAGTCATGTGCAGACTGGCACATGGACATGAGGCTGTCTCAGGAAAGCTCCTGGTTTTTCTCAAATGCACAAATCTCTTTTCTCTCTGTGCTGATACAGATGAAGGAAAGCCTGTTTTCCACCTTCTGAAGAACTTGGTGACAAATAAAAGAGACAGAACCATGCACATGTGAAAACTGCTGATAGAGTCAAACTGTTCTGAGAGCGAGAAACTAGGTAGATGGATTTGAGTACATAGTGACATTTCTTGTGATTTATTTATTTATTTTATTAATTATTTAGTTTTTTTTTTTGAAGGAAGACACCTAACCAGAAAATAGCCTTGGGCAAATTTCCATGTGTTGTCCCACTCACAAACACATACTCATTCACGCTTAGCTATTGTACATGTTTATAGTTGTTTTTTAGTGGTTGGGGAAGCCGGAGCACTTGGAGAAAACCTACTCAAACACTGGGAGAACATGCAAACTCCACACACCTTGTCTAGCCTGGGACCTTCTTACTGTTCCCTCTGTTGCATTATTGAATTGTACACAATCAAATCTACTCTCCACCACATGCATCCAGCTTTCTTGCTTTGCCGCCAGCTCAGAAAGCCTTCAGTAAGTTTCTTGAACGGAAAGTGGCTGCACAGGAGGCCAGGGTTGAATCTGCCAATGCTAACAGAGCAGCGCGGGGCCGGTGACGTGGCCTCCCCTTCAGAAGGCTAAGGGCGCTGTCAATTTAAATGACTGCATGAATAGAGCTGGTCTCATTCAGACGAGCTGGAGCTGTTTTGACGGCTGCCCTAATGCCCCTCTCACACTGCCACTGGGTCCAGACCTGTGAGCTGGCAGGGGAAGGAGTTCTGCTCGTACGGCTTTGAAAACAGTCTGTGTTTATGTCACTCAGCTATTTCTGTCCAACTACAACTACTTTCTTGGAGGGTTTGTGACTGCTGTGTGAAGTGTGAAGGGCTAAGTCGACCAAATACATACAGTACATAGTCGACTGAAGACACGCTTTCTCTAATAATTTGTCGACCAAAATTGTGCATGGCAAAAGCTGTCAACTCAAAGTGAACTCAAAGTGCACTGACAAGACCACAAGATGTTGAATTTCCACTAGTACACATAAAAACCGTGTAATTGTCCATTAAAATCAGATATATTACTACATGATTTTAAGCAAGTATCAATAAAATTTTAATCTTGACATTTCTTGAGCGCATTTCTCTTGATAATCATTTCAAACTATAGCAGAATAATGTGTATATTTATTAATTATAGTCTATATTGAGTGGAGTATTTTCCTCTAGTATCAGCCTTGAGTTTGAACAACAACACTGCCTTCATGCGCTCTCTTTTTTGCTGACATAACACAAAATTAAAAAACTAAAATGACCTTATTCTCCCCAAAGTTGCAGTCATCATTTGGTTCAGGCTCTATTCTTTGAAAGTCTACTCTGATTGCATGTTTTTTTAGGTTTATCATACTCTCTGACAATTAACTAAATTATGTGTACCACTTTTCACATACAGACTATTTACAGCTAGAGTCATATGCATAAAAAATAGGGGTTAAGTTTTTATCCAATTGAATTCACACACATACAGCAGTGTGGGTTCCGACAAATGGGTGAGTTTAAAATAATCATTTGGAATACTCCTCTACTTGCAACTATGTTTTAATCTATAAAATATAGATTTATTAAGTACATACAATCATTAAAAAAAAATCAGCCAGTTATAGCAACCAATGTGTTTTGTTAGACGAGTTATGTTGAATGCCAGTAACCGCAGCGATAGAGGAAGAATGTTGTGAGCGATGCCATAACCGCATACTTTGGAGGCGCTTGTAGCCTTGGCCTAGCAGGTAATTTAAATAATCTCATGATGTATTGTGACGGAGTCTGACGGCATGAGAGGAGGAACAGGAAGCTGAGGCACAAACACAAACAAAAACCTCAGATCACCTAGTCTGATGGCTCACATAAAAGACAGCCCACATTAAGGCCCTTCCAGACGGCTTCCTCAGTCACTCATGCCACTAGTCAAACAAGACTCTGCTGACGGCTTGTTTGTTAACCACAGACTGTTCCCACTGGATTTTTACTTATTTTTGTTGTTTTGAGATTTTTACATTACAACAAAAAACAAAATAGAAAACACATGACGGTTTCAGTCGTCATTTACATATTTTTCCCACTTTTTTCAGTGGTTTTCACATGTTGCTTTTTGCTTAATGCTGAATGTGAGTCTCTCCATGGTGTGAATTTATTCCACAATGTCCTTCCAGTTGTGTGTGTGTGTGTGTGGGGGGGGCATGGTAATTTTATTCAATCATGTTTTACTGTATAATGCATTGGTAGAGCTTTTTGATTTTAGTTGTTGATGTTGTTCATAGTCTGGGTTTCAGGATGGAAATATGTGTAATTGTCATCATGGGGCTTGATGTTTTGTTGATGAGCCCACGACATCTCCAGAGGGCTCAATGGTGTAACCTGGCGTCCCAGTTACACCCCAGTTACAGTCCTTTCTTCTAAACTCTGCAGCAGTTGACAAGGATTTGATGGTTTATTTAAGGGAGTCCCTTTCAGTCCAACAGCATGGAGGCCGCCACCAAACCCGTACACCCTACTTCCACTGGAAACAATCACTTTCCATTTGTTCTGGCCTGCTGCTATGAATATTTCAACATTTTCTTCCATATGATTCTGAAATACCTTTTACAAAGATGTACAAGCACTCTTAATATTCTGGATGAAAGAGGAGTATCTGTGCTTGGTATGATGCAGAGTAATTGTCAAGTCTTAGCTGCTCTGTAAAGGGAACAGGAGTCTCATTATGGTTAGAGCACAGGGCTCAGCTGTACATTACTGCCATCTAATGGTGATGTGACTGCCTGACATTTATTCTGAAGACAATAGGCTGCAATCGTCTGTGTTTTCATAGAAATCTCCATGTGAAGGCTCATGTGTAACTCAATGCCTTGGGTTTATGCTCTGGATAAACCATTAAAAAAAAGTGAGCGTGTGTTTTTAAAACTGTTTTAACAAGTACTTAAGAAGCACATAGAGGAAAGAGATGAGTGTGTGTGTGTGTGTGTGTGTGGTTGTGAGGGGGTTGGAAGTTTGTAAGCATCAGCTTCATCTAACCCATTATCAAAACATTTATGTACAAAGTTTGTGTTGTACATTTTAGAAATAATCATTTTTGATTATATTTGAAACATTGGCATGCGATCCAACACTGTTTTTGTCTACAATCATTCCTGATATTCGAAAGACAATTTCTCATTGTCATTGGAATATCAGGAATGATTGTAGACAAAAATACAGTCAAGATTTTTTTCCTCCCTTTTAATTAATTTATAACAAATAAAACTCCTATTATGCATGTATACACTTATTCTATTTCTCTTTCTACACGTATATATATGTTGCATGCTGTATTTTTTAAATTAAAACATTGTGCATTTTCTTTTGTAGGTAGTCAGGTGGGTCCAAGCATGACTCAAGTAGAGAAACACTGATAGACACTGAACACATAAAGACAGATGTTTGCATCACAGGCGTGAAACAATTTCAGATCATGGGTCACTTCAGATGCGGCTGGCCCTTTGTACCTGGGGCTTATGAGCTTGAAGTACCTTTGTGGCTTAATTACATGTATCAAGAGGGCAACAATGGCTGCAGCTGGCTCGTGGCTATGTGTACAGTCCCATAACTCATAAACATTGCATTATCACAAAAGCCCGGACACAATAGACAGAGAAAAGAGTATCATTTTCAAAAGCACTGGTCAAACAGTCAATGTAAGGAAATACTGGCAGGCGAGGGTAAACACACACTTGGGTACAGTGTATATCGCCAGGGAAACAATTCACCTGCTGCCATCTCTCAGCGCGCCCATTCACCGCTTTACCACTTCTTTTCTGCCCGTGCAAATCGACATGTCATCACTTGAGTTTATTGATGAAACTTCAGGTGCAAAGTGGAACCTACGCTGGACACCTTACCGATTTCTTTTTTCCTATAACATTTTCAAAGCTGTTTGGTTTGAAGTCTTTGGAGTCCCGTTTGGGTAAACACCAGCTGAATGGGGCTCTTTTGGAAACGCCACAAAACATGTTCTAACTGTAGCTTTGTGCCTTTCAGTGGCACACAAACACTAATGTGATCTTAGCTAACCCCGAAGCCTGCGCTGGTCAGACGAGTACGGCCCGCTGACAGCTCCTGTTAGGACCCCATTGTGCGGACGCGGCGATGGAAGACAAGAGCAGAGCTGGTTAAAAGCACAAAGGTGTGCGGTACACAAGGCTTTATCTCTCTCTCTCACCACAGCTGCCTGGTGGCTTGGCTGCATCTCCGTTCTTCTCCCGGCCTTTTGCAGGTCTCAGGGGCGGGGGCAGAAGTCTAAAAGGAGGTGTGGTATGGCGGGATGTTGGTGGGACAGAGGAGGGTCCTGGACCAAAGACAGGTGCAGGCCAAGATATGAGCGCCTATAATGGTGCTGACAGATGAGCGGGACCCTTCTCTGCCTCTGCGGCGGGAGATGTTGTCCATGTCATGTCATTCAAGTTCAAAGCTACAAAGTCAGACTGAGATTTAAAGTACAATTTTGGTTCTACGGTATAACTAACATAAATTGTGAGCAGCTTTTAAACTGAAAGGTAACTGAGCACTAGTCCAGAGCTTGTCTTGTCTTATTGCCTATTTTCTGTGATTTAATACTTTCAGCTAGAAAAATATAGACTCCTTACTGTGAGTGTCTTTGCATTATTATAACTGATGTGTCATTCCCAGTGGAAGGCCTCTTCGTACTTCCATGGAAATGTTGTTCCTTTGTCTGTATCCACGGAGGGCATAAAAATATATTTGGAGATTTCCAAATCTTTCGTTCTTCTGTACAATTATGCATAGGCTCTTTTACCTTCATATAGTCCGGTATTGTGGCTTTAGTCTTTAATCTATCTAGCCGTGCAGAGAGCCTGGTCAGAACTTGGACGGTACTGAACACCAGGTGCTACAGTATAGTGTGATGGCTGAGGCATGTAAGGTTCTAAACCCTTGTTGTGTCCTTAGGCAAGACACCTCACCATTTCTCGCGTGAATCAGGTTTGTGAGAGACCTCTCGCAGAGCCCTCTCTGTATTGTTCATATTACTTTGAGGCTCCAAAGAAAAGTGAATGAGGCTCCAAACCTCCTCCAAATCATTTTTGGAGGTATGAAGGTACATAACCTGGCAAGAGCCAGATTGATGATTGTGTAGAACTCTAACGCGTTCTCTCGAGTGTTTGTGAACTCACAAATACCGCGAGACTCAGCTTGCAGGCAAGGTTAGAAGGTACACAGTATGAAGTGTATTTATCAATGAAGGATAAATTTGAGAGAAATTTGAGAGAGATAGATACTTTATTGATCCCCATAGGAGATATTCAGGTGTTCAGTAGCAGCTGAAACACATCCTTCCTTACAAACAAAACAAATAACTAGATAATTCTAAAAATAATAGTATTATAATGCAATGGCAGTATAGGTCAGAGCAGCAGAGGTGAAGCCGCTTGGTTCGGACCATTATCTCTGCTCTAGTCCAAAGCAAAATCCTGAATGAAATTAGCATTTTTGAAAAGTTAGCATTCCTCCAGTGGATTTTTGGCTGATCCGCTTGGGTCGCTCCGTGAATCCTCTTTGCTCCTCTTTGCTGCAATTTTGGTGTTTCAGAGGTTACTTTGGTGAAACTGTGCTTTGTGTATTGTTTGTGCACATCATGCAGATACCAGTTTGCTCCTATGTAAAGGGGTGCTAGAGTTCTGATATCCACTGTAAAACGTTTGCTCAAAGTATAATTGTCTTTGAACTTGGTCGGTTGGTAGAGATTCAAGAAACTATTATTTTTGAGGGACTTATCTCTAAATTGTATACATTTAAGCAAGTCTCTGTGAGCGCTCCCACAATATTCAGGCTGTTATCGCCACTGCCACTGTAAGCCCTTTCCATGTAATACTTTGTACCAAATTGTGTCCATTTCACATCCTGTTTAGGCGACACAATCAGGCTGTGCGTATTAAAAATGCGGGAGGTTGTGGAGGTCACAAAGACAAAGGGCTTTATGATGGGGGTGGAAGCGCGCCGTGCCAGGGATGACAGACGCACAGACGTGATTGGGTCGTTCCTACGCGGATGGGAATCGCTGTCAACAAGTCTCAATTAGTCCAATCACAGTGGAAGGAAACACCACAGAAAGGACACTTTGTTGGTTCCACTGTTTGTAAAGCTGTGGGCAAAAACAAAACCGTTCTCACACCCCCAGCATCATACGGACATGAACAAAATGGTGTATTTTTTGTTGACAGTTGATCTTATAGTTGTGTTGATGTAAGTACAACTTTACATTGTGTTTTTCAATGGGACTTAATGAGCAGAGCAATTTTGTCGCACAAATTTGTCAGCAGCTTTTGACAAATTGGGAGCGCAGAGAACGCTCCCATCTCTGCGTGGAGTGAGAGGACAAGTGCCCAAAAATAACAATTGTAAACCGCTTTGTGACTCTGGTCTGTGAAAGGCGGTATATCAATAAAGATTACTTACTTACTTACTTACTTAGCTTTTGAGATTGGACACATCTGACCACAATAAAAAAGCTGAGAAAATGAATTTCTCATGTTTGTGTATATCAGGAATGGCCTTTCCCTTATTACTTTGAAAAATACACGTTTACCATATATTACGAAACTTTTCTGTATAGAATCTTTTCCTCACCTCATAATTTATTACAGCAGATATATGGAGAGGTATCATTGTGAGTAATACATTTAACTCTTAGTGTAAATGTATTTATTTGGATCCCTGCCACTGCAATCGTCTGTGTTTTCATAGAAATCTCCAGAGCCCCGACAGTGGCTCAATTGGTAGAGCATTGGCCTTTGGGCCTGAAGGTCGTGGGTTCGAGCCCACCGTAAGACCTACAGTACTTCACGACTCTCACTGATGACTGCTGTTGTTGTGTCCTTGGCCAAGACACTTAACCCCACTTTGCCTGAAGCCCCCGCTGAAAGATCTCAGCTCCTGTGGACTCACCACCTGCAGGAGGATCAGTGAGGGGCTGGTGCTCTGTGTACTGGGTGCAGCTCTGACTGCCACCCCCTGACCCAGAACTGGATTAAGGGGAAGAAAATGGATGGATGGACGGATGGATCCCTGTTAGCTTTCCCGTTAGATTCATTCACATTACAACATTCCAAACAAACAGTATAAAAAGCGATTGCAAAACAAGATGCAGCCCACAATGGAATCAATATTTCCCATTCATTCAAGCATTATTGGTGTTTTTTCCCCCCTTAAATATGTATCTGTTATTTGTTTTCCTTGATGCCATAGAAGTCTGATTCCACACAGCTTTTAGATCTCAACAAAACTGTTCTCATAAAGCACAACTTTGGAACAACATCATATTGCAGTATTTAAAGGCACAACCTAATGTTTTATACCCCATGCTTACAGCTGATTTACCCAACATTCAAACTTCTTGTTATAAAATCCATTTACTTACTCACTCTTAAGGCAGTTTGGTTCCATCACTAGTTTTGTAGATCAGCCATTTCAGACAGAAAAGTTAAAGAGAAAGGACTTATTTACTTTACTCAGTCAATCACAATGTGTAAATTGGGATTGTGTTGTAACTTACAGAGCTCTTTACTTTGAATATGCAAAAAGGTGAAGCATGTGTGGTCTGATATGCCCACCAAATTCTACTTTTACAAGACAAACAACATGAATATTTTTTGTGGGGAAAAACCTTGCCAGATTCACTTCACAATGATTCACAATGGTTCTATGTATTGTAACCAAAACTCTTATCAAGTCCAAAACAACCTGTCATTACAATATCCGGTGTCTCTAATTGATCCTATATGACCATAATGACATTTAATAAACAAGTATCATAACGCAGGTAATGACTGGGGTCTTGGCCTGACTATCTGACCTGACTGAACTATCAGGCAGGGCGTAATGAGTGACGGGACATTGGCCTTTGCCCCGAGGAAGTGGTAGAGATAGAAGAGACACTGGGCTCTGATTCATGGGGAAAAATCTCCTCCTGATAAAGCGCAGACACAGGTGAGGACAGACCGGTAATTGGGACGGTGGAGACATCTTTTTAACCCACGACTCTTTATTAGACAAGTTAGATGGGCGGTCCCTCTGTTAATGGTCGGGGCTGGATCACATTCCTTAACAGACTAGACCTGGTTTGGTGGTGGACCCTGAAGTGTCGTGTTCTTGGCCTTGAAATTGAGTTCAGTTGTTACAAGTATATTTAGACTTCGACTTGGACTTCCACAAAGGAAATGACTGGGCACAGTAGCTCACATATTGCATTAAAACATCACTCATCATAATACAGAAAGGGAGGGGTTGGGCACAACTGACTGATGGCCTTTGCTATTGTCTTAAAAATGTGTTTAAAGTGAGCAGGGTTGCATCTCCACAAACGTGACTTGGCCTGGTGGAGTTCATGTTTTTGCATTAAATCTTCCATGTATACAACATTTCTGTCTTCATGAAGAAAGTTCCGCAGCTAACTGTCAATGGAATCAACTTTCAAGTGGCTTCCTGCCTGAATGTTCCCAAGTTACTTAAACACAGTGGAATCTGGAAATAGTCAAAATAGAAGTTATGTCATAACTTAGGCATAAGTTATTGAGTTTTGTTTGCTATAAGCTTCAGACTCCCTCTATGGGGAAAATGCTGCTCATGAGAAGGAGGAGGAGGGTTGAGGCATGAGTTGAAAGCGTAGTGTAGAGCTCTGAGGCCGAATTCAGCGATAAAGGCTGATTGCTAATTAACACAGGTGTATAGTAGTGAGAGGATTCAAATGAAGAATGCAGACTAACTATAATATTTTCTATGTTAATAATGATTCATAATGGCACCAAAACATTCCAATAAACATTTTTACATAAATCAAAGTTGAGGCTGTTTTTCAGAGCTTTAGTTACACTAAACTCCATGAATTGGGCTCAAACTTGTCCTTTAAACGTTGGTGTCATATGCAAACACAAATGTATTACAACACGTCTGTCAGCGGCCGGTGTCATGGTAAGAGGATATATGTTTGGGTTGTTCTGAAGTTCACATCTAAGGCTGTTTAAGACACTATTCTCTTTGCCTCGTCAAAAGGATGACACCAAAGAATCTGACTGAGATCAAAGACCCATACATCAAACACGCTGCATACATATATACGGCTAAATCACTGTTGCACACAAGATTGAAGCTCTTGAATTCTCTAGGAACATGGGCACTATTGCATTTTTAACCACTTCTTTGAGTTCCAATAGTGGCATAACAAAAGCAGTGACACAATAGATGTTGATTGTGTGGTACTTTTGTTGATAGTTGGTTATGCAGCGGTTTTTATGTCTAGATATTTCAGAAGAATTGTATATGTTTGTAGTTGGATAGTCTTAAACTGTCTATTTTTCCTGCTTTGTTGAAAAAGTGCATAAAAATTGCATAACGGCTGAAACTGAATCATGCATCTGTTGGATTATCTTATCTGCCATAGTGTCTCTAGAATGACAAGCTTGCAATCGACAATCTTTGCAACAGAAATATAGTGAAAGTTAATTTTTTAATTTTTCTTTACTCCTTGTATACAGAGATTTGATGTAGTCCTGAAAACCTATTCTCCAGTCAGTTGGATTTTCCTCTTTTTGATCCGATAAATGACATCCCACACTTTGAAGATTTACTTTATGGGCCAACGCAAGCATCCTGCCAATCAAAGCTTCTTTACTGGAACAGTTTATCTCTGCCCTGAAGCCGAGGGAGCTCTCCTGTCCACAGCTTTGTCAGAACTGAAGTGTGTGGAGCTGGAGTTAGTGTAAAAAAAAGGCCATCTCTCGCTCTGAACCAGCAGGAGTCTGGTCCCTCTCTGCCTGCTCTTCACACAGGCAGCTTTTTGGATGTGGGCCGTTAACCGTGTAGAGCTGTAAACGTCACACCCCCACACTTTAATAAGTCCCAGTGTGCGTTTTAACCAGCAGCTCCTGTTATTCTTACACAGCCTTATACGGGCTAACCACAGCTCAGCAGGACGGGACACTACGCTCGCGCCCACACGCTGAGAAACACAGCGCAGTGAAAGCAAGTGAATCCATTTAAAAACCAGTGGTAGCCTAATGGTTTTGGCTTCGGCAAAAATGTAGTATCTTTATTTTCCTTCTGAAGCAGCTTGAATATCGGGATTTTAAGATGAAAGATTAAGAGATCTTTTATTCCTCCCAAAGTGGGGACATTTCGGTGTTCACAGGTTACAGAGCGGTAGGAATGAGGAGCACACAAATAGATAGATACAGTAGATAGATAGATAGATGGATGGATACTTTATTGATCCCCTGCAGGATAAATTCAGGTGTCCAGTAGCAGCAGAAACACATGCATTCATACAAACAAAATCATTCTAAAAAGAGATAACAATAGTATTAAAATACAACAGCACTTATAGGTCACAGCAGCAAAGGTGGGGCCGCTTGGTTCTGACCACTTTCTAGTCCAAAGTGAGATGCTGAATGCTTTGTTAGCATTTTTCAAAAAGTTAGAATTCTTCCTGATCCTCTTCTGTCGGACCATGAATCCTCTCTGCTCCGGTCTTAACCGGTGTAAACACCATGAACACTGTACTGCAGAAACATCTCAGGTAGAAAAAAGCAAGAAAAATAACAATTGTAAATCACATAAAAACAACTGTTTCAGAGCTTCTTTGGACTTGCAGCCGTTTCCAGCGCTTTCAAAAGTGAGATAAGAGGATATAGAAAAAGTTATCTTTAGCTTAATCAAGAAACAAAGTGCAAAAATTACAAACTTATAAACCTCATGGAGATATGGAGAGAACATGCAAACTCCACACAGAAAACCCCCTGTCTGGAGGTGGAATCATACCCTGGACCTTCTTGCTGTGTAGCACAAGCACTAACTGCTACATCACCCAGCCACTCACCATCATTTCCTAAACATGGATAATAACAATGCGAAGTTATAGTAAGAGGAGACTGCAGAGGGAGGGGGGAGCAGCTGAGTGGGCTGAGTGTTCTGGACAAGAACCGCCGTCTGATGAAAGATGCATTTGAGTGTTATTGAGTTACAGTATATGTCTTCTCAACCAAAGGAGAGATAGTGAGACATTTAACATTGATTCTGCCTTATAATTTCAAAACAAAGATAGTCCCTTCAATGTCAAATACAATAACAGTCCTTGCCATCATCTGAATGTATTCTTAAAATGATTGAAACCCCGGAGTGTGGTAATGTGTAATTTAAGACCCAGTAAAAGCCACAATGTCCAAAAGTTATGGCCTGTGAATTGTTTGTGTTGGGTTCTCAATAAAAGACTTCACCTTGTCAGCTCCAGTAGACCGTGAACAGGTCTAATGCCAGAGTCTGACGGACACCTGCTGTCCACATGGTCAACTCCAGAAAAAGAACATTTTGTGCATTTTTCTGCTTGTTTCCATAAAAGCATCCATTGAGTGGGTGGGTGGTATGCTCTGCTCTTTGAAAAGTGCAGATTTGAACATGTTAAATTATTCCTGCTCATTGGCATATTCTAAATCCCACTAAATCAATGAATGTCTGATAAAACATAAAAATCTACTTTACTCAGCTTTTGGCCATGTTAATAGACTTTATAGATCTCACATAGGGGAAACTTGTCATCTTTCTTACACAAAGCTGTTTAAGTGCGATTCATGTTCGAGTTATTTATATCCTCATGTACGCGCACCACCATTGGTCTCCCCTCAGTCCTCCGACTACCGGCATCCAGCCCCTCCCTTGAGTTTTAGAATCATTTTTGGGCTTGTTTCTTTGCTGAACCTCTGCTAAATGGAGGATCCAATCACCTTGCACAATGCCTTGTTTTTTTCCTAAAAGGGAAACTATAAATTGCTAAATTGTCTGTGGAGGAGCGGTGGCAGTGAGCACGCCTCCCGATGCGCCGACAAAGAGGCGGGACAATGTGAAACAATGTGATTTGTGGTGGAGCAATGCAATCCATTTCTTCTATAACGTCAGACCTCTGAAGCTCAGCAGGGCAGGGCCTGGTTAATACTGTGATGAGAGACCTCTGTGAACAGCAGGTTCCACAGTGGGGCGGCTGCGGCTATGAAGTTGCCTCACTTCTTTCAGTCAACCCCAGGGCAGCTGTGGCTACAGTATAAGCTCATCACCACTGTATATGGAGTGAATGAATAATTTCATGTGTAGCTTTGAGAGTCAAAATAACCACTATTTTAAAAGCAATGCACTATCATTATAACATGGTATACGTTCAAACTAAACCTTTCATATGAACCATGTATTTATTAAAGAGCCACAGGGGTCAAAGATGATCATATTAAAAAACAGAATCAGGTTATGTCTCCTTTATTTAAACTATACATTGTAGAACAGTGATTGTATTGTGTTGTTATTTTTTTCTTCCTTATAAAGTCACCCCCAGATCTTGAGCAAGTATTGATACAAATTACTCTTCAGGCCCAACTAATCTGGAGGATTTTACCTTCAGTGGTCAGATTAGGCCATCACAAACTCCGCACACACAGGGACAGGTTGGCCAGGACTGCGATCTGAAACTAGCAGCTCTGCCTCCAAATGTTCAGGCTTAGAACGTTGTAAATTGTGTACTCAGACCTAATGTGGCTTCATACAAAATACAAATAATAACTCAAACAAACTGTAGAAATGTGTCCAGTGATTGCCTTTAATGGCATTGCATATACATCGAACCGTTGTGGATGCTCACTTCTGTTGGCCACCCACATACGAACTATAAATAGTCATTTATAAGCTCCGGCTGAAATATAAGGCCTTGTGGATTAAAGCACTCGCCACACACCGTCACATGTGCTCCGCTCCCACAGCCAGACACCTCCTGAAGCCAGCGTCAACATGATTAACATTACAAACCAAATGGTATTCTCATTAAACCAATCCCTCGTGCAAAGTCTATCAATTCGCTACAAAATGTTCATCATCAACGCAAAGAGGTAATCCAACTCCTCAAGTGAAATATGGACTTGGGACTTAGCGGTATGAACAACGCTGGCATGTTTAAGCTCGTTTCCCAGGCTGTTTTTAGATGTGTTATGGTTGCGGGCATCCGTCATAATGCCAAGGTCGTGGCTTCTAGATGGCTTTTCCACTATTAGACCTCATTATAGCTCATTAGGACCCCAGCTGCTTGTCTCTTCACCCCTCCATACATGCCCATGCACACATAATGACACACATACACAACAAATACAAATACGACGGCTGCTGTCATTCGCAGGCTATCAAACCCAGCACCGTGGTAAATGGCAACAACTGCGTGTTCATAGAATCTGCTGTTTGGTAAAGGGAGACGGCTGGGAGTATGGGGCACAGCAGGTGGGTCCATTTCACGTCCCCACGGTGCGCTCCCGGTCCACTCAGCAATTCGAGATGGTAGCCGTTGTCAGGAAAACAAGTTCATCCACAGCTTCTGCATTGATAGTTTTGGGATGACAGGAAGACCAATTAGGACCATACTCTTTTAGCATAGTGCTTAATACTATCCAAACAACACACCCATTTTGCATTTCATATCAAGACTGGATTTACGGCTAGTTTATAACCAAGTCATGAAATATAATATATTTGCTCGTCTTTGAAGCCTGAAGGTCGTGGGTTCGAACCCACCACGGGACCTACTACAACTGCTCCCACTAATGTCTGCTGTCGTTGTGTCCTTGGGCAAGACACTTAACCCCACATTGCCTGAAGCTCCTGCTGAAACACCAAGGCTTTGTCACTGATGTAGCAGCCATCCTCCCGCAGGACTCACCACCTGCAGAGGATCAGTGACGGACTGGTGCTATGAGCATTGGTTGGCAGCTCTCATTGCCACCCCCTGACCCAGAAATGGACTAATAAAGGGGCAGAAAATGAATGAAATTAATATGTTAAAGGTAAATAGGACAACTTTGCCCAAAAGTCCTGCCTCTCTGCAAAAATGACCGAGTATGTCAGCTACTCTAAAACCCTTGTATTTCTACACATCCTTCCACAGACATTTACTGATGCTTCACATTCATAATAATACAAATATCTTAAAGTAAAAGTACAATAATATACAATAAAACATAATCAACCCACTATTACTGACCACTATTCTGACGGGGGGTTGACAATCATGGTGACATCTATGAATTCTGACGTAATTCCGCCAGTTCTGATCGAGGAAGCCCAAATATATAGAGAATCCCTATGGAAACTTTTCCAACCAGAGGAGGTGCCATGAGCTCTGCAGGAGAAAGAGTCTATATTTTGAAAGGAGAGATGGGGCCATAAACTGTCCATATTATTTATGACTTTATGACCAGCAGGGATTTTGCAGTTAATAGTTAATGGTTTTTGCTTCATGTAGGGATTTTGCTAACAGTGTTTGATAAATATTATTCAAACACATTACCTTGTGTATAAGTGTTAATTGAGAGATGAAACCTGTGTATTTTTTAACAAAAGTAGATAAATAATCATGATTATACCATATCCTAAACTGACCTCTTAACTGAAGTATGTTATTATGTCTCACAGTTTCCTTTCCACACGCCCCATTCCTCTTCATTTGCTTTTCACCAGTAACTGTATGTAATTCATTTACACTCTTTCTGGACTTTCTATCACCATTGCTTCTGTGCTACTTGGCTGCAACACACTGATTTATCATAGGATGGAATCACAGACGCATCATTTCATATTATTTATTATATCAATTTCCGTAGATGAGGATGATTTTAAACAGACTTCAACGAAAACAAAATCCAATATTTGCTTTTGTGGATACATTTCAAAATCCTCCTGTCTCATGATGTTATTGTACCACTATGACATCGTGCTCAGACCAGTATTCAGACTTTATAAAACAAATGTATTGCTCATAAGTTCATTGCGGCTATTTCTCAAGTATCAATAAAAGAAGGAAAATCCCGCATACTCTCTTTCTTGCATTTGTGAATGTTTATTTACACTGTGCAGCCGCTATGTTTCAGTACTTGGACTTCTTATAATGAAGCTGAATGCGCAGGTTCAGACTGAAAGGCCGAGTGCCTGCCAGCCTCGAGCCTCAGCCAATCACACAGCCAGGCCAGCCTCCTGCCAACCCTCTCACAGCAAAGCGGGCAGTTTAAAAGGCAGCCACTTCCTGACAAGCAACGCTTCCTGAGGCTCTTAAACACCCAGCACCTCCCCAGCACCCCCTCTGGCTCTTGGCTCCCGCTCTGGCTCCCGCTCTAGACTCCCGCTCCGGCTCCTGCTCCGCCTACGCCCCATTCACACCATACTCTAGCCACCACCAGTGCTTGACCCCGGGGGATCTGAGATCATCTTCAGCTGCAATCGATCTCATTGCTGCAAGTGTCACTGCCGGGGTCAATGCGCCAAACAAATAAATAATTTTATTGTATTAATTGTGTCTTTTGTCGCTTCAGATTGAACTTCCAGTAGCTGCATTCAGTATATTGTCCTTCCAATAATAATGCATGATATTTCTAAATCTAAATTAAGCACTAGTTTTGATCGGTGAAACCTCGTCCTGGTCGGTCTGTAGTGCTAGTGTGGCGACGAGGAAACCTGGGGGTGTCATCTTCTACATGTGTACATTGTATATAGATTAATATTGCCTTGACATTAGTAGAGTATTGTACATGTGTCCCTTCTCCACACCCGTCACTGTGCGGTATCAGATACAGGCCCACTCTATTTACGAGCTCACAATGCCGCTGTCAGGATGGTGAGATTGATGAAGGCGTTTTGTGGCTGGGAGGCAACGCTGGTTCTCTATGCACAGGCTAACCTCAGGCCACACAGGGATCCCGCACAGACCAGCTCATAACTTCAAGTAAACTGCCACAGATAATCATATTGGATAGTGCAAGACTGCTTTGTTGTGGTGAAATAGAAATAGGAAATGAAGGGCTATTCCATCGTTTGGCAAGCCTTTTTGTATACACTGAGAACATTGATTTTTCACTTCAGCAATTTCAATATTATCAAAATCTGCTCCCAGGGTTGTCACAGAATCGCTGACAATAAAACCTGTGTGGACTGTGTGTTATGAGATATGCTGGAAGGGGAAACAATAACTATCATTTGGGTGGTGAAATTGATTAAACAAAAACATTTTCAGAGGAAGCATTGGGGAGTGATAATATTGTCTGTATACTAGTTAGGTTTTGCTTTTTGAAGAAGGCCCCAGTGGCACATGTGTAGAGAGAAATACGACAGGACCAAGAGTAGACCCCTGTAGAACCCCCTCAAGGTTGAGTGGGGCAGGACAGGTGAAACCGATATGAGGGGAACGATTACACGACTGGGTTTGTGGCCTCCGCCCAGTGAGACCCGGTAAACCATCAATGGCTTGTCAAACAGATTCCCGAGCCTGGAGGAGCAGCGACTCTACTCTGAGCTTCTCTCATTTGTCTGAACCTTATAGCTGTAAGGAACTACCCATCCATTATGTAGAGGAAACTTGTTTTGTCCCTGCTATCTTGTCTTCATTGATTACCCAAAGCTCATGACCATATTGAGGGTGCATGTAGACAACTAATCAGCTCCCTCTTCTCTTTTTTTTTAATTAAGTGAGCCTCCTCTTCACCACATTCCGATGCAGCGATATCATCACTGCAGAAGCCGCACTGATGCGGCTATCATGCACATTTTTCTCTCTCATGCACAAGATTCTGCACAATATTGTAGAATCCCTCTGCTTTAATAAGGGCTTTTATTGATTATTAAGTGAAAAATTGCTTGAACTTGAAAATGTCCATACTGTACTTTTTGACTGTACACAAACACAGTCAAAAAGTATGGACACAAGAACATTCTCACTTGAAATGATAAACAATCTGTAACTGAACTTGATGACTAAACTGCTTATCCCATTGGAAAATTGTGTTTAAGGCTGTCAACATTTATCAAATTCAACATACAAAAATCACTTGATTCAAGCATTGATTGTATTTTTACATATACTGTATTTTTTGCAGTGTACTAAATTCCTTGTATTTCGGCATAGCCCTTAATCACAACAGAAGTCATCTCGGTGGACTTTACAAAGTTGTCAATTCCTCAACAAGGAGTTTTGAGAATCAAGTGTCAACACAGGAAATGCAATAATAGAAACGATTGGTCTGTAGGGGGCGGGATGACAAATGTCCATAAATGTCCCGGATCGTCACACACACCACTTTTTATTTGATTATTACACTTTGTCAATTGAACTTTTATAATTTCACCTAAAATATGACCTGAAAGCTTTACCAATAGTTAATTTGTGGCCGTAAAATCTATGTATGTTCATGCCAGAAAAAGATGAAGGGAGGTTTTTGGGTTCGGGTGAGGTAACGCACATGGAATGCATTGATTAGATTTTTCCTGCTGCACAATAGAGTTCATCTTAGTTACAGCTGTGAACCAGAGGAAGTGACCAGCTACATGATAGCTTGTTAGTACATGACCATATATCATAGGTGTTCGTTCCCAGGAGGAGGCCAGACAATACCAGGCATACGGTGAACTTTAGTCCCTTCTGTTAAACTAGGCCCCGGGTGGAAATGTAAGATGCTGTTGGTCCCATTTGACACACAATGGTTCATATTTTGCTGTCAGTGTCAACACCTCAGATGAAGGATGGCAACTTATGAAAAGAATGGATCAGATGCAAGTTTGGACAATAGCCAGAGCTTGTACGCACTCGAAGGGCTGTGTGAGGAAGGAAACGGGGAATAGTGGTGTAAAGAGTGTCATGCATTGAAAAAAATGATTATACAGTTTTATATGTTGATGCATAATAAACTTTGAATTATATTTCCTAGAAAAACTATGAATTAAATAAAGATGACTTACTATTTTCAATATCACTATTTATCTCACTTCACTTCAGAAATGTTTTAATGACAAAAATAATGTTCAGAAATGATACATCATACATTAAAATGAAGTGTATTGGATTACTGCAATACTTTGTACAAATGTTCAGCTAATACATTTATGAGCACTCTAGAAATTCAGTGCTGCTTTTAATTGATCATGTTTAACGGACAGAATGTAATATTTTCTTTTATTTCATCTACATTTTTTGTCACCAGATAACAGGTCACATGTACAAATCACATTCGACCTTTTCTGAACAACAGACAATGGAGTTATTCTTAATTTAACGATGTCCACAATATTTATGTTTATAGTTTTCAAGCAGATTATACAATTAGAGCACAGAATGAGGCCATGTGAGTTGCCAGTTTGTGAGGTGAAATTATCTTGGTTTTGGATTAATCTTTTTATACAAATCACCACACACAAAAAATCAACACTTTTTTATTGTAGGAGAAAGAATAATCAGAAGTCATACTGTACATAGAAAGGTTACAAACTGCACTAACAAAACCAGCAACAGGTTTATTCAATTCTATACTTAAACACATGCACGTTCCCAATCGTTATTTCACTGCTCCCTATTTTTACCCACTTTGGCGACGCATACAGCCATAATACATGACTGTTATAGGGAATAACAACTAATAAATACTGTACATGAGAATGAATAGTTTTAATGGACCTCTTTATGAAAAACCTCTGAGGACGTTAAAGTGATTGTCTGGAGTTTGTCAGAAAGAAGAGAGAGGTACATTGAAAAAAACGACCTAAGCTCCTCCCCCTTCCTTTCCGATTGGTCTACGCCTACGTTTCCGTAACAATCAATCAACACATTTAAATGTTAATCGGAAAATACATTATACATAGACATTATTAATACACATGCACGGAGGTTTTCAGAATTATCTGTTAACGTTTTCATGACAAAAATAATGTTTTAATGCACAAAAAAAGCGATCGCGGCAAACCCGGAAGTAGTTATTATCTTTAATTGAACCTTATAGGACACATCTGCAGTGGATCTGATTATGGATATAGGTTCAGTATATAAATGATTATGGATATACAGTAGGTTCAGTATATAAATGATTATGGATATAGGTTCAGTTTATAAATGATTATGGATATAGGTTCAGTTTATAAATGATTATGGATATAGGTTCAGTATATAAATGATTATGGATATAGGTTCAGTATATAAATGATTATGGATATAGGTTCAGTATATAAATGATTATGGATATACAGTAGGTTCAGTATATAAATGATTATGGATATAGGTTCAGTATATAAATGGGTAACTCAGCACGGATGTTCAGAATTCTTTGTTCAGTTTTCATGTAGTTTCAGCAGCTACGAGCACGAGCGCCGAGGATTGTCAGTCCTTGGCATCACTTGATTGGTTAATGTGGACGGCATCGTGGATTTTGAGCTATAGCTAAGAGCAGGGACTTACCTGTGATTTTATGATTCATAAAATTACTCATTTATTTTATATCAACATTTAAGGCCAGGAGATCAATTTAATACCATTCTTAAAATTAGTAATTCATTTAGAGTTCCAGACTATCACTTTAAATGTATTATTTTACTTTAGAATTCCATTACAGGACGACGTAACGCTGCTATTTAAGCCGTGTGCGTACAGAAACACAAGCAGTGTGTTGAGAGTCTGGAAACAGCAAGTGGCATGTTTGGTGACAGGAGAAGATACAAGTGTCATTGATATTTCTTATCTCTCCAGAGTGTGTTGAAAAGCACTTCACCTTTTTCTTAAGCAGAAACAAACACATTTCAGTATCATGTAAGTAAAACTGCTGAGGTCTTCCAAACCTGGAGATCAAGCAATACCAGCCCGACATTGAAACATAATACATATTTATATGGAGCAAACGTCTCTTTTTTTTGGATATTGGATACAGTTGGGTATTCAGTTACACAACGTAATGTATTGTTACCCTGCTATGTTGTGTATTTTTAATATTTCTAATTTAAATATTTTGTTTGTCTTCTTTTTTCAGTTAAGAATAATAGCTAACGTCTTATAGTTTATTTCTTCTTTCTACATAGTTCCACAGCTATGATTTTTTTCTGTACACAGTAAATCATATCTCACAATCGTACAAACCAATTGCAGAGCCAAAATATGACAGTAATTTTTCCTTGGTCACTTTTTCAATTATCACTAAAATATGTTAAACAGTATTCTTTTCGACTCCTCTTGTTACACCAGACCTTGTCTTATGGCTCTGCGTTCAGTGCAAGTGTTGTGTATGCGGCTGCCTCTGTGGTGGAAATGGCTCTTGGAGGTCTGAGATGTCTATCAGGTCCATACATCACACTGTGGCAGAGGCCTGTGTAATTATCACGTCTCAATGGGATGCTGTGTTATTTGTGCCCAGGGTGAGATGCTTATCGGCCTCTGTCGGCAGCACCTGGATGGATGAGCCGCCTCCGCCCACCCTCCTCACACACACGCACACACACACACACGCACACACACACATGCACACACACGCGCACACACACACACATACACACGCACACACACACACGCACACACACACACACACACACACACACACACACTGGTCAGATTCTCCGGCTGCTGCATAAATGGCTCACCAACACCGCAGGGGAAAAAAGTACAAAGTGAACTTTTTATTTTTTAGATTTAATGGTGCGTTTTGCCTTTTCTCTCATTGAGGGTTAGAGGTTTGTCGTCTGTTTCTACGATAATTCTTTTCTTCGACACTCAGTTTAGTTTGTTTGTCATTTGCTGTATATGATATTATTTCTTTTTTTTTTTTTAATCCCCAATAAAGTACACCGGAAAGATAAATTAGCCTTATGAAAGCCTGATCCTGTCAGATATTAGAGGCTATGCAGGGCAGGGCTTTGTTAGTACTGGGGGAACACCAGGGGCCACTTTGGGGGGGCTGTGGGTGTAAATTGACAAACTCCAGTTGTGTCCTTCGGCAAGACACTTCACCCATATGGTCTAGTTAGTAGGAGTCTAGTGTGTGAGGGAGGATTAGAGATGGTCGGAGAGGCTGAAGGCACCTCTTGTCAGCCTAATTTCTGTCAGTCTGCTACAGGGAATGACACCATGTATAGAATGAATGCTTGATGTGGATTGTTTTTGAGATTCCAGAAAAGCGACGGAGAAAAAAACTGGTGCATCATCAGAAGATTTAGTATTAGTAAAATTAACATTAGGGGCGACAGTGGCTCAGTTGGTAGAACATTGGCCTTTGAGCCTGAAGGTCGTGGGTTTGAGCCCACCATAAGACCTACTTCACAACTCTCACTGATGTCTGCTGTCGTTGTGTGTAAACCCCACTTTGCCTGAAGCCCCCGCTGAAAGATCTCAGCTCCTGTGGACTCACCACCTGCAGGTGGATCAGTGAGGGGCTGGTGCTATGTGTACTGGGTGCAGCTCTGACTGCCACCCCCCGACTCAGAAATGGATTAAGGGGAAGAAAATGGATGGATGGATGGAATTACCATTAGCCATTCCAGCTAACATGCTCCCAAAATCTAATGCACATTAAGAAAATGAAATAAATTCTGCTGTGAGATATCAGCCTGATTAGAGTAACGTTGTGTTTGCAGGAGGCCTATTCTATAGTGCAGAGGATGATCGAGTATGGACCAACAAGTCTGTGTAATGCCTCAGGTGTTACTGTTGACACAAGTTGATCATTAGAAGAAAGGTATTTGATGTTGCTGGTTTTGTTTGAATTTTGTCTGAAACATTTGAATTTCAATTGAACCAGAAGGATTATTTCTTTAAATGTGTAATTTCCACTGGTGTAATCCTGTTAGATAACAGACACGTTCTCGCCTAGAACCCATGGACTGAAAATGATGTGAGGGCACAACAGGCAGGCTTAATTTTAGGCTGCGTTGTTGTTTCAGTTCAAAGGCGCTTGTCTTTGAGGATCACTTTACATAAGCTGCTGCTACAGCGTTTGTTTGTGACAGTCACATTAGTGCTGGAAGATACCATCAACACTTTTCTTAATCTTGTAGCACGCTACACTGGCAGAGCGTGAGCTCCTTGACTGGAAATAACACAATTATCAACATGAAATCCCCATCATGGATCAAATACAGCAGCAGGAACAAGCAAACCGGCTTCTATTGGGAATAGTAACACTTGTGGCTTATTCCAGATTAGATTGATTCGAATGGCAGAGAGCAAATGGTGACAGCGCCTGTTGGCTGGAGATGTGAGCAATGATGTGAGCCACGCTTTTAGATTATAATGTGCCATCTCAGATAGTAAGAATGCATTAGGGATACTGCAGATATATACAGAGTATACAGTATATTATCACATAGTATACTATGTAATAAATTGAAAGAAGAATATTATGATCACAACCTAATAATTATATTAAAACACTTTTTCCTCCTGTGTCTTTGGAGTGCACTGGGGTTACAGCTTGTGAGTCTGGCCTTGACCTGTGCCCTGACCCCTGACTTCTCTCTCTGACTTCAGCCTGAAGCCGGACTACAACACATCTCTGAGTTTGAGCCACACAATCTGCTGCTGAGGCTGCTGTTGCTGTCAGTCACTAGGATCAGGAGGGAGTGGCGAACCTCCACATCCACCACACTCCGCCCCATGAGCCAAGTGAAGGGAGCAAAGGGGCATGTGGGGCTGCAGCACCTCCTCCTGGACAGGCTATGAACTACAAGACTACTACAGATGGAGCACCAAAATGCAACATAATGTGGTTACAAAATTGTTCCCTCATCAAAAACAGACCTGGAGTTGTTTACAGATCTATCCATGCTAATATTAAGAACTTTTGGCTCAAACATGTGTCTTTGCTCCTTCTGTCTAAAAGCGCCTGTCTCATTCCACATTCATGTGATCTCAGAAACTCTGGGATATCTGCGTAATCTTCCAACTTCCCAAAATCTGAGCATAGCCAGTGATGCTGATGACACACACATGTAGCAGCGACAACAACACAACAACAATACAAACATATGCAGAAATGTACCTTGATGAGAATCACAGGAGCAAATATGTTTCTTATCATAAAAGTGCTTATAACTTTAAATTCTTAGATAATTCTGCTAAGCTTTTGTGCTCATGATTTGGCTTAAATATGTTTTTTTGCAAAGTTAAATTATTTGTGTGCTACAAAACTCCTCCCTCTCAGTTTGTCTATATTCTTTCATCCAATAACAATCTGACACATGTCACAGTGACGCAAACTCTGTATAACCATTGACCCAGCCTGAGTTTCTGTGTTGAGCAGTGTTCATTCCCATTTTTCCGAGTCTAAAGTCGGAACTTACGTGTTTCTGAGATCGCATGAGCCCAAAGTGTACGTACAGCTCCTCTTACAGGTGAGATGTTGTTGGTCCTGACAGACGGACGAGCAGACAGATGCACAGATGATGGAGGGGCTGATGGGGCATGGAGGCCAATGGAGCGTCCAGCCCCCTCCGCCTTACAAGTCCACTGGGGCATGCTGCTGCTGATCACAGCCCTGCTCGTCCATGTCATCACTGCGTCAGGATTACATTTTACACATTTTTGGAATACAGGTTATATTGGGTCAGATATTTGTTTTGTAGATGACATAACAATTTAAAATCAGATGGGAAATGTTTACAAATTCACAGAGATGATCAGTGGTTATTGAATGTTGAAGGATTTGCAAGTTAAAGTTAAAATTGTGATGTGTATGCCAAAAATTGGTCTGCCTCCCCGTCAATTACATGAGTGCAGTTACTCACCAAGTATATGTCTCTGTAACAGGTTAGCAGCTAAAGGCAGTTCTTTGTGATTTCAGCAAAAATTGTAAAAGTGAATAAGTGAAACATGGCTCTGGAGGTGGCTGAGAAAAGGTGAAAACAGCAGAGAAACATTATCGAGATAAAACTAGGAGTAATGCAGTAGATGCCTGAAATAACACTATAGTGGACCAGTGGGAAAGCACATTTATTTAGACAAAATAAGTACTAATCAAAATTAAATAAAAGTCTCATGGCGTTTAATTCAACCAAATCTGCCTTTCTATTTGTACATTTTCCATAATTGTATTGGTATTTCTGGTTTAAAGTAGCAATAAGTAAGATTTTCATGTCAAGTCATCATTAAATGGCCTAATATGTCAAAAAGCATTAATAAACCACTCTTTCGACCACTTCTTTAACTGATAAAAGTAGTTCAGCCGAGATATTCAAATTTCAAAATGATTAAATATTGTTTTTATTTCGATGTCCCGCCCTCCACCGTTTTACCAATCAGAAGGTCTGTGATCCGGGTTGCCAGAACTCACTGCATGGAGCTAATCTCACTGGTAAAGTAACATGTTGCCGCAGGACAAAAAAGAGGTTTCTTTATGATTCTCAAATCATTAACGACAAAACAAGGAATCAAACAAGGATATCAGATAATATGGTTCTAGCTGGATTCGTCTGCATATCTGGCAACCTGAGTCAGAGTGGGAGAGGTTGCAGTACCACTTTTTATTCCTCAATAAGTTTAAATCAACATTCAAGAAAACACAGTCACATTGTTATGGTTTGAGTTTGCATTTTCTAATCCTTCCTTTCACATAGGTTTTTCAGGTTTCTCATGAATGCAGAGACACCTGGGCATTTGAGTAAAGCTATTTGAACGTTTCCCTCTTCTCACACGTTGACGCTGGCTCGAGGGCCGCTGGTGAGTGGTGTTGTGCTATCTGATCAAGGCCTCCATTAACCCTGGGGGGGCTCGGGTTCCCCATACAGCCCGACACAACCCAACACAGCCCAGTCACGGCCGGAGCAACTTTGCAAAACGGGTGTAAACAGCTTAGGGCAACACGTGTCTCGATCAGACAAACAGATATCAACTGCGAACACGGCCGCGGACTCACGGCTTCCTATCAGATAAAGCCCACATGAGCAGGCTCCAGGCGCTGTGGTCGGGTGGTGCTGGAGATTTGGAACGATTTCGGTTCAAATGAGTTGATAGTTTTTCATCCGCACTTTAAATTGGGTTTATATGAGACTAAAATCTAAATCTGAACCAAATCAATTGGTTCCAGACCACACAGTATTGTCAATATTTAGCAAAGCAGTTCCTTAGAGATGTTATGCTTGTTCTTTGAGGCTAGAGTTAGAGATTTAGTTTTATTTTAATTAGTAAAGCTATTGTTCACTTATCCTGTGCTGTGTGCTCCTCTTTCCTACTGTTCTATAACTTGTGATGCAACACTGACATTTCCCCACTGTGGACATATACATATACTCAAATACATAACATATCTCACACAGGATACATTATCTGTCTCATCTTCCATGCTTTAACAACAAAAGAAGGCAAAAATGCATTCCATCTGTGTGGTATTTGCATGTTCTGCCCGTGTCTGCTCCGGTTTCCTCCACTACTACTACTACAACAGGCGTGTACCGTAGCTCCCCTCTCTCTTTGGGCCAAGACTCACTTGAAAAAGATGTTCTGAAATCTCAGCGGGACTTTTAAGGGTTAAATAAAAATGAACAAAATAACTATTATTATACATCATCATGATTTCACCTCCTGGCCACCTAAAGACGTCTGAGTCAGAAACACAGACTCTCAAACAAAACATTTCTATTTGTAGATAAAGAGGACAATACAAAGCCCAATGAGGTTGATGAGGCCAAATGAGTGCATTCATACTTGTTTTTAACATTTCCGGTTAGCGCACGAACAAATCTAACATCACAAAAGAAAAGCTCGAAAAAGGAACTTGGCTCGAGCTATTTAATGTTAAAATCTGCTTCTTCTGCGATTGACAAACAATATGGGTGACATCAGCACTCGGTCTGTCCACTCCGAATATACGGTCAATGAGAAATAAAGGCCAACAAGGAATATTAGCCATTTAAGATAATAAAACATTTAATTCTTCCCACAGTGGGAACATTTCAATGTTGCAGTGCATCTACAGGACAGTAGTAACACAAAATATACAATATAAGTAGCTGCTATGTTTGTTAGCTAGCTGTAAATGCTTCAGTATCATTATATCTATGTGTCTCTATCTATCTAGTGCAAAGTTATATTCATATAAAGTAGGATAATAAGAACAAAGAACAACGATAATACGTTGATAAATAGGCAAGGCAAGGCGAGGCAAGTTTATTTATATAGCACAATTCATACACAAGGGAACTCAAAGTGCTGAACAAAATAAGAAAGCATTAAAATCATAAATAATCACAGAACATTAAAAAGAAAGATAAAAATATAAAATCCCTCAGTTGTAGCACAGCTAAAGAAAACTGCCTTTAACCTGGTTTTAAACATTGTCATTGAGGAGGCCTGTCTCACATCTTCAGGAAGATTGTTCCAGATTTTAGCAGCATGAATCTGAAAAGCAGCCTCCCCATGTTTAGTCCTGACTCTGGGCACTAACAGGAGTCCAGTCCCTGTGCTCCTCAGAGTCCGGGCTGGTTCATATGGGACTAACATGTCACTAATATATTTTGGTGCGAGGCTATGGAGAGACTTGTACACAAGCAGAGCTGTTTTAAAGTCTATTCTCTGAGCCACAGGAAGCCAGTGCAGAGACCTGAGGACTGGACTAATGTGGTCGTACTTCCTGGTTCTAGTCAGGACTCGAGCTGCTGCATTTTGAATGTACTGCAGCTGTTTTACAGCCTGTTTGGACAGACCTGTGAGCAGGCCATTGCAGTAGTCTAACCTACTGGAGACAAATGCATGGATTAGAATCTCCAAGTCTGCTTTAGACACTATGTTTTTGATCCTGGCAATGTTTTTTAGATGGTAAAAAGCTGCTGATGTTACTGATTTGATGTGGCTATTAAAATAAATATACATTCTGATATTGCACATGATTGCAGTATTTACTATTTTCAGATGAAGGACATGTGTACATGCTTGGCAGTTCTCATTGTACAGTCTGACTCAATGTGTACTAACTAATAATAATGAATACATTGCCTTTTATCCAGTCAGTTATAGATCCATGATTCCTGTCTCAACGCCGAGACGAATCGAGGGCATTCAGCCTGTAACCTTCGCCGAGTCAATATACCCTGGACCCTTAGAAGCAGATGATTGCCTCAGTGACCCTCGGTTTGAAAAGTCAAACATATTGACTTCCTGTTGAAAAGGCGGCAACTCTATGATCTAGTGTTTAATCTTTTACATAAAGTTCAGTCAGAGATGAATGTTAAATGTCAGCGTGTGGGACAGACACTGTATCACCCGGCTCTGTGAGTCACGAGCCAGGGCACGGTCAAACTAAACCAAATATTTCATGCTACAATGTGAAAACACGCTCGCGGCCATAAACACGCTTCAAAAGGCGCTGCTGTGAGAAATGATTTTACCCATAACCCTTAGCTCTCTGGCCCTGTTCACGTTTATTTATGTAGATTGGATAGAGTGGCGTATCATTATTTCTGCCCTGCATATGTCTTATTTAAATGTGTGTTTCCTTCATGTTCCTTCTATTGTCCCTGGAAAAGGAGACACATTTTTCTTCACAAACACGGCACTGATTATTATAACTGAAATAATGAAGCTTTATTATTCTTAATTATTATCTTATTATTATTCACAAGAGCTACTTCTGCACTTAGCTTGAACTTCAGAATGTATCACAATCTTAATAAAGCGGTAGTAATTAGTAATTTGGTCACCATGGAGATTATATGGCTTTGTCTATGATGTTTTTTGGTATCGCCATAGACTGTGAATTAAGAGTGGACTGAGCCTGCTGGAGACCATATATGGGCATTTATTCCGATGGCGGAAGCTTTATGCCGTAACGGGGGCAGACGTGTTGCTAAGATGGTTGCTAAGGCATATATCTCATATCTGGATTTCCAAAGTCAAAATCAACATACGAACATCAGGATCACAGAGTTTCCATTTATGGCTCATATCTGGATTTACAAAGACATTATCAAAACAAAATTGGAGGAAGGAACCCAGAGAGTGCTAAACCATTGACTTTTTCAGTCCAAAATGGTGAGTGGGATACAAATGGTTGCTGATCTAGGAGTAAGCAAGTTGGAGCAAAACTTCGTCCATGAGCACTTCCCTATTGGGCTTCATTGGCGGTTTATTACAGCCCTGATTCCGCAAATGATCTGATTTTGCCGCAAAGCAGAACAACAGAAAAATGAAATGCCTTTTGATGGGAAAATGTTGGGGAAAGCTGCGGTGCATTTTCCTCGCTCAGTATTTCCGGGCGTCAAAGCGGTTCTGTGTGGTTGTGTATTTTTCCGTTTGCGCAGAGCGTTTTGAAGCGTCCACTGTGCAGAGCTGTTTATTGGCTCAGTTTCTGCAGTGGTAATGATGCATGGAGAATCATGTGGGCTGAAGACGCAGGAGGCTCCCAGCTCCTCTGAACTCTGATTTATAAATGAAATTAGAACCACAGAAACCGCCTCAAAAACACTACAGTATTACATGACATTTTTTTGCGGTCAACACATTTTGTTTTTGTGAAGGTTTAGGTATACTGTATTGTCCTGGTAATTAATTCTGTCCTCTGCATTTGACTCTAGGGCCACTTGTCAACAGCAGTAGTCACAACGGTACAGAACCCAGGACTCATCTCCAGCTCCTGGGGAACTGGGGGATAATACCTATTTCAGATGTTTTTAGTGGTGGAAGAACCGGTGCACCAGGAGGGAACCTACACAGACCAATATAATCAATCATAGACAATTGTGTAGCCTCATTATCATTTTCGGCTTAACACCCCCATCTTGTGACCAGGTGGGGGTCTTTTAAATCCCATCTGTTTTGGGATTTAAATGACTGGTTTGTACATATTCCGTTATAATTTCCTTCTATACTAATCATTTATCACACACATTCACGTTATGCACAGATGGTTTGCATTTGCTGACCCCATGTGGCAGGAGCTAGCATGTGTGTTTCTATGTTAAAGGCCTTGGATCTCATTTTCTTAACATATTGAAAATCTAATTTAATCCCTGTTTTATCATTTACATAGGTCTTACATTATCTCTCTCTTTCTCATTTGTTCTAAATTCCCACTGTTAGGGGATTTAGAAAAAGATTTAGAATAGATTTGCTAATTTGTGATTAATTTGCAATTAGCGAATCATGACCTTTGTCAGCTCGAGCGCTATAAACATGTTCTGAAAAGTGTGGCAGAATAATTGCTTGATGTATATTTTTTCCAATTTTTTAAATACTATGCTGAAAGTGTGCTCTGCGTTTGTGCACCTTTTGGACATTTATCGACTTTGGCATTTTATATGATTTTGACTTTTTAACGATGTCAGAATTGTATTTTTTCCCTAAATGTAACTTGATTGAAGATTGATATGTTCACACTCACATTTAGATATTTTCCCAAATCCAGGCAGTCCAAAGTTATGTTTAAAAACAAATATTATTTTAGATTGATTGATTTGACCCGTCAGGAGCAACAGTCACCGCAGTGTAGCGCGTGTGACATGTCTCCAGTTGATGCCCTTAGTCGGGACTACCAGAGCTGGAGCATTTTTACCGATGGCACATGTTAGGGGAAACCGGAGCACCCAGAGGAAACCCACCTTTGGGCGGTAGTGGATAGCAATCTCGCTTCTCAGCAAGAAGGTCCTGGGTTCGAATCACGGTCGGAACAGGGCCTTTCTGAGTGGAGTTTGCATGTTCTCCTTGTGTCTAGGTCTGGCATACACCTCCATTACTGGCCAAGGTCAAGGTCAAGTTTATTTATAAAGCACATTTAAAACAACAATGCTGCCCAAAGTGCTGTACACAAAAATACATGTATATAAAATACACAATTTGAATATAATAAAATTAAAATACAGATGCGGAAAAACAAAATTCAACACCAGCAAAAAAAAGTCCTGCTCAGTTTTAATTAAAGGACTTCGCAAACAAATGGGTCTTCAACATAGACTTAAAAATGCCTAAAGACTGGGCTGCCCTAATATTTAAGAGGAGACCATTCCAAAGCGTCGGAGCCGCGACAGCAAAAGTCCGGTCTCCTCTGGTCGACATTCGTGACCTCGGTACGTCTAACAGAAACTCGTTAGCTGACCTCAATGTTCTGCTCGGAGTATGAACAGACAGAAGCTCAGAAAGGTACGCAGGAGCCGTCCCATTCAAACACTTAAACACCAAACACAGCATTTTAAACTGAATTCTGTGTTTTACAGGGAGCCAATGTAAAGAGGCCAACACAGGGGTTATATGTTCAAACCTTTTGGCTCCCGTGAGCAGACGCGCTGCAGCGTTCTGTACCAACTGCAGGCGATGGATCGAGCTTTGGTCTAGTCCATAATACAACGAGTTACAGTAATCTAAGCGGCATGTTATAAAGGCATGAATCACACTCTCCAGATCTCCATGTGGTAAATACGGCTTAATTTTACTCAGAAGACGCAGTTGGTAAAAACTTGACTTTACAACTGAACCTATTTGCTTGTCCAACTTAAAAGATCCATCTAGGACCACACCAAGGCTCCTGGCTGACTGGTGACAGTAGCCTTTTAGTGGGCCAAGAACAGATGGATCAGACAAATTTCCAAAAACGACAATTTCCGTTTTAGATTCATTAAGTTTTAGAAAATTCTGGGCCAACCAGTCCTTTACATCCTGAATACAATGTAACAGAGCTTGGATGCCGTCTGAACCTGGTTTTAATGGCAGATAGACTTGCAGGTCGTCTGCAAAACAATGAAAGGGAATCTTATGTTTTTTGAAAATAGATCCAAGGGGCAACAGGTACAGTGAGAACAATAAAGGACCTAAAACTGAGCCCTGTGGCACTCCGCAGCTCAGTGGGGCCGCATCTGAGCTGTAAGGTCCCAGGTGGACAGAGAAGGAGCGATTTTCAAGATATGATCTGAACCATTTTATGACCGTTCCTCCAATACCAACATGGTTTTCAAGGCGGGAAAACAGTATTTGATGGTCCACCGTGTCAAACGCTGCAGTTAAATCTAAAAGCACTAAAATAGTGGGGTGACCCGAATCAACATTTAAAAGAAGGTCACTGGCGACCCTGCTCCCATCTCTGTGCGGAGTGAAAGACAAATGCCCAAAAATAACAAGTGTAAACTGCTTTGTGACTCTGGTCTGTGAAAAGCGGTATATAAATAAAGCTTACTTACTTACTTACTTACTTACCTGAATTACATTGAAAGACCCAGGCTGACGTGGGACCAAACTTGCGACTTTGCTGTGAAGCATGAGTGCTATATAAATACACTGGCAACCGGAAAAAAAGAAATCTATAACCTTTGTATCACATTTTACTTGGTGAGAAATCAAAGGACGGCACTTCTAGAACCACTTATTTGAAGCTACATATTTCCTGAAGATATCGGTGCATTTAAAAAGCGTTGACCTTTCCGAGAGAGGCTCTAAGGGAGAAATTATTCCAGACAGGGGAAAAGCATTACATCTATTGTGCTTGATTTGCGGTCTAATAATGTAGAGCCTGCTGTCTAAAACCTGGTGAAATGGCCCATACCACCATATCACTGCATCATTTGTCCCAATTTATTTGAAACGCTCACATTTCCTGTTCATGGCACTTTTATTACCGCAATCGATGTAGCTGCGAGGCATTAGACGCATACATACATTCTCATTTCCACTAATAGGACACTGCTTGGGACTGGGTGGGAGCTCAAGGCATCAAAGGTGAGGGAAAAAGTGAAGATTTGTTTGTGGGTGGACGGGGGAAATGGGGTGTGATGTTGTGGGACACATTTGGCAGCTGACAGAAGCAGACGCTGTGAGAGGAGGGCACAGGCCAAAAGCGCTGGTGAAGCTGATCCATGTTTAGTGCGGTGAGGGCTGCGATAAGAAAGGAGGTGGTGAGAGCATAGATCACAAGAGCAGTGGGCCATCGAAATCTGCTAAAGAGACCATTCTGGGATAAGACATGTTTGATTCTCATATTTGATTTAAGAGTAAGAATTATATAAGGTCAGGAAAAGCTCAATTGTTTTTTTTAAAAGGTAGGTATTCCAAACAGTTGTGAGTGGCAAGTCAATGTTACTGAGGAAAACATGGGTAAAAACCAGTGGGGGCAGGTCCCGGCTCAAAAGTGGCCAAAATGACGTGCGCTGACATGCTGCAATACCACCCCGGGCCGATGGGGGTGGACCCAGAAGAAGAATTAGCCAATGCTAACATATAGCATTGGCAGACCTCTCGAAAACGTCTTTACAAGATGGTCCAAAAGTTGGCTCTCGGCTCAAAGCTCCGTTCCACATGTGTGTCAATGCTGAGGGGGGTGAATTTTTTTGAAGTCACTCGTTTAAATGAATATATCCGTTAATATATACAGTCTATGGTAAAAACTAAAGTGGCAGTTAACATATAGTATTTTGATTAATGACTACAGGTGAAACTTGGAGAAATAGAATTGTTCAAAAGTCCATTTATAGTCCAATAATTCAATTTACAATTAATGTTGATAATTGCTTCACAGCTTGAAATAACCACAAATCAAAAACGTCACAGAAATTTAGAAGATTGACTTCAAGCTGTAATCATCAAATCTATGAACGATGATAATTTTACCCACCAACCCATACGCTGAACTAAAGAGGACTGTTTTAAGCCTAGAATGTAGAGATTGTGTCTGTTTCCTTGACGTGGATGGGGAACTGATTGTTATGCTAAATGCTCTGCCTCCGACTGTGCATTTGACACTCGAGGAACCACCAAAAGTCTGGCGTTTCGCGAGCGCAGTGCTTTGTTTGTTTGATGTGATACTAACATGTCTTGGAGCCATACCATTAATGGCCTTGTATGTTTAAAGAAGGATTTTATGAGTTGCCAGTTTGTGAATCCAGAGGCGTTCCCAAGCTAGCTTAGAGACATAGTTTCTCCAGGTCCAGGAGGCACCTGAAACCTCTCGACATGAAGAAGCAGTGGCTCTACTCCGAGCTCCCCACATGGGACTGAGCTCCTCACCCGATTTCTAAGGTAGCACCCAGCGATGACTTTCAATTCTGCTCCATCATAGACTTTCTCTCTGCTCCATTAGACTTGATCGTCCCTATTGGGAAATTTGACTTCTGAATTTGACCCATCCTTCACTACCACATGTGAGGATCAATGGCCGCTACAGTACAGCGCTCTCCACATGTTGGTGCTTGGCTTGATGCTCCAGATGATCAGGAACACCTTTTGTCGGATTATTTTACCTAGGATGCATGTTTTGGGTGATGGGGAGACCACTTGGAGAAAACCCATCCAAACACAGGGAGATACATGAAAATTCCACACAGAATGGCCCACTTTTCTCGATCGTTATTCACAGCATGACACAAAACAAACATGTTTACAGGTGTTTCCCATTTCATCACCATTCCAAACTCAGCGCTGCTTGAAAAGAAATGATCCTTGTAGTTGTCAGAGACGTTGATTGAATTTTAATGCCCTCCAATTCCTGGTCTTGGCTCACTCTCTCTCTGTGTGTGTGTGAAAGAGCCGATAGAGCCTGCAAGCTTTCTCCCACACTAGGACGGACGTGTACGGATGGCCCAGGCCTTTAGGAGGAAGACAAGGTCATCTCAGCTGCTTGACTAGTCCCATTCACACAGATGCTCATTGTTCTGCGGCCTGTTATCAAACCACGCCCGGGGCTACGAGTCAATTGCCAAAGAAGGAGACTCTTTGGAGGAAAGCAGGGGTGAGCAGGTCTCCGATTTATTTGCCTGCACCATGACCCCGAGTGTCCCATGCATGAGTGGCTGGGTGACGGGCGGTGCATATAGGTCCTGCTCTGTGTATGAGTGGACTGACACCACTTGGTCCAGGAGAATGTTAATTGACCGGTAGGAGTTTGGGACAGGTCAAAGGGAGGCCACTGGAACGGATAGGTCACTGTTTAGAGACCTGTGGAACACGTGAGAAGACTGAAGAATTGAAAGAGATATGGATGTCATTTACACGGGGAAAATTAGTAGAATTTAGAAGATATATTTCTGGTATACTGGTGTTGGATACAAATGCAAATACTTTCAGTTGGAACTGTATGGTGGATGATATTATCTAGAAAAGTCTTTTTTTTTTGATGTCACAAGTGTATTTCCCGGGGTGATATTAGCATTTCATCTTATAAGAAAACATTTGATCTTTTACATACTGAGAGCTGACCTTTCTGAATCGAGTACAGGCCCTGTGCATTTTCTGTCTGAAAAAGCAGATTTAACACTACCATGAGGTCAGAGTGAGCTATTGCAGTGATTAAAAGGAGAATAAAAATACACTAAGTGATGGTCTTAAAGTGTCTAAATGAGAAGTCATCAAAATTCAGCTAAAAAATATATATATTTAGGGTATTTTTTATCACTGTGGAGAGTCAATTTGACCTGAGGATAGCACAAGGGTTAAAGATGTGACCGCGACCAACAATACATGGAGCCAACCTGTTTTGAGAGCTATAGGAACTAGTTACATGGATTATAGAAACAAAAAAGTTATTCTACTATGCAATAAGTGGAAGATTTGTGGAAAACGGCCCACATCTTGTTTATGTCTGATCCTTGCTTCATTTATTGAGAAAAAAAACCCCATCTTTGTTATATCTGCTGCACCTTGAATGTCAATAGAAAATCCATACGCATCTCGCTCACGCGGTTTTAAATGATTCGCTTTGGAGACCCCATTGTTCTTGTGCTTATTGGCATTGCTTCATTACCAGGCATCGTTTTGCTGACTCTTCTTTATCCGCACCCATTTGGTAACCGCTATGAAAATCTTGCCCATTACCATTTAATTATTGGCCTTTCTTGCACCGCACATTCCTGATAGGATTTCTCAGGCGTGACATAATTGGATTCTAGTTACCTGTATCAAAGCTCCTTTCCTTGCTCCGATGGCATGGGCTGTTTCAATGACAGCCAAATAGATCCAATGATATGAGCCCAGACTCTCAGGCAGGGGGGCCGCACTGATTATGGTGAGACACAATCTGAGCTGGTCTCATATATTTCATTAACATTATAATAAGATTGCTGCTCTGGCTGATGATCTGTATTTATCCTTTAGACAGATTATTGCCCACTAGAATTTTAAAGCTTACTGTATAACTGAATGTAGGGCTGTGCTAAAATTGGATTGCAAGATAAATATAATTATTATTCAAATTAGATGCAATACATTTCATTTTTATTATTTTTATTTTATATATTTTTCTATATTTTATTATATTTTCACTTACAAAACAATTCATCTACAATAAATGAACTACAATTCACATCAATAGTATTATATTATTATTCAAATATGGTGGTGCATTAGACAAGGACAAAAATTTCATTTTTCACTGAACCGTATCAAGATCATTTAGAGGAGTATTGAATGGTATTGCATGCTAAAGAAGCCAGTCCTCCCTGAATGGCAAAAACATCTTTAGACTGGAGATATTCACTATGTAACTTTTTGGCGGTACCGTATCGGTGAGTACCAGTAACTAAATCTCTGATACCATGTTAATATGTATTTTGTATAAATTTGGTACTTCTTTGCCTTTATCAACCGAAAAGCAACGCAAACAGCTGTTGACAGTGTGGGAATATTGTAAATTCGAGCATCCAAATATTCCTTCATTTAGCAGTTACTAGCCATTATTTGAGCAAATATTGTGATTGCGACCTTAATGCCAGCTCAGATAAGCACAACATTTGATGATGGAGCATCAAATGTTGGTGCGACATCACCCTGAAGTACACAGAGCGTAAATGGAGAATAGCGACAGATAGTAACCTTAAGAGGCGCCATCTCCTGGTCACTGGGGAAATGAAATACCAGTCCTGTCACACATTTTTGACCCAGATCAGGCTTTGATAACCACATATGGCCACCATGACTTCGCCAAAACTAATAAAACACATAGCATTTGTGAAAGCCTACATGTTGTAAAATCATGCAATGCCTCTCCGACCTTTCATTGATTTAGTTTAAATGTGTGCAAATGTGCCTTAAGCAAAATAAGACCTTTTCACACCTATTCTAATTATCTTGGAGTCGTATGGGACACTTTTCCAAATATCCACCCACTCGCTTCCACTATAACTGTGTAGCCAGATAGGAACCCGCCCACTCAGTCGTGAAAATACAGTGCACATTCTTATTTACAGAGTCTCTGGGATGAGCTGTGGTTGCACTGACTCGGACTAAATATATGCAGGGGTTTTGGCCTCCTCTTGGGTCAGGGGCTGCTATGCCAACCAAAAAATCCGCAGATCTCAGCGCTGCTAAATGAGGTGTATTGGCTGAGGACTGGAGCCAATAGACTTTCCAGCCCCCAAGAGCCACTGAACAAACACTGTATTATTATTATTCACCTCAGAATAAGCGGACCTTACTGTCTAATGGTGGTAGATTTGTACAGCGAAAGTATTCGGCCCCCTTGAACCTTTCAACATTCACATTTCAGGCTTTAAACATAAAGATATAAAAATTTAATTTTTTGTCATGAATCAACAACAAGTGAGATACAATCGTGAAGTGGAACGAAATTTGTTGGATAATTTAAACTTTTTTACAAATAAAAAACTGAAAAGTGGGGAGTGCAATATTATTCGGCCCCTTTACTTTCAGTGCTGCAAACTCAGTCCAGAAGTTCAGTGAGGATCTTTGAATGATCCAATGTTGTCCTAAATGACTGATGATGATAAATAGAATGCACCTGTGTGTAATCAAGTCTCCGTATAAATGCACCTGCTCTTTGATAGTCTCAGGGTTCTGTTTAAAGCGCAGAGAGAACCATGAAGACAAAGGAACACACCAGCAGGTCCGAGATACTGTTGTGGAGAAGTTTAAAGCCGGATTTGGATACAAAAAGATTCCCCAAGCTTTAAACATCTCAAGGAGCACTGTGCAAGCAATTATATTGAAATGGAAGGAGTATCAGACCACTGCAAATCTACCAAGACCCGGCCGTCCCTCCAAACTTTCATCTCAAACAAGGAGAAGTCTGATCAGAGATGCGGTCAAGAGGCCCATGATCACTCTGGATGAACTGCAGATAACTACAGCTGAGGTGGGAGAGTCTCTCCACGGGACAACAATCAGTCGTGCACTGCACAAATCTGGCCTTTATGGAAGAGTGGCAAGAAGAAAGCCATTTCTCAAAGATATCCATAAAAAGTCTCATTTAAAGTTTGCCACAAGCCACCTGGGAGACACACCAAACATGTGGAAGAAGGTGCTCTGGTCGGATGAAACCAAAATCAAACTTTTTGGCCACAATGCAAAACGATATGTTTGGCGTAAAAGCAACACAGCTCATCACCCTGAACACACCATCCCCACTGTCAAACATGGTGGTGGCAGCATCATGCTTTGGGCCTGCTTTTCTTCAGCAGGGACAGGGAAGATGGCTAACATTGATGGGAAGATGGATGGAGCCAAATACAGGACGATACTGGAAGAAAACCAGTTTGAGTCTGCAAAAGACCTGAGACTGGGACGGAGATTTATCTTCCAACAGGACAATGATTCAAAACATAAAGCCAAATCTACAATGGAATGGTTCACAAATAGACGTATCCAGGTGTTAGAATGGCCAAGTCAAAGTCCAGACCTGAGTCCAATCGAGAATCTGTGGAAAGAGCTGAAGACTGCTGTTCACAAACGCTCTCCATCCAACCTCACTGAGCTCGAGCTGTTTGGCAAGGAAGAATGGGAAAGAATTCAAGTCTCTCGATGTGCAAAACTGATAGAGAAATACCCCAAGCGACTTGCAGCTGTAATTGCAGCAAAAGGTGGCGCTACAAAGTATTAGCACAAGGGGGCCGAATAATATTGCACGCCCCACTTTTCAGTTTTTTATTTGAAAGTTTAAATTATCCAATACATTTCGTTCCACTTCATAATTGTGTCCCACTTGTTGTTGATTCCTGACAAAAAAATAATTTTCATATCTTTTTGTTTGAAGCCTGAAATGTGGCGAAATGTTGAAAGGTTCAAGGGGGCCGAATACTTTCGCGAGGCACTGTAAATGAATCCGTGAAATTGTGTCGTTAACTTCTTTTTATGAGCCTAGAATGGGCTTTTGACCATCTCACACTGCAGTATTACTATTATTATAAAGAAGTAGACCATTAAAACTCACTATATACTGTCATAGTGGTACAATGACATCATACTAACACAGGACTTTTAGGATTTTTTTTCGCCAGAAGTGCCTGGTATTTCTTATACGCTATTGTCTCCAAAGACCTCTGCATTTGACATATTGCGCGATGCCAGTAAGGCTTCTGTCAGGGGCAGCAGGCACCCATCTTGAGATTTAACAGGTTTTTAGAGGTATGGGAAAACCGTGGAAGGAAACCAACACAGACAAGGGGAGAACGTGCAAACTCCACTCAGAAAGGCACTGCTCCGACCAGGATCCAAACCCAGGACCTTCTTGCAGAGAAGCGAATGTAAGTAAGTACAGTAAGTAAGTATTTTTTTATTTATATAGTTTGTCAGAAAGAGAGACAGAGAGGTGCTTGATTTGAAAAAAACGACGCAAGCTCCCTCCCCCTTCCTTTCTGATTGGTCTACACTACGTTTCCGCAACACTTTTAAATGTTAATCAGAGAACACATCATACATATACAGTACATACTGTACATTATTAATACACATGCACGGAGGTTTTCAGAAATATTCGTTACGTTTTAATGAAAAAATAATGTTTTTATGCACAAAAAAAGGGATCGCGGCAAACCAGGAAGTGCTATTATCATGAACTGCGCATTATAGGACACATCTGCAGAGGATCTGATTATGGATATAGGTTCAGTATATAAATGTGTAGCTCAGCGCGGATGTTCAATTCTTTGTTCAGTTTTCATGTAGTTCCAGAGCCTAATAGAGGCTTGATTCGGAGGCTCCGTGAAAACAAACAACTGAGCATGAGCAGCTACGAGCATCAGCGCCGATGATTGACAGCCCTTGGCATCACTCGATTGGTTAACTTCGACGGCACCGTGGATTCTGAGCTATAGCTAAGAGCAGGGAAGGCGGGACTTGCCCGTAATATTAGAATTAATAAAATGACTTATTTTATATCAACATTTAAGGCCAGGAGGTCAATTTAACACATTTCCTAAAATTTGTAGTTCATTTAGAGTTACAGACTATCACTTTAACTCTATTTACGTAACAGATTTAGACCACTTGGTGACAATTTTTGGAGATTGAAGATTGACAAATTGAATTTATAATACGGTGTGCCCTGGCCCATTAGGTTTTGATCAATAATATACATAATCTTAAGCTATTAATTCATTGAGACAAAAAAATTCACTGATCCTGGCATGTTAGGGTTCAGTGTTTATTATGGAATTATTATAATCCATTTTTCATAAAACATACAAGCAGTCTTTACTTCAAGCACCAAATATACCTTTTACAATACTCCTTTTTCAGATGTGATTATTTGTTAGATGTCCACATAGTAGCACTTGGTGTAAAATATAGTCTATTATAATGTGTTATGTGACAATAGTGGTATTCAAGCACACACAAATTTGGAGACAAACCAAGGACTAGTTCTTGGCCGCGCTGCTGATAAACCCTTAAGGGAATTGAAGCTTTAGGCAGAACAAACTGGGCTCGTCTTCAGAAAGCACAGACATTTCTAAGTTTCTCTGCATGTTTGGGCTTATGGTAGCCTAACTCCTCCAGCTCTCCTCAGCCAGCGGTGTTTTGTTTCTCTCTGCTTTCTGTAGATAACTGCTGGCTTCCCCTTAGGTGCTCCTTGGACTTAAGCCTTCAGGTGCTAAACAAAGTAGCTGTACCACTGTGCCCATGTCCAGCCCATGTACAGCCCCTTGGTCCTGGCCGAGGGGAGAGGAATGGCCAGAATTCCTTCCTGCTGCGGGCCTGCTGTCTCCTGCTGATTTACGCCGCTGTGGTCAGAGGAGGCCGCTGGACAGCACGTGTCGGGAGGACGCCGTTTACTTGGTTTTATTTATGAGGCTGTCAGTGTGCAGCTCCACCGATGATCATTTTTCCATGCTGTCCGTTTGGGGAGCTAAGGCTGGACTTTTGAGCAAAATTTTGTGGTAAAAGATTTTTACATTTGCTATATCTCCATTGGGCTGAAAGCTGGAATTAACAATTATTTTTGATTATTTTTTGACTAACTGATTAATTAACTGAATAATGATTTTTACTAACTGATTAGTTGTTCCGCAGAGTTAGAGAATATGGGATACATTTGTCGAAAACAAAGCTCAAGTGATTCCCCTGGAGAACATCTTCAGAGAGACTTTTGAACATTTTGTAAACTCATTTTATTTTCAGGCCATTTAGTCATTATAGAATTATCAAAGTCATAAAACCTCCACTCGGCCTGTAATTCTATGTAAAAATCAAAAAGAATGAATGGATTACTAAATTAGTTGACAACCATTTAAATAATTCATTAGTTGCAATTCACTGATTCACTTATTACTGCCCTTGGGCGATCAACTAAATAACAGACAATTGAGAAAAAGTCATATGTAAAAAATAGGGGTGTTAGAATCAAGCCCCGGTGATTCAAATGAATGGCTTGTGCTCAGTAGCGCATGGGACTTCACGGAGACTGGGAGATTATCTGAATTCGCCTATATTTGGGCATCGTCTGATCCTCCCGGGTTCTGCGCAGTGGACGTGCTCCCATGATGCGTTGCGCCAAATAAGCACGGAGGGGCTCGGCGGCGCTTTGACCAATCAGAGCTGCTGATCAGAGCGGAGTCAGAGCGGGAAAGAAACGAGCAGAGCAGAGTTTGTGGCAGTAAAGTGTGGATTTAAAGAAAACCGAAGGATTTAAGAGGAAAAAAAGTTCAGGATGACAAGGGACACAAAAATCCCCACAAAATCCGATCTTTATGAAAGCTGTAGGTTCTCTGTCAGCTGAGTTCGAGCTGCTTTAGTTTACATTGAGTTTTATGGGACTTTTTTCTGGGTGGCCCTCGTGAAGTTAGTCTGCAGTACCACGGGCGCCCCCTGTGCCCATGGGTGGGACAGCTTTAAGATAGTAATACCCTAACCAGTTATTATTATAGATCCATGGTTAGAACATATTGATTTTGATTGATCAAAATTCATGATCCATATTACCTGACACAAGCAAATTAGTTTTTTATCAGTCATATTTTTAAACATTGCAATAACCACATTGTAGTTTAGTGCTGGGATGATTGCAGATTCAAGGGATGTGCACGCCCCAATAATCTGTATTTCACTCCTCAGAGACGCACTGATTATTTTCTGGTGAAAGGTGAAAGACACTTGTTCTTATGTCTTTGCCTTCTGCTGTTGGGAATTTTGTGCATAGTAGACTTTCAATAGCCTTTCTCCATATGGCATAAAAAGTTGTTTTTTGTTTGTTTTTTGTCGAGAAGTTAGTGCTGCTTATAGGCCGTCTCAGTTTTAACCCATCCACTGTTGGACACATACATTTGCGACTGTGTTCTGCTGCCATGTCTGCACTTTGTGGGGATGCACTTTACGAGTAAGTAAATCATTTTCATGTCTTTTGATTTAATTAACAGGCTGGGAAGTTCATGACGAAGCAGCGTTTTGTGGAGTGTCAAAAGTGCCCCAAGTGACCTTTATTTAGTCAACTCTTTATTTCTTTCTTAAATGGGGTTTCCAAACTTATTTTTTTTCTTCAAGCATAAAATGATATTTTTTGTGAACATGCTTTACATTTTTATCTTTTGCATCCTTCATTAACAGCCATGTGAAGGTGGTCCTCTATTTAAGTTTTGTGTCAGATAAAGCTGATTTAAAAACGTGATGTCAACGGTGGTGATAGAACCAAACTGTTTTGAGAGCTCGAGACTATCCATCCATCCATTTTCTACCCCTTAATCCATTACTGGGTCGGGAGGGTGGCAGTCAGAGATGCCACCCAGTACACAGAGCACCAGCCCCTCATTGATCCTCCTGCAGGTGAGTCCACAGGCTCTATGGCATACAGCCTTGATCTTTCAGCAGGGGCTTCAGGTAAAGTGGGTTTAAGTGTCTTGCCCTAGGACACCACAACAGCAGTCATCAGTGGGAGTCGGGGGAGAAAGTCTTGTGGTGGGCTTGAACCAACAACCTTCAGGCTCAAAGGCCAATGCTCTACCAACTGAGCCACTGTCGCCCCAGCTCGAGACAATAGATGGATTATAACAGGGATGTTCTGTTATGGTTTGAAAGTTAGGTACCCTAGCTTTAAGTAAAACCCTCAAGGCACAAACTCCTGATGTGACGCCCAATTTACTGATTGAAAGGAGTACCTCTTGGGAGATTGTCATTATCACTATAACATATTGTGACTTGACAGACCATCCCAAACCTGTTGTATATTGAAGCAAGCCCCTACTCCGCACACTTTTTATCTTCCGACTCCAGGCTTTACCAGTCCATCTCCTGTCTGGTCCAGTCAGCGTCACAGACCTGAAGGTCACCCGGGCCTGTTGCCATTACTCAGTGAGTGACGGGGCTTCTTGTCTTGGACCAGTCGGGTGCAGGTGAGCTCAAGGAGGTGCCCGTGATGGATGGGCCCCAACACAGGACTGACAGCAGCTGGAAGGCCCACTCTATTGAGCTGGATCTCGCTACAGCCACGGGGCGCACAAGGTAGAGGTCACGGCTGGTGATTGAGTTAGTTTAAGCCGACGTCTTCGTAGAACTCTAAAGTTATGGACAGAGAGATGTTGTGAGGGAGAGAATGACTGTGTAGGTTTTAATGGACTTGTTTAATTGACAAGAACATTGCACAATAAATGCATTGTTCGGACTGAATATAGCTACCAGATAATATTCATCAAAGTGACTGCAGGTTTACAGTGTGCAAGGAATTAATAAATAGTATGTCCTAGTTAGCATTTCAAATACAGGTCAAATGTCGCACCCTGATGCTTCAATTGAGCATTTAGTTTCAACATTATTTTAAAGTTTTTTTTATACTTTTGGTTTTACATAAATACTTAAGTACAGTTTCTAATATCCTGTTAAAAATAATTTCCCTCTGTGATTAATTAGCATATTAATTGTCTTGAATAAAGGTAAAGGTGAACTTTATTAAGGTAAGATTTTTATCTAAATCTAATGATGACCATGCATTAAAACGTTTACTTGTATTCTTGCAGCTTGGGACTATTTCTTGAAATGGAGCACAAATCCACTGTTATTGTCTACTTGCAGTGAGCGATCCTTTCTGAAATGTCTGGGAAACCACTTTTCTGCTCACTTTCCTTCTCCCTGTGTCAGGCAATGTCGCCTGGTTCTGGGTGATTGAACGTAAAAATACTAGAAATGCTTGTTTGTGATCACAGAGCTCTTCTTCTGCTTAACTGCCCACTGCCGATCATGTTTCTGACCTCATGACGCCCAGTCAGGGCTGCTTTTTCAAACGAATATCAGATAAGATCAAGAGGCCATATCCTCTGTCTGAGAATGAAGCATCCATCAAAGAGCAGCAACAAGAGTCCAAACATAAATTCTGCTCTCATCTCGACAGACCATCTCCCCTCTGGACCAATTCTGCTTTCAAACACATCAGGGTTATCTGGTCATTTTTGGGTAATGTCTCCACAGCAGACAGTGCAAAACTCTGCTGCAAGGATTCTAACCCGCACATAAAGGAAGACCCACATATGCCCTGTTCTTAGAGCACTTCATTGACTGCCGGTGTCTTTCTTACATCAGTGACCTCATCCAGCCTTACAGCCTCGCCGGGGCTCTGAGGTCTGCAGATCAGAATCTCCTGATGGTTCCTCGCACTTTTGGACCAGAGGAGACCGATCCTTTCAGGCTGTCGCTCAAGCTCTGAGATAATTTTCTTCAAAAGCCAACTTACAACCTACTTATTTGTAAGGGCTTTTGCTAAAGCTTGTTCTTCGGGCTGTTATGATTGTTAGCATTGTCACTGACTTGCATTGGCCTTTTAATGCGTATGTACATTTTCAATTGTTTCATGGACGTAATCAAAAATGCACAAAACAAATCTAAAAACGGCAAGGCTGCTAAAGATGAACATGATCATAATGAATACAAGCCTCAATAAGTACACATTTGCTGATGCTGGATATCCCTAGTGATATCACCTCTGGGTTTTTGTGGACTATTTCGTATAGTTCAATATAGCCATCAACTTGACGATCGTCAAAGCATGACGGATGCAGTGTAAAATGTTCCATAATGGTCTTCAATAACATCAGAATTATGACAAATATTTCATCTCATGTCCAGCTCTCCAAACATTGCTAAATAGCTGCTATGATGTATGCCTTGTTTTGCCTGTGAGCTGGTCAATGGGGGACTTTTTCTTGCCTGTGTCATGTATGCTGACTGCTTGCTTATTTTTCTACGTCGGACCCAAAGATAGTGTGAGGTTCGTAGTGCAACTCATACCACCCCAATTAATCATACATGGACCATAGCTTTCCCCATTCAGCCCAGACCCCTGCCTCACTATTTATACATCTCTGCATGCTAGAATACATGCTGGCGGTAATGTTGATATATCTGTACTTGTCAGTTTACACGTAAGATATATGTAAGTGTGCGTGTAATCTTCCCCAGCTAAAGGATACAATGTCAAAAATCCATTCATCAAAGTCACAAGTGGGGCCAGGGGCTTGGAGTATTTATACATGCATACTTGTGTGCCGACTGTGTATATTACTGCCCTCCGGAGCTGAATACGAATGAGGTGAAGGTCAATGTGATCTGTAACTGTAGATATGTTTTTATGGCGTCGTTGCACTACTCACTGTTCTGTGTGCGCGCCACATACACATGTTTTTAATCATAATGAAGAGAGAGAATAACTAGATGTGATGGAGTTAGTTTATTCACCTGTTGTTGATGCATTGGATCAAATCTGCACTAATAGCTATAACTCCAAAAATAAAAACCAACTTATTAGGGGTTGAACAACCATGTAATTTTCAAAGTCAACGTCATGGTCTCAGTTAATGTTACGTTCTGCAGGACTCTTTCATCCTTTTTTCTCATTCAAATTTGCAATAGAGCTGTCAAAGCCCGGCATACATGTTAAAATACATGGTAAGTAAGTAAGTAAGTAATCTTTATTTATATACCGCCTTTTCACTGCAGATCTGAGTCTCAAAGCGGTTTACAATTGTTAATTTTTGCTAGAACTATTGGACATATTTTTAGTGGTAGGGGAAACCGGAGTACCTGGAGGAAACCTACGCAGACACGGGGAGAACATGCAAACTCCACTCAGAAAGGCCCTGGTCCGACCGGGATTCGAACCCAGGACATGGAGAGCTCAAAACAAGGCTGGATTCCATCGCTGCAATTTCAGTGTAAACTACAATTTCAACAACTTTTTATTCATTTTCAGAAAGAAAAAAAACACACCCACAAACACACACACACATCAAAGGAAAAAAAACCCAAAGTATACAGAAGTAAACACTTACAGAAATTTGACTTGACATCGTCAATTGTGTTGGCTCTCTTGAGCATCCTGGAGAGCTCCAAATAGGCAATGTCCACATTTATCATGGCCCATTGCTGGCGAGACAGCAGGTGAGGGGGCTTTAATCTTGTAGCCACCATATTATTTGCCACCGCCAAGAGAACCCTGTGTTGCGGCCTACTCAGTCTGTCGGCCAGAACCGATGGATGTAAAAAAGAAGAACCAGGGTCAGACCACATAGAAGTGTGTTCTCTTTTTGTTACAAACTCATGTTTGTACAGTACACAATCCTGCAGTAAAATGTCTTTTGCACAACACAAAATCTCAGCGAGTCAGTCTGACATTTTCTGTTCTCTGTTCATATAAAACTTGCTGTAATAGTTTCAGAACTGCTCTTTCTGATGCGTGTTTGTGCAAAGGCGAGGCAGACGGCCCTGTTTGTTTGCGCACCTGTCTAATGATGCTGCTCTGTGCCTGTTAGTGATGATGAGGCCTGTGTGTGTATGTGCGTGTGTGTGTGCATCTTGATCGTATGTGTGTGTAGTTTAAGAGTAAGCCACATGCTGCGGCCGTCAACAGCAGATGGGCCCCACGTCGCGCCAGAAAAACGGCACTCACCACTGATGAAGCGCCGGCTGTTCTAACTGATATAAGCACACAACTCCATGCTAATATGTCATATTTTGAACAGAAAAACTTCAAAAGGGTAAGCCTTTGGAAAGTATGCATTATAACCTATACACAATCTATTAGAGCTGCTTTGGATTGGCAGAAAGGCATACAATAAAGTGTCGGACATTCTTATGGATCATACTTGATGCAGCATCGGGGGCTTGGAGCAACATCCAAAATCTGCTACAGCTACAAGAACTCTGTCCCTGATTCCATAAAATTAGAATCGATTTATTTTTGAATAGCCCTAAATCACAACAGCACTTACCAGGGCGGCATGGTCCTGGGTTCGAATCCCCGTCAGAATGGGGTCTTTATGCTTGCGTGGGTTTCCTCCAGGTACTCCGGTTTCCCCTACCACTAAGAACTTTAATCCTCCAGCTCCGTTAGTCCTGACCAAGCTGAGCATAAACATCTGGAGATAAGATCCCGGGCGCTGTTACTATGGCAACCACTGCTCCTGACATAAGCCTTAGCAGCATCAGGAAGGGTCAAATGCAGAGGATGAATTGACCTTCAGGGATCAATAAAGTGCACCTGTATCTCGGAGGTCTTTACAAAATTGTCAACTCGCCAACACAGATCAGATTAAATGTACTGAGGGAGTTTTTAACTGAAACGTGCAAATATTTTAAACAATTTTAGTCACATTTTTGTTGAAAGACATTTGAAAAAACTTTCTTAAAACATCCATACAAAAACAGACGTACATAGACATTGGACCAGCAACCAATGGGGATGAGCACAATGTACATAAAGACACAGAGAGACACAGGTACCACAGTAAATCAACATAGGAGACAGGTAGTAAAACTATGATAAAACCAACTAAAGTCAAACTAAAACCAAGTACCGAATAACAAGAATCCACACCATGACACTTAATGCATTCATAGCCCCCAGAGTCTTACATCACAGTTCTATTGATGGTTTTAATATCCGCACTTTAGACAGCAGAGCCTCAGTACTCCTACACCAGTGCGCCCTGTGGAGCCAGAACTCCCACTTTCTCGCTGCAACAGAAAAGGAAAGAATAACACACCCACCAACTCCGTCTATAGCAATAAGGATGAGACGCAAGGTTTGTGTCTCACGAGAGCAGATACAATTCAAATATCATGAATATAAATGTTGTTACTCACGTACAGGGAATATTGTGCCATCGCAAAAGGTGGGACTAAATAATTCGCGTTTTTCTTGTGTTGTCTGGGGATAAGGCTCATAAAAAGCAGCAGTGGATCTGTAAGAACGTCTGGTCACTATGGATTTGGTTACTGTGGGAAATGCAAGAATATTAGTACAGTTTATGACTCAAATGTATTTATTTATACAGCACATTTCATAGATAAGTTCCCTAAGTGTAGTCTAGGCAGTAAAAAATAAAACTAGCAAAACAGCTGTAACCTGGCATCACTATTTTAAAACATTAAAGTCAAAGTTCAAAGTCAAGTTCTCTTTATTGTGCCATTAGGCGGAGCACACACACACACACACACACACACAAACACACACACATTAACAACAGATCAGAGTAAAATCACAATAACATTGGAGATACCAAGGAGAGGGGGGATGTCACAAAACTAGTTAGTCCAGTGCAAATAGGCTGTTCGGTGCAATAGTAAAGATGTAATCAAAATAGAGCTGAAAAATACAAAATAAATAAAATCACGCTGAATTAAAAGCCAAAGAAAAATTGTGTGTCTTAAAACGGAACAATATTTTAGCACTTTAGCACCAACATCAAACAAAAACACTTAAATGGCATTGTACGCTGTTTAACACAAGGATGAATCAAATCCAAAAAAAAGTCTAATCATTTCATTTCTTGTATATGTGTATTGTGTATATCTCATTTCATACAAATACTTAACAACAATTCAACAGCAACCCAGCCTATTGTCAATAAGATGCAACAATGCAGCAATAACACAATTTGACACAATGAAGATAGAAGTCAGGGATGAGAGGCTGAACAAGAATTTTCAAGACTTTACGCCTTTCAATTAAACAATGTCATAAAAAGCTTATGAACTCCAGCTCACGACCCTATTGTGTGAGTAAACCTAATCACAAAAATATTATTGTAGCTTCTCCCATTATTTTATCTTTAGCTACAGTAATTGCATATGCTTTGATGATTCTTGCTGAGAGGAATGACTTCCAGTATGTAACTTGTTTAATTATGATCCCAGATTTTGTGTGTGTGTGTGCGTGCGTATACTGTATGTGTGTGAGTGGAGCAGTGTTTTATGTCACAGACCCTCCAGTTACCGTCAGGCAGAGCGATGATTACATCCCCTTTTCTCACATCTATAAATAAAAAAAGTAAAGTTTTTAATTGCGCAACTATTTTCAAAGAACGGTTGCCTTGAAATGACTGTTGACGTTATTACACTCTGCGCTGAACAATACACTATACTTGCAGGTAAAGAGTTTGCATGTTTTCCTCCCGTGATTGCGTATGGTTTCCTCCGGGTGCTCCGGTTTCCCCACCACAAAAAAATATATGTACAATAGGTCTGGCATGCGAACAAATGCCCAAAAGAACAACAATTGTAAAGCGCTTTGTGGCTCTAGTCTGTGAATGGCGCTATATAAATGAAGATTAAAGATATTTACTCTGCCCATTATTTTACAAGAAATAAATTAACTAATTTCTTTAGCATTGATAAACCTATTTACACCTGTTGTGAGTGAAATGACAATGTATTTAACCTTCAATGAAAAGCAAAATCATTATATTGAGAGGCATTGTGTTAGTTGTTAATTGCAAATGTAATTTTTTTGAGGGAAAAAGAAAGTTATTACAGTCCATTACACCACTATTGCACATCACACTGATTTTACAATATTGTGCAGTTCTAGTTGAGCCGACTTTTGGACTACGTCATGCCCACACAGCTGCCCCACATGCTGCTGTTTGTCTGTGTGGTGACATCCACTGTGATCTGTGCTATTGCCCTTTATATCAGATGTCTGGACTGGTTCTTCGTGCTCATCAACTCCTAATTAGCCTCGTCGTTAAACACTTCATCTCACTTACATTTTGCATATTGCTGACTGAAGCCGTGCCAGCCTCTAAATCTGCCCCGTCACCTCCTCTTCTGTCTATACGATAAGACAATAGGCTTTCACTCATGCATCGCTCCAACTGGCCTTTCCACTAATAGATATCATTACAGAAGAAAGAAATAGACTTGTAATGAACATCTGCCCTGGCCAATGAGAGGATGACGAAGGAGTGGTCCGCAGTGCCCAGAGAGGAGAGGGTCGGATGGCTCCAGCTGGTGCGACAGACTCTGGGCTATCATGGGGCTATTGTGGGTGTGCTGGCGAGAAGTCAAGATGGCTGCTATGAGCGCCAGGCAATGATTACACTGAGGACAAAGCCATTTTCAGCGCTGCTGTTTCCAAATCGCACAAAATGGACTGATTACGAACTTATGTGTTCTTGCATTTTTATGTGGGTGGGCGACTGGATAGGGGAGCCTTTGTCCTGTTGAATATTGGTATAGTCCTTGGGCAAGACATTTAATAATAATAATGCATCGGTTTTATATAGCGCTTTTTTGGACACTCAAAGACGCTTTACATGTCATTATTCATTCACTCCAAACACGGTGGTGATAAACTACTACTGTAGCCACAGCTGCCCTGGGGCACACTGACAGAAGCGAGGCAACCAGTATGTGCCATCGGCCCCTCCGATCACCACCAACCATTCACACACACACCAGACTCATTCTAGGTAATGGGGTGAAGTGTCTTGCCTAAGGACACAACAGCAGTTTGGCACTTTACAGCCGCAGCCGCCCCACTGTGGCTGGTGTTCCCAGAGGTTAGGTGTCTTGCCAAGGACACAACGACAGCAGACAGTGGGAGTCGATGGTGAAGGACGGGCTCGAACCCATGACCCTCTGGCTCAAAGGCCAATGCTCTACCAACTGAGCTACTGTTGCCTATAAACTTGCTTTTCCCCATGAAATTTTCCCATCCGACAACTTCTTGTAGTCTCCCCCTGTAAATGAAGGGGAATCAATAGCCAATGAAGGCTTGCAACCTCCCAAAAAAAAAAAAGACGGCTAAATCACAAGCTGTGAGAGACTCAAGGAAAAACTCCATATTGGTGCAAACCCCACATTGACCTAATTGACCCTGTGGAGCGCAGTCTTTTTTCACGACTATAACTCGAATACTGCTCTCACAAAAGTTCTGATGATAAAAAAACAACCTGCGGCGGAGTTTAATGTTGTCAGAATTCAATATGCCTTTGATACGCACTACACTACAGCCGATGAGAGCCAGTCCTTGTTTTGTCAGGCAAGACAAGTGAGAAGCCAAGACCATGGCAGCAGAAATAATGCTGGAGATGATGGGCTTTATGGAGCATTAAAGATGCACAACCTTCCATTGCAGTCGTATCAAAGACAACTGTTCCAACAGAAAGTGTGTGCAGAGCAGAAAAGTGCGTGAAGGCTCTATGCTGTATCCCAACTAAAGAAGGGAGCCAATGAGAACTCAGACAAGAAGAGAAGTCAGAGGAACTCAGACAAGAAGAGAACCAAGAGGAACAAAGACCAGAAGAGACTCAAGAGGAACTTAGACATGAAGAGAGGTTAGGATGAACTCTCGCTGCTAGAGAGCCAAGGGAAAATAAAACAAGAAGAGAACAAAAGGGAACTCATGACCAGAAGAGATCCTAAAGGAACTAGGCAAAACGACTTATTAGAGGAACTCTTTCTGATAGAGGAACTAAGACAATAAGAGAACCAACCGGAACTCAAACCTAAAGGGAGCCAAGAGGAACAAAGACAAGATGACTACAGGAACTCTTACTGTTAGAGAACCAAGAGGCACCCAGACCGAAGCAGGCCTCAGCTGTGAAGACTGTCGATGGCTCTCCAGAAAAGCCGTCTGTTCCAAAAGGTTCCAAGGCTGCCCACCTCATGGCCGTAGGGTTGATCAAAAAGTTAATTCCAAAAGCAGCAGATCTGTCTTGTCCAAATGGCCAGAAAAGTGGAGAATGGGGTTTGGATCCCAGAGAAAAGCTGTTGCCAAAATCTTGCGACAGGAGTGTGGCTCTGTCTCTGCTCTGAGTGGCACTCAAGAGACAAAAAAACTGAATCTCCTAGTCCATTATTTTTTGACCCATTGTCCTCAGACTAAAGCAACTCTTTTCAAGAGTGTGGAAGGTCCTCAGAAGAAACAAAATCAGCGCATGATCTCTAAGCACTTCTTTGTCATCTCCCATTTACTAATATAAACCAGTAGAGCCCGGATAAAAAAAATAAAATAATTAAGATGATGGGGCGTCTCTTAAAACTAGATTCAAAAATAAGGGTTTAAACAGGTCTTCACTAGGACTCGATATTTGGTGCAGTCAGTGCTCCCATACTGACCTGAATATTTGTCCATCCACAATGACACATTTACCTTCACAGCAAATATAATAGATTTTTTTATGTGAAGAAGCAGTGAACTGGATGTGACTTATTTACCTTCACAACAGCCAGGTGGTAGGTTCGATCCCCCGACGAGACTTTCTCCAAAGTCTCCCACTAATATCTGCTGCTGTTGTGACAATGGGCAAGACACTTAACCCCACTTTGCCTGAAGCCCCCCGCTGAAACATCACTGACGGAGAAGCCATCTCCCTGTGGACCCATTTCAAACAGCTTTTATAATTATTCGAGTTCATACTGAGAAGATTATAATTTAGTCACATGAATTAAATAATCTTAATGTATGTAATGCAATGTATTATGTGGTTAACCTCCTAACCACGTCTTTGTCTCATACACAGCCGTAACTAACCCCTAGTGCTATTCAAATAACAATAGAAAATAGAAGATGATTACATTTCATTTAATCATCTGTTCATTTGAAAGCAGCGGGGGTGAAATGCTGTCTTCTCACTGCTCCGGCTGCGATTTGGTTCAGTGTGTACTCAAATTAAAAAATCCCTTCTCAGGCTGTGGAAAGTCGATGTGCCATGACAGGTGGAGATAGGAGCGCTTAAGAGGCCCACCCCGCTGTGATGGGCTTATCAGTCCTGCCTCAGACACCACTTGTGATTGCTGCTCTATCATTGTCCAGCAGGGGGCCGTGGACTGGGGGGGATTTGCTCACACTGTCATGCGGCTTGTCAGAAATACTTGAGGAAAGGCGCATTCAAAAAAGCACAGTTGTTTTGTTAATGTGGCTGTAGGTGTATCTGTGTGCAAAAACGCAACTAAAATTAGAATGACATGTAGTGAGAACAGATTTTGGCCTGGGGTTGATAGCTGTGTAGTATAAAGGAAGGTATTCAGAACACAATTTTCAGAGGGTACTGGGTGAACCTAGGAGTTATGTTGTCTGGAGAATTACGCCCCCGATTCTCAGATGATGAGTCGTTGCTCTCACAAAGCAAAGTCTGAATACTACTATGAACAGGCAGCCAGGGCCACTATGCAACCTGATCGGGTTCAGCCCTCCTGTTGGTTCAACACCAATGGAGGGTTTGGTTGGGTGCAGGTTGGGTGCAAACAAGACTGGGCAGTGATGAATGACTGCCCACCTGGCTTCAGATTAAACTGATTTTATCCAAGGGTTACCACAAACTGGAAGAAACGCACCAATTTCACCCACCAATGTCATATTTTTAATGAATATTATTCTGATGATCAAGATTAAAATAATGTTTATCTCTGTCAAGGAGGTATGTTGTTTGTTTGTTTAGTTGACAACATAGCTCAAACGGGCAAAAATCTCCGGAATGGTATCAAGAACAAATTATTATATTTCGGAGGTGATCCTAATCAATTGAATCCAGGATTTCTTTTAAAGGAATGGAACTGTTAACTTTGCCTCTAAGCTGAATTCTTGCAGTGTTCGTGAGTTCACAAACACACGAGAATACATCTTGTACCGCTCCTTCCTACACCCCTTGGGTAGAAAATCTATAGGTGTTCTACCCGATAATGGGCCAGTCTTGAAGTTTAGGGCGGGATATACGGGTTTGACAAAAGCAAGCAGCGCCGAGCCAAGGGAAAACAAACATAGCCACCCAGCAGGACGGATACGTAGCCAAGCCCCAGTGATCCAAGATGGCGCCCTGTTAAAATGAATGGCTTGTGCTCAGTAGCGCATGGGACTTCATGGGCGCTGACATATTAGAGGAACTCGCCTATATTTGGGCATCGTCTGGTCCTCCCGGTTCTACGCAGTGGATTATCTCCTGTGATGCGTTACGCCAAATACGCATGTGTGGCCGTCATGCACGTGCACAGAGGGGCTCGGCTACGCTCTGACCAATCAGAGCTGCTGATCATATCAGAGTCAGAGCGGAGTCAGAGCGGGAAGGAAAGGAGCAGAGTTTGTGGCAGTAAAGTATGGATTTAAAGAAAACCGAAGGATTAAAGAAGACAAGTTCAGGATGACAAGGGACACTAAAATCCCCACAAAATCCGATCTTTATGAAAGCTGTAGGTTCTCTGTCAGCTGAGGTCAAGCTGTTTTAGTTTACATTGAGTTCTATTGGACTTACCACCCGTTCTACAGGGGGCGTACCATGGGCGCCCCCTGTGCCCATGGGTGGGACAGCTAAAAGCTACAAGTTACAGCTATAAGCTAGTAATACCCTATCCAGTTATTAGCTGAGGCTATCATGTCAGTTTTAGCAGAATCTTTCTTTTTTGAAGGATGTTGTGCTGTGTTAGCGAGGTGGCCTTTACTCCGCAAATTCGAGTTACAAAAACGGCAAAAGTAATTCAAAGACATGATGACAAGGCAGTCATAATCCAAATCCGAATAATAATAATAATCCAAATAAAACTATTTTAGTCCAGTGCAACTTGTTGTGATCTCTCAAGGCGCACGCCGATGACAACATATTAATTCTGTGATTGGCTTAAGCTTGAAGTATTCTGCTGCCTGCCCCTCCTTTCCCCGAAAAGGATTCTCCTGCAGAAGTCCCAGATTGATATTGTGCAGCAGAGCCTGGCCGACCATGCAGTGAACTGTGCCTCTTGTGGAATAGAAATGTTTTCAAACCCTTTTCTATTATTTTTCACTGATATATTTTGTTCCATTCTTCTCAAATCAGATATCAATGTTGATACAGTATGTTGTCAATGCTACTAATTATTAACTCATTTTTTTATGGTGGCGCCACCTGCATGTGAAATCTAGATTCTGTTAGACCTCTGAAGCTTAAGCAGCTGCCTTCTTAATTTGTGGCTTGATGGCTCGTTGCTATCATTATTCTCACTTTCTTTTATATACAATTTCAAAAGGCATTCTTGTGTTTTGGGCTGTTGCTCAATAAACATATCTAACCATATTTTAGCCTTTATCTGTATTGATCACTAAAATTGCTGATATCAAACTACTTTTGACTGGATTTTGTAACTTAGCTTGCAACATTTTGGAAGGTTTTGTGTAGTGATGCTGAAATTATGGTATAGTAGCTTGTAGTTCACTGGACCTTATCAACCTAGCAATGTTAAAAGGGGTAAGCCCATATAAGTATTTTTGCTTCTGTCTACTCCTTTTGAGCCCTCTGTATTATAATCTGTTTGTAACATGTGTACATGTACAAGCGCTCAATACACTGAACTAAACTGAACTGAACACTACACAAATCATGCACCGACGCATTAAATCAAGTAGCTTGCCCAACACTGTAAACACACACATTTGGACTATGTAGGCTAAATGAATCTCACTTCAGTCCCCCTGCAGTTCATCCCATGTCCACAGGATGGGGGTGCTAAGCTGCAGCAGAGCCTGGCCGACCATGCAGGAAACAGTGGCTAAATAGAGTCAGGTTCGCAGAGACGCTCTGAGGAAGCAGCTACCTAAACCGACCCCTGATAGCCATCTCCAGCACTGCGCTC